>OX578137.1:12014151-13214151 GCA_951213105.1 Amaurobius ferox | reverse complement strand
ATGTCATCCCCCTAATGGTTTCATTATCAGCACAAAGGACTTGGGATTAAAGCAGATTGACTATGATGCATGAATGTTTATTTGAAAAATTTGTCAAAATCTGAATATATAAATCTGAGCATCATTCAATAGAGCTTGTGAAAGGCATATCTCAAACACTCAATTGCACTTTGCAGCATTCAGAAAAATTAAGTAGAAAATAAGTTAGCTTTTTGAATGGAAGTCACCTATCACAATGGGATGGACTTGTTAATAAACTTGGTGATTTTTTAGGTAAAATTCAACTAACTTCTGTACTATTTGAATTCAAGCAGTCATAAGGTTTTATTGTGAGGAAGTCATTAGGTATTTATGTTAGCACAATAAATCCATGAGAGAAATACATATGTCTTTCCTGTTCTAAATGAGCAAAGGATAATTTTATTTAATCTTTCTGCCAAATTAAACAAGAAACATTTACATAATGAAATCTGAAAGCTAACTACTTGAATCAGAAGCAAACTTCCATATAAATGCAAACTAAATTAAGCTACATTTGTGCTATTTTGGTTATAAATTTCTATAACTCAGTTTTTTAGAATTTAATAAAATTGATTTTGAGTACTGACCCTTTGTTTATCATGACATGTGACACTAAGCTTACTTCAATCATATAGCCGGTGGTTTTGTTTAAAAGCATAAAGCAAATTCTTTGTAAGTTTTAAACAAAATTAATAAAACCGAATGACCCAAACAAAATATTAAATGAAGGAAGTTATTTAAAAATGCAATAATTGTACATAGCTGTGGTTAAAAAAGATTAGAACTTTTGATCAAGCAGTTTTAATAGGATATATTAATATAATCTAAAGGAACAAAAATTACCTGCTGCATTAGGTGTGAGAGCAGCACATGAAATAAACAATAAAAATGTTAATATTTTAGTAATACCAGGAATACACACAAATGATTAAACCAGGCAATAATGTGTCAATGAACAACGTTCACAAAACATTCATTGGTTTGCTAGCCCATAAGAATACACACATTATTTTCATGCTTCAAATACAGTATATAGCTAATTTCAGTCTAGCACAAATTCATTTTACACAATGCTATACAATCATCATACCAAATCAAATGTATTTTTATATTGACATTTTATTTACAGCCACAAAGTTTTTATAAAAGTAACCATGACCCCCAATTAATATGATTTTGAAGTACGGGTACAAACTAGTATTTCAAGTTATACATATCTTGTACACACGAGAAGTACATTCAGGTGCAATCTGTGAAGTATCAAATATAAAACTTTTTAATTTACTTTCATGCCAAAAATGAAATTGAAATTTTGTAATTTAACATGATTTTAAATGAACAGCATACAGGCCACTTATCAAGCCTATCTACCTTATTAAGAGCTGATTGCATATATGTATGTGTATATATAGGGTGATTAAAAAAAGGTGGGCCAAACTTTACGAGTTGGTAGTACACATCAAACCAAGCACTTTGCATCAGTTTACCAAGTCGGAAATGAAACGTAAAGGCATTACAGGGCGATGGATTTGGTGAGGTGGCCCCATACATTGGCCCCCATGATTGCCCAATCTGTCGCGTCTTGACTTCTTTTTGTGGGGATATCTCAAGAGTCTTCTCTATGATACTCCCCTTGAATCTGAAGAACTCGTCACCAGAAATTCAGTCTGGCTGCTGAAGTGAGTGATATGCCTGGTCTGTTCGAGAGTTCGCCAGTCACTCCATTGGCGCTGTGAGACACACATTCAGGTCGGCAGTCGCTCTTTTGAGCCATTATATATATACTGTAATTATTAAATGTCATTTTATAACTTCTAAGTCATTCTTGTGTTTTTGCCTCACCTCATCAGTTTCACCATTAAGTGCCCACTGGTGCTTTTATGTTTCATTTTTTTACATTTTCTTTACGTTCATTGTCTCCTCTTAGTCCAAATCCCCTACTTGGCCTAGAAGCTCACAGGCTTTCCTTTTTTATGCAGCCAACAATATGGGAAAGTGTACAAAATTTTTGAAAAATTGAAGAATTCAATGGATTTTAAAATTTTTTCAAGAACCTCTTTTTCAAAGCTAGTGACTGCTAGCTGTAGGCAATGCTGCTATGTATGCTTATATGTTTGTCTCCTCTTATTCCGAGAAGCTTCTGGTTTTCTTTTAAATGTAACTAACAACCCAGGAATGTGTACTAAACTTATAAAATTCAACAATGTTCAATAAATTTTTAAATATTTTGAAACACCTTTTTTTTTGGAGGGGGGGGGGGGGGAGATAAAGATCTACCTTCTAAAATCAAGTTAAGCTCTTACATTTTTTTTAACTATCGACAGATAAACTAGGCATGGATTCTATAAATCCAAATTTCTAAAAAGTTTATAGTTTCTTTTTTAGATGTTTAATTATAAAAATATGTGAAAAATGCAGAGAAATCGACCACGTCTTAATTAATTTTTGCTCCTTGAAATTTCAACTAAAGATCTCAATCTTTTTTTTTTTTGACTGAAGTCAAATATATTGCTGGTCCACTTCAAAAAGTCATGTTCTTTTCTATACAGATGTATAAAAAACAAAAAAGGATTAATATTTAGAATTATCCAATAATTTTTTTCAGTAATATTCATATCCAATATATCACCATCCTTAAACTCTAGATACTGTCTTCAAAATGAACATACAATCCTTGCTTTTCGAAATATACAGAGAAAAAAAATGTGCTTTTATTTGGTTATTTTTTACTTTCCCTACAATGCATGGTAATAGCGACTCGAGTTTTCGATGGATCCATACATTATAAGCACTTTAGAACCCGAAAATACTATTTTTAGCGTGATGTCGGTGTATGCGCATGTCTGTGAAATGTACGTATCCACTCTAGCTGAAAAACTAATTGACCAAATTTTAAAATATTTGGAAGTCACTTGTGGGTTACTTTAGTTCTGATTAAATTTTAGTACAATTCAGAAAGAAGGAACCTGCCCTTTTTACGAAATGGCTAGCAAAAATTGCCCAAATATAACTAAGTATACTCAAACACATCAATATGTTTGTTTTATACATAATTTTTAACAACGAAAATAATAACTCCAAACCCAAAACTCTTGGACTGTTATTCTTTGAGTTATGTGTTCTTGGGATACTTTAGTTTTTTCATATTTTTGCCATGTCACCTCTGAAAATATATCCAGTCACCAAATGAAAATGGATATAAAACTGCAAATTCAGCATAATTTCAAATAATTATCTGCATTTATTTTGTGCTATTAAACTCCATTTAATACATTATAAAAGAAAGAAAAAGAAAATGAATGTGAGTCTAGAAAAAGTAATGTGCTGCCTCCATCAGAATTTTCATAAGTATTTTAAAGACTTCATAATGTCAATTTTTTCTCTTTCTCACATATTTCTTACTTGTTCCAAAGTCAGATATTGATGCACATTATACTGTGTAACTGTCTCATATTGGCTGTTGTGGGGAGTGATAGGTTTGATTAAAGATATCAACCTCTGAATGAGTGCACTGAATATTTTTGTAGCTGATGTTATGAGGTATCGGATTAAAGGCAATATAATTTAGACTCATGGAAGTTTTAATGTCTAAATACTGGGGGAGAAAAATTCACAATGGGGCATTTCATTTGCTATATTAACTCTTAATTTTACTCTTGGGGGACAGAGGGGCAGTCATGGTGAAAGGAGGTGCTTAGGAGAAGGTAAAGGGGAAGATTAAGGGGATGAGGGGCAGGCTCCATTTTTTAAATTTACATTTTTATCAATATTTGTGACTCTTGCTCTGATTTTGATACAATTTTCAAGTTGTATTTTCTACTTAGCAATGGGTTCACTCAGCCTGCCCATGTTGAACTCTGATCCACTTTTGTTGATTTGTGACTTCTGCACCCACTGTATGGATGCAGAACTTGCTAAAAAAAAAAGACGGTGGTGGATCCAATCCCATAGAACCGAAATTGTTTTACATGAATAATTTGTAAAATAAAACTCCAGTAAAGTTCAATAAATTTATTTGAATTTTATGTATTTTCTACTTTGCAATGGGTTCACTCAACCTGCCCATATTGAATGTTGACCCACTTCTGTTGATATGTGACTTCTGCACCCATTGTGTGGGTGCTGAACTTGCTAAAAAATAAAATCGGCAGTGGATCCAATCCAATAGAACCGAAATCGTTTTACATGAATAACATTTGTAAAATAAAATCCAGTAAAGTTCAATAAGTTTATTTAATTTTTTTCAGACTCATTTGTGTCGATTATAGGCTTTCAAATTGCTACAGATTAATCTTTAACTGTTTATAGGTTTTAGCACTGTTTAGCACTTTTAGTTATCACCTAATTTCATCTGGATACTCAGACAGACTTCACATGAAAATATCGCAATATTTTATTAACATGCTTGGCAGTATATAAATTAAACTTATATAAAGTATATGACTAGATTTTAGATATAAATTAATCTATAAACTTGTCTGACAGCACATAAATACTTACTTGAATATATATATTTCTATCTATTCTGTTCATGCCTCATCAATAACTAAACATCTTTCATTACATCTTCAAGTTCATTTAACTTCCTAATTTTATTTAAAACTAGCCGCCTTTGGCGACCAGCCTGTTCGCTACCCTTGAAAATTCTGACCGTGGCAAATTCTAACCGTGGCACACTCGCTGGCGCGACCTACCAGAAGGAACGACCTACCAGGAAGTGCCACCCAATTTAGACAGGAACTCAGTGGGGGAGGCATCCACAGGGACCGTACCCTCCTTCCCCTACCACCAACCTCTCGGAAGGACTTACGGTCCCGCATGTTTAACGTGATCGTACTCCGCCTGAACATGGCGGCAGTTTTGGCAGTGGCGGGAATCGAACCCGGACCTACCTAGTGCAAATCCCGCGCGCTAACCACTGGGCTACCGCGCCCTCCGCGACAATCTCCATAACCTTCTTTTTATTCACCCAATTTAGACCGGAACCCAGTAGGGGAGGCATCCACAGGGTCCGTACCCTCCTTCCTCTACCAACAACCTCTCGGAAGGACTTACGGATCCACATGTTTAACGTGATCGTACTCCGCGTGAAAATGGCAGCAGTTTTGGCAGTGGCGGCAATCGAACCCTAGCCTACCGAGTGCAATTCCCGCGCGCCAACCACTGGGCTACCGCACCCTCCGCGACAATCTCCATAACCTTCTTTTTATTCACCCAATTTAGACCGGAACCCAGTGGGAAAGTCATCCACAGGGTGCGTACCCTCCTTCCTCTACCACCAACCTCTCGGAAGGACTTACGGACCCACATGTTTAACGTGATCGTACTCCGCGTGAACACGGCAGCAGTTTTGTCAGTGGAGGGAATCGAACCCGGGCCTACCGAGTGAAATTCCCGCACGCTAACCACTGGGCTACCGCGCCCTCCGCGACAATCTCCATAACTTTCTTTTTATTCACCCAATTTGGACCAGGACCCAGTGGGGGAGGCATCCACAGAGACCGTACCCTCCTTTCCCTGCCACCAACCTCTCGGAAGGAATTATCGACCCATATGTTTAAGGTGATCGTACTCCGCATCAGTGGCGGGAATCGAACCCAGGCCTACCGAGTGCAATTCTCGCGCGCTAATTTAAATTTATAACGACCATATGCTAGGCTCTTAATTCCACCATCCTCGTTCCATCGTTCCATCATTTAAAATAGCCATAAAATTAAAATATCCATTTAAAATATCTATAAATTAAAATATCCATAAATTAAAATATCCATTTAAAATAAAAAAATCAACCATATCGTTCCACCAATCCATAAATATAATAATTTCAAATACAACACCACAATTCAAACCACCATAATTCAATCATTTAAATTATTTAAAATATCCATTTAAAAATATCCATTTAAAATATCATATAAATATAATAATTTCGCCCGATGTATACAACACTTATGCTCGTAATTCAGTTAAAACCGAAAGCGCGGTCTCCATGGAGACGGGGAAGAAACTAATGCGGATGGGGGGAAAATGCCGTTGAGAAACTGAGCCGGTAGCCGACAAATTTAAAATCATGGCGTCTTTAAAATTGCCATCCTGAAGGCAATTTTCATTATTTCTGGACCAGATTGGACTTGTAAGAATGCCAGATGTTTGACCTTTCTGAAAATGTAAATTATTAGTCGAAATTATGAGTACTTTTCACGATGCGAGAATTTAAAAACCAAAAATCGTTTTCTTGAGCAAAAAGTGACTTTTGTTTTAAAATCTTTAAAAAATATTAGAAATCGAAATTCAGATTTGAAATTGATATATTTTTACTCGAAATTCTCTGCTCTTTCCGATGGTGTCATTTATTTTTTTCTACGATGTCTGGATCGTGGAGAAAAAAGGGCAAAAAGGGCAAAAAACGGTCGAAATCGCATAAAACATTAAATAAATAAAAAAATAATTAAAATTTTAAAAATCGGTTTTCATGTGTCCCCTTCCCTCCCCCCCCCGGGTCTCCGATTGCCAAATTTCGTAGCTCTCCGACGCGCGGTCGCGAAACGTATAGTGTATAAGACAGACAGACAGACAGACAGACACACACACACACACAGACATTGCCTTTTATTATTTACTAGCCGCCTTTGGCGACCAGCCTGTTCGCTACCCTTGAAAATTCTGACCGTGGCAAACTCGTTGGCGCGACCTACCAGAAAGGTGTAAGGTAACTGCTTGGAAGGCCAGGAAGTGCCACACAATTTAGACCGGAACCCAATGGGGGAGGCATCCAAAGAGACCGTACCCTCCTTCCCCTACCACAAACCTCTCGGAAGGACTTGCAGTCCCACACGTTTAACGTGATCGTACTCCGCGTGAACACGGCTGCAGTTTTGGCAATGGCGGGAATCGAACCCGGGCCTACCGAGTGAAATTCCCGCGCGCTAACCACTGGGCTACCGTGCCATCCGCGACAATCTCCATAACTTTATTTTTATTCGGCAATTTTGGGAATCGAACCCGGGCCTACCAAGTGCAAATCCCGCGCACTAACCACTGGGGTACTTCACCCTCCGCGATATTCTTCATAACTTTCTTTTTATTCACCCAATTTAGACCGGAACCAAGTGGGAGAAGCATCCACAGGGACCGTACCCTTCTTCCCCTACCACCAACCTCTCGGAAGGACTTACAGACCCACATGTTTAACGTGATCGTACTCCGCGTAAACACGGCGGCAATTTTGGGAATCGAACCCGGGCCTACCGAGTGCAATTTCCGCGCGCTAACCATTGGGCTACTTTGCCCTACGCGACAATCTCCATAACTTTCTTTTTATTCATCCAATTTAGACCGTACCCTCCTTCCCCTACCACCAACTTCTCGGAAGGACTCACGGACCCACATGTTTAACGTGCTCGTACTCCGCGTAAACACGGCGGCAATTTTGGGAATCGAACCCGGGCCTGGTAACTGGTTGGACGGCCAGGATGTGCCACCCAATTTAGACCGGAACCCAGTGGGGGAGGCATCCACAGGGAACGTACCCTCCTTCCCCTACCACCAACCTCTCGGAAAAACATACGGACCCATATGTTTAACGTGATCGTACTCCATGTCAGTGGCGGAAATCGAACCCGGGCCTACCGCGTGCAATTCCCGCGCGCTAACCACTGGGCTACTTCGCCCTCCGCGACAATCTCCATAACTTTCTTTTTATTCACCCAATTTAGACCGTACCCTCCTTCCCCTACCACCAACCTCTCGGAAGGACTCACGAACCCACATGTTTAACGTGATCGTACTCTGCGTGAACGTGGCGTAAGTTTTGGCAGTGGCGGGAATCGAACCCGGGCCTACTGAGTGCAATTCCCGCGCGCTAACCACTGGGCTGCCGCGCCCTCCGCGACAATCTCCATAACTTTCTACATATTCACCCAATTTAGACGGGAACCCAGTGGGGGAGGCATCCACAGGGGCCGTATCCTACTTCCCCTACCACCAACCTCTCGGAAGGACTTACGGACCCACATATTTAACGTGATCGTATTCCACGTAAACACGGCGGCAGTTTTGGCAGTGGCGGGAATCGAACCCGGGCCTACCGCTAACTTCCCGCGCGCTAATTTGCAATTTAAAATGACCATATGCTTAATTCCATCATCCTCATTCCATTGTTTCATTGTTCCATCATTTAAAATATCCATAAAATTAAAATATCCATTTAAAATATCCAAAAGTTAAAATATACATTTAAAAAATCCAGATCGTCCCATCATTTAAAATATAAATATAATAATTTATATAGAGCAAAGGCGCTCTATTCAGAACCGTGACGTCACCTCCACCTTGACGTCCCCACCCACCACCTTCCCTGCTTCAGCGGGGGAGAAACGAACGGAACGCCGAGAAATTTAAAATCATGACGTCTTTAAAATTGCGATCCTGAAGGCAATTTTCATTATTTCTGGACCAGATTAGACTTGTAAGAATGCCGGATATTTCAGCTTTCTAAAAATGTAAATTATTAGTCGAAATTATGAGTACTTTTTACTATGCGAGAATTTAAAAACCAAAAATCGTTTTTTTGAGCCAAAAGTGACTTTTGTTTTAAAATCTTTAAAAAATATTAGAAATCGAAATGGAGATTTGAAATTGATATATTTTTACTCGCAATTGTCTGCTCTTTCCGATGGTGTGAGTTGTTTTTTTCTACAACGTCTGGATCGTGGAGTAAAAAGGGCAAAAAGGGCAAAAAAAGGTCGAAATCGCATAAAACATTAAATAAATAAAAAAATAATTAGAATTTTGAAAATCGGTTTTCATGTGTCCCCTTCCCTCCCCCCCAGGTCTCCGATTTCCAAATTTCGTAGCTCTCCGACGCGCGGTCGCGAAACGTATAGTGTATAAGACAGACAGACACACACACACACAGACATTGCCTTTTATTATTTAAGAAGATAAAACAAAATATTTTGTGCATTGTGTACCAATATTTCACCAAGAATTAAATAAACATATTAAGCTGTAACACTCATGGTATTTTAAATATTACAGCTTTCTTACCCATTGGAAAACCCAGGTTCAAATACTAAAATATTGAAATTATAACCACTATACTTCAAACAAAAAGCTGGATCAGAAATCCAATTATTACACTTGTAGGGCTTTCAAAGAGATACAAATTCTTGCTTTGTTTATAGCTAACTTGAAAAATGGAAAAAATTTAATCTTCTTTAACTTGACACGGTGTTTACTCGAAATCTTTAAGAGCTTTTTAAAAAAATATATATATAGATTTACAAACTAAATTTTCTAAATCTATATAATAAAATATATATATACATAGATTTTCAAACTAAATTTTCTAATATTTTTGTCCCTTTACTATTTATAGTTTAGATGATATTTCCAGTGAGAGTAAGAAAAATGAAAATGACACTCACACAGACAGATACTTTTTAAAATTTTAGGAAAATGAAAAAGAGTTTGGTCCAAAATTCAATTATATACACTTGTAAGGCTTTTAAAAAACTACAAATTTTTACCTTTTGCTCATAGCTAGCACTTTTAGCTTTTGAGATATAAGCATTACAAACTTGAAAAACAGAAATGTTTCAATCTTCATCAACTTACAAGATGATTACTCAATAACTATAAGAGCTTTTTAATATATATATATATATATATATATATATATATATATATATATATATACTAGCAGCATACCCGTTCTTCGTACGGAGTATATAATATAAAGAAACTTATAATTCGCAATCATGTGCAAATTCTGTTAAAATATTAAATTTATTGCTCCTAAAGAGAAGTTTCAGAATAAATGTTCTCACTATGCAAAATTACGGGCAGATCTGAAGAATAAAACATCCTTCCCCCTTTTGTAAGCAAATTTACAGAAAAAAAAAAGGAATTGAATCAATATATGCAATCCCGTACTACTTATATTGTCGCAGAATAGAAAATATTCCAGTGTGTTAGTAGAAGATTACCCGTATTACAATATGAGTCTCAAAAATCTCTGCCAAAATAAAAGAGATGACGTAATAAATTCAAAATATCAATAATCCAGGTACTCTTTATACCAGAAGGTCTAATTGATTCCAATATATGCCAATATATATCAAAACATATGCCAATGTACCTGTACTACTTATATTCTCGTAGATTAGAAGATATACACGTGTATTTGTAGAAGATTACTCGTACAACGTACAATATATGAGTTTAAACAATTTTTGTCATAATAAAGCAATTGCATAATAACTTGAAAATATCAATAATCCCTGAATCAATAATCCCCAAAAATATCAATAATAATAACGTTTAAACCTGAAGACCGTAATTGATATTATCCAGTCAAAAATGCTATAAGAAAAATCAAATCATTCTTTTCTAAAATATATTTTTATATCCATTTATTTATTATTCAAATCGAAAAAATAATAATTAAAATTAACAGACAGATTTAATTTAATTGCGTTTCTGAGCAACACGATATAAGATAGAATCTTCTTCATAAACTGTGAAATTAAATAACCATTTTGATTTCTTTATACTTTTCATTGTTCAGTAAAAGCTTATGCAAAATAAACCATGGAGATAGATTTCCCATTTAAATCATGTTTCAAACAATTCATGTTTTCAGAAAGTGACTAATTACCGCAAAAAATCTCCCATCAAACTCAGAGATTAAGTTTTAATTCACTTTCAAACGATTTTCAAGCTTTTCGTTTGGACAAACCACGGAGTTAGAGACTAGAACTCCTAGGAAAAAGTTTCGTTTTTCATTAATATCTCGACAACTCCTGGTCTCAGATACTTGAAACTTGGGCTAAATTTATGGGGGACTATTTCAAGGCTATCCACAAAATTTCATCAAATTCTGTTAAGCCGTTCTCCAGTGATAATGAGACAAACGAAAATTTTATTTTTTACTAATATCTTGAGAACCACTGATCGTAGAAACTCCAAACATGGACTAAATTTTAAGTGGGACTATTTCCAGGCCACCCACAAAATTTCATCAAATTCGGTTCAGCCGTTCTCCCGTGATGACGAGACAAACAGACAGACAGATTTTCAATTTTATATATATATATATATATAATATAAAAGTTTAAAGATCCAATGAAAGAATAGAGAGAATTTTCAACTCAAAATACCCCAACATTACAAAATGCCTTACAAATAAAAGTATGAAATAGAGAATCATCAATCAAGTGAAAAATAAAAATGCAAACCTCTAGTCATCAAGTTGAAGACAAACCAAAAACATCATTGGAAAGGAATCGATTAAATAATATCAAATAAAATCCAAGCATGAAAGCTTTACACGTGGACAAGCCCTAGGCCTAATAATGAATTGCTCATTTCGATAAAACTCAAGTTCAAGTATTTCATAAAAATGAACACTAAATGCATGTTTCTGATATCAGTGATGGATTATATATATAAACTTTGATAACCTGGACAACATGCAAAACAATTGAAAAATAATAGGAAACAAGAATACCTGAAAAAACTCTACATACATCTGATCCATTGGAGCCTTGAATAAAGAGACCAATGTTGCCAATCTCAAAAAATAAAAAGTTAAGAACTGTTGTTGCCAATCGTGAGAAAGAAATAACAGGTGATATTCAACAGTAAGAACGTGTAAATACATGGTAATGCTTATTCAAGAGAAAGTGGATGTCAGACTAAAATAAGATACTAAGGAGAGAATTTAAGTATAATCTACCATTCCAAACTTTTTAATTACACTATGTACTAAATAAGCTGGATATTTATATAGTTTGCTAGTAATTTTAAGTTTATTAATATGCATATCATGAAATTTTTTATCAGATAATCTATAAATTTTAAAGAGCTGATTAAGTATAATATTTCTAAACAATTGAATCGAGTTACAGGAATTAAAAGGTAATATTTTTTTTATTAAAGTTAAAATAGTCTTTTATCATATAAATTAGTAACTATCGTATTAGTAGGTTCAATAATAAGATTTAAGTCCAAAAAATTAATGTTATTACTAATAGTGACTTCATTAGGAATTAGTTCCAAATTATCTGGATAGAAATCTATATTTATGACACAGTTGTCTGTAAAGACCAAACAAATCAGATCATCAACATATCTGTAAATTTTATAATCCATGGAAGTAAAAGATTTTTCATAATGATAAAGGTATAAATTAGCTAATATACTGCTACTACAGCCACCTTGTGGAACTCTTGAGACTTGTAAGTATAATTTATTACCTTGAAATATGTAATTATTGAAAAGAACAAAGTGAAGACGTTTAGAAAATTTGGTAAATAAAGTATGAGTAGCATGATAAGTAGTATAAGCATTATATAGAGCTAAAATTACTACATAAAGATCCAAGATCTTAATATTATTAAAAAGATCTTTAAAATCAAAAGTTTGAAATCCAATTAGTTTATCAAGTGATGTTAATTTATTCTTTAATTCTTTACTATTATTTAGAATAAGGTAGTTATTGCTAGAAAAACGTAAACTATCATTTATTACATTTAAATAATTTTGAAGTAATTTACTCGCAGTAGTAGAGTAAGTATTATGACTACTAGTTACTGTTCTAAATTTAATAGGATTTTTATGAAATTTAGGTATTAGCACCATATATGGAAATTTAAGAAATTTTTAAATAATCTAACAGAAATCGTATATAGAATTTTTTACAGATAATAGCATAATTATTAGAGGCTTTATCAACATAAGTAATAACAAAAGATCTTTGTAAATCATTAATGGAATGCTTTAAATTATCAATATTATTAAAGATCTAGACAACTTAATACTACAAATAGTATTTTTAATAAATTTTAATAATATGAATTTCCACATATTAAATGCCTCTAATGGCAGAGCATATTTAGAAGCTAATTTATAAATATATTTATCAAGGTTAAAATTGATTGACTTTAAAACTAAAAGAGTTATAACAGGATGGTAACCTGAATTATGTATCACATAACATAATGGTTCTTAATGTTTCATCTTTAACTATTGCTAAGTCTCCTGTAACGATATAGCCCAAGAGTGGATTTATATAGTCAGCATATTCGTCTACCTTGCAAATACAATCATTATCTACCTTTGACATGGAATCTTTATCAATAGAGAGAGATTGTGAAATTTCATTGCAATTAAAAATAGTTCTACCAACTGTCTTGTTATATTTAAAAGTCTTAGTAACATTCAAATCCTGAGTAGGCAATAAGTGTTTGAATTTGTAAAAAATAGACCCAAAATTTATAGAATTATAAATTGAATGTTTAAAAGATATCCCACAATAAGAATTAGTAGGCGTATTATTATTATGAAATTTATTATATATATATATATATATAGATAGATAGATTTATAAACTAAATTTCCCAATGCATATTTTTGTTGCTTACTATTTATATCTATATTTTATCTATATTATATCCATCTTTAGTTTCGAAGATATTTTGAGTGAAAGTGCAAGAAGTAAAAGAAGCATTCACTCAGACAAATAGATACATTTTCAGTTTTTTTTTTACGAGGAGAAAAAAAAATTCAAAATATTCAACTATTGAAATTATTTTTATATATTCATAATCTAGATCCTACAATTCCCCCCCCCCCCCCCCCCCCACTGAGAGTTTTAGATGAAATTAATTTCCCCGAGAATTCCAGGTTTTCCTTGTTCTCCCTAAGATATATGAACCCTGCAACTAGCTTCACAGATAACTTTCTTGTACCAAATCCTGAAAACTCATAAGGGATACTAACAACTCTATCCACATGAGAGCAAGATTCCCTTGTTGACGTGGCTTGAGATGGTTCACTGAAAACATTTTTCAAAGAATATAGACTGGACGATTTCTGGGTGAAGTTTTTTTTTTCTGATTATAAAGAATTAGATGAAAATGCTGTGAAACATCCAATTCCCTTTGAGAACAAACATAGAAATCTGCTCAATATTAATCCAGATTTAAAATTAAAAGAAATATCAAACTGGATGTAGAAGGGATTGATTGGAGCAAAAGAAACATGATTTCTCACATCACATTTCATTTAGGGTGAGCAATTGTTAGAAATGCCATACTTGAATCACTTGCAAGTTAGTAACAATCAATTTGCCCTTTTTTTACTAACTACATAATTTTCATTTTATAGATTACATTTTTGTATGGTAAACATTTTGGTAAACATTGGTTTTACATTTTTGATTTTACATTTTTGTATGGTAAAATCAAAAATTTTACTACAAAAATATAGACTGAAATATTTTATAATTTTAGTCTATATAGTAAACTTGAAATAATTTACTTATTAAAGGCTACCCCTTATTTTAACTAAATTACTTTGCATTTATAACAGTGGTCACAAGAAATTCATTTTGAAATTCCCTGATACTTCCCTGAAATATTCCCCCTCGAAAGATGTTTATTGAGGTCAAGTCACCTGTTAATGAAAACTCTCCCTCCCACCACTTGTTCAGAAGTATATTTAAAGGAAATGAGTGTTGGGTCTCGTAATGAAAAATGCGACATCATGGAATGAACAAGCATTGTTTATTCAGGTAAAAGAAAACTATAAAGTCGGAAAATGAAAAAAATTGCAGAAATTTACAATTTTCCCTGACTTTCAATGGAATTCCCTGATTTTTCCAGAAGCATAAAATTCCTGGTTTTCCAGGTCTGTGGTCACTCTGATTTATAGACCATAGATAATTACCAAACAGGTTTTAAAATTTTCAAAAAGAGGTGGTTGGCTTTAAATAAAAAGGATGGCCCCACAGTCCTTAGCTAATGGAACCACTGCAATTGAACATTTAAAACAGAAAGCTCTGCATATTTGTTTGAAGATCAGCAAAAAATACAAAATATAGTAGTTTCTAGAAATATCAATCAGAAATCAATCAAGCATTTTAACGAAATTTTGGCAATTAGTAACACAAAATAATTTCGGGGATCATTACATAAACAAAATTTTTATGTTCAGTAACAATTTTTGCAGAACACATTTGAATTTCACAAGTCCAGAGATTATACTTCAGTTATAATTTTAGAAGACGTACATCAGAAGTCTGTCTTAAATTGCATATTTTGACCACTTATTTATTTTTTTCTCTCAACATATTGGCAAAGGGGGAATCATATCAATTTGGGAGATCGATTAAAAGTAGCTATTTTCCATGCTCATTAACAAAATTTTAACAAGATCTCACGAATACATTTTTTTTTTTCTGAATTTCCTTGAAAAAAAAATTGTGTAAATGGCATGGTAAAGCACACAAATTCAAATGCTATACATCTGTCAATTTCTTTGAACTTGACAACTTTGCCATAAAATTGAAAGGGTGGAGCAAAGGAAATGATTGGGAACCGAAGTTTCCAAATAGAAATCAATCGTGATATAGTAACATTGCATACATTTGGTGAGAAAATGCAAACTTTGCAATGAAATGCAAAATTGACACAATTTTTTGAAACAAGCCTTTTGTTGCTATATTACAGAAGAAACATTAATTTTGTGCAGTTTGACAGAGGTGTAAGATCATTGGTCCTATTATAAAGATTTTTAAAGGTAAAACGTTTTTTCCCCCCCTTAAATGAATTAGAAAATCAGAAGAAAACATCTTCTGATAAGAATATTGGAAGGGTGAGAGAAAATTGAAAGGTTTCTTTGTAAATCAGAAAGATTGGCAGCTATGATGTGGCATTGATCATATTAGAAGAGCATTTTCACGAGAATTAGCGTAAAAAATATTTCAACTTAAACACATGGGCTTCTTAGTATAATTAGAAGCATTGGACAGAATCTTATAATTTGGAACTATCTGAAAAAGTGTCATTGATAATTTTAAATAAACATTTTAACTAAGAAAGGTAAATGGTGACAATGCCCTTATTCACTAAATTATGAAAAGAAAAAAACACAAAAAGTTGGGAAAAGCAATTGCAATAAAGAATCAAGATAAATTTTGCAAGTTAATATAAGGAAGTACACAGAGCCTAAAATAATTCATATTACAGAAACTAATATATACTTTGCCAATTACAATTGCTTAAATATTTACTGCAATTCAACTAACTATAATATTGTCTAAAATAAACTCACCAAAAGAAACAGGACTTGTTAGTCAGTTAGACAAGAAAGCAAATACCAAATATCAAGTAGACATCCTCCCTAAAAATCTTATCTAAAGACTACATAGTATATACAACAGAAAGATTAGATTTGTAATTCAGATGCACAATTATAAGGATGCATCTCAACAAGAATTGTTTACCAAACTGCCTGCCCCCTCAAAAGAGAAATAATTTTAAACCTGATTATTATTTTTTTTTTCCCCTACATTATTTGGGATTGGTCATCTAAGTGTCTTTTATTGGTTTGCCTTCTGTTAATAGGCATATGGCACACAAAAAAAGCACTTATGGCTGAAACGTACCTTGATACCAATGAAATGTTGTAATAAAAATGCTTGTAATATTTTAAAATTGATTTTTAATAATTTTAACATTTTACATGCTACAAATTATAAGTATGAACATTTTAAATAGAAATATAAAATTTAGAAATAGAGTTATAAGCAGCTAGGTATTTTCTATTAAGGAACTGCTAAAACTTGGAATGTAGTAAAACTAATCACAGCTTACTAGTTTTTGAACTTGCAACATACCAGTAAAAATCTTTCCCTGCCTAGCAGTACCATTCATGGCAAGAAATTACAATGGTTTTTTAGTTGAGGTAAAAATATTTTTATTCAATATAAAAAGAAACTAGCACCTTTGTCCACCAGTCTGGTTGCTTTATGAAAAGTGAAAAGATATCGTCAGTAGGTCCACAGAGTGTTCACGGACTCCACTGACTGCACCCTCTATAATAACCCACATAATTTAAAAATCCTCCCCTTGAATAACGCAGAGAAAGATTCACCAACTCAGTACTCAGATGTTCTCTCCCATCAAAGTGGGGAAATAACATATTCCAAATCCTATACCATAGCTACTGACATTAGCCAATATTAAGCAGTTGCAAGAGTTTTGGAAATAAGATGCACAGCAATTGCAAAATTCAAAGTTTAAATTATACCTTTATACCTTTTAAACATTGCTAGTAATCAAGAAATTGTGGCAAATTAAAAAAAAAGGTATAAATTGGGCATTTTGATCCTAGTAAAATTTGATGATCAAACTGCGAGTAGTCAGTTGATGTATGACTTTTTAAATCGGTTACATTTACAAACCACAAAATGTGCATCCCACCCTCCCTTTAAAAAAAAAAACCAGAACCATTTCCCTTCCAGAAAATATTCACCAAAAATTGCGAAATCATGTTACAGATTTTATGTATAACTCTCATTTTCTCATTTTAACAATTGCTCTTTGTACTTTATGATGGCATTAAGATTGAAATTCTGCAATAATTTTTCTGATATTTGTGAATGGATTGATGTGCATTCATTAACCCATTCATAGCAATCGCACAGATACACACACACACACAGACATTGCCTTTTATTATTTAACCTGTTCAGGACCGTGATCGCGTATATGTGATCAGACGATTCTCCCCTCACGGCCCGCGATATCGTATTTGTGATCAGTGTTTCCGTGCCAGCCGGCCCATCATCGCACAGACGTGATTTCAGATTCGAACGTTTTATTTGAATTTTTAAACGGCACTAGATGGCGGTTGAAGTCCGTTACATTTTCAAATATCATTCCAGAGAGCTTTGACCTTCAATTTGCACTTTCGGTTCCGAGCTTTTTTTTTTTGTTTGTTGTTGTATGAGGGGGATTCGAAAATGTAAACAACTGCACGTGTTCGCTCTTTTCCGAAGGTTTGAGCATTTAAAGGGCTGTGATTTACAGAGCGCTGTTTTGTTTTTTTTCTTCGCGGATTGGGGGAAAGGATGAAATGTTTATTGCTTAGGGTTGGGAGTAGTTAGCAAGATAGTATTTTGTACGATTTGGGTCAGTTTTATCTTAGCCATCATGGCGAAAAGAGTAAAATATTTAAGTGAGAGCGAGATTTTTAAATTGATGAACGAATCTGATAGTGAAACGGAGGAAAGTGATTTTTCGAATATTAGCAGCAGTGAATCTGACTATTCAGATGACACTGAAATAGTTGATTATGCCGATAATAGTGCGGACAATTTAAGTGCGAGTGACTGGCAAACGGATATCAAAGAATTGCCAAGTATGGAGTTTTCTGCAAATAGTGGTATCTACATAAACAGTGCAGAACCAGTTGATGAGGAATTAGATTTTTTTAATTTGTTTTTCACGGATGAAATTATTGAAATTATAGTAAATGAAACAAATAATTTTTCAAAATTTATTTTTGAAAAATCCAAAACAGAAGCAAGTTCATCGAAATCTCCAGATCCTCGATGCATTGTAGACGTGACAGGAAATGAAATTAGGGTGTTTATACCTTTGATTATACTAATGAGTATAATCAAGAAACCCACAATCAAAATGTATTTTTCTACAAATCCAATGCTTTGCACTCCTTTTTTTGGTTCTGTCATGTCGAGAAATAGGTTTTTGGAAATTTTGAGATGTCTTCATTTTACATCAAAACAGGATGCAAAAAAACTTGAAAAGGTAAACCCAGTTCTGGAAAAACTGGTACACAATTTCAGAACTCTTTATATTCCCGGAAGAGAAATTTCTATCGATGAAAGTCTTTTTCCGTGGAAAGGGAGACTCGGCTTCCGTCAGTATATTCCTTCCAAACGATCACGGTATGGCATAAAAATCTACAAATTATGTGATTCCAATTCTGGATACATTTGGAATTGTCTTGTCTATACTGGCAAAGACACTGAACTATCGGAGCCAGGTGCACTTTATGGAGAACGGGTTGTGAAGACTCTGTTGGCAGATTTAGAAAATAAAGGCTATAATCTATACCTTGATAGATTTTTTGTTTCTCCTGAACTAGCCACTCATCTTTTGCAGAAAAAAACAAATATGTGTGGCACTGTGCAAAAAAACAGGAAAGGCATGCCAAAAGATTTACCGACTCATTTCCAAAATGATCGTATTGTTGCGTTTCAAAAGCAGGGTATGAATGTCATAGGGTTCAAAGACAAAAAGAAAGATGTCACCATGTTGACCACTTTTCACGGTAAGGAACTAATTCCTACAGGAAAAAAACATCGAAAAACAGGAGAGGACATAAGAAAGCCACATTGCGTTATTGATTACAATAAGTATATGGGAGGAGTAGATACAGGGGACTCCATCATGCATCATTACCCAGCTTTCCGAAAAACTGTAAAATGGTATAGGAAATTATTTTTCGGTTTTCTTGACATGGCGTTATTAAATGCAAACATACTGTTCTGCAAGCAAAAAGGCAGAAAAATTTCATCTTTGGAATTCCGAACAAATGTTGTTGAGCAAATTGTCCAAAGACATAAAGAAAATAAGCCCTCGAAACTACAAACTGCAAAAGTTGCAAACCCCTTGCGATTGACTGGGCGACATTTTCCTAACATATATGTAGACGCAAAAGGTAAAAAGGCACGAAGAGAATGCATTGTATGCAAAAAAAGTTCAGTAAAAGAAAAAAAACGCAAGTTGACTTATTATGAATGCAAAACTTGCAACGTAGGGCTTTGTCCTGGAGAGTGTTTTGAAATGTATCATAAGTTACAAAAGTTTTAAATATCATTGAGTAATTTTCTTACATTTATCTTATATTTTCTTATATTCAGTTTTATAATATTTTATCTATATTTTGAATACTCGTAAGTTTATAATTTTTTGTTATTTATATTTTTGTTATTTTATGTAACTTTTTTTTAGCAAAATGAAAATATTTTCTTTAAATTACGCAATTGTGTTTTTACATATCGTGAAAAATTTACTACAGTTTATTCAGATACTATCAATGATAATAATCTGCAAATTTCAACGTATTTAACTGCAGTAATGATTTTTTATGAATTTTTAAATGAAATTAGGCTTAACGGGGGAAAAATGCCCGGTCCCGTGCGTGCGTAGTCTCTTTGAGCGCGCGGGCCTGGGGAAGCGCTTCTTTCTCCTTTTGCCGGTCCTGAACGGGTTAAGCCTGGCAAGATAAAACTAGATGTAACAATTTTTGATAAAATTTAATAATATGGGCAAGAAAATGCTAATTTTGAGTAAAATTTTGATTGAGCACTGTGTAGGATCACATCAATTGCATAACAATAGAAACAGTTTTACCCAAGTTTTTCAGAAATATTAACGATTGTTAAGGAATATTTTTTAACTTATTTTCAAATATACTGAGTTTATCTGGTTTAAACCCCCTTTTTCAGGTGGTGTAGCAATTCTGTTTCTGGTAATTCAATTTATAGAAAATAATTTAAAATCCAAATATAAAGACACCATTAACTTTTCCCCCAACATAGTGGTAAGTTATTGCTTAGTTAACTTAAACACTATTATCAAAAATCATAAATATTTGCAAATTAGGAACTCAAGTCGGTGCCCAATATAGATAAGCTCAAAATGAAAATTCCCTTATCCTAGAACATTCTAGACTATCTTACTTGTGTTAAGTGAAATTAGCTATAGTTACAATTTTACTTCAAAACATTTCTGTATGTTCAGAATTTCAAGACAAAAATAACTTTTGCATACCCTCATAAGCCAGTATCCGATTTAAATGTATAAAACAAAGATTTAAATAAACTAAATAGGACAACTCATACAAAGTGAAAACACATTTCACTATATAAGCATAGTATAGTTGTACCATGTCAATTGACTACAAGTATTTCAAGCACACTTCAGACATCCTCAGCAGTCATATAAAATCAGATTATCTCATTCGTTTTACTTCCAAGTGTTGTTACGGGTTTGAAATGAATGGCATTTCTTTTGTGTCATCATCTGGATTAAAAATTTAAGTCAAATCTTTGGAATGTAAATCCCTCCCCCCCCCCCTCTCTCATCATGTTAGAAATAATTTAAAATTTTAGTAAAAGTCTTTTAAGATAAATTAGAAAAATAATTTGGGCATGTTAAATTTAGTCTCAATGCTTTTTTAACAATGTAGATTGTCAGACCTGTGGTAATGTTTCCAAATTGAATGATGTACATATGATCAACCTTTGTTACTCTACATTTTTGTTCAGTCATTCCAATTAAAGACGTTTCATTTTCATCTTCTTAATATAAAAAAAAAATGGATACATACAGTGTATAGGGCGAAATGCATTCAGCACAGTATGGGTGAAATGAATGTAGTCATCTAATGCGGCACCAGCATGCCATATTTATAGTGAAGAGTAATTACAGGCATCCCTCGAATAACATGGTACTTGAATTACACAAAAATGCAGATCGCATGGTTAAAAATTGTGCAAACCTTCGAATAATGTGGTACTTTGACTATATGTCTTTTTCAAAATTTTCTCTTTAACAATTCTAAGAAGAATTATTTTTAATATTTGACAAAAATTTTGTATAGTTAATAGCATACAAGTACTCAGCATGTAGTGTCATTACTTATTGTTATCAATGATAACCTCACTTGAATTCAGGTTATCAGCAGGACGAAAGGGAAATTCATTTAGTGCAAGTTTACTTTAAATCACTGTGTGCGTATATTTAATTTATACCTAATTACATTATATTCATAATATAAAAATTTGTGAGCATAGTTAGTTAGAAAATAAAGAAACACCATTTTCTAGTGCCAATATCTTAACAATCAATGTTTTTCCAGTGAACCTTCTACCCATTCGAAGAAAGAGAATTTGTCTTTTGGATGATGACAGTGCTGAAGAATAATAAAAGAAACAAATAAAATATGTAAGTAGGTAATAAAAATTATGTTTCCTTAAAAATCGTTTTTTACTTTTAAAATAAACATTTGGAACCAAATGTCCATTTATGTATGTATCTGGAGTATCGAATAACACAATTTTAATAACACAGAACACAATCATCACATTTGTATGAGTTCTAAATTTAGTATTACATGGAACCAATTGAACGTGTTATTCAAAGGTTGTCTGTATTGTGTTTTTATAAAGATAATTTTCCTTTATATAAAAAGGAAAAATGAATGAAGCATTACAAATTTAGCACCCCCTTTTTAAGAGTTAAGTATTTTCTAGTATATTAACTGCTCCTGTATTATCAAACATATTAGAAGTTTAAAATAATAATCTACCTAACCAATTAATTGTGTACATATGCATAAATGATAATTTAGCACATCACAAGAAACATTTCATATTAAAGACAAACAGTAAATTACAAAATGCACTTTGAAAGTTTCAAATATTAAAGCATCTACACAAAAGAATTCTATGCACTTTTCTACCAAGTCTAATCACAAGAAGGAAGCAAAATCACATTTCTAAGGTACAGATAACCTTTATGAAGATACACTTTAACTAGTTTTCAAGTCACCAATTTCTGCTAATTTGCTTTTCTTTACGTACATATTTTATTAGCAACACAAAGTACCATGCATAGGAAATACATGCACATATAAATTGTATCTGTACCATGTTTAGTTATAGTTATTGCATGTTCATTATAGATAGATATTGCAGGCTTTTAAATCAATGCTAAGCATGTTAAAAAGATGGATAAAAAAAAAGCGACAATATTGAAATGCTAGAGTGTAAAAATAGTCATGAAGCTATTAATTTTTAAACAAAATTGAACATTAAAAAAAAAGCTAAATTTGATTTTACAAACATTGGCATCACATGTGAATTCAAATCCAAAATCAAAATGAATTTTAAAGACTGTAAAATACATAATCCAAACAATTAAAAATGTTTTGAAAACAGCACTTTTATTTGATGCAAAAATCTCGTAAAATCTCTCCAGTGTAAAAAGGGGGTGGGATGGGGGTTAATGTATATAAAACATAACATTTTGCCTCCTTCATTGTCCTACTTAATTTCCAAATTCTTTTTATTTCTTACCTGCATGATCAGCTTTAATAAAAATAAAAACAAAGAAAAATTTAAATGCTGAAGATGTAATACATAAATATGATAGCATTCAAAAGTAAAAACTGTTTTTGCATTTTACACAAAATAATACAATACAAGAGCAACAACAAACTAAAAGAAGCAGAAATACTCTTGATAAGCTTCCAAATAGCACATAACAGAACTGTTATGACAGATTAGAAAAATATATGGAGTGAAATATTCAATTTCACATTAATATCATGTAGTGTTGACTCTCACACGTATCATGGTGAATATTGTACTTAATTAAATTTTCCATCACTGCAAAGTGTTCTTATAATTTTGTTTCAATGATGTTAGGCAACCCATTTTTAAGGTAGTATAACATCATTGAAAACTTAAGTTTCAATTATGTTATCAATGAAAACCTGGAAAAGCCAAGTTTTCCAGATATAGTAGCGATCCTGATACATGTTAAACCTTTTATAAATGTATCATTTTTAATACAATTTTAGACACTTTTACAAGACATTATGGTTTAAATAGATTTAGCAGCTGTGTAAGCAAAAGCTTCTAACACTATTTAAGCCATAACCTGTTATAATTTCCTACTAATAAAAAGGAAACAGTTGCACTTGGAAGGGAAGTCAGAAAAGAAATTGCAAGAAACCTAGCAGAGCTCAATTTAAACAGTATGAGAAAATAGGCTGTTTGAAAACATGAAGTAATGATATATGCTTTAACTACTTTTTTAAGCACACACTGCTCTTCAATTCAAATAATTTATTTTCTTATTCACAGAAAACTAGGAATAAAAATACAACATTTTTGAAATTCAAAAATTATGCCAATATCTAACTAGCAAATTTTCTAGATCAGTTACACTATGCATATCAGACAATGGTAAAGTAAATTGGAAAGTATAGAGAGTGGACCCGAGTAATTCTGTGATAGCCTAAATAAAGTTTTTCTTGATGATCATTTTGGAGATGAAATCCATTTTTATATGTAACGTGTATGACAGCAATACTAGAATAGCAAATGTTGTTGTTGTTGTTGAGACCCAGACCGTCCGACCTACCAGAAAGGTGTAAGGTAACTGTTTGGACAGCCGGAAAGTGCCACCCAATTTAGATCGGAACCCAGTGGGGGAGGCATCCACAGAGACCGTACCCTCTTTCCTTAATCACCAACTTCTGGGAAGGACTTATGGACCCACATGTGTAACGTGATCGTACTCCGTGTGAACACAGCGGCAGTTTTGGCAGTGGCTGGAATCGAACCCGGGCCTACCGAGTGCAATTCCAGCGTGCTAACCACTGGGCTACCGCGCCCTAGAATAGCATATATGTAGAAACTGATATCAAATATATGAGGACTGAACACATACCTAGTACAATATCTCAGCTCATTAAATGAAGCCCTTTTCCCTCCAATTTAAGTAATCGCAAACCACAAAACACATAGTCCAGTTCAGACTAAAACATTTGCAACTTTGGGTCAGATCATTTCATATTGAAAAGGTCGATTCCATGATATGTTGAGTTCTAGGTTGTAAGACAATAATGCTAGATTATTTGAAAGTAAGAGAAAATAGAGTAGTTAGGGAGTATAACAATTACTAATTGCATGTTAGCTAAGCTAGTTTAAGTTGTTTAGTAAGTAGATGGAACACTTTGCTATAAATTATATTTCTCATGTTTAAATTGACCACCATGACAGTAGGCCTTTTTTACTTATTTATTTTTATTAAAAGCTGAATAAACATTGTTCTTAATCTATTATTCTTAGTTTCATTAGCTCAATTTTTATGTTTCAGCAAATTTGAATCCATATTAATGGTTTTGATTGGCCATAGTATCAACTATATCATTTTAGTTGAATATTCTAAGCAAAAGAGCAGTTTTCTAGAACACTAGTAATTATATTTGTAGATTATTGGCATTTCGGAATTGCCATGGTCCAAGGGACAAAGTGTTTTGCTTTTGAATTGTCCCCAAACGACGGCACATTACATAAGGAATGATTATTTACGTAACATTATTGAATGTTCTGATTTTTTCAAAATTTCATTCAAAAATTTAGGGGTGTTCTGAATATTTGATTGCATTTAAAATCAATAGGCTTTCAGTATTCACAGATCGTAATTTTTGTACCAAATTTCGTTAGAAACGCTTTATTGGTTCATGAGATAATGTTTCCCCAATCTCTTGGATACATATAGACATCCCCTCAAAAACGATTGATTCAAGTTCAGGGATGCTTGAAACATATTATTTTGTCGAAAACTCGAATTCAAAATTTTAACTGTGTCACAATAATTTTCCTACATATTATACTATGCATATAAAAGAAAGTAAAAATATAAAAAATGGAATTTAAAAATATTTTTAATGATACTTTCCATTTACTTCATTTATAAGTATTTTTTTAATTACTAAATAGTTAAAATTTTATTTCAAAATGGCAACAATGCAAGAAAGATTACCGAAATATCAAGGATTCATAAAGAAAATGGTGTCATGATATAATTCTTTGAAATTCAAATAATGGTCAAATTAGAAAAATGAAGATGAGTGTTCTATTTGAATGCAGAGCTAATTTTTATCAGAATATTTAAAGAGTTTCTTTTTCTTTTCTACAAGTCTATTTGGTACAAACAAATTACCAAAATATGAGTGTCCTTATACATAAGATGTAGAATTCTTTTTATTAAGTATGTTGAAATAACTTCAATTCTTGGAACCAAGCATCTAGTAAAATGACCAACATGGGCGCATGGGTTTCGAACTTTATTGTGCTCTTCAGCACTGAATAATGAATCACTGATTCAGAAATTCAACACTTAAAAGCAATAACAAGCATAAAAGTGGATCACCAAGGATGATTGTTACACATGAATTGAGATACCAAGCCTTTAGAATATTACCTATTGGTGGAATTAGTAAGTATGAAGTTTGAAATTATTCTTCCCAGCTAGACTGCATCATTAGTGTAAACATGTGGCCCTAGCTTTGCATCTAAGTAGTGGATGCAGATTGCAACTGTGAAAGGATTGCCAACACTTGATCTAAGTTATCGAAAAATTACCAGAGTCTCACACTTAATATGGAATTGAACCACATGATTTTCTCCTAATTGAACCTTAAGATAAGACAAATGACTTGAATCAGTATGCACAAGATTAAGTATGCAATTATATCCAAATTAATATTATCAATTGTTTAATCTAACACTGTTAGTTACAAGGCTTAACACACATGTAATATAAGATAGTCAATTTTAAAACATAGAAAATGATAAGCTAGAAAAGCTTAGCATTATTACTTTTTGCTTGCCTTCTTTTCTTGCAATCATAGTCTAACCGTCGCCCTTGCAATTTTTTACGATGGTGCTACCGAGAGAATTTGAAAGAGGTGAAAATTTAACAAATATTAATAAAAACAATATTTTAAACAAAATCATAAATATACTCAAATGTATAAAAACATTAGAAGTACACCATGTTATACAAAAAAGAAAAATAGTTATAAGAGGTCTGCTCAGGATCTTTCATGTGAGTAAAATTTAAACTTCTCATAGCCCAGTTCTTAACTTATCAGACATTTTATGTTAAATGAACTAAATCAACAACGCAAAATCTAATGTTTCCTCCAAAATACAGTTGTAGGAAATATCAAATTATCTATAGAAGAGTGAACATTAAGAAGTTTATAAAATAATCTTAGAAAACATTAAGTTACAGAGTTTTAGTAAATGGCACTAAAAAGTAAAAAATAATTCTTAGCTATCACAACATTCTTGGTCATATGCAAGTTAAAATAAAACTGTAGAGCACCCATAAAAGAATCATATTTGGACATTAACAGAATTTAAAAGGGCAAAAGAAGTGATAACATAGAAATGACATATATAAAAATGATTACATTCAATTCCTTTAAATTTTTGTTTTAACAATCCGTTATTCTTATATGTATCATTTCTTTGTTATCACTTCTACTGTTCCTTAAAATTCTGTTAATGTCCAAATACAATTCCTTTATGGGAGCCACACGGTTTTATTTTTAGCTGCATATGACCAAGATTGTTGTGACAGCTAAAAGTCATTTTTTACTTTTTAGTGCATTTTACTAAAACTGTGTGACTTTAAAAGTTTTTTTTATATTTTATTTTATACTTTTCAGTTTTTTGTGATTTTGTAATCAATTTTTTATCAAATATCCAATCAAACCTTTTATTGAATTCGTCATGACCGATGATGGTTGTCTGTTTTAACTTCTTTGATGGTATTTTTAGTATACTTGCCTACGACTAAAAGATCTGAAATTTGATACACAGCTTAGTACAGTGGAACATTTTAATTTATTAAAATTTGGCAGATCCTCGAAAAATAGAACCATCATTGTTTTGCGAAATGGCCCATGAAAAATCTACTTCAGTTTACATAATTCCATTGTTGCATAATAGTTAAAAGCCATTTAATATGAGCCTCACTTCTATACATATACAATCCCATTATTGTAACAATTAACGTAGCCATGTAAATGTGTTGCACATTTATTTTTAATTCTATCAACAAAAATGCATGTAAAATTTGTTGCAATTTTAGTAACAATTAACTACTTTTAAGATACACATGCATGTGAATAATTAAAACAGAAACATGTATATACATTTTTTAAAATGTGCTTGTAATAAAGGAGTTCATTTTAGGTTTTTATTTTAAATAAAAGAGTTAAATAAAGGATTTTATTATAAAGAAGTACAGATAAGGATTTTATTTTAGCACACTGCTAAAATAAAAGCCTTTATCAAACACAAGACAGCACAATGCTAAAGTAATTCTCAAAAATTTAAGATTTCTTAAAATGTAGATTTATAAAATTAGCATTTTCCTATACATGAGAAAAATTACTAAAATACAGAAGGATTTTTTTTTTTTGGAGGGGGAGGGGGATGGGAGATAAAGAAACATTACCATCACATCTTTCATATCTTTTGTTTGCAAGTGGTGCAAAGGCTCAAGGAAGTTCTGCTTCACATTATCCTCTAGTGCATATTTGACTTCAGCCATTTGTTTTAAAGCTTCACCACATTCGATTAAGCTAAGACCTAGAAAACAATATCAGGATTAATTATAATCATGGATGACTTAGTAAATAGCAGCTAAGGTAAAATATGTGTTAAAAATTATAGTAATATTTATCCTTTTAAACATGAAAACAAAAAATTATCATCATTTATTTTATAGGAAGGTACAAATTCATTTAAAAGATAACACAACCAAACCTCATAACCACAAATTACTTTTGCTACAAATTAGTTTTCAATCCCCTAGAATTGCAATAAATTATGTTTTTGATCTGATTACAGAAACTTCTTTTAAGATGAAATGTTTTTATTCCTCTGGCTATTCATGTTAACAAGGTTCAACTGTACAATGACAAACTGATTTTTGGAACACCTCTACAGGAATTGTACTGACGATATTTATGTCGAGAAGTAATAATTTTAAGCACATGCATATGCACATGCTTAAAACATTTCCCTGTTTATAGGTGGTATTCTTTACTAAATTCTTCTAGACATATCCCCCTTCCTCCCAGAAATTTTCTGTTGAGGCTGTGTTTTGAAAAAAAAAAAAAAAAAAAAAAAACCTAATTTTATGAAAAGTCAAAAGAGAGTGGCAAGAAAGAAATTAATTAATTTTGCTTCTCATATAGCATTTAAAAGAAAGGTTATCACTTCTTTTAGCATTCATACTATCTGAATGATCTATTCTATATGGATGATCAAACTCATATGAAGAGTCTATTTTTTTAAACTAAAAGCAAGGGTTATGAAACTTTTTTGAAGGAAACAATTTTTAAATTTCAAATATTAGGGTCAGTTTTTGAAATATAATATTTTGATAAGGGTTCATTTTTTAAATCTAGAATTTCAGTAAGGGTCTTTTCTTGAGTTGTGGAATTTTATGACGGATTTGATTAAAAATGAACCTAGATTACTTGTAAATAGATCCCTGGCAGAGAATGGACTTACCCAGTTTATGTATACATCCATATATAACTTTTGTCATAATAATGGTGATAATAGCAGATATAAGTTAAATAGACAATATGTTAAAGTTATATACCATTAAAAAGGTTTTGATAAATTATTTTCAAGAATTATAAAAACTCTTTTTATAACAAGATCATTCATTCATTATAGAATTTTAATACACAATTTATTTTACAGAAGTCTTTCTAGATTTATACATTTTAATTAAGATTTATTAAAATTATGTTTAAGATTTTACCATTCAGAGAAAAATTAATAAAATATCAACTAGTGGTCAAATTTATAAAATAAAAGTAATATACACCATAAACATTTATAAATGAATCTTTTAAATAGTATTACAAATAAGTATCAATTTCAATAGCGACATATCTGGCCATTAAAAGTTTACTTATATATATGTTACTGTTACTGTCTTATTGGGAAAAAGGTTATCTATAATAAAAAAAATTTGAAAATCAACATTAATAAAAATTAAGAATAGATAGATATTTTAGGATTCATAGCAATGTTGTAATTGTGAATCCACTGTTAAATATCTATCTAATAGGATTTAACTTCTTTAGCTTTTTGCTAAAAGGAATCTTCAAAAATATCAAATGCTTTCTGAAATTTTAGTTAAAAAATGAAAGCTACCATGAATATCACATCAATCACAGGACTCCAGACAGTGTAAGCATTTTAAGCAAGAGGAATATAAATTAGTTATCTATACCATTTGATAAAAATTAAAATGATGCAAGAAATTCAGACCCCACTGTTTTCAATTTCTTTACTTAGCAAGCTAAAAATAGAGAGGTCAAATATGATTGACATGAATTTATTACAGAAATAAAATATTTACAGGTAAGATTTTACTACAATTTGAATCCAAAATAACTGACTGGAAAAGTGGTAAATTTGTTGATAAGTAGAAAACACAATAAACATGACACTGTTTGCTTAAAAGAATTTCAGAAAATGTTTGTTAGTTTAATGAGAATTAAATACTGTTAATCAAGATTGCTTCATATTTTAGTGTAAAAAATGTTTCAATACAACATAAATTTTTAATTACTTTTTGTAGGTTTTAGGCACCTTATATTTAATTTAGAGTATTGCAAGGTCCCTGAATGTATTAAGAATTTTTTTTTTTTACTAATGAGTGGCAAAATAGGAAGAATGATTTTCAATATTGGAAAATCGGAAAATCTTTGGGTAATTCAGGATTGTCGCATATATGCTTTATATATAGGAATATATAAAGTTAATACAGTACAAAGTAAAGTTAATTTTCATGTACAACATGCAATGCAGAAATACTTTGTATAATCTTACCAAAAGCTGATTCCTCTCCTAAATCTTTTCCATATTTCACCATGGCTTCTCCTAATGTGCCTTCAGGTTGAGGATAAGCATGAGCTTTGACACCACCACGAAGTTTCGAACTGACCATAAGTTTGGCTCTAGTGGCTGAAAAATTGAAAAACAAATATATATGAAATTGAAATCATATGATATATGTTGCTTCAAAAATAATATTACAAAGAAATGCCACTGCACTATTAGCTGAAAATTACCACACTAATCAATTTTATAACATTTAAATGCAATAAGAGATAAATTATCTACTCTAGGTACATAAGTGCATATGAAATTTATAATAGTTTAACCTTATAATAGAACATACCTTGCAGTAGTAGTTTTATACCAAAAATTAACTCTTTTAATAACCCTACTCAAAAACAAATACAAGTAATGCAAGAAACAAATGCAAGTAAGAGTGAAGGTTTAAAAAAAATCCATTTTCTCTTAAGTTTCAAAATTTTCACTTCACCTTTTTTTCAGAAGCCTACAAGTTTATCCAAAATATACTTCTATCATATATTTTCATGTCATATGAGATTTTATTAGATAAATTACACAAATAAAGCTGGTTGTCTACTAAAAAGCTAATACTCTAAATTTACACAAATACAAAACAAAGAATCATACAGGTTGTTTAACACATGTTCACATGGTAAATAAAGCAAATAAACAGAGTTAAGCTATATTCAAAATATGCAAAAAGTTGCCGGTTTGGATAAACTAACAGATTGGATACAAATGCTAAGAAAAATTGGCTTTCTAAAAACAGTAAGGATAAAATGTAAACAATAAAAAAATAATAATAATAATAAATAATGTATGTATATAAATCTAAAATGTTTATAAATGGAAAGGGGGCATTTAATTTACACTCCACTTTAAAATTTATAGTAGTGGAAAAAATATTCACTAAATCTTAAATGTAATTCAGAAAGCAAAAACTAGGATTCTACAGAATGAAACATCATCCATGCACTTGTACCACAGTTTTACATAAAAATAATGTAATATATTATATTCGAGTTCCAGAAAAACTGATTCAATTATAACCATTCTCCACAAAAGTATGCAATACAACAATCAAAATACTTTTAATTAATAATTTAGTTAATATTTTGAAATTAAGCAATAATATTCTCACTGACGCTCGTTTGAGGAACATGCAAGATAAAATGTGCATATATCATACCTGGATTTGGCTGTAAATATTCTTTTGTTTTGATGAGCAAATCCTCAACAAGTTCATTGGTGAGGTCTGTTTTCTAAATAACACAGAAAAAAAAAATTGTCAATCAATATTTAAACCACTTCTTAAATTGGATGGGGGGGGGGGGGGGGTGAATTACTAGACTAGACAACATGTAAAAGTTGATCAAGATATAAACCAGTTTCAAAGGCAAAAAAGAATTTTCTTTGTCAGGATAAATAAGACAGAATACCAGTGCTAATAAAGGCATGATTGAGTCTGTTATTATGTGACCCAGAAAAGTGATTGTTGACAAAGAAAAATCGAAAAATAAATGAAAAAACCTTTGAAAAAAAAGAAAATTGCAGAAGTCAAGTACGAATAAACTCAGTTTCATATCATGAAAAATAAAGAAACAACTGGTATCGGACGATACCTGTGTGTTAACATCATTACAAGAACAAACAACTGTAAATTTCAGAATTGACAAAAGTTGAAAAATTAACTAGTTTCAAAAAGCTAAGTATTTTCATCAACTAAATTTAAATAACATTTGAACCATTTAAAAATACCAATTAATAAAAGACAGGGGGGGGGGGGGGTTAGGAGGCTGTCATTGCCAATGCAGCTAGAGATGATGTGTAAGCACAAACCTATTAAAGCAAGAATTTTAGAATTTTTCTGGTAAAAGTATAGCAACTTTGAAGCAAGTAATGATTGGAGATATTTTTATATTGCTTTTATAGGACAAAAGTCACTTCACTATTGCTGCTGAATTTTTACTTTCCTTATATACAATAATGTATAAGGAAAGTATTGTGACGGGGTCGAAAATTTGAATTCGAGTTTTCGACGAGAGAGCACGTTTCAAGCATCCCTGATCATGAATCGGACATTTTCGAAGTGTGTGTGTATGTGTGCATATGAAAGTGTGTGTGTGAAAGTATTTGTGTGTGTGTGTGTGTGTCAGTGAGTCTGTGGAGACGATAACTGAAGAAAGAATGGACCGATTCGAACGAAATTTGGTACAAAAATTACAATACGTAAACAATGGAAGCCTATTGTTTTTGAACGCAATCGAATGTTCAGAACTCCCCTAAATTTTTGAGTGAAATTTTGAAAAATTGTCAAAAAATCAAAACCTCTAATAAAGTTACACAAATAGACATTTCTTATGTAATTTTTCATTAGAAAACGATTGACATAAATTTTAGAACGTTAACATGAACTGCCGTTCTCGAGATAGTGCACATTTTTCAAAAAAATTATCAAAAAGTCATATAAAATAAAAAAAAATATTTCCTATTGAGAAATATGTTCGCTTTTCATATGGAATACCATGCGATAAATTGGGTGACATCATTCTCGTGGATCTAGCTCATTCCATTCACGAAAAAAGATACTTTGAGTAATACTTTTGTATTTGAATGCCAATAGTCATTTATCTGCTGTAAGAATAACTTACTTCTCCATCCATAATGCTTGGCGAGATTTTGGCAACGGATTTGGTGGAATGTCGCCAACTTGGCGACTTTTTAAAATGTTGCTAAATTAACGATAAACTCGTCAAATGGATAAAAATGACACTAAATCAATGAAAATGACGACTCATTGACGAAAATTCAATATCTTGGAAAGAATTTAAATATCTACTATAAAAATAATCTATTTTTTTTTACTGTAAAAGTAGTAAATTCATTGCATTATATAAGGAAAGTCATGTGCTGCCCACATCAGATTTCTTTTTTTTTAAATGATGGACATAGCTAAAAACACACCAATTGTTACTGGTTTTAAAGTTACAATACTTCTACAGGGGGTGGGGGGGATTGCTTTAAGGAGATTAGATGGATTTACATCATCAACACCATGCTGATGAGCTGTAATCTCATTTAATCTTCTTTCTCTGTTTTGCAAATCAGTATTATAACATTAGAAAGTTAAGTTAGTTTATAAGATTAATTTTTAACATTTCATATAACATAAATTGCACTAAAAATTAAATACTTTGAAAGTCTGCTTGTAATTCTTATTTATTTCCAAAAATTTCTATTGAAACAGATACCGAGTTCAACTGGTTATCATTTATTCAAAATGTTCATTTATAATCCCCCAGTATTCTTGTTTTATTTTTCCTTAAAGAAAGATAAGAGTTATTATGGAATTGTATGATAATCATAAAACTATTTTTAAATTTTATGTGATAGCTTTATTAACCTGTTAGATGCCAATATTGAATTGAAAAGATTACCAAAACTGGAGACATTGCTTAGTTGCTGGTGATTCATTTTATATTAAAAATGATAAAAACACAATTCGCTAAAATATTAAATACATTTTTCTTGAAAATTTTAAACATAACTTGTTTCAAAAATTCAACATGCACTGGCACCAACTATGCATGATTGTTGATCGGAATTACAGAGGATAAAACATGGTTAAGAAATATGGACAACATATGGCAACTTCATGAGGGTTTGCTAAAATACCAGAAGATTTATTTGCATCTTACCCTTTCCATTTCTGTATATTCCTCCGTAAATTTTGTTCCTTCCGCTCCACCAATCTTCTCACTCATGTACTAGAAAATAATGAATCAATTAACAATTTAGCAATAGTTAAAATTATTAAGACATATACCTATGATGTACCTCATGAAACTTTAAAAAATCTTACATGAAAAGAGCAGTATTGATTATTAGAATAAGATAACAAGTAATTATTTATTTGTATTATTATATCTGCTTTTACTACGAAATATGAAACTAAATTTTTCCTAAGAAAAATTCTAATACAGTCATATCTTGATCTTACATACTCTCAACTTATATACACTATGCACAGGAACCGTATCTCAAAGTTATGGTGTTTGTTTTTGAGTTATGTTCACTTTAGGTACGTTGTTCACCTGCACTGTATACTATACCTACTAATTATGCTCCTACTAATAAAGCTATGCATGAACCCAATGCAGTGCATTAGGCACATTAATAGGTGAAAAAAAAAAGATACATTGCTTTGACTTGCATGCTCCAGAACCTAACCTGTTGCAAGTTCAAAATAGAATAAAGATGAATAAAGATGCCCATGCAGATACTTTTAAAGTGTAGTTAAATTTGCAAATTCTTTTTAAACAAAATAGAAATCTTCCCCCTTTCTTTGATGCTTCTGCAATAAAAACATGCTTATTTTATCATATTTGGAACTAATTACTTCTTTAAACAATTTTTCTATAATTTACCTAATTTTATAGCTATCATACACTGATAACTTACAGCAAATTTGTTTCAACATTTATCTGTATAAATACGTTTCATATTTATTCAACTGTGCTTTGCAGGTACTTTTATCTCTGGGCTTACACAGATACTTTTCCATTTTATATTACTTTGGTTAGGTGATATAACTGTATCTAAATTAGTAATTTTTTTTATTTTTGGCTATTTTGAGGTCCGCACAAAATTACAAAATCCAATCCTTCACAAAATTCTGTCATATCCATAATTAATGAACTCATCACAAAATTACAATAAATTATTTAAAACAAATCCTTTTAAAAAAATAAAAGTCAGGTCAGTATAAAAAGTTCAACAAAATTTAAAATTAGAGTTCTAGCCAGTTTTTTAACAGCAAAAAATAAAATCCTTGACTGAAGTTGAAAAACTTCAGTCATGTAGCAAAATTGAATTGAAAGCATTTTAACATCACAACTGATTATCTTAAAAATTACAAGCTTCAAAAATAGATTTTATGGAATTCATAAAACATTAGGCAAATTAAAACATATAAAATAAATAAATATTCAAATTTCGCTATGTAAAGGTAAAACTCTCATCAATATTTTTGACTTTCTTTGCAAATATATTTCAGACTCATTTGGGCAGTAACTATTTAAATGCAATAAGCAAATTTAATAAGAAAGATTGTATTGAGTGTGGGCACTCTGACTGTAATGCAAAAAGGGGGTAATCTAATTAGGACCTATAGCTTCAAGTAGATGCTGAACTACTACAAACATCCATGCATCTATATACAAAGGATTCCATACTCCTAGGATAGGACTGCACTAATCAATTGGCACTGAGGAAAAGCAGGAAGATGCAAAGAAAATTTGCTTCTTTTTGCACAAAAATTAATTTCATAAAAATACTTTTCTTGTAAGGTTCATAGATTAAGAAACAATCTTTAGAAACTGAGAATTCACAAAAAGAGTAATTTTTGAATGTAGAAAAAAAATAATTTTTTTTTTAAATTCATTATAGGAATAATTACCATAATATTACGTCATTTGTGTATGTTTCTTCCTTTTAACAGTTTTAAAACTATTACTTAAAAACACATAATGAGCAGTGGCTAAGCATTGGTAAAAGTACTCGAAAGTACTTTTACCAATGTTTAGCTACTGCTCATTATGTGTTTTTAAGTAATAGTTTTAAAAAGTCGTACTAAGTAAAGGTACTCGAAAATTTCTATGAGATTTTAAAAAGTATTACATTGTATGATAAGTAAGTGGGTATCCATAAATATTAAACTAAACAAGTGAATGTCTTTACCCAAGATTATACATCAATTCTTGTTTTAAATTGCAGATTTCCACTAAACTAGAACTTTAGTGTTCACTACAGAATTTTTCATCCCGTTCATTTATTTATTTTTTCAAGATAAAGAAATGAGAAAAAATTAGTTAAGTTGATAGCAGATAAATCAAGAAATGCATAACATTAATTTAAAAACATTTTATGAGCATTTATTATTTAATGATCTATTAAAGTTAGAAAATTATTTCAAAGTATCTGCTACTGACTATACAAAATGTGTAGCCAGAACCCTATATAAAATATGTTGGAAAATCACCAAAAACTTCATATTTCTATTTTAAAAAGCATATAAAATTAAGAGAAATAAATAACAAATATATAGAAAGAAATTATGAGATAAATCAAACCTGGTTAGCCTTGTTAATCTGTTTCTTGAGGCCTGCAAACGCCATTGTTGTTTTGTTAACGTTGTTTGAGAATCACAGAAATATGAATTTACTGGTAAGATTGCTGAAAGAACAATTAACATAATAATGAAAGAATTGTTTTTTATATTTTTTAATTTAAAAATCAAAACCTGTCAAAAGTAAACATTAACCAGTTTAGAATTATATAAGTTTAAGAAAAATAAAAACACATCTTTTACATTGTATAAAATAATAGAGTGCTGTTCAATAGAAATTTTGCATCTTGATTATGTTTTAAATTCTCTTTGTGTTCTTAAATGTTTAAATGTCTTCTTTTAAATGTTTTAAATTATATATCTATAAATATTATTGAGAATAAATTAATAGCAGGGCTGATACAGAGCCGTAAATAAAGATGCTTGGAATATTTGAAAGAATTTTTTCATTCTATTAATCTTTTAACGAAGTATAACGGAAAACAAATAGTATAATAAAAAAAAAACCCAGCATAAAACTGAACAGTGGAATTTATATATATAAAATAAACAGTGAAAACATAATTATTCATAATATTTTAACTATATACAATGATCTTTTTAAGAAAAGAGTTATTAATTTTAATAATATCAGACATCAATTTAAATTATCCTAAAATTTGGTTGTCAAGTGAAGTTAACAGATCATTGTTTACATTCGTTTGACAACTGCCTGACAAAATATGTGCTTACTAAATAATAAATTCTATGTATAATTTCATTCATAGAACAATATTTACTATAAGAATCTATACATTAGGTTCACAGTTTTACTATGACGGACTTAGCAAGTTTGCGAAAGAGTAATATTTGAACCGATCTTAAACATCCCGCGCATGGCATAACTAATAACCTTGGAATTTGACACGGGTTACACAAAATAAGTAAATTATATAGAAAAAAAGCCCATGTGCAAATAACATATTCTATTATTTAATGTACCTTTAAAGCAATAACCTTATACAATAAACAGTTGCATTTTTTAAATACCGTAAACTTATATGTGCCTGAAAAAAACAGATTCTACGAAATTTGAACTTGTAGCGGTTCCACCAAAGGCAGTAACGGGCAGTTGAGCCATGCGGAATCTGCTGTAAACAAACAAATAAAATTTATTTACTAACCTTTGCTTAAAATAGCTTTTTTAGTGCATGTATTAAAATTATCTATTAACAGTAAACGTATCACATAATATCACACAAAATCGGAAGCGTTTCCCATAAGTCTGCAACTGCCGCAATGCCACGGTCAAAACTGTTGCAGTGCCATCTAGTGGATCTTTCGATCGGAACAATATTAAGTTCTGCTTTTGCTCTAGTTTCGGTGAGATTTCTGCCGTGTTTGACCTTTACATTTGACCTATTTGACCAAATAATTCGTGTTAAAGAACACGCCATATCATCTTTAAAATATCTTAAATTGCCTTGATGAAGAAATGAAATCGAGTGTTGAAAATACTGTTTAAAAGCATAGAAATGCAAGAAAGGGGTTTAAAATGTTTTATTGACGGAATGCAGTGAGGTTGGCCGTTGGGGGTATTGAATCATTACCTCTCATTCACTGAACACACATCAGTTCTTCTAAGTTCAACATTGGCAAAGTGAAATTCAGCGCTGAAGGCCCCATTCGATTTTCGCCACGCTCCTCCTCGTAAATCGTGGCTTAGACAGAATGTGATTTTAATCACAAATATTTTAAGTGTTTATTTTTGAGGTGGGAAAATAAAACTAATTCGTACGGTTTTCAAACTATACCTCCCTTACGAGCTTCCACGCTCTCCCCTTCAAGTGGGAGCCAGCATAGCAAAAGAAAATTGGCTTTGCAGAAGTTAAAGTGAAATTTGCTATTTTGCAGGTAGTTTTAGTCAGTAAAAATCTGATGTGGGATGCACATGACTTTCCCTGCAGACTCAAATTCATTGTCCCTTTATTTCTTTGATAATTCATTAAATCGAGTTTAATTGCACAAAATAACACTAAATGTGCACTTTTAATTCCATTTGGTAACTGGATATTTATTTCAAAGGCTGTGTAGTAAAAATGTAGTTTTTGAGACCCAGACCGTCCGACCTACCAGAAAGGTGTAAGGTAACTGTTTGGACGGCCGGGAAGTGTCACCCAATTTAGACCGGAACCCTGTGGGGGAGGCATCCACAGGGACCGTACCCTCCTTCCCCTACTACCAACCTCTCGGAAGGACTTACGGACCCACATGTTTAACGTGATCGTACTCCGCATGAACACGGCGGCAGTTGTGGCAGCGTGCAATTCCAGCGCGCAAACCACCGGGCTACCGAGCCCGAAATGTGTCAACAGCACACGGTGTTCCCAGGTGGTAAAAATGTGAAAATGCTCAAATATCTCAAAAACGGTTAGTTCCAGAGTATTGGGATTTGTCTTATTGTTTCCCTTGTCAAAAGTTACGCATAAAACAAGCATTTAATTGATACATAGCATAGTCTTTTAACATAGTCTTTTATTTTAGATTTTGGCGATTTTTGAAGGGCTATCTTGCAAAAAAAAAGGGGTTATTCTTTTCCGAATCGTACCAAAATCTAATCAGCACCAGCATATTCCACAGGTGACTTATCTACCAAATTTTGTGAAATTCGGGCATTCGTTTTTTAGCTAGAGTGGATACAAGAGATTTTTGCAGGTCATTTCGCAAAAAAGGGCGGGTTCTTTTATCCCGAATCGTACCAAAACCTAATTAGCACCAGGGTCACACACACGTGACTTACCTACCAAATTTTATGACATTTGGTCCATTAGTTTTTGAGTTAGAGTGGATAAATACATTGCATAGACACGCAGACAGTCACGCTGAAAATCGTTTTTTCGTATTCTAGAGGTCCCAAAACGTGTAGATCCGTCGAAAACTGTAGTTGCGATTTTCGGCATGATTCCAATAATTTTCCTATACATTACCATGTATTGCAGGGAAAGTAAAAAAATGGGGGATGAGGGATTGCGCAAAATCATCCCATATGACTCGGATATATATATATATATATATATATAATATAAAACTTGAAAAATTGCTACAATTTTTGCTGAATTGATTAAAGAGCTAAAAGCAAAAAATAATTTATAATACAACTTGTAAAGCGCTGTGCTGCAATTTTACGTGTGTATACCTATATAAATTCCCAAAAATGACAAGTAACAATGTACTCGTAAATTTCTAGAAGAGTGACAGGAATCGGCTACCGGGAGCGTTTGCCATGGCGGAAAAAAGCTTTAACCGGAGTGTTGGGGGTCGCAACTCCCCCCGGCCGTTACTCCTGTCACTCTTCTAGAAATTTACGAGTACATTGTTACTTGTCCTTTTTGGGAATTTATATATATATATATATATATATATATATATATATATATATATATATATATATATATATATATATATATATATATATATTCAAATCATAATTTATTAATTAATTCACATGTTTCACATTTCAAGAAGTATCAGAAAAAGATGGACACAAAAAGAAATGTGTGTGGACATTCCAAACACAAGAAATATGTATATTGACTTGTATTAACGGATACCGAATTAATTAGAAAATTTTAAAACAAATATAATGTATCAATAATGCATTTTATTATGTAAACAATTTTACAGAAGTTTCAACTTTTCTCACATCCATATAAACATATCTGGAATTAATAATATTTTAACAAAACAGTTTAAATAAAAAATACTAAGCTAGTATTACATGATAGATTAACCTTACAAGAATATCAGTAAAATAACGGTATATTAAAAATGCATCTAATTATTGGGCTAAATGCGAACATATAAATCACATGAAGTTAATTTAAACAGGAAGAAGAACCAATGAAAGCGAAAAGATATTGTAGAACATCGTGGACACACAAAAACTGGATTGTAAAACACACTAAGGATACTTATATTAAGAAATTAATAAAAAGCAAGTCATTAAGATTTTTTTTTCTTGTAGTGAGGCTAAGCAACAAACCATAAGAAATAAAACTAATTAAGAGAATAAGAATGAATAACAATGGATGATGAAAGCAAATAATGCACAAATATAATAAGCGGTGGGCAGTGGCGTATTTTGAAATTCAATTTGGGGGGGGGGGGGGGTCAGTTTTAAGTATCAATCTCAAGGGGTCTAAGTTAGAGGTCAACATGGGCTCGGGCCTGGCCTATGGGCTTAGACCCGACCGGGCTCGGGCCATGTTTTATTAAATTCGGGTCGGGTTGGGCCTAGTCAAAATAAATAAAAAAGCCAAAAATAGATCACAATTTTTGGCTAATTCCGCTAATTGAAATTATATATGAAACAACATTTTCAATTAGCGGATAAAAGTCTCCTTATCCCATATTAAGTAATAAAAATTGGCTCTGTACGGAGAACGCATGTGGACTATTTGATGACATTCCGAAGTGAAAATAAAACATTGCTCTTCACAACATTCACGTTGTTTGAAACTACAGTAATAGAAAATATATTCTGCTCTGGATGCAGCAAAATAAATATAAGACGCTTGTACCTGATGACATGCTTCGTAACATCATGTGATCTATAAATTTAATAGGGAAGAAATACATTCCAATTTTAATTTTTGAGGAAATTATCAGTCGGTTATTATCATTAATCAAATGCGAGTTTCAATTTGACATATTTTTAAATTTATCGCAGAAATGTTTAATCGCTTTTGTACTGTGATTGCTTGACTGGTGATATTGAATGAAAATTTATAATTTAAAATTAATATGGATAAGACGAATTATTGTCCTTGAATTTATTTATATTTGTATTCTAAACATCTTATTTTTTTAATTTAAAATTATTAAGTTTTAAAAATATTTATAATTATGTCACAATCAAAGAAAATAATATCTATGCATGCTTACATAAACGTTTAATCTCATTGAAAAGTTTTAAAAACACTAACAATTGTAGCATTGTTTTGCTACCACTGAAGTCAAGAATATTTAGTGCTGAATGAGCTCTAACAAACATTGTTTACTGATAACTTAAATGGGTGAATAAAACATTTTTTAAACATAATTTCAGTGAAGAACCGGAATTTTTCCAAATTTGGAGATTGCATATGGAGATTTTTCCCCCTATTGCAATGACGCAGCAGCCAGAGCACTTTCTTTGAATCCTTAGTTTCTAAAATCATCTTACTTACTTCTTTTTTATTATTATTATTTATATTTTTTATTTATTGGAGGTTTAAATGAGTTGTTTTTCTAGTTCAAATACTTAAACTCTACTGAATGGGGATTCGGTAACGTTTTTTTCTTTTTTTTTTTTTTTTCATCACATGTGTGTTTAGTAACTGAAAAATTCACACTTCCCAAAATACTGAATGAATAACATTTCCCGGACCCCATTTTCCTTATAATAAACTTTCAAACTCTCAAATTTTGGTTTAAAATAATTTAAAATAAAAGAAATGTTATTTTTAAATTAAAATTTAAGTGTTTGAAAATTTATTATAAGGAAACTGGAGTTAACTTAAAATAAAAGAAAAAAAAATGTTAACTCCAGTTTTTTTTAGTATAAACTTTTAAAGCTTTAAATTTTAATTTAAAAATAACATTTTTCTTTCCTTATTCTTTTCAATTTCTAAACTTGTAATTTGAAAATCCAAAACTAATTATTGGATGTTTATGTAGATGTTACTGTTACGATGTATCGTCTGAAATCGTGGGTGTACCTTCAGGATACAGGAATGCGTTCAGATTTCCGGATAACTAACACGTTTATTTAAAAATACAGCATAAACAGGAACGCCATACAGCGAATAGCTCGATAACTATCTCACGAGATCACTGGCAGAGTAGAGTAAAAAATGGTTAGGTAGAGTAAAATAGGAATTACATACTCCACTCATTTCACAAAGCAGTAGACACTATTCTCAAAACATTGACGTATTTTCCAATTCCGTGTAGCTCATATTACGCCACCTGTTCTCCAACTGAGCGATGTCTCTTTTTATATACTCTCAATAGAACCTTCAAGAAGGGGCTCGTATCTCGAAGAATATTCGTTGTTTCGAGATGGTCCTCGAAGCCTAAAAGTCAAGAATAAGTCCCCTTCGATAGCATAAAGTCCCCAAATCGATGATAAATCGCCCATTTGGTGACTAGAATCGGTTTTGACATAAAATTTCATAGCAATTTTTAGGTTCGCATTTTAAGTCTAGGGAAAAATTCTCTAATTTTACAGATTCTCTAATTTTACGACAGAACCTATATGCAACAAATGCAGCCCCCTGCATATAGGTTCATACAAAGAAGCCCCCCCCCCCCCGTCAGTGACTCTGCCCATGGACGCCCACAGGGGAGGGCAAAGGGAGCACTAGCCCCTCCCTGGACGTGGTCACAAAGGTGGACATCAAGCTAAATTTGTTCAACATGGAAAACAGAAAATTTTCTCAAAAATATTCTTGAATCCCCCCCCCCCCCCCCCCCCCCCCCGGGAAAGGTTATCGGGATTCTATTTTTTTTTACATATTCATTTGAGTTCTCAAAAACCCCAATCGAAGAGGTCCTGCAATAATGATGTCAGCAACCTCATTTTCAATTCCAAAGCGGTCTTAATTATAAGGTCCGCCTTGCGGCTTATCTCACCATTTTCGTTTGACCGTGAAGTCCGCGAGGGTCATTAAGAGGCTTCAGTCTCTTGTTTTGTTTCGTTTATCCCGCAACAAGCTTCCTGTTTCGCATCTGTGGAGCAATTTATTTAATTAACTTCATGAAATGTAGTAAACATTTTCTTGATATATTGATATTTAAATCAAAGGCGAGCGCAAAGGGGTGGGTCTCAGGGGATTTAGGCCCCTTTCCACAGACTAATTTTTCGAAACAAGCCACTTATGGATCTCTCTTCAGTTGTATATGGTATATAACAAAAAACCATGGACCGGTTTCGCGTTTTTCATACGCTCGCTAGCATGAAATAGTCGATACCCACAGTGGCAACAATAAAAATTGCTATGTATCACATTTTAGCGAAATTTTATGGAGACCGACGAATTCAGTCCTACATCCTACCAAGGCAGCAACTTTCTGAGCTCAGGCTGAATAAGCCTGTAAAAAGAATAGGGATACTGGCTGCAGGAACTGTGGAAGCCATGTGCAAGCTACACAAATGCATAAAAATGCGAAACTCCCATGAATGCTGATATTTGCAATGGGAGCGTAATTATAACTTTGTAATGCTTCCTATACGCGGGTGGGATGACTAATGCCTGAATAATAACGACATTTTAATTCTACCGAGATCCTGCGATTTATGGCTACGACTTTAATTCACGGAAAGTTACGCTGAACAGCAGTGATGTCATTCAGCCGGTTCGGGCAAACCGGTTGTTAAAAATATCTGGGTTCGCCGAACCGGTTGTTAAAAGTTTCCGCGAAGTTTGGTACAGATCTCGGTTCATATCGGACGATATGCCTCGTCGAATTTTTTTTAAAATTCGAATCAGTTTAAAATTTGTGAATATTCAAATTGGTTTAAATGTGGAAATCCTTAATGGATCCCTAAGTCCCTCCTGAATTTGGTGCTATCTTAGTCGTTATCAAAGCTCTATCTAAGCAGATCCGGAAAAATAGATGTTGCAAGGACAATGTAAATTTCTGAATTATAAGTGACATCCAGAACCAGAAGTGGAATTCCTTAATCTTATTGTGGCGCAGTAAAAACAAAAAGAAACTTAAAGTTGGGTTTTTAGACTTATAATTTAGTACGATTATTGTTAATGCGTTGATTACCATTAATACTGCACCTTTGAGAATAAAACATTAAAGTTTATTTATTCTTAGTTGCGTTGATTATTTAATGATACCGCTTTAACCATCATACAAGAATTATGCAAAAGCATATTAAATTGAATTATCTAAACATGGCCGTAAATTATCCTATTCGTGAAACTCATTAAACTATGCGTTGTGCCGCTGATAACCCTTCATTTTTTTACCTTTAGCGCGAGTTCTGTAAAGGAATATTAATTAACATAATACTACCCCATTAATTGCACCGTTTTAACTTTAACAATAAATCATTTATTAACAACATAGATCACGTAATTACTCAATTTATTACACAATTTACTTACGGAGGAACCAGCAAAATGTGAGAGATTTACCGTGTGAGACCAGATCACCATTTGTTATCGCCATGACCAAGGTTGGCCAATCAGAGCAAAAAAGAGGTGTTGAAGGCCTCAGGCAAAAAAGAGGCGGCAACCAAGAGATGAAAATATACAACTTCTACGAGAAGCGAGAGAGTTCGACTAGAGATATAGTTAGATAGGAGAGAGTGCAGTGAAGGAAGTTGAATTAAGAGCTGCAGAGCGAAAGTATAAAGAGCCACAGTCAGCCAGTGATCAGAATGCGAGTGTGTGCCACAGAGTAGTCCGGAGATAGTCCGTGAAAGGTGTCCTAATATGCAATTCTACAACAGTTAGAGTCCAAGGAGACTTCAACAAAACGAGCAAAACCAGTACAATACACAAGAATGCAAACGTTGTGGTCAGGTATGTGCTTATTAAATATGATAGCAGGTCTTAAATTATGTCGATAACGAATAGTGATCTGGTCTCACACGGCAAATATCTCACATTTTGCTCGCGCCTCCGCAAATAAATATGCAAATTATGTAATTGAGTAATTAAGCGATCTATGTTGTTAATAAATGATTTATTGTTAAAGTTAAAATGGTGCAATTAATGGAGTAGTATTATGTTAATTAATATTCCTTTATAGAATTCGCACTAAAGATAAAAAATTGGAGGGTTATCAGCGGCACAACGCACAATTTAATGAGTTCCACAAATACGATAATTTACGACCATGTTCTGAGCGTGATTAATTGTGTTTCTTAAAGGTTATTTTAAAGAATAATTGTTTACTGCACCACACTTATCGCTGTCGAATTTGATGCTGAATCTATATTAGTCATTATATAAGTTCTATTTATAGCCAATCCTGAGAAATAGATGTTTCAATAAAATTTATTTAACTGGGAGTTGTAAAGAACCTTGCTGCCACAACCGGGAATCAAACCCTGGATCTCCGAACTGGCCAGCTGAAGCTCTACAGTTGAGCTACTGGAACAAAATTGCAAGCTCTTATCGAAATGGACTCTGCATTTTCCACCCTATAATACCAGATTGGCGGACAACTGACCATCTGACTGACTACCTCCTGCTATTTTCACATCAAATTAGTCTCTTGCGACTACTATTCTTACCCAGGTTTAGTATCCTGCGTGGTCGTTAGTTTCTCGGTTCTTTCATTTTCTTTTGATCCTTTTTACTTTCCTTATATACATAATGTATAAGGAAAGTATTGTGACGGGGTCGAAAATTCGAATTCGAGTTTTCGACGGGAGAGCACGTTTCAAGCATCCCTGATCACGAATCAAACATTTTTGAAGTGATGTCTGTCTGTGTGTGTGTGTGTGTGTGTGAAAGTGTGTATATGTGTGTGTGTGAAAGTGTGTGTATGTGTGTGTGTGAAAGTGTGTGTGTGTATGTGTGTGTGTGTGTGCGTGTGCGTGTGTGTGTCAGTGAGTCTGTGGAGACGATAACTAACGAACAAATGGAGGACTGATTCGAATGAAATATAGTACAAAAATCACAATCCGTAAACACTGGAAGCCTATTGTTTTTAAACATAATCGAATGTTCAGAACGCCCTAAATTTTCAAGTGAAATTTTGAAAAAATCGTCAAAAAATCAAAACCGCTAATAAAGTTACGCAAATAGACATTTCTTATGTAATTTTTCATTACAAAACGATTGAAATAAATTTTAGAGCGGTAACACGAACCGTTCTCGAGATATTGCACATTTTTCAAAAAAAATTATCAAAAAGTCATATAAAATAAAAAAAAATATTTTTTATTGAGAAACATGTTCACTTTTCATATGTAATACCATGCGATAAATTGGGTGACATCATTCTCGTGGATCTAGCTCGTTCCATTCATGAAAAAAAAATACTTTGAGTAACACTTTTGTATTTGAACGCCAATAGTCATTTATCTGCTGTAAGAATAACTTATTTCTTCGTCCATAACGCTTGGCGAGATTTTGGCGACAAATTTGGTGGAATGTCGCCAACTTGGCGGCTTTTTAAATGTTGCTAAATTAACGAAAAACTCGCCAAATGGATAAAAATGACGCTAAATCAATGAAAATGACGACTCATTGACGAAACTTTGATATCTTTGAAAGAATATAAATATCTACTATAAAAATAATCTATTTTTTTTTACTGTAAAATTAGTAAATTCATTGCATTATATAAGGAAAGTCATGTGCTGCCCACATCAGATTTTTATTTGTATTTTTTCTAAATTTTATTCTAAATTTCTTAAATTTTTGTTTTTGTTTCCCATGTGCCTAAATTTCTTTCCTTTTCCATATATCTTCTTTTTTATATATTTTCTAAATTTTACTTTTAAAATTTTATTATTTTCTTTAATCTTAATCTATTTTCCATTATGTTAATATCCCTCACTCTAAATTTTATTTTTCAATGATCTTTTTATCTATATTCGCAATAACCCTTTTCTCATTTTTGAAAAATGGACGTACTTGTCAAGTTCAAATATAATGTAAAACTGTCTGTTTAACCACATTATTTTTCATCAATTGTTATCTTTTTAGACCTAAATAAATGTTCGTTTGGCGGCATGGTATACCTTGGGTGTCTCCTGAGTGCAGGAGATATCCTTTCTCAGCCATGCAGCTAGCTACCCTAAACCCACCATGTGAGTCGTACGGTCTGGGGGTCTTCAGACCTCCGACACCTTTGCACTAACCTACAGGGTTAATTTATTCGGGCGCCATTGTAAAGATCCTTGCTGCCCCAATCGGGAATCGAACCCTGGATCTCCAAACTGGCCAGCCAACGCACTACCGTTGAGCTACTGGGACGAAATTGCAAGCTCTTATCGTTGAAGGGAACCCCAAAGTTGGAAAGGAACCGTATGTGAAAAACCCAGACCACATGACTGACCCGAAGACTTGCAGTAACTATTTGTGTGGCCGGAAAAGGAAAGGAACCGTATATGGAAATTCTTAGCGAACCACCCTATCCACTCCAGAATTTGATGCCAAATCCTTATCAGTTATTATCTAAGCTCTATTTAAAGACAATCTTGAAAAATAGATGTTTCAAGGGAAATGAATACGCTACCGGAATTTTTTATGCTACACCCATATCATCTATAAGAAGCCCTGCCCTATCTTTCTATAGCAGAGCCTGAGAAAAAATGCTTCAAAACAAATGTCTGGCAAAAACAAGCACAGGGGTATGGCAAAACTTTTACCACCAATAAATTCCGCTGTTGATAGTTTTAAGAATCCTATAATGTTATTTTCATACTATATATATATATATATATATATATATATAAACCTTTTACTTAAAATATTTTGTAACTGCGGAAACGTTTGCTTATTATCTATTTTCAAATTAAATACTCGTGATATGTGAACCTATGCAATCTATCAAAATCGTTGGAAAACATGTTCTTTCCTGTGCTTATTTAAAAGAAAAAAACTATATATTCCCGGAACCATCCCATAAGGCTCCACCAAACGGTTATTATTAAATTAGAATGACGCCACTGCACATGATGATCCCTTGTATAAAAATCAGAGGAAAGAGATCAGGAGTTGTACTTTGATCGAAGTTTGAAGGAAGAGAATGCAGTTTCCAGTATGAGCACGTGACTCCACACGGACCATTTTGCCCAAAACAAAATAATTGTTTGCTTTGCAGTATGGAAAGTTTCATTATTTCTGTATTAAAAACGGTTACTTTAGAAACTTACAATCGTTTAACCTCTTATTTTAGTAGGATGTATCTACATTTATCTTCTTTGGTGAATATTTTTAATGAACTGGAAAATAAAATAGTCACTTTCATTAAAATATATACACGAGTTTTTTTTTAAAGAAAAATCGTTATACACTTCTCGCTCGCATATACATTGCAGAATTTGCTAGTCATTGTATACATTTTTAGAACGCTAGTGAGTGACTACGGTAAAAATGAGTAGTAGTGTACATTCACTTAAAATCACTTAAAGTGCACTTTAGCAAATGAAATCTTTAAACATGTATTGTTACTCAAGTATTCTAAATAACTTATTTTCAGCACAAAGGTAAATTTCGATGTTTAATGGGTTCAGTTTCAATTTTTATTTGCCATCATCGTCAGGTTGCCATTACCCGCTATGGTAAAAGCAATGCCCTTTGGTCCTTACGTTTCTGCGCATTCTACTGCGCAGGCTGTTTATTTATGCTCATGCCCATGCTCTTATAGGTAAACCGTCCATCCCCCCATAACTCGTTTCCATTTATGCCGTATTTTTTTAGAATCGATGATTCAGGTAGATTCAGAAAGATTGCTGCATGTACAATCAAACTGCTAAACTCGTTTATAAGTTCCTTTCGTTTTTATCAGATAAAAAGGGTCTTCCCACACATTTAAACCATTCGAGATTTTATTGGGAATACACTTTTGATATCTATACTGCTTTTGGGATGTTGCCCATTTCTGAAGGTGCGTGTGCTGCAAGGTGTAACTTCATATCAAACGAACACATCGCCGTGAAGTTTTCTATTTAGAGTTATGCAAAGGAGTAGCGTACTTAATACAATTTTTTTGTAAGTTGCATTCTTTGAAAAGACGTTATTCGAAATATGTTGCTGTTGTTGACAAATGCCGGCCGTTTGGCCATTAGACAGCGAGCTCTCCAGCATCTCTCAACGATTGACTTAAAAGTCACTAGTACAGGGCCCTCATCTAAATGTTTTCCAGACATGGGCTGTCCTAGGACACATAAAGTACAATCCAGGGAAGCGGCAAGTCCAATTCGAAAGATTAGCCCTGAGACAGCCATGACCCGTCAGAAGTCTGGACCTAGTAACTACTTCTCGTCGAGAAGTCTCTGTAATGCCGAAATACTAAATATTGATCATTTCCTTTGAAGAAACATGGATCATTTTCGGGTAAAGTAATATAGTTTCTATGCAGGAACATGAAACTGTGACAACATAATTTCCTTTGAAGAAAAAATCACTTTTTCCACTTTCTTCGTTCGATTCCTTATGTGTCGTTTAAACCAGCCTATATTTTCTTTTGTTGGCTCTCATTCTTGTTAGGACATGACTTATTTTGTCAAGATATTACTGTTGTGTTTTGACGCACGTTAATCTTGCCTGTTACTTCTCGTTTCGAATGGGCTGGATTGTTCTTCACACTGCTTTTTGATTGGCTCTATCTTAATCCAGGTCTTGAGTATATAACCCCCTCACTTTCTTCTTTTTGCGCTCATTCCTCTTTTGGACCTCGGGTTTCTTGGTTCTCTTGCACTGACGAAGGGGATCCAGCGACCAGCGTATCCTCGAAACAGCTGCATGCTGCATTATTGTGTTACTCTTATGACTCAAGTTTCCCTTATCCTTCGCATAAAGTGGATTTACTTATTGAATCCCGTTACAATACTTTCTCTATACATTATACTATGTATATAGGGAAAGTAATATCAATATCTTGTAATCGCATATAGATAATTAAATCTAATTTAAGACGTTGAAAAGCGAATCTGGGAATCGAGCCTGGACCTCCTGGATTGTGCCACAGAGGTGCTACCTATTACACCTCTCTGTACTTGTGTGTAATTTCCAGAATGACCTTACAACTGTTTGAATAAATGTGATATAAGTAGACCCGAACAGTTTGGAATATGAAAGTATGAGAAAGTCGAATGGAGCCTCCTCTGACATTCCTTTAACGGACATTAAAAACAATTCATTATAAAAATAATTGATGACAAATGGCAGTATTTCTGGAACCAGCAATCTCAAAATAAATTGCACGAGATAAAGTTTTTAGTACATAAATGGATTAGTTTCCAGTGTAGAGAACTTCATGTAATCTTTACTTTTTTGCGCATGGGTCACACTCGTTTTACCCATAATCACTTATTTTTAGGAGAAATCGAACCTTTTTGTAATGACTGCCAAATCTCCGTGAGTGTAAAGCATAACTTAATTGTTCTAAATATAAACACTTTCGTTTTAAACATTTTAAGACTTATGCAATCGCTTTGACAGACTTAAAAGACAGAAAATCCTCATTCGGTGCCCGTTCCTTTTTTACTGGAAATCGACTTTTTCCATCCTATTTAACTTCACCTTTTATGGACTTTTAACCATTGATCATCTCGCTTCAACTGTTGCACTTTTTCCACTGTCGTGTTTTATTTCCACTTTTAGCACCTTTTAGATTATACACATGCTGCGTATAATCTGCATGTAATTGTATGTATATGTTGTGTATAATTTGCACATACTGTTAGATCTATACCATACATTTGACACAGCATCTCCTTTTTGGATCTTGTGCCATAAAACCCCAATCAACTAACCCATCAACCTAACATTCATATACACATCCGCACGAAAAGAAATAAAGCAGATCGCTTTTCTGTGTTAGTAAACATTAATTACTACCCCCAGCTACATCTCATAACATTCTTTCACTTATTCCGCTTTTTATCCTTTCTGGCAATGTTCTCGCAGGTTGGAAATTGTAACACAGATATAGTCGGCCAGTCATTCATCTAGTCTTGTACAGATGTCGACTATTTGGGATTCCGAGAAGCTCTTCTCCATCGTTTATCCTCGTTTGTGATTAATTGATGTAGCAAGGCCGTAGGGCCATCCTGAAAGTCGCAGAAGGACATTTGAGGTATTTAGTTCTATGTTTCTTGAATGATGTAATACAATACTATACTGATTTTAAATAATTTTTTATGTGAGTAGTACTAGACTTTCCTTATATACAGTGTTTCTTTCAGGCATACCTCCGGGGGGGGGGGGGCAAAGCCCCCCGGATACATTTTATGTTAACCTAGTTTCTATTTATACGAGACAGCATATTTAGATATATTTATATAGTAGAAATACAAAAGTGGTCTTCCTAACATTTCATTCGCCCGCTGGCCAAAGAGTCCTGAAAGAAACACTACTTATATAATGCAATGAATTGACTTCTTTCATAGTGAAAATGTTATGTACAAGTTCAACAGTTAAGCAACAAACGGAAATGAGCATATTCAGCGAAAGAAACAACGTGTAGCCACAAAATTTACATACATGACAGGAGCACAGAAACTAGCCTGCAGAAAACATTTGCATACCAACATTTTTTAACAAGCAAACGTATTAGGTATAAAAACGACCTGAATTGAACAGAGCCTGTATTTCCGCGTTACGGGTTCTAGAAGAAAAATCGAAATAGCCAAATTTTGAAAAATGACTAGCCGGTATCATCTCAGTGACGTCAGGCGATGGGAGGTAATAAGGCGTCTCGAAGGGGGCCAGCGACAGTCGGAAATAGATCGAGCCCCAAATGTCAATCGTTCCGCCATTTGTCGCCTGTAGAACCGGTACTAGGGTCACAACCGCTCAGGATGACCGTTTTCTGTGTCTGCAAGCCCGACGTCACAGGTTCACTGCATAGAGTGGTATCTCGACAAACTATTTACAAACAGCAGGTCAGCTGCATGCAAGAAGACCAGTGATTTGCGCCCCACTGGTCTTACTTAATCCGTTTAAACTGGGCTCAAGATCACCTCAACCGGACTCCATAACAATGGGGTACTTGTGATTTTCAAGGATAAGGCACGGTTTAGTGTTTAGAGTGATTCCCGACAGTTATTGGTCTGAAGAACGTCTGGAACTCTAGCTATCATGTCAGTAACATCCGCAAAATGCACGCATACAGATGGTGATTCGGGCAGGGATTGCTGTCGACGCCCGCACTGATCTCCACATCTTTCCTCGCGGTACTGTGTCTGCAGTGAAATATAGAGATGACATTTGCTCAACATGTTCGCCCATTTCTTGCGACCATGGATCGTGATGCCATTGACGATAACGCGCGAGGGAAATATACACTAACATTACACACACACAATAACATATTATACAGACATCCCCTTAAGAACGTTTGATTCGAGGATTCGAGTTTAAAGATTTAAAAAAAAAATTGTTTTCTTTCGGCGAAAACTCAAATTCAAATTTTCGAGCCCGTCACAATATTTTCTCTATGTGCGTAGGGCAAGTAAAAAGAAATATAAAGCACTTAAATTCCACGAGATAAAAATCTCGTGAGCAAAGTATATTTTTACTTTCTTATTTTCATTGAGAACCTTTCTTTGCCGTTCTTGATTAACCTTATCAGAGTAAAGAGAGCCTTCTTCAGAGGAATATCCGCTTTTATTGAGAGATCACGTACAGCATTTTCTGAGAAAAAGTCTCGTAAAAGTAATCATACTATATATCTTTTTCGAAATTTACGCGATGGAAATTCAAAATAAGCTTTTATTTCGGATATTCGTAAAAGTGCTAATAGGTCTTAAGAGTACGTAACTAGTTAGGTTTTCAAAGCATGAGAAATGCAAAAAAAGTATTTTCTGGTTTCCACAATTAACAAGTACGATTTATTTTTTAGAAGTATTTCACATTAAACTAAAGAATATTCTATATTTGTTATTAAAATAGCCGTAAAATTTTTGTGAGAATAAACTAGCAAAAAACCTGGCTTTGAATGGAACTCGAGCCTAAGAAGTAAATAGTTAAAAATCCTAATACAAAAAAACCTATCCGTTCTTAGAATTTGAATATTAAATGAAACAAATTAGAATACAGGAAAACAATGAAATCAATATAACCCATTTAAATCGTAAGAATGCATGTTGTTACGAAACGTATCCTCTAGAATCGTGGGTGTATACGCAGGATACAAGAACGAGTCCAAGTATCGGGATAACTTACGTTTATTCACAAGCACAAAGTAAACAGGAACACTATACAATCAAACAGCACTTAAATGACCCACCCATTTCACAGAATAAGCGACATTATTCTCAAAACGTTGACGAAAGTCATTTCACAAAGCAGCTACTACTGTTCTCAAAATATTGGCAAAAATCCCAGTCCAATGTAGCTCGTGTCACACGCATTCGTCAGCTCCCCTGCAACGGAGGGGTGAGTCCTTTTCATACTCTCTCCATAGAAATGTCTGGAAATCTCTATATCTCAAAGAATAATCGTTCCATCGAGAAGTTTTTGGAACATTCCGGAAGTCGCCAAATGAACGATAAATCGCCAAATCTGGAAATCCTAGGCCTAAAGTCATCCTTACGTCATGCACGATATTTTCTTCGCTTGCCCTTCCAGACAGACGAAAGAGGAGGCGCCAAAGGGAAAATTGCGCGTTCGCAACAGTATTTAATATACAGGGGCATATTTCCATTACAATGCATACAAGTGCCCACGCTTTGATTCTCTGTTTAAAAGGGCTTGTTTTCTTGTTATTTGTACGAAACGTAGTGAGCATGCACAGCTTATAAACGGGTGTTTCATCCTGTTACAGTTCTTTTTAAACATTGAAATTACGATTCTGCACATATGTGTGCCATTTTGCGTTTGTGTGAAAATTTTCATCTTCCTACTGACTGCAGTTTTCGAGTCAAAGGCATCGCAAAATTCAGTCAAATGCTGATTTCGCTTCGTTAGGGATAGAGAAGGAACTTTTGTTTCGATCGTGCATAACAAATAAATAAAAATGAAATATGTAATGAGCCTTGCTGCCCCAACTGGGAATCGAACCCTAGATCTCCGAACTGGCCAGCCGACGCTCTACCGTTGAGCTACTGGGACGAAATTGCAAGCTCTTATCATTGAAGTGGACTCTGCATTCTCCTCCCTCCAATGTCAGATTGGCGAGCAACTGACAATCGGACTAACCACCTCCTACTATTTTTTACCTCAGGTTAGCCTCTTGCTACTACTATTTTTACCCATGTTAGTATCCTGCGTGGTCATTATCCTCTCAATTTGAAATTGACGCTTCATCTTCCAGAGATCACTGAATCCGTACTAGTCGTACTAGGGTCACTTTCAGACCTCCTACACCTTTGCACTAACCTACAGGGCTGATTCATTAGGGCCGTCATTGTAAAGAACGTGGCTGTCCCAACGGGGAATCGAACCGTGGGTCTCCGAAATGGCTCGCCGACTCTCTACCGTTCAGTTACTGGAAGGAAAGGGCAAGTTCTTATGGTCGAAGTGGACTCTGGAAATAGTATAAAATAATAAATATTAAATAGAAAAATAGTGAGTTATTATAAATGGATTTGAAACATCACTCATTTCGAATGGAAAAAGGTTGAGCCATGCTGTGTGTGGCGGATGGTATTCTATAAGCTCTGTCTATAAGAAAATCCTGAGAAATAAATGTTTCATGTCAAAAATTTTCTTAAAAACAATAGTGTGACAAAATGTTTGCCACCCATAACTCCAATTCATACGCAACATACGAAACAAAAATCTGTCTGTTTTAAATAAAAGAGGCATTTCATTGAACAAAGATCAAATTAAATCCTGAACCAGTTAATTTCTGAAAAAACAAAAACAAAATGCACAAGAAAAAATAAAATCCGTTTACTTCCTTTAGAAAAATCCGTGTATTTCCTTTAGAAAAATCCGTGTATATTACATCCATTTGGCCTATCAGTTTTTGTTTATATATTACATTATTACTCATTTTTATGATATTTTAGATCAAAAACATGCAATATCTCGAAAGTGCATTTCTGCGTCTTATAAAAAACGTTAAATATGAGTTTACATATAAAATGACTATTTATTTCACATTTGCAATAATTATTTTTTATGTTTTCAATTTTAGAAAAAGAATGCTAAAAAAAAAATAAACCTTCTACCGCTTAATAGTGTTCCGTATTAATAGACTGGAATGATACTGCTTGATTCATCAGCCATGCTTTGGCGGAAAAATTGCTTACTTTGAAAAACTTTTGAGACAAGAGACTAATATTGAATTTTTCCCAAGTTAAAAGCAAGTAAGTCCCCTCTCCCATAAACCTCATCTTCGATTAAAAGGAAGAGAATAAACATAACTAGTCAGTTGGATTTGCTGCACCCCTTTCCGTTTACTCTTGTTTTCTTGTTCGTAATGACAGAGATCCGTATTAAATTGGTTTATTCCGTGCTGTAGATATTGGGTTGAGCTCCAGTGAGCATCTATAACGGTGCGGAGCAACAAAGCGTTTCGTGGTCAATGGTGTATGCGTGCTCCGCAAAGCGGGCAGTTAGGTTGCATGTCGAATAGTAAAAATATACAAACATGTCATCAGCATAAGTTATGGGACCCCTGAAACCAGCGATTACCTTTTAGAATTTGTGGTTGCCAAAAGGTGGTTTTGGTTGGTCGAGCATTTATTGACTGTGGGTTTGCTCAAAAACTTCTATTACGATGGCCGTCTCTTTTTATGAAATTTGGAAATGGACATACAACAAATATTATTTAGAACTGGGTGTAAAGAGTCTTGCGTCCCCAGCTGGGAATCGAACTCTGGATCTCCGAACTGGCCAGCCGACGCTCTACCGTTGAGCTATTGGGACGAAATTGCAAGCTCTTATCGTGGAAGTGGACTCTGCATTCTCTACCCTCTAATGTCAGATTGGAGGACCACTGTCCATCTGACTGACCACTTCCTGATATTTTTACCTCATGTTAACCTCCTGCTATTACTATTTTTATCCAGATTAGAATCCTGCGTGGTCATTATCCTTTCAATTTGAAATCGGCGTCCAATCTTGCAGAGTCCACTGAATCCGTACTAGTCGTACTAGGGTCACTTTCAAACCTCCGACATCCATATTTTTCATCCATTGTTATCTTTTTAGACCTAAATAAATGTTTGTTTGGTGGGATGGTAGACCTTGGGTGCCTTCTGAGTGCAGGAGGTATCCATTCCCGGCCGTTCAGCTAGCTACTCTAAACCCACTATGTGAGTCGCACGGTCTGGGGTCTTCAGATCTCCGACATCTATGCACTCACCTACAAGGTTCATTTGTTCGGGTGCCATTGTAAAGAGTCTTGCTGCCCCAATAGCAAATCGAACCCTGGATCTCCGAACGGGCCAGCCGACGCTCTATCGCTGAGCTACTGGGACGAAATTGCAAGCTCTTATCGTCAAAGTGGACTCGACACGGGTACAATAGGTTTATTCAAAAACTTCTATAACGCGCTGCTAGTAGTGCAGAGATCAGTATTTGTAGGCCGGTTTAGGCACTTACATCCTTCTCCAGCTTTGGATAGCCGAATCTGTGATTGACTGTTCGGTGCTGAAGAGTGTGAAATCTTTCAAATGTTGCTAGTCGCAACATGGAACAGTCGATATTTTTATAACAATACTTTTCTTACACAATAGTACTTGTATGAGGAAGTAATAATGCGTATATTAAAAAGAAAAGAAAGGCAAATGGATATTAAAAACGTTCGCGCATTTATTTTCCGAATTTTCTATATGTACAACATTTATTGTCCCCCACCGAGGAATCAAAAGAGCCTTTAATTTTGTCAAGCTAGATAACCAGCAAGTTTACCATAGTCGAAATAAATTGAAATCCACCTTTAAATAAATTGAATTCAGATTTGTGGAAATTCATTTCATATATGCATAGCTTCCCTAATGTATATACGTTATATTTATAACTAATGCGTGATCGCTGAATTATGCATGCTTAATGGATAAACTGTGTTCAGTATTTATTAGGGAATAATGTAGTAGTAGTAGTATAATGCAAGTAAATGGATGGATATTTTATGCAGCATAACGTGTAATATACGAGGTGCATCGAAAATGCAATCACAGAAAATAAAACGAATAAACAGGATATTCGACTATCGACTTTTAATGAATCTATTTTGCAAAGAACGAATTGTTTTACGAATATTGTTTGTCTATTTGAGAAAAAATGTGTGGGTACAATATGCCTTTAAATGACTTCATTATTTGAATGCACATATATAAATAAAATTGAAAATCTGTTTGTGAGTGGGTTTGTTTGTATCATCGTCACGGGAGAACGGCTGCACTGAATTTATGAAACATTATGGGTAGCCTTGGAATAGCCTCACTTAAAAGTGGGTCCATGTTTCGAGTTTCTAGGACCAGGGGTTGTTGAGAAATGAACAATTAAACCTTCCACATAAACATTTAACATAACCATGGCGGTAAAAGGAATTAAAATTTCATATAAAGAAAACACGTTGGCGCTGGGATAAGATAAGGAGTCCTGTATTGTATGCATTTCTGTGGCTGAAGGCCTAAAATATTTATTTAAACTGTCCATTTTGCAAACATAAATTATGAGCGCAATGCAAAGTAGAATTGAAACAGTAAAGAACATTTCTGAGTATTCACAATTATTTTACCTTGCAATTTATTTATATCTCCCTATATTCTGTACTCTACCTTACAACTATGAAAAAATACCGATTAATCAGACTCATCATTAGGGAACCCTCCATTTTCAAATAATCAAAAATACATATACTCATACTACGTCTTTCTGTTGTGTCAATTTACAATAGCGGCTATTGTACTAACACTAGCGACACCCAATTATAGCTCCTAAAGTATTATTTTATTTTCAATCCATAGGAGTTTTATCTCCTTCTTTCTAACTCCATGGTTTCATCCATAGGAGTCCTCCTTTTTTCTAACTCCATTAACATAGAATTATGGTCTCAAGGACGAGGTTTAGCAAGAGGGGAAAATCCCCCTCCCCTTAAACATCGAGTTGAAAGGGAAAAGGAATAGCGAAGATTGGTTTTATATATAGATAGCGTTTACATCGAGAGTATGCTCGGTGGGGGTGGGGGGTGGGGGGGCACGACCTGAGTCGAGCCCTTCTCCGAGTCTTCAGAAAGGGAAAGAACTAGGGCCCAAGCAGGCATCTAGTAAGGCGATAAAGGTAAGAGGGGTAGTGGGGCGCCCCTATTGGGCGCAGGGCCTTGAGCTTGAGACGTAGAAATAGATGGGTGCTTATCAAGGGTAAGAGGTTCGCCGCAGAGTCGAGAGTTCCGCTTGGGACGGAAGTTCGCATCCTTTGTGCGGCGTCCTGGTAAAGCCCTCGGACGCTTGGCCGCCTTGGGGTTACAAGGGTAACATAACATTATGCAGACGATATTTTCTCCTCAAATTTATTTGAAGAAAACAACTAGCTTATACAATACTCGCATTCTGGCAACATTATCCACCATAAGCCACCGTTCGTCCACCATTATCCACCATAAGCCCCCTCCAAGCAGGGGAATTTTAACATGGAAATACATATGGACAGAGGCGCTTTGTATGTGTATTAAGTAATAGGAAATGCATAGCAGAATGTGTTGCAATATATTTTTATTTTAACAAGACTATGCCAGAATGTCTTTACACTAATAAGGAGATGATTTTCTTAATTTATGATTTACTTCGCTTTATTATTAAAATTTTACTTATAAAATTGTTAGTTATTTAAATGTTTTGAAGTATTGTAGACAAAATTAAATATAATATTAATAATTTGATTGTACGGCTATCTTTTGATCCCTTAGAATAAATGAAACATTGAGTACAAAGGTAATTTTTTTTATTCAAAATGGAAGAACATATATATCAGCTATAAAAATTTTAATGCAATTACCCGAATTATATAGAAACTAATAAAAAAATAAACATGGGGACACCCATTTGGGTGCCCATGCTACATACCAGATGTTAAATAGCGAGAAATATTTTGTGTTCATTATGGGAGATTTCTATTAAAATAGAATGTCATAATTTAAACTGAAAAACTTCATAAATTTAGAAATGCGCAAAAATGACAATAATCTACATACCTATGAAAAGCTAAATTGGATTCTTTATATTATGCTACAACCATACGCACAAGCATAAACCATTTTTGATAGTGTGGAAATTGAAACCAAAATATATGAAATTAAAACAGAATATAGGAAATAAAAATAAAATGTCAATGGATTCAATATCAAGATCGTATTATCTTCTTGACTGTGTTTGACGTCACGTCAAGGAAGAGCTTTGACTTAGGCGACGGCAGTGTCTCCTTGTATATAAGCTCGTTAGAAGAAAATAATATAATGTTGCTAAGCAACGGGATTAAATCCAATGAAATTATATAGCAGACGATTTTTGTTAAATCGATTCTTATTAAATAATTAAGAAATGAATATAAAAATAAATTTTTATCGGAATTACATTCTTGACTAGATTACATCCATTACGGCTTTCGAGTTAAAAGGTTACAGGGATAATTGATATTTTCAATTTATTAAGCCAACTCATATATTGCGTTTAGCCGACTGCTGTAACATAATAAAGATTGTGCGTGTAGGCATTTTATCGCTTTCATTTTGGCTTTGATTATCGCTTTCGTTTTGGCTTTCATATGTTGAACTAATTTCAGAACGCTTTCATTTTGGCATATATTGATCCAATTTCATATTTTTTGTGAATTTGTTTACAAACGGGATCAGGATGTTTTATTCTTCAGATTTGCCTGTGAAGACAATTTAGTATAGCGAAAACACAGATACTTATACATTTTTAGGAGAATTAAATTAAATATTTTAATAGCATGTTTTGAATAACAGTGTCATTTAGTATACTATAGGAATTTGCACATAATTGTGAATTTTAAGTTTCTTTATATATATTACGTATTCTGTACGAAGAAAGAGTATACTGTTAGTCTGTAATAAAAGTGCTTTGTTAATAACAACATAAAAAGCTGTTTGAAAGTATAAACCTATTTTGGAAACTAAAAACAACCCCCTTCTTTCAGATAGAGAGTGGGTGTAGTTGCTATGAGTTTCTGTCTAGAAGGAGAAGGCTACTTTTTGTCCTCGAAACTAGTTGATACTTTTAATGAATCTTTTATGTTGTTAATAATAATGTATCTTTATAGCAGATAAATTTAGACAGCAGTTTGAGCGAATTTTTATATTCAAGCAACATTTAAAACATTTTTTGCTAGTAATTGAAATAAACTCCTTGTAAAAAATTGTAATAAACAAACACACTTATAGAAAAGTCATGAGACGCGAACCAGGGATATTCGCTTCTTCGCCTGTTGCAGCCATCGAAGTGTGTGCCAGGTCTAGTCGAGCAATAACAGAACATCAGTCAGAATCTGCCGCAATAAAAGACTGTTATTCGACAATAAGATACTGTTATTCGACAATAAGAGACTGTTATTCGACAATAAGAGACTGTTATTCGATTCCGTGCCGCATTGTATATCGGCTTGCATTAAAATCACCTCTACTCGTAGTAGAGATGGTCTTGATTGTATCGTTGCCAGATGAGGATTTATTACGTATTTACATGTGACCGTTATGTTGCCATTGATCTAATAAAAAGTTCTTTTGCAACGAAAATACAATCATTTCTTTATCTTTACTCGTTGCATGTGCGCAGTTTCATAACAATACACAGTTTTATGTCACACCAGTGTAATGAGAAAATATAAAAATATAATGAACTACGCATAACATCAATTTAATATTCAGTTGATATGTGATTTAATATACAATTTTTTTAATGCCTACATGAGCCGTCCTTGGTATGCTGAAAAGGCAATTATTGAAAATGTCACTGAATTCGAACTGTAAGTTCGAATTGTAAGTTCTAATTACATGATATTTTAAAATTTTGAAAATTTAAAATCAAATCAACTACAGATTTTATTTAGATGTAACAAATTTTAATTAGATTTAAAATTTCATAAAAATGTAGTTTGTCACAATTCACTTTTTTCTACAAATTCATTTTTTTTTTAATTTTCCCAAACTAATGCGTTTTAAAGCATAAACGATTTTCTTAGATGAAATTTTCATTGATATATAAGTGAAAATCTAATTCTACAAATGACCCGTAATTGGCTATGTTAGTCAGTTTTCGAACCGTCAGCGATCTATCCATTGAGTTAGGAAGACACTTCATAAAGAACCTTTCTACTTCAACCCGAGATCATGCCTTTTGTGTTGGCTTCTAAATTGACTTCAATCTAATATGAAACCTCAATTGACCTAATGACTAGAGTTCGACGAAGGAATCACGATATTTAACAAATAAAAAACTTTATTTACAGCTAACTTCACTGGGAACTCAAAACACATAAATATAATTCTATATGCAAATTATTTACAATGCTAGCAATATAAATTTTACTCGGGACATCTTAATTTACAATGCAATTCGAACCTCACTGATAACTAAACTGAATCTCACATGAACCGAATATATATAACCAACATAGAAAATGCTCACTCAAAATATGTATACTATACTCACAATTCTTCCATCTACGGACGATCAAAGACACACACTCGGCAGAATGACAGATTTGTAATTCTAAAGTCTGCCATTATATAGATCTGGCCAATCAAGAGTATGCGATTCTTCGGAATGAAAGTTTGGGAGTTTAGGACATAAATTAAAATCAGGAAAAAGTAGAATTAGAATGAAATGATAATAAATGATAAAATCCTCACAACTTGACTTGATTTCTATATTGTAAGAGCCTTTCTCTTTTATATTCTAGAATGAATTTCAACTTCAAACTTTCGCGACTTTCTAAATACCTCAGTTGTAAATTTTTTTATATACAAAGTAAGACTAGGAGTCTACGCCATGACTCTCGTAAGTTGAAAATGACCGTAAAATTCTAGTAAAATTGAAAATTCAGTACCTTTAGGCTTCATTCATGCATTGCATTTAATCTGCCCTGCAAGGTTAAGCCTGTTAGATATCATTGCAAAGAACCCCTGTTCAAATCGAGATTCGAACTAAAGATCTCCGCCTGACTTACCTATATGCTCTATCTGTTGAGCTAATGGGAAGATCATATTTTTTTCTATGGTTGAAGAGGACCCTACAAGCTATTAAAAAATTTGACTAAAAGAAACCGCAGAATTTTTTTTATTATAAAGATTTTTTTTATTATGATTAATTTATTGGTGCATAAAAACATCACGTTTTACCAGAGGAATTCTCATTTTTTATCTGGGATAGACTTGGAGACAGACTGGAAGAAGTTGACAATATCTAAAAAAATAGATCTCTCTGTGCAGTTATAAATAAATACAAGTTTATCTATGCCGATCCTATGATTGAAACGTAAGATACTTACAGTGTCCCGTCTTTTCTTTTTTCGGAAGACAACATAAAATGAGTGTCATTTCATCTCTTTTTTTAACCGTCTCTATTTTTGATCATCCGAACAAATCATTACTATCTATGAACGGTGATAACATCTGAGCTTATCTCTTATCTGGTTGCAAAATCACCAGTTAACTGATTCGAACAAGCACAGATAACACGTGCGACTGATTCGACCGGCTCGCGCATATCGGTTTCAATTCCGATCACGAACTAGGAAGAAACGGAGTTCTATTTATAGTTCCGTCAATGGAAGTTCGCTGAAGCAGTGCGTAAAATTCATTAGCCAAATGTTTTAAGTAGTTACTGAAGCAAACAAATCTGACGTAGTCAGCATGTGACCTTCGCTACACTCCTACAAACTAAAAAAATAATAATTATCATTTTCTTTTTTATACATTTAATTTCATTAGATAAAATATCACGTAAACAAAACAATACATAAATATTTTCGAAAATCAAAAAAATTTCATATAAACGCAATTTTATTAACTTGTGTCGTATAAAAAGCCATTTTAGATATAGTTCTGTATTTAGAAGCAAATGGCATAACTGACAGAATGATAACATGCGCTTTTCTTGAAATATTGCACGGTTTCGATAAAGAAATCTAGAAAATATTACGAAATTTAAATATTTTTACTGTTATCGTATAACTGAATGCTTTTATAAATACTTTTAAATTAAAACTAAATGGACACTGTTGCATATATTGTAGTTATCATGAACCATTTTCGAGCTATCTGAAATTTGACATTTCCACGGGGCAACACGGTATTTTCCGAAAGAACAAAGCAAATTACGAGAAATATATTAAGCTCCTTTTAATTCATGAAACAATACGACTATTGATTTTTATCGAGATCTAGCTAAAAGAAAGCTATATTTTTGTATTTGTGTTTCCCACAAAAATGGAGGAGATTAACCTTTTGCTTATGGGTGGGACAGCGTCCATCCCAAACGAAGAACCTCTCAAAAAGATAGGTATCTGACATACCCTATCCCAAATAGTTCGACCCCCCTTTGCAGACAACCCCCTTTGTGCAGTGTTCGACCCCCCTTTGCAGACAACTCCCCTTTGTGCAGTGTTCGACCCCCCCCCCCCTTTGCAGACATTGGCGTCCAAGGACGCCAATATCCGCAAAGGGGGGTGGAACTGTTTGGGATAGGGTATGTCAAATACCTGTCTTTTTGAGAGGATCTTCGTTTGGGATGGACGCTGCCCCACCCATAAACAAAAGGTTAATGTGCCGGACCCATTTAACATCTTCTAATGACACCCTCCTTTGAAAAGTGGTCCTTCAAAATGTGAAGAATGAGTCAATATTCTCCACAAAAAAATATTTCTGTGGGCGGTCACTTGAGTTCTTCTGTCTGCTTTCGCTTACAAAATCCTTCTTACGCCTCTTGAGAAAGTTTATTGTTGAGAAAACGCCACCGCCGGGAAACGATGCGGTGATGGAGAGATCTCGTTTCAGAGATAGAAGAAGGAAAAATCGATCCAGGCTGAAGTGGGGGAGCGAATCGACTCGCGAAAGTTTTTGAGGTTCACTGGCTGCTATTTTTGTGGAAGAAAGCACTCGTTGTTAACTTTTAGGAAAACGAGTTAAAAAAAAAAACACTGTGTTTTTGACCTAATATATACATTACCAGCTGAGGTCCCGTTCTGTAAATGGCATGATCAGACATTTTGTAGCAGGATAAGGAAATAAAATGTATGGAAACACGTCAACTAATTAACACTTTAAAATCAAAGACAACCAAAAAATAGATTTAGAAGTATTTTATTAAAATTTCCTTTTTACAACGTACAAAATCACACGGTCATCTAGAGTTTTGTGGAACCATTATGTCCTTCATCAGTGGCGAAGTGAAAATAAGGTGCGAATGTGTGCTTAAATAGAGGCCATAGCCGCCAGGAAAAATTTACATATCAATCCATTTACGTTTTTACATTTTTAATTACGAGATATTTAAAATATAATTTAATTATATAACACAAATTACAATAAAAGGAAAAGGTTCGTAAATGAAATGGCAACCAATAGGAATGTCGTCAAAAACGAAATAAAGCAACTACTTAATTTCCAGAAAATCATATAAAGGATTGACACGTGAGTCGAAAACGAGATGCCAAGCATAATGAAGGGTCTGAACGGAATCAAAACTACAAATTGACTCACGGTAAAGATAAATAAAAAGGGATTCATAAAGTAAAATATTACGGGGGTTATTGCAGCTAATGAAGGGCATAACAGGCATAATAGTGCTCGAAAGCGCTATGACCGAGTGATTTTGCACGTCGTAATAAGGAGATTTTAATTAAATACTTTTAAACCTATTTTTTGGTTATCTTTGATTTTGAAGTATAGGATACGGGAAACTTGAACAGCGTATATAGGTACAAATATCACAATGATGCAGCATACAGCTGTTTCGATGATACGCTGGATCCCCTTCGTCAGTGCAAGAGAACCAACAAGGCAGAAGTCCAAAAGCGGAATGGGAGCAAATAAAAGAAAAAAAAAGGTTTATGTACCCAAGACTTGAATTAAGAGCTCACTTGAGAGGTAAGCGAATCAGAAAGCAGAATGAAGAACAGTCCAACCAATCCGAAACGGGAAGTGACACGCAAGATGGGCGTATCCCCTTCAGCGTATCCTCGAAACAGCTGTATTATGTTATTTGTGATTATATACATGGCTCAAGTTTTCCTTATCCTTTACACAAAAAGTATTTTGTTTATAATTTTAATAGCTATAGATTTTCAAACACAACAGAGACATCACCCCCCAAAAAAAAAATGGACAGCACTCTGAGAGCAAATCGATTCAGTCTCGACATTCGCTGACTTGGCTATTACCCCCTTCGCATCTCATGGGCGTGATTTACGAAAATATCCCTTCTTGGTATTTACTTATGATGTGAAAGACACAGATTTGGGAACGTCTTATATTCGGATTTTGTATTTCATTTACCTATGATCCACGTGGAACAAAAATTCACGTTTCTAGCTCGATGGGGAAGATCCTACCGCCAGATCATCCCACTTCTACCTCCCTTAGATGTGAATTATGAAAATATCCCTTCTTAGAGTTCACTTATAATCTACGAGGAACCGTAAAATTTCAGGTTTCTTTCATAAGAAGATACGATGTCGTGCCACCCTTTCTCATGCCCTTAAAGGAAATATTTTATTTTTCTTTAAGAAGGAAATATCCCTTTTTAATTTACGGAAATATCCCTTCCTATTTTTGTTTACCTATAACTATGGCAATATACACACACTAATCTACGCTAACGTACACATACACTAACAAATATATATATATATATATATATATATATATATATTTGTAGGCTTGTTATATATATATTATATATATGCTTATATATATATATATATATATATATATATATATATATATATATATATATATATATATATATATATATATATATATATATATATATATATATATATATATATAATAATAATAGTAGTTTGAAAATCCAATGAACGAAAAGTAAGAAGATGTAACACGATAAACCTAACTTTTTAAAACACCCACAGAATAAAATATAATACAGCAAATCATCAATTAAATGGATAAAAAATACAAAACACAAGCTATCAAGTTACAGAAAATCAACAAAATTCAAAGGTATGGAAACAAAAAAAGAAAAACTTAAACTAAATTCAACTATCTAACTGGTACAAAACAAAAGTAAAAATCAACTAATCCTCAAGCAAATGGAAAAGAATAAATAAAATAAATATCGAATCAACAAGTCAATGAAAAATATCATAATACAAAGGTATGGAATCGAAAAAAGTATAACAAACGAAATCAAGCACAAACGCTATACACGTGGACGAGGCTCTAAGCCTAAATCATGAATTGTTAACCTCTACAAAAATCTAATCATGTCCAAGTTTTTTGTAGAAGCAAACACAAAAATGTATGTTTCTGAAGAAATAGATATATATATATATATATATATATATATATATATATTTGTAGGCTTGATAGAAAGTTAGGTTTTTCGAGTTACAACTTCTCCCTTTTCTTTCATTGGACTTTAAAACTATTATATATATATATATATATATATATATATATATATATATATATATATATATATATATATATATATGTAGTTTTACTGACAACTATGTCATAGATATAGATTTCTATCTGGATAATTTGAAATGAATTCCTAATGATGCCACTATTAGTAATAATATTAATTTTTTGGATTTAAATCCAATTATTGAACCTATTAATGGGATAGTTACTAATTTATATGATACAAAAAGACTATTTTAAATTTAACATTAATAAAATATTACCATTTAATTCCTGTAACTCGATTCAATTGTTTAGAAATATTATACTTAATCAACTTTTTAGAATTTATAGATTATCAGATAAAATATTTCATGCCATGCATATTAATAATCTAAAAATTACCAGCAAATTATATAAATATCCAGTGTATTTAGTAGATGGTATAGTTAAAAAATTTGGAGATTAGCTGAATATCCTTAAATTCTCCCCTTAGTATCTTATATTAGCCAGACATCAACTTTCTATTGAATAAACATTACAATCTATTTGCATCCCCTTACACTTCAGCTTCTATGTTTTCTATTATATTATACGCCCCATTATTTTGTAGCTCTTACTGTAGAATATCATCTTTTATTGCCTTTTCGCATGACTGTTATTTATTTCTCACGATTGGCAACAGTAGTTCTTTACTTTTATCTTTTGTGATTGGCAACATTGGTCTCGTCATTCAAGGCTCCAATGGATAGGACATATGCAGTGTTTTTTCAGGTATTCTTGCTTCCTATATAATTCGTCAATCTTTTTGCATGTAGTCCAAGTAGAAAGAGTTTATAGATATTATCTATATCTTTATTCAGAAACATGCATATTTTGTGTTCATTTTGATTGAACACTTGGACTTGACAAAGAATTTTTTCTAAATGAACAATTTATTAAGGCCTAGTGCTTATCCACTTGTATAGCTTTAACGCTTGGATTTTATTTGTTTTTATAATACCGAATCCACTCCATTGATATTTGTTGATTATCTTCAGCTTGATGACTAGAAATTTGCATTTTATTTTCCATATGATTGATGATTCTCTATTTAATACTTCTTTTTATTACGTAGGCATATTTAAAGTTAGGCTTTTTTGAGTTACAACTTCTCTCTATTCTATCATTGAATTTTCAAATTATTTTTATTTATATATATAGTATATACACACACACACACACAATAACATACACACACAGTAACACACATACACACACACAGATACATTACCTCAGAAGCGTTCGATTCCAGTTCAGGGATGCGTGAAACGTATTCTTCAGTCGAAAACGCGAATTTGAATCTTTGACCTGTCGCAATACTTTCCCTATACATTATACTATGTACGAGTATGTAGGAAAAGTAAACATTGAACGATTTCGAAAGAAATAATTAAGCGATTCCTACGAAACGCTTAACGAACGCTTATTGTAATTGTTAAAAACAGAAAATCTATTGATTGTATTCTTTTAATAAGGATTCCTTACGTGATTTTAATGTAATTTGACATTTAACATTAACAACTAATAAGACATGTACAGTTCTCGAAATTCATGTACAGTTCTCGAAATATTGTTCATTTTAAGAGCTAAAACATAAAAAAATATAATTATATGAGCAGAGTTTTTGTGTTTTTGGCCAGAAATGAATGGACGTTATTGCTTTGGACTTATTACGAACCGCTCTCGAGATATTACAAGTTATCTTGTTCCCATGTATGCGCATCATTTCCGAAAAGCTTCAGCGAGTCGAATGATATTATTTCAATTGATAAATCAGTTACAAGACGCCTATTGATTTTCAACAAAATGTTTTTGTTATTATTTTTCTCGCAAAATAAAAGTGTGTTAAATGTAGGAAAAGTCATATGCTCGAAAGGTCTCATGTTTTTTTATTACTTTTCAATTTTTACTTTCTAACTTTTAGGAAAGAATGTTTAAAATCCCTCTTCCACGTTTTGGGTCATTTTGATTTTGATATAGGCTTGTTTCGCGTACCCTAGAGATTTCCTTCAGATTCGTTGCCAGAATGTTTGCATTGGATTCGCGAGGGAGGGTTGTCGTCATTTGATCCAGAAGAGTGCAAAGACCCAAAAGCTGCGAAGTAAGGTGAAGCGTAGTATATACTTTATTCCAGGAGGGAAAAAAACGATCTTAAATATGGATAACTTAAAATGGATAAGCCTTTTATAAACTAAATTAAAAATTTGTTATTAATCCTTGATAAAAATTCTTATTCTCAAACGAAACACAAAGAAGATTAAAAGATATTTTGGAACACTCAGGGGTAAACAGTTTTTTCGACAATTTCGGGAAAAACAGGGAATTCATTTAAAAACATTTTTAACAGTTTTTTTTTTCATTAACTGCATTTGTGAGAGCTGAAAAGTGTTACCAGTGTTATCAATTTATTTTAAAAGTATATATTGATCTTGTAGGGAAATTAAGACTCGGGAGAAGGTTTTGAACAACGGAACTTTGTCTGAAAATTCGAAGCTCTATAATACTGAAATGATGATATTTTTTCTACATTTAAGTGGACTTTACATTATCCATTTACTATTACTAAAAATATGGAATACAATAGTTATCAATATCGCAGTTGTTACTGATTGAGATATTTTGCAAAATTTTTGTGGTCATGAAAAATACTCATTTGCTTATTAAGTGAGAAATCTTTTTATTATTACCTGTATGATAAAATTGTACTTAAATGTGTTATGTCTGAAAAATAAATAAATAAATAAATAAATAAAATTAACCAAAAATGTAGATAAAAATAATTATTAAGTATTTAATAAATATTTAAATTAATTAATTATACGTTTTGTTTAAAAATTTTTTTGATAATCTTATTATGTTTTCCTTATCAACATACGATTCAAATTGATAATCACTACAGCTTCTTATAGGCAATTTTAGAATATATAGTATTTTTTATATTCATAAAAAGTCCTTCCTAAAGCTAAGATAGTACTCCCATTCCCGACACCAGCATCCGTTGACCGGTTTCGAACCTTTTAGCTCCCCTTCCACAGAATAGTTGATACCTGCAGCAACAGCAAGAAAACTGGCTATATGACACAGTTTTGCGAGTCTCTGTTGAAACCGATACATTTGGATTTGGTGTCTGCCATGGGCACGTGATTTTAACTGTGAGTATTGACGTGACCATTGAAGCCTCATGCAGCTTGCATTCATTTTTTTTTATAAATGTGATATTGGTTGCGTCGTAAAATTTACATTTTCGGTCTCTATCGGGGTTCTCCAAATCGTGGCACATAGCAAGTTTTCCTGCTGCCATTGCAGGTATCAGCTATTACATGCTACAGTGAGCCAAAAATCTCAAAACCGAAGCTATGGTACCTCCAATGGGAAAAGAATTTTAATTTTCTAAACGCTCGTTTTTTATAGATTCTGTGAGTAATAGAAATAATAGTGTCTCCCTCAAACATTTTGTATAAGAAAAGCTTTATTTTCAACAAAGTTAATGAATAAAATAAATGTTATTTCAGTCAATTTTGTACATTTGACATATTTCTAGTTTTGAATGTATTTTCGGTAAATAATAATTTCTTGAATTGTATCGTTTCACTTCTTTTTGCGTAAGTTAATGATTTATTTTTAAAACCAAGTTTATTGCTATTTTATATTTAAAGTTATGGCGCAACAAAAACAAAAAAGGTCAATCATGCATAAAGCATTAATTATGAAACACTTTCCAACTGAAATGCAATTTTATTTAAGCATCTCTAAAATGCGATACATTCAGTGGTGATATTTTTTAAATTATCACAGTACTACAATAATTTATTTTACTTGGAAACTAAAAAACCATGGACGTAAAAATACTTTCTAACTCCATGCTTAAAACTTCTTCGAAAAAGGCAATGCTATAATATCGTCTGCTTCTCTGTGTAAAATTAATGAATAATTTCATTCATATCACCTATATTCCAGACTCCAGAGCTAAATAATTTTACGTTAAAAAAATTCAGCAATTCTTATACAACTCATCTTAGAGCTTGATGTGTTTACATTCTGCATACATTAAAATTAGGCTTCGTTGTAGAAATAACCAAAGTTGGATGATCATTTAAACTCAAATATATTGTATTTGCGTTGGCGCAGAACAGAGATGTACAGAAAATACGCAAAAATAAAGCGGTTTTAGGAAGGATACAACACTCAATATAAATTTAAAGGAACTTTAAAAATCACGATTTTGACACTAGGAAAAAAGATGGATGCCCTATTTTATTTTGAAATGGGCCACGTGATCTCTTTATATAATATGGGTGTCATTATTATTTTAATTTGTATTTAAAAAACTATTAAACCTATTTTGCTCTAATTTTTTTATATATATTATATAATAATTTGAATATTTTTTTAAATTTTCGAAAGCATTTGCGAATTTTAACTTCGTTTAAAAAATGTTTGGAAAATGAGGTCCCGTAGGGTTCAATGTATCTCATTTTTTCAACCCGGGTTCCATCCACAACTAATTGGGCGATATTATTCATTCACAGTCCCATATGTTCCACAGACCGTTTCAACAACATACTAAAATTTCATTTTGATAAAGTCATTTTTACGGCAGTTATTGTGCGAACGGCCAGACAGACAGACAGACAGACAGAATGAACAAAGTCATAAACACTTTTCAACTACGTTGTAAAGTGTTAAAAATCATCTTTTTCTGTCAATCGTCCCCTTTTCCGAAATAAAATTTAATCCAAAACATTACAATGAATAAGAGTTAAAACGAGTGACTGAAGAAATGAGTATTCATTCAATCGTCTTCAGTTTTAAGCGAAGTAATGACAAATGAAGAGACAATAGAAGCTCAAATTTGTGAAAGGTCGGGATATAACCATTGAACGAACATAGTTCTTCATATTGAATTATAGAAAAAAAAACCTATGGGAACTTAAAAAACTCTGATGTGGGCAGCAGATGACTTTTCCTACGGACTCAAATTCATTTCGCTTTAATTATTTAAATGATTCATTAAATTGAGTTAAATTTCACAAAATAACATGCATTATTTGAAATGACACCGTATTTTCGGTTACATTCAGTAACCTGACGTATTTTCAAAGCTGTCGTAGCAAAAATGCAGAAAAACAAAAGTATCTCGAGAAAGGCTAGTCTTAGAGTAATAGAGTGGCTCTTATTATTTTAATCCTCAAAAGTTACGTATTAAACAAGCATTTAATGAATACATTTGAGCATACATTCTTTTATTTTAGATTTTAACGACTTTTGTGGATGAGGGGGGGGGGGAGTTCTTTCTTTCCGAATCGCATCAAAATCTAATCAGCACCAGGGTAATTCATACGTGACTAATCGTCCAAATTTTGTGAAATTGGGTCGATTAGTTTTTTAGCTAGAGTGGATTCATACATTGCACACACACGCACACACACACACACACACACACACACACACACACACACACACACACAGACGTCATGTTAAAAATAGTTTCTTCGTATTCTAGAGGTCCCAAAAAACGTAGATCTGTCGAAGATTCAAGTTGCTATTTTCATTACTTTCCTGATATAGGGTGTCCCAAAATTCAAGGAAGATTTGAATTTGTGCGATAAAGTGTTGGCAACGAAAAAAAAAAACAGCGTGACAGCTGACAGTCTAAGGTTACTAAAAATGGAGCGCTACACTAAAGAATAACGCGTTTTCATTGTTGAGCAGTATTTTAAAAATAATCTATCGTGACATGATAATCCAGTTTTTTGTGCCTAAATTGCAAGATATGGATGTGGAAGGCATGTGGTTTCAACAAGACGATGCCACATGTCATACAGCCCGAGAAACAATTCAATTACTGCATGAGTCATTTCCTGGTCGTGTAATTTCCCGTTTTGGTGATCAGAAATGGCCGCCCAGATCATGCGAGTTAACGCCGTTGAACTTTTTCTATTTGGGTTTTTTGAAGTCTAAGGTTTATGCCAACAAGCCCATGACCACCCACTCCTTGAAGGAGGAAATTGAACGATGTATCAACGAAATTCAGCCACATTTATGCAAAACGGTCATGGGAAAATTTCAACAAAAGAGTGCGTATGTGCCAACAAAACCGTGGAGGCTATTTGCCCGATATGCCCTTCCAGACATAACCCTATACTGTATACTTTATGAATCAATAAAAAATTTACAATTTTTAATTATAAACCTGTGTTTTCTATCAAAATTACTTCTTGCGTGAATTTTGGGACACCCTTTACATTACCAGGTATTGTAGAAAAAATAATAACTTTCTAGTTCTCCCCTCACAAAATTTACAGTAAAATAAATCAAAAATTAGTTTTGGCACCCCCCCCCCCCCCCACACTATGTGTTGTGGAGAAAAATACATTTTTTTTATCGTACTTCTGTAAGGAAACGTAAAAATCTGAAGCTATCAAATGCATTTCCGGTGCCGAACCCCTTTGCACTTAAACTCTTCTTTTTGTCTCTTGGTTTCGTTATTTCGGTGCCCTTCCGTCCAAAAATAGAGCCCCGTAGTGGGTTAGGAGAGAAAATAAAAAGCGAATTCCAAGAATGCATGCATGCCAAGAACAGATGCATCTTTTAATCCGCTTTCACGCAAATGATTTACGCGGCAATTTCGAGGTACGTTGAACCAGTTTTATGCGTCTGTGGCAATGAGACCGCAAAATGCGTGTCATGGAATGTAACGCACATTAAATATGCATTCATACACAAACTAGTGACGGGCAAATGCCATGTATCTCATCTGTATGACATATCGATACGTATTGCTTAGTGATGTATCGATATTGTAATATCGCTCCTTATTGTATCGATACTATAAAATATCGGCGTCAGAAATATTATGATCTAAATTAAATGAAAGAATAGATTCTTTCTTCCCAATAGACCTTACACGGAATTAATATTATTAAGACTGTTTCCGGCTGTCCAATCATACTCTAAAGCGTTGGCTGTGTTGGGCGGTCTGGAGTCTGAAGTAATATTAAGACAGTCAAGTAAAAACAATGCAGTATCTATCTACCAAAGTTATTTTTCAATACATTTTCTTAGTGAGAGTCAGCTTCCATATGCCATAAAATGCTTTTTCACTCTTTCATTCTGTTTTACTGGGAGAACTGTGTTTCATGATCTAAACAGAACGTCAACTATAACATGGCGCACTCAAGAGCACAAGAACAAAAAATTCTTGAAGTTTATTTCAGCGAAGCCAAATCTTTACAAACAGACGAAGGAAAAAAAAGAGCTTTCTAAAATGCTGCTTTTTCTCCCTAACCAGTCTATCTCGGTCACTTGCTTTGTCACCCTAAAGCTCCTCTTTTGTTGGCACGGTTTCAAAAAGCTCGAGATAATTTGTTACGGAACTGCCAGTATTAAATAAAAGTATTTTATCAGACAAGATTCTATATTGGATTTCGTACTCTTATGCTCTTTTACACAACAATGGCTTTGAAACTTTGCTATTTCAACAAGGTTAGTCATGAAATGTAAGCCGTTTCAGGAAAATCACTTTAAACGAAAACTTTGCACACTCACAGTTTTTGTTTCTCATACTATTATGTAGAAAAAGATACTGTTTTCTAAAAAAAAAATTTGCATGAAAGAAAACTTTACACAATCACAGTTTTTTCCCCCGTACTATTGAGTAGAAAAAGTATTGTTTCCTAAGAAAAATTTGGATTCGAGATTATAACGGATAAGTATGTTTTTAGACTTCCTAAACTGATTTTGAGCACTTTTGAAAACAATATGTGTGGATACTGTGTATATATGTGCGTGCGCGCGCATTTACTGTTACGAAATTTTATGCGTACCCCATTACGTAACAAACGAGAACTAACTACATGTTTTAGTCATTCTCAAAATTAGAACTCGAATACAAGAGATTCATGATACAAGAGATTCAAGAGATTTTCTATACAAGAGATTCAATATATTTTTCTAATAGAAAGGAAAGATCCCTGAACACCGCATTAAACAGCTTTAAAGTAATCCTATTACTTTCCCTGCAATACATGGTAATGTATAGGGAAAGCATTAGAATCGTGCCGAAAATCGCAACTCGAGTTTTAAACGCATTGACACGTTTTGGCATCTCTAGAATACGAAAAAACCATTTTTGTCGTGACGTCTGTGTGTGTGTGTGTGTGTGTGTGTGTGTCTGCTTATATGTCTGTCTGTGCAATGTATGTATCCACTCTAACTCAAAAACGAATGGACCGAATTTCATAGAATTTGGTAGGTAAGCCCCTTGTGCATGATCCTGGTGCTAATTAGATTTGGGTACGATTCAGGATAAAAGAACCTGCCTTTTTTCTTGTGAAATGGCTTATATCCACTCTATCTGAAAAACTAATAGACCAAAATTTACAAAATAGAGCAGATAAGTCACTTCTGGGTTATACTGGTGCTAATTAGATTTTAGAACAATTCTAAAAAAAAAAAAAAAAAAAACATGATTTTTTTTTTTTTCTTTTTGCAAAATAGCCTGCAAAAGTCGTTCAGATCTAAAATAAAAGACTACGCATGCTCAAATATATCCATTAAATGCTTGTTTTATACGTCATTTTTAACACTTTACAACAAAGTTGAAAAGTGTTTATGACTTTGTTCATTCTGTCTGTCTGTCTGTCTGTCTGTCTGTCCGTTAGCACGATAACTGCCGTAAAAATGAGTTTATCAAAATGAAATTTTAGTATGTTGTTCAGTCGGTCTGTAGGACCTATGGGAATATAAATAAATAATATCACCCAATTAGTTTTTTATTGAACCCGGGTTGAAAAAATGAAATACATTGAACCCTATGGGACCTAATTTTTCAAACATTTTTTAAGTAAATTTAAAATTCACGAATTGCTTCGAAATTTTTAGGAAATATTCACATTATCCCATAGAATATATGAAAAAAAATTCAGTAAAATATGTTAAGTAGTTTTTTAATTAAAAAAAATTTTAATATAGGGAAAAAAACAAATTCAATTAAATTCTGACTTTGGGATATCTTCCAGAAAGAAAAGAAAGAGATATTATATAATAAATATCTCTCCATTTGTTTAATCGTTTTGCATATGAGAGTGGCTTCATATTTTAAAGTAAATTTGGTAGATAACAATTTTTCTTTTTTTTAAAATTTTATATAACTCTTCATGATAAATTTATTTGATGGCATTTTAAATGCACTTCCCTACGTCCTAGAGAGTTAAAATTTGGTACACAGCTTAAATTTATTGAACATTTTATTCGACAAAAATTTGATGGATCTTTAAATATAGATCATACATTTTTTTCGAAATGGCCTGAAAATAATCCCCGTTCACTTCTATAAATCATTGGTGTAATATTGTTAAAAATTCTGATGTGGACAGCACATGTCTTTCTCTGCAGACTCATATTCGTTCTCTTTATTTATTCAATGATAATTTGAGTTTATCTGCACAACATAAGTATTTTAAATGACATTGAATTTACACGTTAAACTTAAATTTGGTTCTCATTTGATAGCTGGACTTATTGTCAAAGGTGGCGTAGCGAAAACGCGAAAAAACTAGAATTTCTCAAGAACGGCTAGTCCTAGAGTAATGGGGTTAGTCTTATTCTTTTTGTTGTCAAAAATCACATATAAAATAGGAATTTAATTGATATAATTGAGCACACGTAGTCTTTTATTTTTATATATAACGATTTTTGCTGGCCATTTCGCAAAAATAGCCCGTTCCTTTTTCCCGAATCGTAGTAGAATAACCTACAAATGATTTATATACAAAATTTTGTTAAATTTGGTATATAAATCACTTGTAGGTTATTGAAATATTATACTCCAAATTTTGTTAAATTTGGTTCATTAGTTTTTAGCTAGAGTGGATAAAGGCAATTTCTGCGGCCATTTCGCAAAGAAGGCAGATTCTTTTATTACGAATCGTACTATAATCTAATGAACATCAGGATTTCCCACAAAAAACATACCTACCAAATTGTATGAAATTCGGTCCATTAGTTTTTAAATTAGAGTGGATGTAATATCCACACAGACACACAGAAACATACACAGATACACCCTTACACACACAGACGTCTTCCTAAAAGTAGTTTTTTCGTGTTCTAGAAGTCCCAAAACGTGTAGATCCTTTGAAAATTCGAGTTCCGATCTTCGGCACGATTCCAATACTTTGAGTACATACACATACACATATATATTATCTGTGTATTATCTGTGTATCTAAATTCCGTGCCTATGCAATTACAATAGTTGTGATTTTAAATGATCCCTAAACTTTTATTATTTCTTCAAGGAAGCCTAATTTTAACATATGCAGAATGCAAATATCTCAAGCGATTGTAAGATGAATTACATAAGAATTGCTGAATTTTTTTCACACAAAATTATTTTGCTCTGGAGTCTGGAATACAAGTTATATGAATGAAATATTCATTGATTTTGCATAAAGAATCAGATGATTTATATTTCGATACAGTTTTAAATATTTAAGTATAATAAATTACTGTAGTACTGTGATAATGTAAAAGATATTACCACTGAATGAATCACATTTTAGAAATTTTTAAATGAAATTACATTTCAGTTGGAAAGTGTTTCATAATCAATGCTTATGCATGATTGATCTTTCTTGTTTAAGATGAAAAGAGTAGACCAACCCCATTACACTAAGACTATCCGTTCTCGAGATATTTTAGTTTATTCGCATTTTTGCTACGCCACCTTTGGAAATAAGCCCAGTTACTAACTGAGAACGAAAATTGCATTAAAAGTGCGAATTCAGTGTCATTTTAGATCATTATGGGTGTTATTTTGTGTCATTAAACTCAATTTAATGAATTATTGAAGAAATAAAGGGAATGTGATGATAAGTCTGCAGGAAAAGTCATGTGATGCCCACATTAGCTTTTTTTTCTTTGAAATGAAAGCCTAATATGAATGATTCAAATTGGATTTAGGATAGCAATTCTCTATATCGATAAATATATACCTCTTTTAAATTATAACGTCTTCAGACTTGTATGTTTTAAGAAAAAATAAGTTGTGCAATTTTTTTATAATTAATTTCGTAAGTTTTTAAATTTTTTTTATATAATATATACTTCATGTTAGAATGTAGATATTGAGTTTCTTTCAATTGTATTCCCTGACTGCCTATATTATTCAATTATGCCCTCTTGACTATCCATGTGTGAGTTCTACTTCTTTCTCATTTTTTTTAAATTTAATAAATATTGTAATTCGCGTAAAAAAATATTTGCTATTATTACAGAAGAACTTTAAAAGTTTCAAAAGAAATTTGAGAGTTTTATCGATTTTAGGGGGGAAAAAATAAGATTTTTTAATTTCTCGAAACAAGTACAAGAAATATAAAACTTTTAAAAGTAATTATAAAGTGCGTATACGCATAATTGAAGCAAATTTCTAAAAGGCAAAACGTTGTTAATTTTATGAATTGGATCAAAAAGACTGCGTCATTTAACGAAAATAGAATACGTATTTAGTTTCACAGCAGGTGAATATAAATGGATTTATAAACAGCATTGCAGCCTTAATAAAAGAAAATAATGTGATTAAAAAAATATCAATTTATTTTCGAAATTTTCATTTCAGAAATTTTTCCTCGTATTCCCAGGCATACCCTCACCACACTAAGTTGGGAAACTCTACTCTTACTATTACAGCCTAAGAAAGTAAATCCGAATCTAAAATTTCAAAAATTCTACAAAACTTTGTAGAGACAGCATAAAATGACACATGCAAATCTTTCTGTGTTCTTTTATCAGCCAACTATTCTACTTGAAACATACCTAATTTCTCTCCCTTCAATCTGAACGAAGGAAGATGCAAGACGGAAGAAACGCGTTGACATCGCCAAATCCTAACCAATAATAACCAGACAATGACGGACACTCTGACGATGCCACGACAGCAACCCATGGGAACAGATGCCGCACAGTAAATACATTTCCGAGTCTGGCAAACAACGAGAAAGAAATTTCGGGAAAATAGTAGAAAGCTTTAGGGACGATATTTAATTCCTTGTGTTATCCGAAGAAACTTCAGAGAAAGTAGATGGCACACAGAAATGGCGGTAAACAAGTAAAAAATCTGATGTGGGCAGCACATGACTTTTCCTGCAGACTCTTATATCCACGTTATCTTTATTTGAATTAAATTTAATTCACTTTTAATTCAATTTTCGTTCTCATTTGGTAACTGGGCTTATTTTCAAAGGTGGTGTGGAGAAAATACAAAAAAACTAAAATATCTCGAGAACGGCTAGTCCTAGTGTAATGGGGTGGATCTTATTCTTTTCTGCATTAAAAATTACGTATAAAAAAAGCATTTAATGGGTATATTTGAGCATAAGTAATTTTTTATTTTAGATTTTGACGATTTTTGCAGGCCATTTTGCAAAAAAAGGCAGGTTGTTCTTTTCCGAATCGTACCAAAATCTAATCAGCACCATAATATCTTACAAATAACTTATCTACCAAATTTTGTGAAATTGGGTCAATTAGTATTTTAACTAGAGTGGATACATGAAATTTTTAAGGGCCATTTCACAAAAAAGGCAGGTTCTGTTTTTACAAATCTTACCAAAAAGTGATCAGTACCAGGATCTCATCCAAGTGACTTACCTACCAAATTTTATGAAATTCGGCCCATTAATTTTTGAGTTAGAATGGATACAGACATTGCACAGACAGACAGACACACACACACAGACACACACAGATGTTACGCTAAAAATAGTTTTTTCGTATTTTTAGAGGTCCCGAAATATGTAGAACCGTCGAAAACTCGAGTTGTGATTTTCGGTATGATTCCAATACTTTCCCTATACATTACTATGTATTGCAGGGAACGTAATAAAAAATGACAAATATTGAAGCAAGCGGATTACTTTCTTAGTAGAGTACGAATATTTCGGCAGAAAATAACCAATTCTTGTGCTTTTCGGCAGAAAATATTGTGTATCTTGTGCTTTTTTTCTGCCACTTTTACTTCCCTGCAATACACGGAAAGTATTGGAATTATGCCGAAAATCGCAACTCGAGTTTTCGTCGGATCGACATGTTTTGAGACCTCTAGAATACGAAAAAACTGTTTTTAGCGTGACGTGTGTGTGTGTGTCTGCCTGTCTGTGTATCTTTAGGTACTCCAGTATGTGCTTAAGCCAACCGCATGCCCGCATATGACTGCAAACGTTTTATCGTCGTTAATGATATAGTTTGTTATCTTATTCGGACGAAATAAATTGCATTCTATTAATCTGTCAAAACTATATAAATTTCAGAAAGCATTTTAAAAATAGAAAGAAACGTATTGAACCTTGTACTATTTTGTCACATCCACCTATTATCATTCAAAATATGCGATATGATGTTTCACTTTCTTTTTACTTTCCCTGCAATACATGGAAATGTATAGGGAAAGTATTGGAATCATGCCGAAAATCGCAACTCGAGTTTTCGACGGATCTATACGTTTCGAGACCTCTAGAACACGAAAAAAACTATTTTTAGCGTGATGTCTGTGTGTCTGTGCAATGTATGTATCCACTCTAACTCAAAAACTAATGGACCGAATTTCATAAAATTTGGTAGGTAAGTCACCTGTGTATGACCCTGGTGCTGATTGGTTTTTGGTACAATTCGGGATAAAATAACCCACCTTTTTTTGCGAAATGGCTATAAAAATTGCCTGCATCCACTCTAAATGAAAAACTAATGGACCGAATTTTACGAAATTTGGTACATAACTAACTTGTGGGTTACCCTGATGCTGATTAGATTTTGATACTATCCGAAAAAGAAGAACTTGCATTTTTTACGAAATGGCAAAAATTATATATATCCACTCTCAACTAATCCAACTCAACTAATCGTCTAAATTTCATAAAATTTGGAAGATAAGTCACTTGTGGGCGACCCTGGTGCTGATTAGATTTTGGTACGATTCGGGATAAATGAACCAGCCTTTATTGCCAAATGGCCCGCACAAATTGTATGTATACACTCTAGATGAAAAACTAATTCATCAAATTACACAAAATTTGGTAGATAAGTTGCTCGTAGGATACTGTGGTGCTAGTTACATTTTGATACGATTCGGAAAAAAATAATCTCCCTTTTCTTGTGAAATGACCCGCAAATCTAATATATTTGATCTAAAATAAAATACAACATGTGTAAGATAATGAAACTATGAAATAAATAACTAAAATTGATGAAATATATTAATTAAGTAATTGTTCTACATGTAAAATTTGACAACTAAGCGAATAAATCTGATCCCATGACTATAGGATAAACCGTTCTCGAGAAATTGTAGCTTTTGGAATTTTAAGGAACTGAAGAATTTAAAGTGAATTAAGTTGCCAAACGGAACGAAGATGCAATAAAAAAAACGCATTGGATATAATATCAGAAAATTATCCATATTATTTTCTGCAATTAAACTCAATTTAATGCATAACGAAATAAAAAATTACGAAATTAATTTGAATCTGCAGGGAAAGTCATATGCTGCTCACATCAGATTTTTACGTTCCCTACAATATATGGTAATGTATAGGGAAAATATTAGAATCAAGTCAAAAATCTGTCTGCGTATCTGTCTGTACAATGTATGTATCCACTTTAACTCTAAAACGAATCGACCAATTATCATAAAATTTGGTAGGTAAGGCACTTATGTGTGACCCTGGTGTTGATTAGTTTTTGGTATGATTCGGGATAAAAGAACCCGCCTTTTTTGCGAAATGGCCCTCAAAAATCGTCAAAATCTAAAATTAAAAAACTACGTATGCTCAAATATATCAATTAGATACTTGTTTCATGCGTAATTTTTAACGATCAAAAGAATAAGACCCATCCCATTACACTAGGACTAGCCGTTCTCGAGATATTTTAGTTTTTTCGCATTTTCTCTACACCACTTTTGAAAATAAACCCAGTAATCCAATGAGAACGAAATTTAAATTAAAAATGCAAATTCGACGTCATTTTAAATAAATAATTATAGGTGTCATTTTGTGCAACTAAACACAATGTAATGAATTATTGAAGAAATAAAGAGAACGTGAATATGAGTCTGCAGGGAAAGTCCTGATGCTTTCTCATAATTTTTTCACACCCGAGTCTTAGTTTTAAAAAGTTATATGTTCACAAGCGGCAGTTTCATTTATCGTGAATGCCACGCAGTATCCCTGAATGAAAGTCATTGGCTACTTGAATAATGTATATCTGCCTGTTTCTAGGTCTGTCTGCGTGTCTGTCTCTGTGTCCGTCTTTGTGATTCTCTGTATACGATATTTATTCCAGAGAACGATTTTTATGTTCATATTTTGTTCATAATTATCAAAAAAGGAAACGATTTATATTACATTTTGTACATTTATTTCAATTGTAAAACATAATAATGGATTGCGTATTCTTTATATGTGGGTGTCAGTGTTGACGTTTTAAAGTGAATGATATTATTTATAAGACTCATTATTTTTAAAATATTGCGTGATTTATACTGAAACGTCAAAAGTCATGAAAATTTAAAGATTCGCATTAGTGTCAAGCGGCCATTCCATATTTTCTTTTTACAAGAATTCGATTGATACCATTACTCTTGATTAGACTGCTTTTGAGCCGTTCTTCCCCAGATATTTCAAGTTTTACTTTCAGAATAGTGAGCACAATATTTTTCGAAAAAAAAAATGAATTATTGTAGTTAAATTCGGTCAATTTATTGTAATTACCAATAAGAAGAAAACCTACAGACTTTTAGTATATTGAATGACAAAAGTAATCAATAGACCTAAATTAGTTTTTAAAAAAAAAACATTTTTATTATGCTGGTATATACCGATCTTGAGATATTGCCGGTTTCCGAGCTCATTTCTTTCAAGTATTAGATAAAATACTAAATATAATGCGGCGATCGTTTCACATCGTTTTCACACGATTTCGTGGAACTAATGGGCGCTATAGATGAAATAATTTCAGCCAAAAATTCTTTGAATGCGTTTAATTCAGGGCCTTCTAGTCCACTATGAACTAAATATGAACATAGTTCTACTATTGGCATTTGACCGATTTATGTACTTTTATCTTCATTGCATAAAAGCTAATACTGAAGCACTGAAAATCTAAATATATTTAAGAGGTGAGAACAACAGCAAAAAAAAAACGTATTTTTTTTTCTTAAAATAGACAACCTAATAAAAGCTGTTTTGCCTATTTTATATAATTTATGAATACATTATTTTAAAAAAAATTCTTTTAGGCGTTGATGGTATTTTGACCTTTATATAAAGTTGCATGATCTTCAACAAAAAAAAATTATTCGAAACCATCACGCTCTCAAAAACGTTTATTTTCCATACAGAAGAGTTGAGATGCGCAAGATCTAAAACGAATTCAAATTATTTGCACGTAATCAGGCGAGAAAACGATTACCTCAGCGCGGAAAATAGTTTGCCCTCTGCGTTTCTTCCTAATGATATTTGAGGGTGAAACTGCAAAAGAAACTCTCTCCTTTTTTGCTTGATATTTGATATTTCATGATAAAATATATTTTGGATATTATTTCTTCTCGTGAAATGAGACTGCAGTAAAGGGTACAAATCTGTATGGATTTTAATCTCTACTAAATGTAACAATCGGATGTGTCGAACACGTGACTTTTCCTACGAATTAATAAATTTTGAATTTTTGGGAGGGAGGCCATTAAACTATATGTTCGTATGACTCAAACTGAAGCGAGAAATATTTCAATTCGCTTAAAAGTATTTTTCATGGAACTAAAAAACAGAATTCTGCATTTAAAAGTGTTCCTACACAGTACGCTGGAATTTGTAGATTTGCTGTAGATGTAGCGCAATGGCTCACCGGTGGACATGAGGAAAGGGGGTGCGGCGCACTCAATTTAGATCCGATCACGTTCAATAACGAACTCTGTCGGCAAAACAATAATTTACAATATATAAGCGAATTAAAATAAAAATAATAATCGGTTAAGTTCAAGAGACGTTATCACCGGATTGGTAAAAGGCGTACAGACCGTGTAATTTTTGTCCGTTTTGATTAACACATTCAGCCTGTAAAACATCCATTTGTACCTCCTATCCAAATTGCAGAAATTCAATTCTTTCAGAAGAGTTATCGTGGAACGGTATATAGCAAAGGGGATGGGGCAGGCACAGCACGCTTAATTTGGGTTTGATCACGTTCAGCAACGAACTGAAACTGTAAAACATTTATCTTCATCGCATGTAAAAAAATGTAATTGTAAAAAAACTATAAAGTTTTATAGGATTTATCGGCGCGCATTCAGTAAGGTGGACGCAGTACGTGAAATTTTTACCCCATCCTATTCAAGAAAGAATTCGGCCTGTATAACATTAATTTACACAATATACTAAATTTAACAAAAAAATCGTTTAACTTTAAGAGACGCTGTAGTTGAAAAATGCTCACATCAGTAAAGGAGATCGCAGCACTTACACTAATTATCCGAGCCCGTTCATCAAGGAATTTGAACTGTAAAATATTTATCATTTCGTTCGAGAAATATCATGCCCACAAACAAACCCGCAAGAATAAATATAAAAAATCTGATGTGGGCAGCTCGTGATTTTCCCTGCAAACTCATATTCACATTCTCTTTATTTCTTCAATAATTCATTATACTGAGTTTGGCACAAAATAACAGCTATAATTATTTAAAACGACACTGAATTTGTACTTTTAATTCAATTTTCGTTCACATTTGGTAACTGGATTTTTTTTCTCAACGGTGGAGTAGCGAAAATGCGAAAAAACTAAAATATCTCGAGAACGGCTAGATCTAGTGTAATGGAGTTAGTCTTATTCTTTTCATCGTCAAAAATTACGTATAAAACAAGCATTTAATTGATATATTTGAACATACGTATTTTTTATTTTAGATTTTAACGATGTTTGAGGGCCATTTCGCAAAAAAGGCAGATTATTTTTTTTCCGAATCGTACGAAAATCTAATCAGCATCAGGGTAACTCACAAGTAACTTATCTACCAAATTTTATGAAATTCGGTCCATAAATTTTTCAACTAGAGTGGATAGAGGCAATTTTTGCAGGCCATTTCATAAAAAAAGGCAGGATCTTTTACCCCAAATTGTACTCAAAACAAATCAGCACCAGAGTCGCCCACAAGTGCCTTGCCTACCAAATTTTTTGAAGTTCGGTCCATTGGTCTTTTAGTTAGAGTGGATACAAAATATGCACAGACAGACAGACAGACAGATACATATACACAGACGTCGCGCTAAAAATGGTTTTATCATATTCTAGAGGCCTCAAAACGTGTAGATCCGTCGAAAACGCGCTTTTCGGCATGATTCCAATACTTTCCCTATATACATTACCATGTATTGCAGGGAAAGTAAAAATCTGATGTGGGTAGCACATGACTTTCCCTGCAGACTCATATTCACGTTCTCTTTATTTTAATTAAATTTAATTCACTTTCAATTCAATTTTCGCTTTCTTTTGGTAAATGGACTTATTTTCAAAGGTGGCGTAGAGAAAATACGAAAAACTAAAATATCTCGAGAACGGCTAGTCCTGGTGTAATGGGGTTGGTCTTATTCTTTTCTTCGTCGTTAAAACTTACGTATAAAACAAGCATTTAATGGATATATTTGAGCATACGTAGTTTTTTATTTTAGATTTTGACAATTTTTGGGGGTCATGTTGCAAAAAAGGCAGGTTATTTTTTCCGAATCGTACCAAAATCTAATCAGCACCAGGGTATCCCACAAACAACTTATCTACCGAATTTTGTGAAATTCGGTCCATTAGTTTTTCAGCTAAAGTGGATACAGGCAATTTTTGCGCGCCATTTTCCAAAAAAAGGCGGGTTCTTTTTTCCCGAATCGTACTAAAACTAATCAGCACCAGGGTTCCACCCAAGTGACTTACCTACCAAATTTTATGAAATTCGGTCCATTAGTTTTTGAGTTAGAGTGGATACATACATTGCACAGACAGACACACAGACAGACACACATACACACAGACAGACACACATACACACAGACGTCACGCTAAAAGTAGTTTTTTCGTATTCTAGAGGTCTCGAAACGTGTAGATCCGTCAAAAACTCGAGTCGCGATTTTCGGCATGATTCCAATACTTTCCCTATACATTATCATGTATTGCAGAGAAAGTGAAAATGGTCGGCTCGTTTCCAGGGATTCACAAAAACAACAGCTACATCAAAAGCCTTGTGTCGAACATTTGAATCCGCGATACTGCTTCCCCTTTACATATATATATATACTATGTTTATATACGAATAGTAAAATGTCTTACTGCCGCGTATATTATCTTGAAAATAGATTCTAAATAGTTAATTAATAAGAATAGTTTAAAGGAGCTGGAAAATGCTAACTATTTCCTTCATTCAAGCTGTAAAAGGTATTAGTTTATTCAAAATGATCTTCACTGTAATCATGTGCTAGCTGTGATAAATGAGCAAATTAGAGCGCGTCACTCAGTCACGTAAATTAGAACATTAACGCTGATCGCCGTGCTTAATATTTCTAGTTGAACGACGTTGTAAAATATTCTCTTCTTTCTATTGGAGAAGAAATTCTTTGTTGCTGTAAAGAATAAAGGACGCTTGATTGAGCATTGCAGGACTTTCTCCTCATACTGTGTTAAATCAATGTAGCTGTAAACAGTTAGTTAAAACTGAAAAAGTACTTACATGTAAACGCTCAAAATTACTTTAAATAGTAATTGCAAAGCAAAAATTTTGCTAATAACATTATGAGCTGTACGCATATTTAATTTCAATAAAAACAGTCACTTTCTTCACGGTGCTTCGTTTTTCTTTTTTTTGCAAAAGAAGAGTATATATATATATATATGTGTGTGTGTGAGAGCGATTATTTTCTTTGAATGATAAAATCATTTTACCCAGTTATATGGAAATGGGAATTTTTTTTTCTTACATATTCATTTGAGTTCTAAAAAACCCCAAGATTGTCGATGTTGTACATCTTATCGTTGAGTTTGCCCCACTGAGGTAGTGGTTTGCCTCGCTTGAAAAAAATTCTATGGGCGCCCATGTTTACAACTAACTTTAAGCTTGATGACAGTGTCCATCTTTTTTTAAAGCCGAAATGCTCTCTTTAAATAAAGTTTCGATTGTAATGCAACCTGAAAATCCTTTGTGACACATTAGAGCAGGGTTTTTTACTTTCACAAGTCTCATGCAAAAAAAAGAAAGCAAGCACATACTACACCGTCAGGGTTAAAGGCGTATCTGAAGTAGAAAGTCAATAATATTATTGAAAGTGATCTAACACGCGAACCTCTCTTGAGTTATTAAAGTTTCTTTAGAGTTGACAACTCAAATCATTAGTATAGCCAACAAATATTATCTATAAAAAGCCAAACTGTTGAGACCATTATTTTTTTGACAGCTTAAAATCGATTTTTCTAACAAATTACAGTTTTACATCCAAAGGGGGGGTAGCCAAAATCCAAAGTGAGTGGGTCTGAGTCATTTCCTGTCAATCCTGTCAATCAAATGTCAAGTGTCAATCAATACTGCATTTTAAATTTAATATAAGGACTTTTTTGAAGGATCTTTTATAGTGGTGTGTACATTTTATTTTTAGCGGAACTATTAAATATTTCATACTCATTTGCACGCTTATTATACAATGATACGAATTTTCGAAAAACCGGAAGTGATATCTCCGGAACTAGAAGTGGAAGTCCTTAATAAACCTTCCCACTATCTACAGTAGAAACAGCGTTGCTCTCTGGATCTCGCCTTTAGGTTTATTACACCGTTAAAAGAGTTTTGATAGGGTCAGAACAAGACTTTATTTCTTTTTTTTTTTTTCAATTATCGCAACCTGCAGTGAAAGTCGTGTTCAGACTACATTAGATATATTTTTATCTCAATTTCGTGCTGCTTATTTAATCTAAAGTTTATTGCGCAAGTGTGTATAAAAAAAATGATGCACTTGTCAACATCAGACATTTAATTCCCTCTTCAAATGGATGTTTACAATTTAAGTGCTTGTCTTGAGGCGCAGAGTTTTCTCTTACCTTTGCAATTAAATATTATCAAGGAATGGCGGACGTTCACCATTATGTACTTTATCTTTATTTTCTCCGGCATGTATTTGACTTCTGGATCACCTATGTTTGCAAACTGTTCGACGTGCACCATGGGCTGACGGTTGTTTGCGTGCCGGTAACCACGGCAACCCCAAACACTTTATACCGGAAAAGAGAAACGAGGGGCGGGATAGATTTTCGTGAACATTTCGACATTTCTAACAAAAGGAGGTAATGATTGTCGGCTAATTTCTGAGCTCCTACAATATATTGCAGAACGTCCCGAATATATTTATTTGTTATTTCACTTGGTTGTGGATTCTAGCGAGTTTAGCTTTCGTCACGTAAAATTTGAAAATTCTTTTGTGCAATAAAATAAGATAAATATTCAAAAGCAGTAAAAAAAAACACTGTAAAATTAAAAAAATTAAATGCTGTCTCAACGAGTTTTAATCAAAAGATTGCCGTCTTTTAACATAATGCTCATAATGGGAATATAATGCAAAATTAAAAAAAGTAAAGTAAAGAAAAGAAAGAAAGAAAAAAAGAAAACTCTTAAATTCGTAAAGTTAGAAAGCCGGTAAGTTAAATCCGCTTCGTTTGGATTTTTTTCCTGTTTATATATATAGACAAAATGTCTGCCATATGATCAAAACACCTGCTAAATCGTCTGCCATAAATTAAACTTATTTTGAAGTTGAAAATTCAACGAATTTTTGGTTTTACATATTCATAACTCAATAGAATTAGGGGGGAAAAAACGCCAACAATGGATCTGAAGTACCTCTGTACCAAATTTTATCGCTGTCCGAAGCTTCAATTTTCCGCTATACAGATAACACAGATACACAAGCGTCTTCTTTTATTATGGAAGATATCGCACTTTTATCTCCATGAACGCTTTTTATCGTGTGGTAAATTTATGTATATGTTGGCAACGATGTTTCACTTCCCCAAGCTCCCTTATTATATACATACATAGAACCACTTCAACAAGGACGGGAGAATATTTTTCATTCTTTGAGATATACTGATATGATTTATGATGATACAAGTAAGTGTGAACAATGTATAATAGTATGGGAAAAAAGCGAAAGCTCTTACTCCGTATGTTTATAAGTTTATTTCAAGAATCCTTTTGATTTGGATCCAAATAATCCAATAATAATACAGAATCTCTCTAGGAGTTTCTGAAAAATGGAAGCGGTACTTCGAAAATCTCTTTTCGGCCATTTATGAAGGAATATAGGAAAAACATACTTTTCTCATATAATGGATACAGGGGAAAACGAAAACATACGATGGAGAGGAAAATCGAGTGCAATATAGTTTCGAAATTGCTTTTCGTGTAGGAAGAAAATGTTTTTATTTTTGGAATGTCTAAGACTATTCTCTTGCTGTCTACAAGAGTTTATGGCTGGAAAATTCGATTGACATTACTTTTGCGTGAGAGATGATTAGTAAGTACAGTTTTCGATTTTCACAGCTGTCTGTATGCAGTCTTTCCCTCTCTCTCTCTTATCTCCTTCAATAAAATATGAAACGAATATTTGTGTTTCCAGTTCATTTCATTTTTTATTGGGCGCATTTGTAACATTTTTCATTTGGTACATTTTTTACTGACACAAACAAACAAAACGGTAATCAACTGCATATTATAAACAGAGCAAAATAGTCTATCACAGGTCCGTAGCTAGCCTGAAACTAAATGGGGCTGAACTCACTAAGGTGGGTGGGGGTACTCAGTTCTCCTGATAAAAATTAAAAGTATGCTATTTTTAGTAGCGATATTAAATTCATCCAACTGGCATCCAAATTTCGCATGAAAAATGGCGTTTCATGAATGTTTATAAATGACTTCGTTTTAAATAGTATAGAAATGAATTTCTTTTTTTTTTAATTTAATTGAATTTCTGGTTATGCGGATGACCCTCCATTTATTTACATATTTAATTTAAAAATAGTTAAAAGTTTTACAAGTTAAATTAAGACAACAGTATTTAAGATACTTTTATGCTGTTGCATTGTTTACTACTATACGCTATCCAGTCAAAATCAACTGATAAATAGTTACAGAGTTAATACTATGAGTTAACTCGTATTATCTCATTTTTTACGATGAAAAGAATGAAACACGACCCATTACTCTAGGACTAGCCGCTCTCCAGATATTTTAGTTTTTTCACATTTTTGCAACTCCGCCTTTGAAATACGTCCGGTGACCCGATGAAAGCGAAAATGGAATCAAAAGAGCCTATTCCGTGTCATTTCAAATAAGGATGCGTGGAATTTTGTGTCATTAGAATCAGTTTAACAAATTATTAAAGAAATAAAGGGAATATATGTATATTATACTTTATATATATATATATATATATATATATATATATATATATATATATATAATAAAAAATATAAAAATAAATAAATAAAAATAGAACATTCAAAAGCGATACATACAAATCAAGTTCAAACATCAAAGGATTATCAAAATCAGGAGGTTCAAAATATTAAAATGACAAAAAATAAAAAAAATTAAAAAATTAGAGAAAAGATGCAATCCGAAAATATGAAATTGGATATATATATATATATATATATATATATATATATATATATACACGCATGTCCAAAAGTTAAGCATAGTTGCTATTTATGTGAAAATTTCAGGGAATCTACATCGGAATGGAAGGAAACGCGGTATGCGGGTGTAATAGGTATATAGAAGAAGAAAACAATGCAAAACAAGGATAATAACGATTTTTATTATCCAAAGAAAAGGATTGAAAGAAAAAGGGTCACAATACGAGTGAGTGTCAATCTCAGTGAAACAGAATGATTAAAACAATGTGATGCTGCAGCTTAATACGGTGTGTCGGAACTTCGGGTAGCCAAGCATGCTGCACAACGATTTCCTATATTTTCGATGACGGTTTGGATGAGTTGTGTGCTCAAAGGGCTCCAAGCCTCACGAAGGAAAGCAGTTTTCAATCCCCGAACGGAGCTTGGTGGGTAACGGAGGGCTGTAAGATGCCTCCCGAGCATATCTCACATATGCTCTATTAGATCCAGATCAGGAGAGTTGGCAGACCACTGCATGTGCTGGATATCTTCAGTTTGAAGGAAGTCGTCGACCAAGGCCGCACGGTGAGGAGTCGCGTTATTATCCATGAATATGAAAACAGGACCAACAGCAACTCGAAACAATCGAACGGTAGGCTCAAGGATTTCTGTATCTTTAACCGGTAACCGACCCCGTGTAAAAGATGTGGAGGTCTGTGCAGCCGTCCACTGTAAACGCGCGCGTTTCTGTACAGACGACAGGAGGATGCAAACTGCTGGTCGTCTGGCATAGAGACCAACGTGTCTGAGTCTCCTGTAAACAGTTTGTCTCGAAACAGTGACTCCGGTGGCTATCAAGGCTGAACCCAGTCGTCTGGCAGAACGGTTCCTCTGACGTCGAGCAGTTATCACCAAATATTGGTCTTGCCAAGCGGTTGTTACCCTTGGCCTACCTGGTACTGGTCGTCGGGTAACATCTCCAGTGGTTTGGAACCTCTGCCACAGTCTAGAGATCACACACTAAGGCACAATCAGAATTCGAGACGTTTCGGTTTGGGATCGAGCGAATTCCAGCATTCCAATAATCCGTCCCTTCAAAAGCATGTCCAGTTGGCATCTTTGTGACATCATTCGTCTATTTTGATTGTTAACAACGTTCCGTACCACAGCAATTACGAAATTCTGCCTCAACTGGCCATGCCACTCGAGGCCGTTTTATACTCATTCTGACGTGACCCTTTGCTTTGCGCAAGTTAACGTCGACTGAACTGTTTTGCACAATGATTTCCCTTCGTCCCACGATTCTACACAACTGATTGTGAACCATTGTATCCATATTAACTCCGAATTTCTCGCATTTTACGAATTATGCTTAACTTTTGTATATGTATATATATGAGTTCTGAATGTTCATGAAAAGTGTCCATTTCCAAAACCCATATATGATTCCCATTCAGTTTTCCTTACAATTTACATGTAGATTCGAAAGGCTCAATACATCTTGCAGTAAAAGCAAATTAAATTTTTCCTTCCAAGAGGGAGGCGCTCGGCAAACTCCCGAAGCTCCCTTTCATCGTACCATTCGTGCTCGGAGCGATGGAGGGATGCGGAAACTTATAGGAAATGTGTTCGACGAGCGATGCATTTAAGGAATTGCGAATAATTTATATTCTGAGCATTTGAGCGTTTTCTCGGTGGATTGCATTTCAAATGGAACTGAATTATTGTTAGCGTTAGACACATTTTATCCGATTATTAAGTGTTCGAACGTTATATCTGTATTAAGTGCATAATTATATATATATATATATATATATATATATATATATATATATATATATATATATATTGAAGATTTGGCCGTATAATTGCGAGATGAAGGTAAATTGCGAGACAAACGGCTGGCTATTGTATGCAAATGATCTGAAATGCCAGTAGGTCACGTGGTTAGAGCGAGGGATAAAAGGGATGGAAATGGTAAGGATCCAACAGTTATTACTGTCTGTTACCTACGAAAATCCATTTTCTGAGCTGTTTTTCATTTCAGAAGACACGTGTTGTTGAAGAGATGCCTGGCTGACCACACCTAAGTCCTTTTCAGTATTTGGACAATCGTTCGAGTGGATTCACTTTAGGCCTACGTACGAATGGGTGGGCGTATCGACGCTGAAGCACTCGTAGATGCGTCCACTGTGCATAGGATTTGAAGAAGGTGGATTGAAGAAGGGCATGTGAATCGTTGTAGCGGTACAGGTCCATCCAGACGAACGCCAGCACACGTTGATTGACGCATTCGAAGGCTGCCCCACAAACGACAACTTTCGATATTCTGCAGAATTTGCAGGATGGATCGGATGTTCCAATATCAGCGAGAACAGTTTCTCGACGATTGGCCGAAAGCGGCTTGCATTCAAACCGTCCTTTACGAAGACTGCCATTGACGACAAGACATCGACTTGAGAGATTGCAATGGTGTCATGCCCGAGCCACTTGGACGATGACTAGGACAGGGTAGTGTTCAATGACGAGTCTCGGTTCTGTTTGTCGAATGACAGTCGCCGTGTAAGAGTCTGGAGGCGACGTGAAAGCAGATCCAATCCTGCTGTGACTGTTGAACACAATACTGCTCGACAACGCGGCACCATGGTTTGAGGTGCCATCGGCTTCGATAGCCGATCATCTCTGGTTCGAATCAGAGGCACAATGACGGCACGACGATGAGCTGCTGCGGCCGGTTACACTGTATTTTGCACCTTCAGCTATTGAAAAATGCTGTTTTCCAGCAAGATAACGCGCGACAGCAAACGGCAACCATCAGAAGACAAGCCTTGCAAGATATCCAGGTGATTCCTTGGGTTTCACTCCCTCCAGATCTCTCACCCATCGAGCATGTATAGGATGTGATTTACCGTCGTTTGACTGTCCTGTCCCCGCCTCAAACAGAGGACGACCTGAGGAAGACGGTTGAAGGCATGTGGTCATCCATCCCTCAGGAAACTATCCGCACGTTACTGCTTGTATCGCCGCAATAGGTGGGTCCTACTGCCTACTGATCACCCTGTCTATGTCATTATAGTATTGAATTATTCTTCTGGAATTAACATCACTTATTTATATATGTCATTTCTGTCTGTGTGTCCTTTATCATCACACTCTATTCGCTCTTTCATGATGTTGCATCTTCTGCGTCGGTCAGTGTATATATATATATATATATATATATATATATATATATATATATATATATATATATATATATATATATATATATATATATATATATATATATAATAAAAAAGATAAAATTAAAAATAAAATAAAAGTAGTTATACTAATTTAAAACATGATTAGTGTCATACTCTGGTTCAAAAACAATACGGAAGAAAATTAAGTAAAGATGATATGAAAGGAAATATCAGACAAAAGGAAAACAATGCTACCATAAAAGACAAAATGATCTTAATTTTAAATATCAATAATACACATGAATTTATCAACATTCAGGAGCGATGCATACAAATCAAGTTCAAACAACAAAGGATTATCAAAATCTCTGGAGGCTCAAAATATTAAAATGACAAAATAAGAGAAAAGATACAATCCGAAAATATGAAATTGAATAGAAGATCTTTGGATCCAGCTTATCAAGGATCTTTGCATCCACAGAGGTTCCAAATGTATTTCGCTCAACGATACAGCCACATGGCCGAAATAACGTCAAAAGATCCGACACATTTCCAGACAATAACATAAATGAAAATAACAAAAGGAAATTGGAAGGAATATGATGAAAGTGCATAAAGCAAACATATAAGCAATCTAACCAATAATCCACAATGATTCAGATAGAATTAAAGTCATACCTTTCATCACCATTATACAAGACACATATTTCGTTGCACTAAACCAGGGGTCGGCAACCTATTGAAACGGAAGAGCCAAAAGTTACAATTTACAAAATTTCCCAGTTTTTAAAGAGCCACTAAAAATTTTCGTTTCAATATTATAGTATTTTCTTATATATATTTGATTTTTGATTTAAAATAAACGGCTTTAAATACGGAATAATATTTATTCATATAAAAACACAAATATAGATAGCATTACATCAATAGGAGCATTGGCTTTGCATGCCTTTTGATAGTTTGATTAAATCTGGCTTATGACTTGTTGATTTAAGTTTCAAGCACGACTCTAGATTTTTATTTGTTAGTTGACTTCTAACTTTACTTTTTATTATAGTCATGCAAGAGAATGCTTGCTCGCACAAATATGTCGACCCGAAGATCGTCAGCAATCCATATGCCAACTTCTTCACCTCACTGTAGCATTCTGGAAGACTATTCCATACGCCGAATATGAGGGCCTCAACTCGCGGAATTTCTTTTAGAGCTGTCCACTTGTGCTGCGTGATGTGCATGCATTTCTGGACCTCCAACTCTTCCAACTTGCTCTTGAGTTCTGTGAACTTGCCACTCCACAAGTCTTTGCTTTTCAAATCTAGCAATTGCATTTGGAGCGATCCAGCATCAATTCCATATGGATCAATGTTGATCTCATTTGTATTTGTGTTGAGAGGATTTACTATGAACGCGAGAGAGTACTTTTGTTTGTTTTGAATTGCTCGAATCTCTCAGCGAATCCATCCTTCATGTTTTTTAAAGCTATGCTGGAGTAATTCGTGTCAATAGTTGCATTGGTCTCATCGCGATATTGCTTCAGATTTTTAAAATGAAGTAATCTCTGAAGTAATCTCTCCATGTCTTCAACAAAAAGAAGTAATTTTTTTCGAAACAAACTACTTCTTCAAGTAAGGCGTAGGCTGGGTTGCCCTTTCCTTGCAGTTTTAGATTTAGTTCATTTAGTTTCATTGTGGTATCTACCATGAAGTTGAATTTTTGCAGCCATTTGTCTTCTTCCAATTCGGGATGGTCAATGCTTTTTTCATTGAGGAATGTTTTTATTTCACTCAAGCACAAAGCAAAACGTTGCAATACGTTACCTCTGGAAAGCCATCGCTCTTTATTGTGCAGAAGTAGGTCAGAAAACTGGCTATCTATTTCTTCAAGGAAATCTTTAAACTGGCGATGGTAGAGTGTTTTTGCAAAGATGCTGTTAATAATCTTAATTACCAAGTTCATGACCTCAACTATTTCGGCCGGAAATGTTTGGGCACAAAGCGCTTCTTGATGAATTAAGCAGTGAAACGTTAGAATTTCGTGGTTTATTTTTTTCTGAAGAATTGATGTTACCCCCTCTATGTATTCCTGTCATATTTCTGGCTCCATCAGTTGCTATAGAAACGATTTTATTCATATCGATTCCATTTTCTTCCAGGCATTTTTGCACAGCATTTGCTATATCTTCTCCACGAGTTTGCCCTGAGAGCGGTAGCAATCCTAGCAGTTCTTCTTTTGGACCTTGGGACGATATATACCTGACGAAATGGGTAACTTGTGCCGTGTCTTTTATGTCGCAAGACTCATCTATAGCAAGTGATAAGGCAGAAGCCAGTTGAATATCTTCCACTTGCATATGTGTTACATTTGAGGACATTTTAGCAGTTCTATCTTGTACTGTTTTAGCAGATAATGGCAAATCTTTGATTTTTTTCATGATTTCTGCTTTGTTTTTAAAATCACGAAACAGTTCTCCAGATGAACGTATAAAACAATCTTTGGCGTACTCACCATCTGTGAATGGTTTTCCTCTTTTTGCAATTTCTGATGATACTGCAAAGCTTGCCAAATTTACATTATTGGGAGATTGCGCCCAGTTACTTAGCATGGAACTTGACTGTTTTTATTTTTTTTTTGAGCTCATCAACAGATTTTTATCGTGCGTCACCGGTTGGATATTTACCAGCAAACTGGGTATGTTTTGTAGTGAAGTGTCTCTCCAAATTTGACTTCTTATTGTGTGCGAGTTTTTCGTAGCAAATGAGAAAAGTCGGAAGGCCATCTGTGTTGCATATGAATGCAAACGACTCCGTCCAATCCTGATTGAATTCTCGGTTTTCTTCTTCAGTTATTCTCTTTTTTTTTACCAGATGCCATGCTGGCGGCGGAGCTGAAAAAATGATTTTTTTAAATTTTACTTAGCTATCTAAAACGGCAAACAATTTATTTACCATTATTACTTCGTTAACACGATCCTCAGATATGTAATCCAATTCTGTTACTGATTTTATTATATTATACGCGTACATACCTTTGAGAAGATAATTCGCTTCTAAATCGTATTCTTCTTGAAACAACAAGCGAATAGACACGCAAAAACCGCAAGCGATTAAATTAACACACATGCAACGTAACGTCGACCGCGAAATCCGAGGATGACTGACTGACAACACGTCTAGAGTCTAGACGGTGGCTGTTTGGGTGAGACGGAAATGGAATGCAATTGGCTGAAAGATAAACATGGTCACGGAGTCTCATCTCTAAGAACAAAACAATAGTTCAAATTTATCTCATACGGTCATGTTAAGCGTAGCGATATATAATTAACGATTATGAAAATAGAAGCTATTGAGGAATTAGGTACTTAAAAATATATTTTCTTATTTTTTAAGGGTTTTGATTGTAAATTGTTAATTTTTTCGTATGGAACTGGAGAGCCGCAACTTTACATCAAAAGAGCCGCATGCGGCTCGCGAGCCGCAAGTTGCCGACCCCTGCACTAAACAAAGTATTAGGAAAGAGTAATAGAGAGCGCCATCTGTTGTGAATTATAGGGAATACTACTGCATGTTCTACCAATGGACTATACAAATTTATATGTTTCAAACCCCAAAATTAGAGATATAAAGATAAAATAAAGAAAAATAAGATTACGCAATATACTAAGTAATAATTAATAATTAACAATTATATAATATGTATTCAAAACTTATTACTAAGACAATAAAATCTCAAAGAATATTTTAATATTTAAAGTACACAAAAGCAATTTCAAATTAGATTAAAACAATAAATAAAATATTATAAATAGTATTCAAAATTTCTAAAGTGATATTTAACAAAATTAACTGGATATGATTCAGCCTTACAGTATCGAAATAAATCTGCTAGATGGTTACTGTATTGTGTATTTTCACATAACCTAAAAATCCTATGAAATTGATTTATTAAAATATTTTTATATACCTGTTTACTCATACATGAGTTAAAATTGATAATCTTGTGAATTTTAAATGGCAAACTTTTTCTTTTATCATAAATGTTTGACAAAAATGAATATTCATTATCAAGAGATAGAGTTAAATCTAAGAAATTAACGCTAGACGAGATGTTGCTTTCGTTTGGTAAAAGGGATAAATTTGGGGGATAAAAATCAAAATTTATATCATTTGATGAGGGAGCTATTTTAATGAGAATGACATCGTCAATATATCTGTAAAATGTATATGCTGAGTTTATAAAGTTTGACTCGTAGAAGTGTAGATAAAGATTTGCGAGAGCTGAACTGGCAGAGCCACCCTGTGGAACCCCTTAATTTGCATATAAATTTTATTGCCTTGCATCAAGTAATTATTAAAAATTACACACTTGAGAAGGTGGTGCACGAAAAAATGATCTATATCCAAATTTTGTCTATTATAGAAAGATTTAATAATAATCCAAGTTACTTTATATAGATCTTTTATGTCAATATTGTTGAAAAGGTCCTTAAAGTCATACGTTTTAAATCCCAAAATATTAATCGTATCCAACTTTTGAATTAATTAATAACTGTTATTAATTATATGAGAAGTTGAATTATCATTTATATTAGAGATGATTTTATTAAGAATTACCAATAGAGATTTACTAACAACAGTTGCATATGATTTATGTCCTATAGTTACAGATCTAAAAGAGATAGGATTTTTATGAAATTTTGGGATCATGACAATATAAGGGAATCTTAGATTGTTGCAAGGTAATTTTAATAATTTATGAAAAGCAATAATTTTCTTAGATATGGATGTTGCTGAAGAATCAATTTTTTTTAAAATATCATTGCGATTTAAGAAATCGTTTAAGATCGTTTACATAATATTTTTTACATATGATGGCGTAATTGTTGGCAGCTTTATCCACATATGAGATGACAAATTGTGATTTTAGTTCATTAATTGCCTGCTTCAAGTTTGTATAGTTAATTGTAGGTTTAGTTATAGGCAAGTTACCTAAAAAATGTTTGTCAGAATGCTAACCTTCCACATATCGAAAGCTTCAATGGGATAGTTTTTACTGCAAGCAATTTTGTATATGAATTTTTCTAGATCAATATTTAGTTGTTTAATTAAAAGAGAGTGATTTAATGTATTTTGGATTCGGAATTTGGTACCATAAAGCATAAGATTTTTAAGTGCTACACTTTGAACAATGTTGAGATCACCAGTAATTATGTTTTTGTGATTGCTGTCTATATATTTAGAATAATTTGGCAGGTTACAGACACATAGTAAATTGGGAGAGGAATTTTGATTTATAATAGATTTAGATATATCATTGTAATTGAAAATTTGCCTACCTAAAGGGGTATTATATTTAAATGTTTTGAAAATTTGAGTATTAGGAACAGGAAAGCAGTGTTTATACTGCTGAAATAAATAATTAAAATTGATATTATTGTAAAGTGAATTTTTGTAATTAATTACACAATAAGTATTATATGTTTTATTTTGATGATAATTAGAGGTAGAAATGGGTTGAATGTACAGATGGAGGTTTATAAAATAAGCTCTTGTTATAATAAGATCATACAAAAGGTGTGAAAAGTGCTCATCCTGATTAAATGACTTTAGGAAAATATTATAAACTTGATTTAATATTTTTTTTTTTATATTGAATACCCAGGTTTTTAAAGAATTTATGTTACATGAAGATTTAAAGTTTTTTCTTAGCTCAGTAATTTTAGCTTTTATGTTCAGATTTTGACACTTTTTGTTGTTATAATTTCCTCGCTTAGATCTTTTTGATGAGGCACTAAACGAATTATAATTTAGGACGTTAAATACAGAGACATCAAAATTTGGATTTTTATAGGTAGTTTTTACTACATTTTTATTATTATACATTTGATTTAATCCATATGGAAAAATAGTTTTATGCTGTTTGATGAGTGAATTTTCAAAATATAATCTAACAGCCGGATTCTTTACAATATCTAGAATCGAAACTGAAATATCAATACCATGATGGTCAAAGTTGGCATATTTAAAATTATTACCAGTGAGATGATATGCAGGAGGAGGAAGTTGTGAATTGAGCGATGCTCGAGAACTGAATTTCTTAATATGGTTACGATGAACATTAAAACGAAGGTGAAGAGGGGTGCTTGTTTGTCCAATATATGAGATATTACAAGAGACACAAGTTAATTTGTAAATGCAGTTATACACTTTACAAAAAGTTAAATATTTAGGGTTATTATTATTAATCTGAGAGGGTAAAGCTAACGGACAGGTCTTACAACGTTTATCCCGGCAAGAACGAAAATACATGAGTTTTGGTGGGAAGTGATGGCTTTACATCGAAGAGTGTCTACAAAACATGAAAGAGAAATAATTGGTTGCTGGATATCGATCCCCTATATTCCAATTTATATAGGTTACCGGGCACTAATGTATTGATTAACAATTACACTATTTTGCCAGGTGCTAACAAATAATAATAAAACTAATCATAGTAGAGAGATTTACATAGTGTTAATAAATGTACAAAGTATAAAGGTTAAATCCAATATTTAATTATAAATAAATGAGAATATATAATTTCTTGAATATATATAAAAACTAAATATAAATATTAATATATATTAATATAGATATAAACTTGATTATAACAATATATATGCACTCAAATTACCTAGAGGCAAAGAGCACTAAAAGATAAAGAGAGAGCTGCACTGATAAGTGCGTTTTTAACCAAAACTAACATGAATTTCAAATTATCACTAAGATATGCCAAAAGGGGGACAACAAGTAAGGATAGAGTGGGTATGAGATAATACAGTTTTTGATCAATACTAAAATAAAACAATCAAATTTAATTTAATTTAATTTCAGGAAACAAAAGACAGTATATGAACATTAAAGTAACTAAAATTAAGATGTATAAACCTATACTCACACATATATAAACATATATATATATAAATAAGCATACATATCCATATATATATATATATATATATAATTAAAAAAAAGGAGTGGGGGGGGGGGAGATAGAGCATGCTAAATTACAAATAGGCAAATTGCAAAGAGGTAATTAGAACACAGGATAGACAAGTATTTCTTGCAGAAAATTATGAATAAACTCAACCTGTAATGTCAAACATTAAAAATATGAAATATAATAAACAGATAATATAATAAAAGGATTACATAGACTTTTGAAGATAATTCTAGCACAATTCAAAAGGTCACATAAAAACTATTATAAAGAATTTATATACTCTTATATATGTGTGTGTGTGTGTGTGTGTGTGTAATTAAACTCATATTATTTAACACTTTTTGACACTAACTGGATAAATTACTAAATTTTAAAATATCAAATTGTGAAACAGTAGAATTTTTACTTCCCTTGCAGCAATACATGGTAATGTATAGGGAAGGTATTGAAATCGTGTTAAAAATCTCAACTCGAGTTTTCGACGGGTCTACACGTTTTGAAACTTCTAGAACACGAAAACACTATTTTTAGCGTAACGTCTATATGTGTGTCTGTCTGTGCAATGTATGTATCCATAACAAAATGTTATAGGTAAATTCCCGGTGCGTATTAGATTTGGGTAAGATTCGGAAAAAAAGAACCTGTTTTTTTACGAAATGTCCCACAAAAATCGCCAAAATCTAAAATAAAAAACTACGCAAGCTCAAATGTATCTATTAAATACTTGTTTTATACGTAATTTTGGCGATGAAAAGAATAAGAGCATTCCCACCACTCTAAGACTAACCTTTCTACCTTTCTCGAGATATTTTAGTGTATCTCGAGATTCCATTAATTTTTTCCATTTCTGCTAATTCTATTCCAGATTTAAAGGGGTGTGATACAATTTTTCATAACATTAACTTAAAAGATGATATTCCTGCTAAACAAAAACCTTATAGGGTTCTGTATCATGTAAAAGATGAATTAAGAGATATGATTAACATATAATTCAATTTAATGAATTATTAAAGAAATAAAGAGAAAATGCATTTGAATCTGTAAAGAAAATCATGTGCCGTCCGCATCAGACTTTTACTTTACCTGCAATATACAGAATTCCTTGAATACTCCAATAATTTTGTAAGGAAAGGGCCATGAGTGTACACGTTAAGTCTATCTATAGTAAAGTGGTTAGTCGAATAATAGTGATTGCTGTGCCTTAGCGGATAATCTCTCTAACGCTAATCTGGAAGGGGTGGAGATGAACTCAAATTTGATTAAATGTTATATATTCATCGTAAATATGTATGTGTTGAAGACCCAGACCATCCGACTCGTCCGAGGACATGAGCAACCGTTTGGACGCCGGAAGAAAATATGTATGTGTGTAAATGTATGTGTGTTGTTAAAATCATCTTCCAATGTTTCAGTTGTTTGTTCAGTTAAATTTTACTGGTTGGTCTACTTAGGTACAACGAGTCTTCTTAAGAGTATTCATTTTCAGTTCTGGGATGATGAAAACGTATCATTTCTCTGAAAACTTGAACCCAAATATCTGACTCTATTGCATTATTGTTCCTGTATAGTATATAGTACTAGTGAGACCCGTGGGCATTTTGCCCTATAAGTAATAAACAAAAAAAACAAAAAACACGCAAGAAAGTTTCCTACTTTTGTTGAGTTTGTTTACCGAGTTGAGTCGTATATCTCAAATAAAAATTGATAAAATGATAAGAAATAAAAGAACATCATGGTCTCATTTTCAGTATCTGATGCCATACGCTACGTAAAGCTCCATGGTTATATAGCAGTGTTTCGCTGTGAAAGAAGTATAGTCATTGCATCGTGTAGGGAACGAACCGCCCACATCATGGACTCCCTTTCAGTATTTGATGTCATACGCTCGTGAAGCTCCATGGTTTCCTCGCAGGGATTTTTTTTTTTTTCCTGTGAAAGAAGTATGGTCCTTGCATTATGCAGGGAACGGGCCGCCCACATCATGGACTCACTTTCAGTATTTCCAGAGTTCATGAAATGTTTACCCGTGATTGAAACACGTTTGGCAACATTTTGTAGCAGCTTTACTCAGAGATAGACAGGTAAATCAATGTGTTTATTTTATTAATAAGACAAAATTAGTATAAGACTTTAGTATAAGGCTTTAAGTATTAGTTTAAGACATTCATGACAAAGTTAAGATAATGTCTTGGAATATGTCAATTAAGTAATATTTCAATTATATTGTGAACACTTAAATCTACAGGTAATAGATGTAAAAAGAACGCAGTAACCACCCACAGTATTATGAGCGAGTTCCATGCAATAAAAAGTTATGTGCTCTCAACAATATGACAGACTTTTTGGAACCAGAAAAAGAGATACATTTCCAAGCATTATGACCAAAGCAATAAATATAAAAAACTTTAAGTTACAAGGTTTTAGTAAAATGCACTAAGCAGTAAAGAATACATTTTAGTTATCACAATATTCTAGGTGACGTGTAACTAAAAATAAAATCGTGGGTGTCCATAAAAGAATTGTATTTTGGCATTAACAGAATTTTAAGGAACAATAGAAGTGTTAACATGGAAATGGCATATAGAAGAATGACGGATGGCTACATCAGAATTGCCAAAATGAAATTTAAATGAATTGAATGCAATCATTTTATATATGCCATTTCTATGTTATGACTTCTATTTGTAAAGTACTATTCCACTTCAACCCAAGATCGAGACTGTTGTATGAACCAGTACAATTCACTCCACTCTAAATTAAAGTTCCAATAACCTAATGACTAGAGTTCGAAGAAGGAATCATGACGTTTAACAAATAAACAACTTTATTGACAGCTTGACAACTAGCTTCGCTGGGAACACTTAAAACACACACACACATATATATATATATATATATAAGATTCATATGAAAAAGAGGGGAAATGACCAAATGCAAGGCATAAAATGGTAGAGGGGGATGGCGACCCCTCTTTCCCGTTTAAAAGACTGCTTTTATGCCCGGGCAACACTCACGGTACCAATGCCATGCAGAAGCCATACTTCCGTAAATGTGTCAAATCAAAAACACTCGAAAAAGTGCAAAGAAAACAAATAGGAATCGACCAGGATCGCAAGGGAAAGAATGGAAATGCAGCAAATGCCCCTGTCGGTTAAGATGGAGTGCATCATATATAACAGAAGTCCACGCATGCGCTATTCGTTATTTTCACTTTCATCGTTCTATACCTCTGCCATATCCTTTAAGTAAGCATTTTCTCCCTTTTTTGTATTAAATAGGGAATTATAATAACATTTCAGGAAGCCAATTGGATAATTACGTTTTATTGCCTCCTTCATAATATTCCTATTATGCATGATGCAATCAGACTTGAAAGTATTAATGCGTTGATTTCTTTTGAGGTGACCAATGACGACATTTCTGAAAATGTTTTTGGTCAAATTGGACCTCCAATCAATAATGCGGTTGATTTTTATATTGAAATTGTTTCTCTTGTCATATAAGACGGTATAAGTACCATATCTACTGTCATGTTTTAGTGTGATATCTAGAAAATCAACACTATCTTCCTCCTTACTTATATTCTCAATCAATTCCAGTTCTTTTGGATAAAAAGTAAAATCAAATTGGGGTGTATTCTTATATTGCCCAATAAGGACATCGTCCACGAAACGAAAATATGGCATTTCATGTAATATATGAGTGCCATTTTCAAATTTACACAAGTATAAAAGGAATATTATGAAGGAGGCAATAAAACGTAATTATCCAATTGGCTTCCTGAAATGTTATTATAATTCCCTATTTAATACAAAAAAGGGAGAAAATGCTTACTTAAAGGATATGGCAGAGGTATAGAACGATGAAAGTGAAAATAACGAATAGCGCATGCGTGGACTTCTGTTATATATGATGCACTCCATCTTAACCGACAGGGGCATTTGCTGCATTTCCATTCTTTCCCTTGCGATCCTGGTCGATTCCTATTTGTTTTCTTTGCACTTTTTCGAGTGTTTTTGATTTGACACATTTACGGAAGTATGGCTTCTGCATGGCATTGGTACCGTGAGTGTTGCCCGGGCATAAAAGCAGTCTTTTAAACGGGAAAGAGGGGTCGCCATCCCCCTCTACCATTTTATGCCTTGCATTTGGTCATTTCCCCTCTTTTTCATATGAATCTTGTATGTTACTTTAGGAGAATGTGCTGCATTGCGCCAACTTCTGGAGAAAAATTGGATAACTGTGAAATAATTTTATTTTAATATATTTACTATGCTATATATATATATATATATATATTACAAATCTATATACAAATTATTTACAACTCTAGCATTATAAATTCTACTCCCCGAGACATACTAATCTACAATGAACTTCAAGCCTAATTTATTACTAAACTGACTTCAATCGGAACCTATGATGATCAAACTACGACACAATATATATACTCATAAGATTGTACGCTATACATCTCGATGCTACCTTCCATAGACGATCAGGGCACTCACACGCGCGAACTCGGCAAAATGGTAGATCTGCCATTCTAAAGTCTGCCCTTATAGATCTGGCCAATCGTGAGTATGCGATTCTGCGGAAGAAAGTTGGAAGTTTAGGACATAATTTAAAATCAGGAAAAAGTAGAATTTGAGTAATATGATAATAAATAATAGGATCCTCACATATTGTTCTTTAAAATTCTGTTCATGCCCAAATATAATTTTACATTTGGAGAAGTTCTTAGTCATGGGCTTGATTCAGTTAGCATTTGGCAAAGCTAAACCAAAAGGTGCTATAGAAAAGGGCATGCGTAAAAAAAGTCCTCGGGAAAAATATTTTTGAAAAATCTCTAGCAATCTTATTTCGTTCTTTTCACCCGTAATGTATCGCGTCATACAGGATCTATCAAAAATGCTTTCCCCTATTCCTTGCTTGTTTTATTCTGTCAACAGCCTTTATCGTTTCAGAAGATTTCGGGAGATTCAAGTTTTCGAACGAAAGACGCATCCAACATAACTTAGGAACGTGGTCCTTTTTATACCTGAATATTGTTGACATTTATGGATCGCCCTGACAAACATATACAGCGCAAAGCATGTGGCATACTACATTACGCGTGAATAGGTGAGTGTTTAATGTGTCTTTTGCATTGTTTATTGATATGCTTTGTATTATTTATTAACCACTATAGGTGGTTTCTGTGAGTAAGAACATTCAAGATATTCAAAAACCGTTATATCCGAAACCGAAGCGTCCCGGCTTTGTTGGTACTGATACTGTGTCTCATTTATCCAGATGAAGAAAGCTCTTTTTCGTCTTTGAAACCGATTGACACCGTTACTTTTTTGTTCTATGATGTGTGTTAGCAAATATTTTACTTTTTAGATTCTCTGGCAGCAGTTTGAGCGATTTGTTTTAAATTGTATACGAAGTTTATTCCTTCGGTGGTTGAGCACCCATACTCACTGAAAACCAATTTCCATTTTATATCTCTATGAAACAATGCAACATTTAAAATTAGATAATAGGGGCATACTTTCCGGGCTTAGCAAGTGGCCATTCCGCCTCTGAACCACACATACGACATCTGTGTAAAATAAGGAGTGCACAACGGTGTAAAATTTCGATCTTCGTTCGAAATATATCCGCGAATAGTTATAGTCCAATGGTTTTAGGATTATTTTGTTTTATAACTAAACTATATGTATTTTTCGAAAAAAAAAAGAAATGATGCGTTAACATCTAGACCAGTAGTCTCCAAAGTGTGATATGTGTACACCAGGGGGTATGCCAAAAATTTAATATTTTCTTTCTATGCTTTTTTTTTTCTGAAGATACGCTTCATATTGACGGAAAAAAAAGAAAATGAATTCAAAAATAACAAATATTAACTTGTCATTTTTAAATTAAATTTTAAATCCAATAATATTACGAGTTATGGGGGATGGCGAAGAGTCGTGGGAAGGGCAGAGCCCCTAATAGGACAAACAAGTTCTACACCTGTGTTTACCATAAAGGTAACCGATTTAAAAAGTATTTTTTAAGGCTACGCGATATTTTTTGGATTACGCGATGTTAAATGGTATTTTTAGGGGGTAAGTGACGTAAAAAGTAGGATTTAGGGGTACGCTATGTAAAAATGTAGGACTTTTTTTTACATAAGTACGTAATCAAAAATCTGATGTGGGCAGCACATGACTTTCCTTATATAATGCAATGACTACTTTTACAGTAAAAAAAATAGATTATTTTTATAGTAGTTATTTATATTCTTTCCAAAATATTGAATTTTCGTCAATATGTCGTCATTTTTCATGTCGTCATCATCAATGAGTCGTCATTGTTTTAGCGTCATTTTTATCCATTTGGCGAGTTTTTCGTTAATTTAGTAACATTTAAAAAAGTCGCCAAGTTGGCGACATTCCACCAAATTCGTCGCCAAAATCTCGCCAAGCGTTATGGACGAAGTAATAAGTTATTCTTACAGCAGATAAATGACTATTGGCGTTCAAATACAAAAGTATTTCTCAAAGTATCTTTTTTCATGAATGGAACGAACTAGATCCACGAGAATGATGTCACCGAATTTATCGCATGGTATTATACATATGAAAAGTGAACATGTTTCTCAATAGGAAATATTTTTTTTTATTTTATATGGCTTTTTGATAATTTTTTTTAAAAATGTGCAATATCTCAAGAACGGTTCATGGTAGCGTTCTAAAATGTATGTCAATCGTTTTCAAATGAAAAATTACATAAGAAATGTCTATTTACGTAACTTTATTGATGACTTTGATTATTTGGTGATTTTTTCAAAATTTCACTCGAAAATTTAGGGGGGTTCTGAACATTCGATTGCATATAAAAACAATAAGCTTCCAGTGTTTACAGATTGTGATTTTTGTACCAAATTTCGTTCAAATCGGTCCGTTCTTTCGTCAGTTATCGTCTCTACAGACTCACTGATACACACACACACACACACACACACACACACACACACACACACACACACACGCACACACACATACACACTTTTACATATACACACACTTTCACACACACACACATACATCACTTTAAAAATGTTTGATTCGTGATCAAGGATGCTTGAAATGCGCTCTCCCGTCTAAAACTTGAATTCGAATGTTCGACCCCGTCACAATACTTTCCTTATACATTATGTATATAAGCAAAGTAAAAAGGTTGTGAGATCCCTGATCTAGACAATAAACGCAGTTTACCACGTCTTGAAAACTCGCCTTGTGATTAAATCCGGTTAAAGTATGAAGGTTACTTAATCTACTGATAAAAGCATATCTATTAAGAAAATGGTACAAGTCACAATCACCACACTTTCTTCTAGCTCAGCATGAGGAAAGGAAAAACAACAATTTTAAGATGCAAAAAGAAAGTTGTATAAAATATTTCTTACTTGCATTAAATAATCCATTCTAAGCTTCACGTACACATGAAACGTGAAAACCTTTAAAATACCACCTAATATTTACAATATTGTCAACTTAAACTGATATTCCATGAGTTATTTTAAATGATAGCCTATGCCGAAATTTTGAGTGATAGGTATTACGTTTCAAGTATTTATCTTTCGAGCTAATATTTTCTTCGAAATAAACTCTGCGGGGCTAGCATGCATATGCAATTCGTACATTATGGAGTGAAATCCTTCCCACTAATAAGAACTCTTTAAGTGGAATATAAATATGGATGGCAGGATTGCAGCCAATTGAACGACATACGTGGTTGGACTCACAACGTGCATTCCATTCATTTCTCGCCGCTTTGACTTTCGGACACGAAGAATTCAGAATAATAAGCAGTAAAATAAAAATCGGATGTGGGCAGTTCACATTTCACCCACAGATTCAATTATTTTTAGTTCTTTTTTCTCGTCTTTTATATTCACTAAATTCGATTTCATGGAACAGAAAAATACATGGAAAGAATACCTTAAATTTCATCGAATTTTCAGTTGTTCAATATTTTGTATATCTTACGTCTTAATACAAAACTAGCTGCATAATCCGCTAAATGGAGTCAAGAATGAAGTCAATTATGACCGAAAAATAAACACAGCTGATATAAATACCTTATTTTATTCTCCCAATTTCTTAATTAAAATTCTTTAAAATTAAGTACAATATATACATATATATATATATATATATATATATATATATATATATATATATATATATATATATATATAAAATAAAAAGGGTTGAAGGTCCAATGAAAGAAAAGTGAGACGCTGCAACTCGAAAACCTGACTTTCTAACAGGCTTACAAAATAAAAGTATAAATCAGTAAATTTTCAAGCAAATGGAAGGGGGGGAAAATACAAATTTCGAATCATTAAGTCTAAGAAAAGTATCAAAAAATAAAGGTATGGAATTCATAAATGAAAAACAGACGAAATCCAAGCATAAACGCTATACACGTGGACAAGGCTCTAGGCCTAAATCAGGATTTGTTCACTTCTTCAAAACTCGTTTTCAAGTCCAAGTGTCTTGTAGATGCCAACACAAAAATGTATGTTTCTGAAGAAATAAATAGATGATATCTATAAACTATTTCTACTTGACTACATACATAAAGAAGAAAAAATAAAAGAGGAAAAAGGAAACCTGGAATCTAACTGAAAAAATACACGAACCTATCGAGCACGGAAACACAGAAAGAAGTTGCAAAGTATCCTTAATTTTTTAAGTTTGCTACGGTATTTATAAAATATTATATATATATATATATATATATATATATATATATATATATATATATATATATATATATATATATATATATATATATATATATTAATTTCATATATACCACGTAATAATTTTACACATGCATTATTTATCTTTGATTGAATAACTCAATTTTGAGAATTCACCCATTCTTATCACCTAACTTACCACTTGGCCTGAGTCTATTACTGTTTACTATTTTCGAATGACTATTTTCCACTTGTCCTGAGTCCTATACTGATTACTATTTTTGAAAGTCTCCATACATATTATGTATCGTTCAAATGTATTCATTCCGATGCCCACTCGCATTGACGAAGTGAGGTGAGATGCTCAGTCGCTTCTACCACTTACACGTGGTAACAATGCTTGTGAGTTCATATTTCTGTTCGAAGAGGTATTAATTTTCTGATTTGTAATTCAATTGATTTATTTTTCTCCTTCCACTAGCCAGTAGACAGTTCCAATGGTATCTATAGTTAAATACTATCGCCATTGTCAGAAACTGGCTATTCTATCGGTTTTAATTCGAATTGTATGGCTGTCCTGATGAGAATGCAATTTCGAACTAACCGCCATTTTTTGTGTAGTTTCAATTGATTGTTCTCTATATCTTCATCTTTTATCTTGAGCTAATTATTATTGCCTTTTCTCATTTTTGCCGTGATTTCTTTTTTATTTTTATTTATATTTATATACTTTTAGTTGTGAATTTTGTATCCTTATATTCTTCTCATCCCCCTTTCCTTTGTAGTGATATGTTACCTTCTATTTTTATCCTTAGTCTTGGTCTATAGTTACTCATTTGTAACAGATATGCTAGAGATGGGTTTTTTTGTACATACAGTAGTTTATGCATAATTTACGATTAAAATCTTTCATTTTTTATTTATATATATATATATATATATATATATATATATATATATATATACACTCAAATATCGGCTGTAATATGAACTCGATAATATAAAAAATTCAAAAACACAGCTTAAACACAAATATATGCTTGTCAACCGATTATGAACAACTTTCTTTTTCAAGACCAACAAAAAGCGTGTTGAATGAGGTCGCGTTTCTTGTCGGTTCTGCAGAAGAAGGCTGTTTTACGCCTTCGAAACCGGTTGACCAGTATGTATTTGTGTTTATACTGTATTTACGAAATTTTTATATCATTGTAATAAATTCAAGTTGAGGTTGTAATATGTGAAAAAATTGTATGCCTTTGTATTTATTATTACAATATATTGCTTTATTGTATTTATTTATTAATTTTCATTTTATGTTAGAACTCATATACGTAGAACATTCTCAACTTGAAAAGTAAGGATTAGAATACCAAGCTGATTGTGCGTTTGATATAGGGCATTAGAGATCTTCACGGGCAGAAATTTTATATATTTACCCGTCCTGACAGTACTAGTGTTTAAACGGACAAACTCGATGGTCCAGCCCGACTCAAGAAACTATTTTTAGCGTGACCGTCTCTCTCTCTCTCTCTCTCTCTGTGTGTGTGTATGTATGCAATGTATCCACTCTAACTCGGGACCCAACTAATGGACCCAATTTCATATCATTTTATACATAAGTCACTTGTGGGTTATCCTAGTGTTGATTACATTTTGGTACAATTCGTGATAAAAAAAAAAAACTGCCTTATTTTTTGCCTTTTTTATATCAATTAAATGCTTGATTTATACGTATTTTTTAACGATGAAAAGAATAAGAGCAATCACATTACTCTAGGACTTTCGCCTTTCCAGGACTTATTCTAGGACTTTCGCACTTTCTAGGTTTTTCGCATTTTTGCTACACCGCATTTGAAAAGTTGGGTAAAGTTTTCAGTGACCCAATGAAAACGAAAATTGAATTAAAAGTACAAATTCAGCGTAACTTTACATAATTGCGAGTGTTATTGTGTGCCATTAAACTCAATTTATTGAAGAAATAAAGAGAAAATGAATTTGAGTTTGCAGGGAAAGTCATGTGCTGCCCACATCAGATTTTTTTTTAAATATGCATTTAAACATTTTACATATTTACTGCTGAAATATAAAATGGTGTTACAGAAAATTTTAATGCAAGAGATTCACCTAAACAATATGCCTCATTTTGAAAACAAATAAAATCCAGCATATCAGTTTCCTCCTAGTTCTTCTCAAGATGTCTGAAACTCCAGATTCAAAGCAACAGTTTTGAATATATATATATATATATATATATATATATATCTTTGTTGAAAATCTATAATATCTTACATACAAAAGCTTTTTTCATAAATCTTAAAATGTTGCAAGGCGCGTGGAATAAAATTTCGATTCACGTACCAAGTGAAAAATCGAATACAGCCATTTAACTGAAAGTGATTTGAGTCATTCCGGTCATTCTTTTACGACGTGACTGGAAAAAGAAGGCAATGAATCTAATTCCAGAAATTTGAGGGAAATAAAGTCTAGACAATTCATAAAAAAATTAAGATGTTGCTTATTTTCATTTATTTGAGATATTTTATTTATAACAACTGTTTTGATTAAAGTGACACAGACATATTTTTACTTTTTCATAGTATTGTATATAAAAAAATGTGGTTTCTCATAAACTTTCAAATTCAAAATTTTGATGAATAAGTATGGTTTTACACCTCATGGGGTAATATTTCAAACACTTTTGGAAGGATGTTCGTTCTGTGTGCGGCATACGTAGGTCAACAATTTTTTTTATTAACGTAGATAATCAAAATATATCCATAGACATCACGAAGCTGTTATCAACTTGAAAAAAAAAAACTTTGAAAGAAGTTTTACGAAATATTTAAAAAGAAATAACGTGGAAAAAATTGAAATTACTTCATGTTTTGCTTTTATTGACGTTTTAAACATTAAACCTAGTAGGGAATAAAAATCTTCATTAGTAAAGCAACATAAAACTAATAACTAAAGGTATGACGAGTTTTAGAGACAAAAACAGCCTCTTTTAAGATAAGAGACACATCAGTCTCTGTAGCTAAAGTGGAAATATGAATCCATTTTTCTGATTTAGATGAAGGGGTTGCTCTGTCTTTCTTATTCAAGAAAGACGTTTGATTTGCCTTCTCAACCGGTTGATACTCTTATTGATTAGTTTTATGCTGTTCTATTAAACAGAATTTTTATCTAAAGGTACTTTTAGCAGCACCTTCAGGGAGTTATTTTATATTATGCATAAAATTAGTACAATACTCTAAAGCAGTGATTCACATATTTTTAAAATTAAGCCCATTTTAGAAATGTGAAAAGAAATCTATATTATATATATATATATATATATATATATATATATATATATATATATATATACACATATACACAAAAATATACATGCACAAATACACACATATAAACACACACACACACATACACACATATATAAACACACATGTATATAGAAATTTAAAAACAAATCTGTATTACATATATATACACACACACATATATACACAGGCACACACATATACACAAACATATATTATCACACATATACACGCATATATAAACACACACACACAAATACATACACATATATACACACACAATCACATCCAGTTATACACACATATACATACAGGTATACACACAACCACATACAGATATACACACATATAAACACATACACACATATAAATGCACACAGATATACATATACAAACACATATACGCACATATAAACACATACAAACACATATAAGCTCATATAAACACATACACATACATACACATATACACACACAAACACATACGCACATATAAAAACATACATGTACACACACACACATAAAGACACAAACATAGAGACATATACACACAAACGTATATAAACACAGGCATACACAAGAACACATACACGCATATATACACATACATATATAAGCACACACACATACACATATACACACATAAACACACACACGCACACATACACATAAATACACACATACCCCCACATAAACACACACATACACATATATACATACATATACACACACAAACACATACACACATATAAACACATACACATACATACACATAAACACACAAACATAGACGTATATAAACAGACATACACATGAACACATACACGTATATATACACATACTCATATAAACACACACACATAAACACACACACATACCCATACACACACATACACATACACATATATACACACATACATACATATACACACATATAAACGCACACACACATTCACATACAAATATACACACAAACACATACACACATACACACACATATACACACTTATAAACACACACATACACATACACACGCACACATATGCATATACACACATACACACATACAAACACACACACACATATATAAACACACATACACCCATACACACATATACACACATAAACACGTACATATATAAACATACACAGATTCATATACACAGTCATATGTACACACATGAACACACACATACACATACACATGTGCATACTCGTATACACGCGCATACACATATATACATATATATACACACACGTACACATAAATACACACACACACGCGTATACACACATACATATATTCACACACACATATTCACACACACACATGCACACACATATAAACACACACACATACATATATATACATTTACACCCCTATACACAAACTTGCACCCATACACACATATGCACAAACTTACATACACTCATACACATATACAGAAACATTTACACAAAAGTACACACGCATATATACACACATATAGACACAAACATACACATATATTATATACACACACATATATTATATACACACATACATACACATATATACATACGCACATACATACACTTATATACATACGCACATACACACACATGTACAAACATATGCACACACATACTCATATATATATATACACATGTACATATACAGGCATGTACACTCCTAGACCTTTCCTTACACAGTTATTGGTGTGCATCAGAACATTCCAAGGCTCTGTGCATGTGCCATCCATATAAGTTTATTCAGTTTGATATGATGCGTCCCTGAACTCAATTGAATATTTTTGAAGTGATGTTTGTATGTCCATGAGTCTGTGGAGACGATATCTCACGGACGAATGGAGCGATTTGAATGAAATTTAGTATAAAAATTACAATCAGTAAATAGTGAAACCCTGCAGAGTTTAAACGCAATCAAATGTTCGGAAGATTTCCAAACTTTCGTATAAAATTTTGAAAAAAATCATTCAAAAATCAAAACCTTCAATAATGTTGCATAAATACAGTAATCATTTCTTATGTAATTTTTCATTAAAAAACGATTGAAACAAATTTTAGAACAAACACTAGTATGAACCATTCTTCATTTGTTAATTCTGTTATTTTAAAATATGGATCCTATTACTTATTGCGGGTGCTATCCACATTGATCAACTAGAATTACTTAATTAATTTAGTCAACTTAGAATTGCGTGAAATATAAGGGACTTCGAAATGGTTTTACATGTTTACAAAGTACTATTCCACTTCAACCCAAGATCATGACTTTTGTATGAACTCTTAACTTCACTCCAAATTAAACTTCCAACAACCTTGACTAGAGTTCGACGAAGGAATCACGACATTTAACAAATAAACAACTTACAGCGATCTTTGCTGGGAACTTTAAAACACACACACACATATATATATACTAGCAGCATACCCGTTCATCGTAGGAAGTATATAATATAAAGAAACTTGAAATTCCCAATCATGTGCAAATTCTTATAGTATACTAAATAACATTTTTAATCAAAATATTCTGTTACAATATTTATTATAATGCTCCTAAAAAGAAGTTTAGGAATCTCTACAAAAATCTCGCTATACAAAATTATTTTCACGGGCAGATCTGAAGAATAAAACATCCTGGACCACTTATGTAAGCAAATTTACAAAAAATATGGAATTGAATCAATATATGCAAAATAAAAGCGTTAAAATTGTATGGGGACCCGTACTAATTATCTGCGCGAATATTTGAAAATATAACCAGTATTAGTAGATTACATGTATAAATTGAAAATATCAATAAACCCGTAATCTTTAAACCAGAAGGCAGTAATTGATTCCAATATATGTCAAAATGAAAGTGCTAAAATTATATGGGAAGATATACCCGTACTAATTATAATATCGTGGATTAGAAGATATGTCCGATTATTAGTAGATGATTACCCGTATTACAATATGAGTCTCAAATATCTTTACCAAAATACAACATACGACGGATGACGTAATAAATTGAAAACATCAATAATCCCCTTAATCTTCATACCAGAAGGCCGTACTTGATTCCAATATATGTCGAAAAATATACCAATATACCTGTACTACTTATATTCTCGTAGGTTAGAAGATATACCAGTGCATTTCTAGAAGATTACTCGTACAACGTACAATATGTGAGTGTCAGCAATTTTTGCCGCAATAAAACAATGGCGTAATAACTTAAAAATATTGATAATCTCTAAATCAATAATTTCGGAAAATATCAATAATAAACTTTTTTAAACCTGAAGACCGTAATTGATATTATCTAGTCAAAAATAAAATTGCAATGAAATTTATTTTATATACATATCTTCATTATTCAAATCGGAAAAGATTTAATAAAAGTCGTCTGCCGCATAAACACATTGGATTTAAATCCGTTGCTAAGCGACATGATATCATTTGCTTCAAATAAATTGGTGGAAAAAATATCGTCAGAATAATGTTATCTCTATGGAAAGTTTGGCGACATTTTCGTCAATTGAGCGACATTTTAAAAAATCGCCAAATTTATCGCTAAATGGGACTGTAGAACTGACAATCCCACTTGGCGACAAATTGACGAAATATCATCAGAATACTATCCCCTCTAACGAAACACAATTAATTTCATTTATTTAGCTCAAGTTTATCAATCTCGATATTTTATGGATTTGAAGACATTTTTATCAATTTGGTGACATAAAAATTCGCTAAATGTATTACTAAGTACGACGGTTGGTCTAACAGATAAATGCTAACGAAACATCATTTCAGTGCTCTCCTCTAACAAAATAAAATAAATTTCATTGATTTGCGTCGTTTTTAACACTTTACAACATAGTTGAAAAGTGTTTATGACTTTGTTCATTCTGTCTGTCTGTCTGTCCATTAGCACAATAACTGCCGTAAAAATGACTTTATCAAAAGGAAATTTTAGTATGTTGTTCAGACGATCAGTGGGATCTATGAGAATATAAATGAATGATATCACCCAATTAGTTTTGGATTGAATCCGGGTTGAAAAAATGAAATACATTGAACCCTATGGGACCTAAGTTTTCAGACATTTTTTTAGCGGATTGAAAATTCACAAATTGCTTCGAAAGTTTAAGGAAATATTCAAATTATCCCATAAAATATATAAAAAAAAAAATCAGCAAAATATATTCAGTAGTTTTTTAAATAAAAATTAAAATAATAATTACATCCTTTATATGAGAAGAGATCACGTAATCATTATATGCAGAGATCACGTGATGCACTTCAAACTAATATATGGTATCCATCTTGTGTCAAAATCGTGATTTTTAAAGTTCTTTATAATTCATATTTAGTGTTGAATCCGTCCTAAAACCGCTTTATTTTTGCTTAAATTCTGTGCATCTACATCCTGAAACAACGCAATTACAATATAGTTGAGTTTAAATGATCATCCAACTTTGATTATTTTTACAACGAGGCCTACTTTTCACTTATGAAGGATGTAAATACTAAAATATGTAGAATGAGTTGCATAAGAATTGCTGCATTTCTTTAACGCAAAATAATTTAACCCATAGAGTCTGCAATATAGCTAATATGAATGAAACAATCATTGATTTTACAGAGAAGAAAACGATTTTTGATAAAGTTTTGAGCATAGAGTTAAGTTACTTTTACCTCCATAGTTTTAAGTTTTTAAATAAAATAAATTATTATAGTATTGTGATGAATGAAATGAATGGAAAAATGTTTATGAATGAAATGCTGCTTTTATTTAAAGAGCCAGCTGATTTATATTTCGATGACGTCATCTGAAAAATTTTCATTTTTTTTCGATGAAGTTTTCAAGTATAATAAATTATTGTAGTATTATGATAATTTAAAAAATATTACCGAGGAATGTATCGCATTTTAGAGATGTTTAAACCAGGCAATTTTTATTTCAATGCCGTCATTTGAATGAAGTTTATTTTTTTCGATGAAGTTTTAAGTTTTCAAATACAATAAGTTAATGTTGCATTGTGATAATTTTAAAATTATTACCGAGGAATGCATCGCATTTTAGAAATGTTTAAATAAAATTGCATTGAAGTTGGAAAGTGTTTCAGAATCAATGTTTTATGCATGATTGATCTTTCTTGTTATCAATTTGGCGGCATTACCTCAATTTGGCAAGTTTAAGAAAAGTTGTCAAATTAGCGATATCCCGCCAAATTCGTAGCTCTGAATTTGCAGATCTGAATGAAACATCCTGATCCCGTTTCTATATACTAAATGTAAACTCTAAAATTGTATTAAAAGATATACCCGTTTTATTCATTTTCTGTTTCAACAATCGGCTAAATGAATTTATTGGCTAAACACAATATATGCATTTAGTATTAGTAGCTAAACACAATATAAGCTTGAAAACTTTTGGCCAAAATAAATGAGTGATGTACGCAGTTCGCAATTGATATAATTAAAAGAAAAATCAAACCGTTCATTTATAAGATATATTTTTATATCCATTTATTTATTATTCAAATAAAAAATAAATAAAAAAAAACATTAATAAACATATTTAATTTAATTGCGTAGCCGAGCAACATGATATATCCTCATAAAATGTTAAAATTAATTAACCATTTTGATTTCTTAATACTTTTCTTCGTTGCGTAAAAGCTTGTGAAAAATGAACCATGGTGATAGATTTTTCATTTAAATTCATGTTTCAAACAATTCATGCTTTCAGATAGTGACTAATTAGGCCAAAAATCCTGCACCAAATTCAGAAATAAAGTTTTAAATCCCTTTGACGTTTTAAACAAACGATTTCCATCCTTTCCGTTTGGATAAACCACGGCGTTAGAGAGTAGAACTCCTAGGAAAATGTTCATTTTTCATTACTATCTCGACAACCCCTGGTTTTAAAAACTCAAAACTTGGTCAAAATTTATGGGGCACTATTTCAAGGCACTCACAAAATTTCATTAAATTCGTTTCAGCCGTTCCCTTGTGATGATGAGACAAACGAAAGTTTCGTTTTTTACTAATATCTGGAGAACCACTGGTCATAGAAACTCAAATCATGGATTAAATTTTAAGTGGGGCTATTTCCAGGCTACCCATAAAATTTCGTCAAATTCGGTTTAGCCGTTCTCCCGTGATGATGGGACAAAAAGACAGACAGAAAGACAGATTTTCAATTTTATTTATATAGATTACAAATCTATATACAAATTATTTACAAAGCTAGCCTTGCGGATTCTACCCGAGACATACTAATCTATAATGAACTTCAAACCTAACTTATTACTAAATGACTTTCAATCTGAACCTATGATGATCGAACTACGACACAACATTATATACTCATTAGATTGCTGGTTATAACTCTCGCTGCTACTTTCCATGGACGATCAGAACACACACCCGCGGGACACTCGGCGGAATGGCAGAAAGGTCAAACTAAAGTCTGCCCTTCTTATAGATCTGGACAATTGTGAGTATTCGATTCTTCTGAATGAAAGTTGAGAAGTTTTGGGCATAAATTAAAATCAGGAAAAGTAGACTTAGAATAAAATGATAATAAATAATAGAATCCTCACAAATTGTCATCCCGAAAATTGCCCAATGTACAATTTAACATTATAAACATAATGTCGTAGATATCATACATCATTTTTTCACTGTGAAAGAAGTCAATTCATTGCATTATATAGAGAAAGTCATGTGCTGCCCACATCACATTTCCTTTATATACAGGTAAACAAAAGCGATGTGTGCACTCACATCGCTTAACTCTCGGTAAATCACTGTCTAAAAATATAGGGGGAGATCGGCAACGACGATGGAGTTGAGAGAAATTGGATGACAAAAAATAGATACCCGAGTTGTTATCGATTAGAAAAATCCCGGATGAATCAATAGTCAATAACGATACACGTCATCGATCGTAACGCTTATGTTCTTGAAAGTACTATTCTCATCAGCAATAAAAATTCTGGAGTGAGAGGATGCAGTCATTTTGATAATTTGTCATACATAGTATTTTTAAGATATATTGGCACAGTGCCTCGGATAAATTGTCCAATTTGAGCGATTTTCTTGTCAAGTGGAAACATTTTAAAGACAGCAGAATTTCTATAGTAATATTTCTGTACGCCAATGAACATACTTAGCGGTGGCATGGCATCCCTCATGAAGAAATTGAGGAGTTTATAACTCATAAAAGTCATACAAAATTTCTGGTATAATAATATAATGAGCAATTATTTTTTGAATAAGATAGCAATTGATTTTAGATTTGTTTTATTTTTGAGATTCAAAACATATGGCGTTTTTACAATTCACAGACTTGGTAAACGAAACCTTATAAGCGACTTTTCTGTGTTCGGACTATGGACTAATCGCGGAACTCGCTTGAAAGAAGCGGCCCCAGAGTTAAAATCGCAATTAATTGTTTATAAAAGCACCAATTAACCGGTTTCGCGCCTTTTGGCACTTTTCAGGTTGGAATTGCTGTTATCTGCAATGGCTGCAAGGAAATTTACTATGTGCCCTAATTTTGCAAACCTTGGCGCGCACTCTGTTATGTTGCGAACCCTCCTCCGCACTCTTTTGTTCCATAAGTTTACGAACCTTGATGCGAACTTTGTTGTGCCAATATTTTGCGACTCTTGTAAAGGTTGCCTGTTCCATAGTGAAAATTAGCCTCATTGAAAATCCTCTACATACCAAATGAAAGACACCATTTCTCATATCTAGCGTTCCCTTACTATGGATGGAACCTGACTACATATCCCTCGAGTCTTTTCTAGATGAAAATGAATGTTAGCAAACATGATCTTACCAACATTTTAAAATAATTGTTGAGCTTACTTACGTTCAATGCTGCTGAAGTTCCCTTGAAAGTAAAGAAGGAATTACTTTCTACCACATTTTGTCTCGTACTATCATTGGAGATGTTTAAATCCTGTAATAAAAAGGGAAAGGAATAAGTAAAATAAGCGCATTAAGAGTAAATAAAATTAACATCACAGTTATATTAGTTTAAGTCATGTACAAAAGTTCTAATGAGAAAAAACAAGAGAAAGTTTTACGAAAGTTTTCATACAAAATTATTTTAGATACTAATGCGAGCAAAATGGCTGGTACTATAATAAACACATAAATGAAATTTATTGAATTGTATATCACAGAGCTGACAACACAGTTTCTCTAAACTTTTAACATGCAAGACTACACCTAAACACAAATGGATAATAAAGATTATCAAGGAAAAAAAACATTCAGCAAAAAATTTATGAAGGAGCCTTTATACTGTGGCAAATGGCGTGAACACTTCATTTTTAAAGGAGCTGTTAGGCATTTTTATTCTCTTTTGCATACTTATTTCCAGGACCGCCGACATAGTTTTTAGATAATTATGCAGAAAATGCCCCCTCCGCTATCCCCTATTTTGCATTATTGATAAACTGTTTATCAATAATAAACCACCAAACCTCCATGGCCCCTATGCAATGCAACAATACCCCCCCCCCCCCCGGTCGATTACTCTGCTTACTTTGTACAATCATACAAATTTTCGGAAAAATTGAACGTGACATGATATCGCCAGAACATCAAGTGGAAATTCTGAGTGACACCTCCTCCCACACACACACACATACACACAGCCCTATCTGAAATTCTATTCTGAGTATCAATTATATCAGTCATGGGAATCATCACCTAAGCTCTACCTACAGAGAAATTGACATTTTAAGATTTGTTTTTCAACTGGAAATAGAAAAATAACTCGAAAAATATCAAGATTGGTGTAACGATAATTTCATATAAGTTATAATCTAAGCTCTATCTATAGACAACCTTGTAAAATAGATGCTTCAAAGAGAAATGAACATTTTTAAACCGGAAATAGTAAAAAGATCGAAAGTGGAAATTCTAAGCGAAATTGATTCTGAATATATATCAGTCATCATTTAATTTCTATCTCTGTAGATCTAGAGAAATAGATGTTTCAAGGAAAATTTTTGTCATAAAAACAATAGTATAACAATATTTTTGCTACCAATAACCAGCGACATCTCTTATGCGAAAAGTTTATTCAAATATATTATTAACACTTTCCAACATAGTTGGAAACTGTTTATGACTTTGGTCATTCTGTCTATCCGTTCGCACGATAACTACAGTAAAAATGACTTTATCAAAATAAAATTTTAGTCTATTGTTCAGCGGGTCTGTGGGGCATATGGGAATGCAGATGAATAATATCACCTAATTAGTTTTGGATTGAAGCTGGGTTGAAAAAATGAAATACATTGAATCCTATGGGACCTGATTTTTCAAACAATTTTTAAGCAAAGTTAAAATCTATAAATTGCTTTGAAAATTTTAGAAAATATTAAAATTATCCCATAAAATCTATGAAAACATTTGAGCAAAATAGGTTCGGTAGATTTTTAAATAAAAATTAAATTATTAATGATACCCATATGATGAGATTAGTATTAATGATATCCATGTTATATGAAGAAATCACGTGACCCACTTCAAAATAAGATATGTCATCCATCTTTTTTTCCCAGTGTCAAAATCGTGATTTTAAAAGTTCTTTTAAATTCATATTGAGTATTGCATCCGTCCTAAAACCACTTATTGTTGTGTATTTTTTGCGCATTTATATTTTACGCCAACGCAATGACACTCTTTTTGAGTTTAAATGATCATCCAACTTTGATTATTTCTACAACGAAACCTAATTTCAAAGTATGCAGGATGTAAACACATCAAGCTGTAAGATGCGTTGTATAAGAATTGCTGAATTTTTTAACGCAAAATTATTTAGCTCTAGAGTCTGGAATATAGGTGATATGAATAAAATATTCATTGATTTTACATAGAGAAGCAGACGATTTTATAGCATTGCCTTTCTCGATGAAGTTTTAAGCATGGAGTTAGAAAGTACTTTTACCTTCATGGTTTTAACTTTTTAAGTAAAATAGATTATTGCAGTACTGTGATAATTTTAAAAGTATCACAGCTAAATGCATCGCATTTTAGAGCTGTTTAATTAAATTGCATTGCAGTTGGAAAGTGTTTCATAATCAATGCTTTATGCATGATTGATTTTTCTTGTAAAATATGATTATATTCAAGAGCAAAATTTGCGAACTCCTTATAAACGTACGGTGCATTCATTTCTGGCTTATAATTTAAGAACATTTGGAGAAATCTTTTCGAATATATTCTATCTGAAATTGCAGCGTTAAGTTAACGAATATCCCCCCCCCCCCCCCATGACACATGATTGCATAGCGAAACTTTATTTTTACGCCATTTTACTCTTGCATGTTACTGATTCATTTTTTTTTCAGGTTTCCATTGTGACATTTCCAATCGAAATAAAAGTGGCATCTGCATGCAGAATTCAATATATGCGGAGAACTTATATTTAGTCTTGCGACACTCGTCCAGGGTGGTCCGGGATTTTTTCCCAGGGTATGTCTGGACTTCAAGGTGTTACACTAAACAAGAAGTATTACGAGATCACAGCAAATAAATGCAATCATTTCTAAGCAAAGACAAGGATTGCTCTGGATTTATTTTCCGCTTTTATATTCGAAACAGTCGCTAAATGCAATTTTCATTCTAATCACTAAATGCAATTTTCATTCTAATCAATAAAATGCAATTTTTATTTTAAGCACTAAATACATTCCCCTTTTATTAGAAAATGTACCCGGCAAGGACCAAAAATACAAACCTCTGAATAAAATTACACCGAAACATACGTCAAATTCTCGAAAACTAAACAACGCTCTTACGATACGTCCGCTTAGAACAAAAAACAAATAACTTGCTGAGCAGGGGCATTACGCCCTAAATAAGCATACTGGGCTTATGCAATCATACATACACGGCTTTTGTTAACTTAAGCAAAGATGTATAGTCTTTAAAAAATTACTAGGCATGATTAGAAGCTGAAATATGATGAGATTAGTAAAATACCTAAAATTAGGGAGGGAGGGAGACTCGAAAATATTAATTGCTTTAATAACATCTCACATCGAGAAAACAAAGCAGCACTACGATTAATTCAGAATACAGTTTTACAAATAAGGGCACTAATACGAGTAAAACTGATTTTATATTATCAAAATCTAAATATTTGCTTATAAACATCCGGGACACCTGTTTCGAAAAATGTGATTACCGAGTTCATAAATACGTCACTGCTAGCCATAGCAACGCCCAATGTGTGCAGTCATGTGAGTAGCAACCTCCAATCGGAGGAGTGGAGCATTTTGCATTTCGATCCATTTTTATGCTTTTGTATGAAAATTCACAGAAAATCAAAAGATATTGTCATTAAAAGATGTTTTTTTATTATTAGAATACGAATATACGCATATATATTTATGCCAAATTATAAAATTACGCTAATCTTCCATTTTTGGATGAGACGACATATAAATCTGATAATCTGAAATATGCAGAGTTCGATATATTTAAAACTGAATAAATAAATATATGAAGGGATTTTCCAACCGATTCTGTACAAAGATCGTCGGAAAGAACGCTTCTTCAAGTTTTCCTGTGGTGTCAAGATAGACAACATTTTCGATCGCTAAAGAATTGATATATGTGAAAATCTCTCAACATTTCGTTTCAACATAAAAGGACTAATAAAACTAATTCGATTTACAGAAAAAAAAAAAAAACTTGACGAGGCCTGTCGCCCCAGAGTTTTTAACCTTCTACCAAATACCACGTCTGACAGGAGTTCAGATATCCCACTAGCGAAAGCACACAGAGACAGACGGACAGACTTTCTATTATTATGTAAGGAAAGTAATCTTTGACATTGGCGTCCATGAACGCCAGTGCCTGCAAAGGGGGATCGAACTGTTTGGGATAGGGTATGTCAAATACCTGTCTTTTTGACAGGTTCTTCGTTTGGGATGGACGCTGTCCCATCCGTAAGCAAAAGATTAAAATCCAAATTTTGATTTAATATGAATTGGAAAAATATTTACTCTTATAAATTCTCCAATTCCATTATTTCTTAAGGACTTCCCTAGAAATCCTGTATAATATTACTTAATCAAACTAAAATCGAACAGAACCAAACTAGCATACTTAAATTCTATATAATTACTTTATAAAATCTTGGCGTTATATATAGAAGGCATGCATTTTTTCAATGCTTAGAGATTCAAAATGTCGTTACATGGCTCTTTTCTAGACAGGGTGTAAAATACCTTGTTTTCTCAACCATGAATCGAACCCTGGATCTCTGAACTGACCAGCCGCGACGCTCTACCGTTAAGCTACTGGGACGAAATTGCAAGCTCTTATCGTCGAAGTGAACTCAAACTTGAAACGAATTTTGACTTGAAGATAATTTCCTAATAATCTAGTAGTTCTTTCCCCTATTTTTCAAAATGCATAAAAGCGTGCAGTAATAGCAGCTTATGATTTGTTTGGCCCTTAATTCATGCTTCTAAACTCCTTGAGCCAGATGAAATGCTGGTCAGATTTATTCCACGGATTAAGAGCGTATGTGCACACCACGTTATTCGAAACAATAACAATAACTCTCTTCAGTGGTCCATTTTTATTAAAAATCTATTGATTTATCCCCAAAAAGGTCGAAAATTACTAGAGCGGAGGATAATCATCGCTCGCACTGTCAATTTCCCGGCGTAACACGGGATTTGTTCTTGTTTCCTGGGTGGCGTTTCAAGGTAAAAGACTGGTGAAGAAACGAGAACTGTGGAGAAAGCACGGCCCAATTTAACGAAGAAGGTGTGGTTGTGTATTGGATCACTAGAATAGCATGAGAGGTTGTCAGGGGGCGTAGCTCAGATGGTAGAGCGCTCGCTTAGCATGCGAGAGGTACCGGGATCGATACCCGGCGCCTCCATATCCTTTTTTACTGATGAAAAATGTCTCTACTTATTGCAAAAGACCAAATATAATTTCTACTTTCTCATACTATGTAATATAATATAGAGGAAATTTTGTTTCCCTCAAAATTTTCAAATTCGAGATTTGAATGCCACTGTATATTTTAGGATCTCCTGAACACGTTTTGACTATTTTTAAAGGGATGTCTGTCTGTCTGGGGTCGATTTCTTGTGCACACAATAGCTGCCCCAAATATTAAAGGATTTTCACTTTTATTTAAACTTTATATCCGACTGTCCATTTACATATCGAATATTTATATGTCGAAAAATGTAGAACTAGATAGAATTTTTTTTTTTTTCTAATTCGAGCGACGAAAGCTTCTATGATTGATTCGAATTTGTTTTGATATTGATTCGAATGTAACGAACTCGGCTCTCAGTTCCAATTGCTGATCGCCTTGAACCCGTTCGGTGGTTCGTTTCTATACTAAGCAAAACACTTTCATTTCACACTAACACATTTATTACATCTAGATATTTACAGATATATGTACACATCTTCCCAGATTCAAATTGATTCATACATCCTATTCCGGACTCTGCGAGTCCGATCGTCTGTTCAGTTCAGCATCTCCGAAGCAAGTCTTTCTTCTTCAAAACGCCATCGCCCTCCCCTCCAATATCTGGCCCTTGACCCCCCGCAGTCCGCAGTATCAAATTGCTTGGCCAGCTGCAAAACTCTCGAAGTAAGATGGCGGGCCTAGAATAACCTTTCCCAGTCTTCTTGGCATGGACAGAGAGGGGTTCGTAACAATATTGATTCGAAATTTTATATTTCTTAACATAGCAGCAGCATAGGACAAAATTAGACATAATCGTGCATTTATCGCACAGTGCTCACAAGCCTAAACAGATTCAATCATTGTTGTGAGAAATACCCGAGATATAATTTTTGTGTTCGTGACGACATCAGCCTCCCCTCGGGAACAAGTCACCCCTCCCGGGAATACGTTATCAAGTATGACATCAATCGAAAGATTTTTTTTTAAGTCTTTTAACCTTTTGCTTAAGGGTGGGATAGCGTCCATCCCAAACGAAGAACCTCTCAAAAAGACAGGTATTTGACATACCCTATCTCAAACAGTTCTATCCCCCTTTGCAGACATTGGCGTCCATTTCGATCCCCTTTTGCAAGCATTGGCGTCCATGGACACCCACGTCTGCAAAGGGGGGTCGAACTGTTTCGGATAAGGTATATCAAATATCTGTCTTTTTGAGAGGTTCTTCGTTTGGGATAGACGCTGTCCCACCCGTAAGCAAAAGGTTAAATTGAAGGAGAACACGATATAATTGTAATCATTTGGACTAATGATACCGATTTATTTATTTATTTATTTTTTTTTTGTAAAATTTTGGAAATAGAGAAATCAATTAAAACATAAGCTACTTAAAAATGAATTCTGGGATGAGAAAGTCGAGTTAAGTTGCACTCCAGTTCACTTCAAATCCAAATCGTCGTTCTGTTAATTGGCTTTATGAAAATACATTGTTTAGAAATCATATTATTATTCGATGCCTGTGAATAAAAATCTTCGCTAATAAATGAGTCATGAAGACATTAAGAATTTAAAGAATATTGTTTTTGTTCCATCAAAAATAACTAAAAAGTAAAATCCTTGTTAAAATGCGGCATAAAGCGAGTTCGTAAAAGTATCAACTGGAACTTCTTTCATCAGGACATAAAGAGGGAGAGCAAAATCACCAACAAAGGTAACTAGGTTAAATTTGAAAACCCATTACTTTTCTACTTATTTTATCATAGTCTACTCAAATTTATAGTCTATGTATTCACTGGAAAAGTGTATTGAATCCGCTTGCTGCTTTTCATTTCCCGTAGGTTTGCGCAGTCCACTTCGGCAATAAGAGTTTGCAATATCGTCCCAATGGCTCAACGGTAGAGCATCGGCTGACCAGTTCGGAGATATAGGGTTCGGATCCCGGTTGGGACAGCAAGGTTCTTTACAATAGCGCCCGAACGAATTAACTCTGTAGGTTAGTGCAAAGATGTCGGAGGTCTAAAAGTGACCCCAATACGGATTCAGTGGACTCTGGAATATGGAGTGCCGATTTCAAAGCAAAAGGATAACGAACGCGCAGGATACTAATCTGGGTAAAAATGGTAGTAGCAGGAGGCTAACCTGAGGTAAAAATAGCCGGAGGTGGTCAGTTACCTACCAAGCTGACATTAGAGGGTGGAGAATGCAGAGTACACTTCGACGATCATTTGAATGATAACGACCCAAGAGAGCTCCCAATTTCATCCATAACAGCATGACAAGAATTACAATAACATAAGACTGTAATAATAGCAATACAAGAAAGATCAATCATGCTTAAAGCATTGATTATGAAACACTTTCCAACTTCAATGCAATTTTATTTAAACAAGTCTAAAATGCAATACATTCCTCGGTAATATTTTAAAACTTATCACAATACTACATTAATTTATTATATTTGAAAACTTAAACCTTCATTGAAAAAAATGAACTTCATTCAAATGACGTCTTGAAATATAAATTGCCTGGTTTAAACATCTCTAAAATGCGATACATTCCTCGGTAATATTTTTAAAACTATCATAATACTACGATAATTTATTATATTTAAAAACTTCATCGAAAACAACTGAAATTCATTCAAATGACGTCATAGAAAAAATAACACGCCTGGATCTCTCTATAAAAACAGCATTTCATTCATAACTTTTTCCCATTCATTTCATTCATCACAATACTATAATAATTTATTTTATTTAAAAATTAATACCATGGAGCTACAAGTAATTAAACTCTATGCTTAAAACTTCATCGAAAAAAATCGTCCTTCTCTTTGTAAAATCAATGAATATTTCATTCATATCAGCTATGCAGACTCCATGGGCTAAATAATTTCGTGTTAAAGAAATACAGCAATTCTAATACAACTCATTAAACATATTTTGCTGTTTACATTTTACATAAGTGAAAAATAGACTTCGTTGCAGAAATAATCAAATTTGGATGATCATTTAAACTCAAATATATTGTCATTGCGTTGTTTCAGTATGTAGATGCACAGAATTTAAGCAAAAATAAAGTGGTTTTAGGACGGATGCAACACTCAATATGAATTAAAAAGAACTTTAAAAATCACGATTTTCAGACAAGATGGATGCCATATATCATTTTGAAGTGGGTCATGTGATCTTTTCATATCATGATCACGTGATCGCTTCATATAAGAGGTGTAATTATTATTTAAATTTTTATTTAAAAAACTACTGAATATATTTCGCTGAATTTTTTTTTTATATATATTTTATGGAACAATTTGAATATTACCTGAAATTTTCGAAACAATTTGTGAATTTTAAATCCGCTTAAAAAATGTTTGAAAAATTAGGTTCCATAAGGCTCACTGTATTTCATTTTTTCAACCCCGGTTCAATCCAAAACTAAATGGGTGATATTATTCATTTATATTCCCGTAGGTCCTACAGACCGTCTGAACAACATACTAAAATTTCATTTTAATTAAATCATTTTTACGGCAGTTATCGTGCTATCGGACAGACAGACAAACAGAATGAACAAAGTCATAAACACTTTTCAACTTTGTTGTAAAGTGTTAATAAGACCAAAATAATTTTAAATATTTGCCTTTTGATGCAACTATGACTAAGTGTCTTAATTTAAATATATTTAGTTTTTAACACTTTACAACAAAGTTGAAAAATGTTTATGACTGTCTGTCTGTCCGTTAGCACGATAACTGCCGTAAAAATGACTTAATCAAAATGAAATATTAGTATGTTGTTCAGACGGTCTGTGGGACCTATGGGAATAGAAATGAATAATATCACCCAATTAGTTTTGGATTGAACCCGGGTTGAAATAATGAAATACATTGAATCCTACGGGACCTAATTTTTCAAACATTTTTTAAGCGGATTTAAAATTCACAAATTGCTTCCAAAATTTTAGGTAATATTCAAATTATCCCATAAAATATATAAAAAAATTTCAGCAAAATATATTCAGTAGTTTTTTAAATAAAAATTAAAATAATAATTACACCTCTTACATGAAGCGATCACGTGACCAGAGATCACATGACCCAATTCAAAATGAAATATGGCATCCATCTTGACTCAAAATCGTGATTTCTAAAGTTCTTTTTAATTCATATTGAGTGTTGTATCTGTCCAAAAACCGCTTTATTTTTGCTTAAATTCTGTGCATCTACATACTGAAACAACGCAATTACAATATATTTGAGTTTAAATGATCATCCAAATTTGAATATTTCTACAACGAAGCCTATTTTTCACTTATGTAAAGTGTAAACAGCAAAATATGTGGAATGAGTTGCATAAGAATTACTGCATTTCTTTAACACAAAATTATTTAGCTCATGGAGTCTGCATAGCAGATATGAATGAAATATTCATTGATTTTACAGAGAGAAGGACGATTTTTTTCGATGAAGTTTTAAGCGATGGAGTTTAATTACTTGTTCCTCCATGGTCTTAAGTTTTTAAATAAAATAAATTATTATAGTATTGTGATGAATGAAATGCTGCTTTTATAGAGAGAGCCAGGCGTGTTATATTTCGATGGCGTCATTTGAACAAATTGCAGTTGCTTTTCATGAAGTTTTCAAATATAATAAATTATTGTAGTATTATGGTAATGTTAAAAACATAACCGAGGAGCCAGACAATTTATATTTAATTGACGTCATTTGAATGAAGTTCATTTATTTCGATGAACGTTTAACTTTTCAAATATAATAAATTAATGTAGTATTGTGATAATTTTTAAAATATTACCGAGGAATGTATCGCATTTTAGAGATGTTTAAATGAAATTGCATTGAAGTTGGAAAGTGTTTCATAATCAATGCTTTATGCATGATTGGTCTTTCTTGTTTTAGTTTAGACAGCATTTTAGCATCATTTATTTTAGATGGTTTGCTGGTTTCATTAGAATGGCAGCTCTGTCTCTCTTACCTTGAAAAAGGGGACTTGTCTTTATTTTTATGAAATAACCCTCAAAAATCGTATGTCTCCACTCTAGCTAAAAAAAAAAACTATTTGACCAAAATTTCACAAAATCGGGTAGATAAACCACCCTTGGGCTACCTTCGTGCAGATTACATTTTGGCATGATTCGGGAAAAAAGAACCTGCCTTCTTCGAAATGGCATGCAAAAATCGTCAAAATATAAAAAAATCTGATGTGGGCAACACATGACTTTCCTTATATGATGTAATGAATTTACTACTTTTACAGTAAAAAAATAGGATTTTCTTATAGTAGATACTAATATTCTTTCCCAGATATTGAATTTTCGACAATTAGTCGTCATTTTCATTGATTTAGCATCATTTTTATCCATTTGGCGAGATTTTCATTAATTTGGCAACATTTCAAAAAAGTCGCCAAGTTGGCGATATTCCGCCAAATTCGTCGCCAAAATCTCGCCAAGCGTTATGCACTAAGAAAAAAGTTATTCTTACAACAGATAAATGTCTATTGGCGTTCAAATACAAAAGTATTATTCAAAATATATTTTTTCATGAATGGAACGAGCTAGATCCACGAGAATGATGTCACTCTGTTTATCGCATGGTATTACATATGAAAAGTGAACATGTTTCTCAATAGGAATTTTTTTTTTATGCGACTTTTTCATAATTTTTTTGAAAAATGTACAATATCTCGAGAACGGTTCATATTATCGTTCTAAAATTTATGCCAATCGTTTTCTAATGAAAAATTACATAAGAAATGTCTATTTGCGTAACTTTATTAGCGGTTTTGATTTTTTGACGATTTTTTCAAAATTTCATTCGAAAATTTAGGGGGTTCTGAACATTCGATTACGTATAAAAAAAATAGGCTTCCAGTGTTTACGGATTGTGAGTTTTGTACCAAATTTGGTTCGAATCGGTCCATTCGTTCGTCAGTTATCGTCTCCACAGACTCACTGACACACACACACACACACATACTTTCACACACACACACACACACACACACACACACACACATACACACACAGACATCACTTCAAAATTGTTTGATTCTTGATCAGGGATACTTGAAACGCGCTCTCCCGTCGAAAACTCGAATTCGAATTTTCGACCCCGTCACAATACTTTCCTTATACATTATGTATATAAGGGAAGTAATTATTATTGTTAGTTATACCGGTTTCCTATAGGAAAATCCTTACTCCAATAATAACTCTGAGGAAAGGTTTATGAATATACACGTTAGGTTTATTTACGGTATAGTGATCATGCACAGGGTCAGATATAGCTTAGCTGGGACCCAGGACAGATATTCCCCCGCCCCTTCACCCGTTACTTCTCGATATGTATGAAATGAACAAAAATATTTTTCTAAAATATAATTACATTCTAAAAAATCTGATGTGGGCAACACATGACTTTCCTTATATAATGTAATGAATTTACTACTTTTACAGTAAAAAAATAGGATTTTCTTGTAGTAGATACTAATATTCTTTCCAAGATATTGAATTTTCGACAATTAGTCGTCATTTTCATTGATTTAGCGTCATTTTTATCCATTTGGCGAGATTTTCGTTAATTTGGCTACATTTCAAAAAGTCGCCAAGTTGGCGACATTCCGCCAAATTCGTCGCCAAAATCTCGCAAAGCGTTATGCACTAAGAAATAAGTTTTTCTTAAAGCAGGTAAATGACTATTGGTAATGAATTTACTACTTTTACAGTAAAAAAAAAATCTGATGTGGGCAACACATGACTTTCCTTATATAATGTAATGAATTTACTACTTTTACAATAAAAAAATAGGTTTTTCTAGGTAAAAAAAATAGGTATAGTAGATACTAATATACTTTCCAAGATATTAAATTTTCGACAATTAGTCGTCATTTTCATTGATTTAGCATCATTTTTATCCATTTGGCGAGATTTTCGTTAATTTGGCAACATTTCAAAAAAGTCGCCAAGTTGGCGACATTCCGCCAAATTCGTCGCCAAAATCTCGCCAAGCGTTATGCACTAAGAAATAAGTTTTTCTTAAAGCAGGTAAATGACTATTGGCGTTCAAATACAAAAGTATTATTCAAAGTATCTTTTTTCAAGAATGGAACGAGCTAGATCCACGAGAAGGATGTCACTCAATTTATCGCATGGTATTACATATGAAAAGTAAACATGTTTCTCAATAGGAAATATTTTTCTTTTTATTTTATATGACTTTTTGATAATTTTTTTAAAAATGTACAATATCTCGAGAACGGTTCACGTTAGCGTTCTAAAATTTATGTCAATCGTTTTCTAATGAAAAATTACATAAGAAATGTCTATTTGCGTAACTTTATTAGTGGTTTTAATTTTTTGACGATTTTTTCAAAATTTCATTCGAAAATTTAGGGGGGTTCTGAACATTCGATTGCGTATAAAAACAATAGGCTTCCAGTGTTTACGGATTGTGATTTTTGTACCAAATTTGGTTCGAATCGGTCCATTCGTTCGTCAGTTATCGTCTCCACAGGCTCACTGACACACACACACACATACACACATACTTTCACACACACACACACACACACACACACACACACACACACACACACACACAGACATCACTTCAAAAATGTTTGATTCGTGATCAGGGATGCTTGAAACGTGCTCTCCCGTCGAAAACTCGAATTTGAATTTTCGACCCCGTCACAATACTTTCCTTATACATTATGTATATAAGGAAAGTAATAAAAGGCTACGCTGACTCATGTATCCATTAAATGCTTGTTTTATATGTCATTTTTGACGATGAAAAGAATAAGACCCATTCTATACCTCTAGGACCAGTCGTTTTCAAGCTATTTCAGTTTTTTCGCTATTTTGCTACGCCGCCTTTGAAAATACGCCCCTTTCCCAATGGAAACGAAAATTGAATCAAAAGTGCCTATTCAGTGTCATTTCAAATAATGATGCGTGGAATTTTGCTTCATTAAACTCTAAAGAATTATTAAAGAAATAAAGAGAAAATGAATTTGAGCCTGTAACGAAAGTCTTGTACTGCCTGTCCCATGGGTTCAAGGATTCAAGGATGTCCAATTAACAGCGTTCCCAGTGCGTTTCTACTCCAGTCTAGAGGGCGGTTGGGAAATAGTGAAAAAGATACTTTACAGAAGAGAAATTTCAAAAAACGGGCGATGCTCTTCGATCATGATTGTTGAAGACCCAGACCGTCCGACTCGTCCAGAGGACTAAGAGCAACTATTTGGACGGCCGGGAAGTCGATCATGATTGTGACGAATCGCAATCGATGTCTGTGGAGTCGCAGAATTTGGAATAAGAGGTAAAATTCCTCGCGAAGAAAGGGAAAAGTATTAAGTGGGAGGGGTCTAGCAGTACTGCGTGAAGCACTGGCCTTAAATCGTTGAAAGACTGCGTTATAAAAACGTTAAAATCAAGCTCCAATATTTTGGTTTTAAGGGTGAGCGTCAGTAAATCTGCCCTATCCGCGCTTTGTTAACTTTTGCGGCACACATTTTTCGCCGAAATTCTGCTCAAACAGTTGCGAAATATTTTCTGAAAGATAAAATTCATTGCTTAGATTATATTAAAACTAAATTTAATACCCAATAAATCATAGAATATATTTTATATTTTAATTCAAAATATTTTTGGTGATGCCATCTTTTGTCATAATTTAATTCATACCGATTATTTTTATTTTTTAATTAACATTTTTAAATGTCTATTCCTTCCAATACAGTATTAAATACAACAACAGATCATATATAATAATGCCACGATCACGAAAATTTAATTTCTCATTCTATAAACTTGATAAAAGGATCTGAATGTACATTACTGAGGACTGCAGTTTTGTCTTCAAGTCCAAGTTCAATTACGTTTCCGTACAGGAGTTACGTTACAGTATTTCGTCGTTCAGCCCCAGTTTGCAGGTGCCCAGCAAAACAAGATCTGCGGATGGACTTTGAAAATGAGATTTTAAAGAAAAATATGCCACAGTGTCCAAGCCAGGCCAACGACCGTACCGTGCTGAAAACACCGGTTCTCGTTAGATCACCGAAGTCAGGCAGCATCGGGCGCGGTTAGTACTTGGGTGGGTGACCACCTGGGAACACCGCGTGTTGTTGGCTCTTTTCGGCAGCCCAGTGGTTAGCGCGCGATTCTCGCCGCTGCCAGAACTGCCGCCGTGTTCATGCGGAGTACGATCACGTTAAACATGTGGGTCCGTAAGTCCTTCCGAGAGGTTGGTGGTAGGGGAAGGAGGGTACGGTCCCTGTGGATGCCTCCCCCACTGGGTTCCGGTCTAAATTGGGTGGCACTTCCCGGCCGTCCAAACAGTTACCTTACACCTTTCTGGTAGGTCGGACGGTCTGGGTCTCAACAACAACAACAGTGTCCAAGCCGGAGGAGATCATAGAGTTTGTGGGCCTTTTGAATAAACGTCCGAAATGTATCAAGTGTTGCGGGGGCTCTCCGAAGACGGTTGTGCCTGGAGAGGTTCGAACGACCAATGGAGCTGCTCTGTGACCTATGGGCGACGCCCCTCAGACGAATCAGAATTGTTTCATTTGAGTCGGGTTTTAAAACTTGAGAGAAAGCTAGACTTCTGGAGACTTTCAGGGAGATGAGCTGGAGACACCATCGCAAAAGGTGGCATATTTTTGGCATGTGAAATAGGTATCCGAGACCATGTCAGAGACTTTCGATGGACAGAAAGTTGGCTCATGTAAACGCAAAAGTTTTTTTCATCAGCATCAGAAGATAAAAACACCGCCTATACTTTTATCATTTAAAAAGACCAATTAGAGTCGGTTTTCTTCCCCGCACGAAATTTGGACATTATCAGAAATGGACTCAGGAAGCGTCGCTTGGAGTTTAATGGAGCTCCGAGTCCGTCCAGCAGGGGCGGAAGCAAGAATGAAATTTGCGTATCGGATTTAATTTCCTCCGAGTGGATTTAGAGGAAGTACTGACGAGAGTGCGTTGAACGCCCTGTAATCTTCGTTCATTTTGATACATTGTTTTGTAGACTTGATTATTGAAATGGATATAAGCGGCGACAGGAATTTTATGTTAAAAGATGGACAATGAGACCAGTCTGATAGGGGCCGAAATGGTTTTGCGTGAATGACATTTAGTAAAATAAACTCCACTTTTGTAATATCTGTGGTGCACATTTAAAAAAACGTTAGTTGGAGTTTATTTCTTTATAAATAGTTAATATTTCTTTGGATTAACTTATCATTCATAAATAGATCGTAAATCGTATAGCCGTACATTGCATCGTTGTCGCATATGCACCCACCATTTATATTCTTGTGTAAGTTCCTAAAATATAATTACATTAACATACTACACAATTACCATCCACCATTTTAAAATAAATATTATTTATTACACATATACAATTATGATTAACTTACATTAATTATATATATATATATATATATATATATATATATATATATATAATTTTACTGCCAAATGCTTAGTACGGTTTTCATTACTCACTTTGGCAACGGTAAATCTCTTCTTTACTCTTCAGCGTATGGCAACTCGTATTGGTCTCGTCTTTTTTTGTTTGTCACGGTTGCACGTTGAGGTGCATTTTAAGGTATTTATGTTTCCTTTCCATTTTTTCAATCTTTATATTTGTCGTCCTATTAACACATGTTAATAGATAAAATCTATCTTGTGTTTCAGAAACAAGCATTTTTGTGCTCATTTCGTTTAAAATATTAGGACTTGATAACGAATTTTTTCGAAATGAACTATTCTTAAGCCTAGAGCTCTTCCACGTGCATGTTTTAATGCTTGATTATTTTGGTATTCCTTTTTTCGATTCCTCTCCTTTGACATTTGTTGATTCTCTTTAGCTTTCTGAACTGTAATATGTATTATAATTTCCTCTTTATTGTTGAATTTCATTTTATTTCATTGTATTCTGTAGGCATAATTTTTTAAGATAGTGTATTATGAGTTACTTCTTCCATTCTACCATTGGATTTACTATTTTAATATTTTTATATATGTATATATATATATATATATATATATATATATATATATATATATATATATATATATATATATATATATAAGGAGGAGAAACTGGGTGTGTGAGATTAAGGATCTATTTGCCTAAAATCAGCTAGACCTAAATTTACTATAGATTGGTACATACAGGGTGTTTCACAAAGGACTCCCTAACTTTGAAATGAATTAACTCAGAAACGGTGATCGATAGAAGACTGAAACAAGCGATATGTTTATTGGGAAAGCCATAAAAATCTGATACAAAAGTTTCAAAATTAGTTACAAATGTGGGAGGCAATGTTACTCGCGTCCGTGATATGCCTTAATTCACACGTGCCGCCTCCTGGGTGGTGCTAAATGAGTAGCAATTTCGGCAACTCGCTGCAAAACGGGGAGAGCAAAGGGCTGATTCGTTAGTCAAGACAGGAACCTTGGAGCAACAGGCTAATAAACCTGTCCCTCCGGAGTCACTTAAAAGACACGTTTGGGAGAAAATTGAGAAAAATCTCAAATTTGATTTGGCAATGCAAGCAAAGGATAAATCTTGGGACAATATCCAAAACCATTGGAAACATTTTTGTAACAGACCCCGTAAGGAGGCTGTGGCTAAATTTAGATTAAAGACTGGACACGACTACATGGCGGAGCATTTAAATAGGATCGGAATCCTACTTACGAACGTGTGTGCCAGATATGTAATGCGGGCGTTTTGAATGCTGGACATCTTCTTGTGTGCCCTGGACTCGATTAAGAGTCTCAAAGACTTGGTCACCTTAGCAAACTGTATTGGGACGCAAGGACTTGCATGAACTCTTGGTGACCGAACTTTACCTCTCTTTCTTCCTTGTTTAGAGCTGTTGTTTGCTTGTTTTCTCAGTTTGTAATGTGTTTCCTTCGTTGTTGTTTGTTTGTTTCTGTTTGTTATATTTTGATCTTTTTGTGATGTAATGCGTTGCCTATTCTTGTATGGATTTAATTCCTCAATAAAGCCTTATGTAACAACAGTTACAAATGTTGCTGACAGATGGCGCTGTACGCTGTAGTCGCAATAAGGAGTTCGAGAAATAGGCTACAAATAGTGGTGAGACTGTCCTTGGTAAACCAATCGTTGCAATCACATCAAAATCGATTCGAAATGTACACCTTGCACATTATTTATAGCCTATTTTTCAAACTTCCTGTTAGGACTACAGCGTACAGCGCCATCTGTCAGAAATATTTGTAACTAATTTTCAAACTTCTGTATCAGATTTTTACGACCTTCCCAATAAACATATCACTTGTTTCAGTCTTCTATCGATCACCATATCGGAGTTGTTTCATTTCAAAGTTAGGGAGTCCTTTGTGAAACACCCTGTACCTCTGTTGTTGTTTTCGGACATTGAAACACATGTTGGAACTTTATTGCCTTTTGTCATAGATACTCAAACACACTCCAAGTATCGAGCGCTATTGCAAACTCAACTTTTGTAATATCGAAGAAAGAGAAACATCTATCCAAAATCTGACTATTGACACATCTGGGGTTTTCAAAGAGATACCGACCTGGTGAAAATAATTTTCCTTATCATTCTCTACGTGCTGATATAAATTTTATGAGTCGAAACGATTGCAAACAGGGTGAGTAGAACCTACGGACATATTTTAAGTGTAGATACAAATTGACACGTTCATTAATCAACAATCCAACTACGCGACAGCGAGCTTAAATATCATATTCTGGAAAAAGCACATATTCCACACACACAGGTACAGGTACGTATGTATCTAGCACTAACGGTTCACACGTTATAAGCCTAATCAGTCTTTCCAAAACACGCCCGTGTGCTATTTTAATACGCTATTTTACACCCGTTACATACGCTATTTTACACAATAAAAAAATCTGATGTGGAAACTTTCCTTATACAATGCAATCAATTTACTAGTTTTACAGTGAAAACAAAATAGGTTATTCTTATAGTAGATGCATATATTCTTTCCAAGATATTAAATTTTCGTCAATGAGTCGTCATTTTCATTGATTTAGAATCATCTTTATCCATTTGAAGATATTTCTTTTAATTTGGCAACATTTAAAAAGTCGCCAAGTTGGCGACATTTCACCAAATTTGTCGCCAAATTCTCGCCAAACGTTATGGACGGAGAAATAAGTTATTCTTATAGCAGATAAATGACTATTGGCGTTCCAATACAAATGCATTACTCAGAGTATCTTTTCTCATGAATGTAACGTGCTAAATCCGCGAGAATGATGTCACCCAATTTATCGCATGATATTACATATGAAAAGTGAACATGTTTCTCAACAGTTAATATTTGTTTTTAATTTATGGGATTTTTTGATAAATGTATTTGAAAAATGTGCAATATCTCGAGAACGGGTCGTGCTAGCGTTCTAAAGTTTATGTCAATCGTTTTCTAAGAAAAAATTATATAAGAAAGGTCTATTTCCGCAACTTTATGAAAATTTTGATTTTTTGATGATTTTTTCAAAACTTCACTCGAAAATTTAAGAAGATTCTGAACATTCGATTGGGTTTAAAAACAATAGGTTTCTAGTATTCACGGATTGTAATTTTTGTACCAAATTTCATTCGAATCGCTTCATTCGTTCGTAAGATATCGTCTCCACAGACTCACTGACACACATACACACAGACAAACATCACCTCAAAAATGTTCGATTCGTGATCAGGGATGCATGAAAGTGATTTCCCGTCGAAAACTCGAATTCGAATTTTTGACTCTCACAATAGTTTCCTTATACATTATACTATGTATATAAGGAAAGTAATAAATAGTCAAAATAAAGCAATTCAGTAATATATTCATCGAGCAAAGCTTCTGATATACAATTGTTCTAATATACAAAGTTTCTAACATATTCTAATATACAAAGTTTAATAAAAGAATTCAAACTGAAAATTCTGCTAGTCAGTGTTTACCTATGAATGTAACAGCTATTCACGTACGGCGAGAATTCATTCTACAAATGGAAGTCGATAAAAGGAATTACTTATTTGCTCTGCTTTAACGCTTCGGCGAAACGAATCATTTTAGGATCGTTTGATAAAATGTTGCAGTTGTTATGCACGCCTGGGTATACGCTACGCTACAGGCATTGCTTATTAGGTGAAATGAGGGTTACTGCTACATTATTACAGAGAAGTACAGTTCAAAGCATAGCCAAAAATAAATAACGCATTTTACTTTCCTTATATACATAAGCACAATGTATAAGGAAAGTATTGTGATGGGGTCGAAAATAGGAATTCGAGTTTTTGAGGGGAGAGTACGTTTCAAGCATCCCTGATCACGAATCGAACATTTTTGAGGTGATGTCTGTGTGTGTGTGTGTGTCTCTGTCTGTGTGTGTCAGTGAGTCTGTGGAGACAATATCTCACGAACGAATGGAGCAATTCGAATGAAATTTGGTACAAAAATTACAATGTATGAATACTGAAAGATTATTGTTTTTAAACACAATCGAATGTTCAGAATCCCCCCTCCCCAAATTTTCGAGTGAAGTTTTGAAAAAATCATCAAAAAATCAAAACCTTTATTGAAGTTACTCAAATAGGCATTTCTTATGTAATTTTTTCTTAGAAAACGATTGACATAAGGCTAGTATGAACCATTTAGAAGGCTAGCAAGAACAGTTATCGAGATATTGCACATTTTTCAAATAAATTTATCAAAATATCCCATAATTTAAAAAAAATATATTAACTGTTGAGAAACATGTTCAGTTTTCATATGTAATATCATGCGATAAATTGAGTGCCATCATTCTCGTAGATTTAGCTCGTTACATTCATGAGAAAATATACTTTGAGTAATATTTTTGTATTTGAACGCCAATAGTCATTTATCTGCTATAGGAATAACTTATTTCTCTGTCCATAAAGGTTGGCGATATTTTGGCGATGAATTTAGCATAATGGCGCCAACTTGGCAGCTTTTAAATGTTACCAAATTAACGAAAATCTCGCCAAATAGATAAAAATGACGCTAAATCAATGGAAATGATGACTCATTGACGAAAATTCAATATCTTGGAAATAAGTATCTACTAAAAAAATAACCTCTTTTTTTCTTTAATGTTAAAGTAGTAAATCCATTGCATTATATAAGGAAAGTCATGTGCTGCCCACATTAGATTTTTTATCATATACTAGTAGTATACCCGTTCGTTCTCCGTACGGAATATAATGCTTAAAATTCACAATCATGTGCAAATTTCTATAATATTCTAAATAACATTGTTGCTCATAGAATGCTATTAAAATATTAAAATAATGTTTATAAAAAGTTTAAAAATTTTTGTTCTCGCTATACAAAAATTATCTTCATAGGAAGATCTGAAGAATGTAATATCCTGTTCCCGCTACTAAACAAATTTACAAAAATATGAAATTAAATCAATATATGCAAAAAAAAAAAAAAAAAAAACGTAAGATATACCCTTATTACTTATATTCTTGAATATTAGAAGTATTACCCATGTATTAGTAGAAAATTACCTATTTGCAATATATGAGTTTTAAAAATATTTGCCAAACAATAACAGATAAAGTAATAAATTGAAAATATCAATAATCCCCGTCATCTTTAAACCAGGAGGCCGTAATTGATGCCAATATATGCCAACATGAAAGCGCTAGAATTGTATAAGATATATATATATTCCTGAAAATTAGAAGATATACCCGGGTACTAGTAGATTACCCGAACTACAGTATATGAATTTCAAAAATATTTGCCAAAATAAAACATATGACGTAATAAAATGAAAATTTCAATTATTTCCACAATTTTTAAACTTGAGAGACGTAATTGATTTCAATATATGCCAAAATGAAAGCGCTAACATTGTATAGGAAGATATAATACTCTCACAGATTAGAAGATATACCGGTGTGCTAATAGAAGATTACCCGCACTACAATATATGAGTTTTAACCGTTTTTGCCAAAATAAAACAGATAACGTAATAAATTGAAAATATCTATAATCTCTAATCTGGAGGCCGAAATTGATATAATTCGGCCAAAACTGCAATTTCGATAAAAATTTATTATATATATGTCTTTATTATTTAAATCGGAAAAGATTTAAAACACGTCTAACGCATAAACACATTGGATTTAAAACCTTTTCTAAGCATGATATCATTTTTTTCAAATAAATTTACTTCAAATAAATTTACTAAAGAAGGCTGTTATTTTTAATTAATTTCTAGACAAGAAATTAATTAAGTCCTGGCCTAGAAACTCGAAATAGGGATGAAATTTTTAAGTGGGGCTATTCCAAGGCTACCCACAAAATTTCATGAAATTCGATTCAGCTGTTTTCCAGTGATGATGAGACAAACATACAGACATATTTTCAATTTTATTTATATAGATATGTTTTTACTTTCGCTATAATACATAGTGAGTGTCAAACATGAATAACTACATTAAACAATGAATGAAACGATATTTTATCTGTAGGTCATTTAAACATGAATGCTTTTACAAAAAATAAACATTCGTCGTTTTTGAAATATCGAAAGAATTTCAACTGAAGTGATAAAATTTTAAATATTATGTTGATAAAGGGTTTTATAACTACTTGTAACCAGAAGTTGAATAGCTCAAATTTTTATGGGTTATCACGAGCTGTTATAGAGATAGTAGAAATTTTACTTTTTTTCTCCAGCGAGTGTGATAACTCTTGAAACAATTCGGTAATTAGGATCGAATTTAATAGGATCTTAATAATTGGCAGTTATAATAAGTCTTTGGATACTATAAGTGAGATTAAATCATGAGAATCCATTATTATTCTTCCTAAAAATTATATTTTGTTAATTTGTAAAAAGTCAGGTGTTAAATACATGAAATTTATTTTATGTGCTTGCATTCATTTTTTTTTTTCATTCCGAACTTCTTTAACGCTTTCTTCAAACTACAACTATACTTTACACAACTTTACTAAACTATACATACCTTTACTAAACTATACTTTTCACACTTTTACTAAACTACGTACAACTTTACTAAACTATACACAACTTAACTAAACTATACACAATTTTACTAAACTATATACAACTTTACTAAACTATACAAAATACTATACACAACTTTACTAAACTATACTTTGCACGATTCTTCAATGTTTTTTCATATTGTGATCTTGCCACATTATAAATATCACCAGCTGGATGCCCGTTGGAAATCAACGTTGTCACAATCTACGAATTTATTTTCTTGTTCCAATCCAAAATTTAATTTGATATAATTATGAAATTTCTTATTAATTTTATAAAACTATTTCTTTAGGTGAAAATTTGAAATTTGAAACAAACAGGATGTCAGTTTAAAACTGACTCAACAATTCGAAAATGTTGGTGTGCAACACGCTCTTAAATGTAAATATTTAAACTCGTCTACAGATCCTGAAGCCATATCTCAGTCAGTCAGTCGTCTAACAAATTTTGAGTCCCCATCTTGCTTAGAAAAGGGAAGGACGTTTACCCCTCACACTACACATCAAACATTTTGACATCCTGCACCCTTAAAATAACAAATATTGAAAAAAAAATCAATATTTTTCCAAGTAATCTATCGTTGCATTGCATTTTAAGGGGTTATATATTCCCGAAAGATACGTTTTCCAAATAATCCATTTTTAAAAGAGTTAAACCCCAAAAATCTGTTCCCATGAGTTTTATCGTACGATTGGCATGTGTAGTAAATCTGAAATCCCTATATATTTCAAATAATTCGCTCATGAATTGCTGCAATAATAACGCAATAAATAAACACTTAATAAATACAGCATAAAATAACTCTTGAAAAAGTGGAGTTGCACTTTTTGTCAGTCCTAAAGAAGGCTGTTCTTTGCTTTTGAAACTAGTATATCAGTTTATTTTTGCTTTTATGCTGTATTTACTATTGTTTTTATTTATTGAGTCTCTAATATTACTTAAAAGAAAGCTTCCCCATTTATTCAGCAAATCGAACATTTTGGTGAGCGACACCCCAAAAGTAACATACAGGGCGATTATAATTAAAGTTCCAGGTTTGAAAATGGTCTCAAATAAAAAACACTGGTCAAAATGATTTGAAATTTTGCGTGAACTCTAGTGGAGCAATGGAATTTTATTTGCTGAAGAAAAAAACATTAGTTCACAAAGTCGCCGCTAGGAGAATAATTGGCGCTTTACTACACTAGAATGCAGTACAAAAGTAATAAACGTTGACTCACTCATTGGCTAATGACGTAATAAATTTTCAATATGCTGTCCTTCGCATTCTGAAACAAGCTGAAAGCGCAAAATAGCGTGTTCAACAACAGATTTGAGTGTTTCTGTAGAGATGTTGTGGATGTGATGCGTGATGCTAGCTTTAAATTCCGCTAAATTGGTAATGTGTCCATTAAACACCACATTATTCAGATGCCCCCAAAGCCAAAAATCACATGAATTGAGGTCAGGAGAACGTGCTGGCCATCTTACAGGAAAATGGCGGCTGATGATTCTGTCATTTCCACAATGACTGCGAAGTAGCCGCTTCACTGGTTTTGCGATATGTGGTGGAGCCCCATCCTGCATGAAAATAGTGTTATCGATACACTGACGCTCTTGCAGTGTGGGTATAACGTGACTTTTCAAGAGACGTTCATATCGATGGCCATTGACAAAACAGGTGACGGGACCACGAGGAGCAACTTTCTCAAAAAAGAAAGACCCGATAATAAACGCTGCTGTAAATACGCACCACACAGTGACTTTGGGGGAATGAAGAGGCATCTGGTGTAGTTCCTGTGAATTTTTGGTTGCCCAGAATCTGCAATTTTGCGTATTAACAGTTCCGTGGAGATGGAAGTGTGCTTTGTCAGTCCAAAAACGTTCCAGGGCCATTCATCGTCCACTTGTATCCGAGCCAGAAACTGAAGTGCGAACATTTCACGTGCAACATTGTCCGCAGGTAGCAACTGTTGATCATGAGTCAGTTTGTAAGGATAATATTTCAAAATGTGTTTCAAAATTTTTTGCGCCGTACTGGAGGGTACCTCTAATGATCGGGCAATACCACGTACACGCGTAGATGTATTAGCGTTACGCTCTTCTTCTAACGCTGTAGCTACGTCTTCTACTATCTCTCCATCGACTGCTTTCCGTCCTCTGCCAGGTTTGATGTCCAAAGAGCCAGTCTCTTCAAATTTTAAAATCATTTTGCGCAAGCGTTTTGCCATACAGAGGATCAGATATTAACTTTTTTTGAACGTTCTGAACTTTCTAAGAGCTACTAAACAAGAGCTGTTATTCTCATAAAACGATTTGACAAGAAGAGCACGATCTTTTAATGATGAGTCATTGCGACAGAACAATAGAGATTTTTAATTAAGTTATGAGAAACAAGTTCCGCTCTTCCTTTTTTATAGCAAACGTTTATTGCAATGTCACTGTCTTATGCAAATTTGCAGCAGCATTTGAAGAACAATTATGCAAAACAAGTTAAATCCACTTTTTGTGAAAAAGATACGGCTTACGTTTTCTTAGAATGTAACATTGTTTCAATGGATGAATTCTGTTTTTCATTACTTGCATGCATATGATGATGAAAGATCGACTTTTAATTCAGTATTCGAAGGACAGCATATTGAACATGTATTACGAGACAATAAGTAAGTCAACGTCTGTTACTTTTGTATTGCATTCTAGTGCAGTAAAGCGCCAATTATTCTCCTAGCGGTGACTTTTTGAACTACTGTTTTTTTTTCACCAAACAAAATTCCATTGCTCCACGAGTGTTCACGCAAAATTTCAAATGATTCTGACCAGTGCCTTTTATTTGAGAACATTTTCAAACCGAGAACTTTAATTATAATCACTCTGTATACTAGTAAACTGCAGTCATCCTCGTACTTTCTTCCCAGCAATATACCTTTATAGACACTCATAGACCTTTTTCCAGGAGGAGGCAAACCCTTGATATCAGTGGGCAAACTCAAGAACAAGATGTATAACATCGACTAGCTTGATTCCTAACTTCACCTTGACCGTCCAAAGGAGGGCAAGTATGCCCTCTTGCTCTCCCCTATGGGCGCCCATTCCTACCTTTGCAGCAAATTTCAAATTCTTCTTTTCGACAAGTGCTTAAAATGGCGTTACTGACAGTCGAACAGATAGATGGATACTTAGAAATTTTTATATATAGATATTATATTTAAGAAGCTAATAATCATCCTTGGCCGCCGCTGAGTAGGCAATTTTACAGCCAGGCTGGATCGGAGATTAGGTTCTGTCTAAATTTGACCAGGGAATATATTTCACGTTCACATCACAAAAGTCTCTTGATAATAGTTCTGACCCAAGTTGGGATGAGATCAACCTCTGGCCCCTTTCTGCCGGTTGGTCAGAATATCTGGGTTCTTATTGGACAGCCTGAGGCACTGTTTGCAGATCGGTCTTTGGAATTCTTCACCTTATTCGATAGCCTGGCTGGGTGAGAATCCCACGATTCATACAAAAATTGCCCGTCATAAATTTTGTAATAAAGTTCTTCATGTTTAAGATACTGTAATGTAATTTTTCTCGACTGGATGTTGCCATGGTTCGTTCCCCTTAAGTTTGAAAGTTCTAAACTTAATTAAAGTTCAAGTCACAAACTTTGTGAATACGTATTTTATTTTTCTTAGGAATATATATATTCTAAGCGAACCAATAGTGACCGGACAAAGCGTTATATTTCTGTATTTTCGATTGTATTATTCAGAATTGAACAATTTATGTAGTTAGAAGTCATTACCCCCGTAACGCATCGGGCTTTGTGAATCAACTATTAAAAAATTAACTATTAAAAACCACCATTTCTTAACCAGCATCTAGTTGCGATCTTCGCAGCGAGTATTTCTTTATTCTATATGGAAAATAAACCTAGAACTTGCAAATAAGTTTTATATATGTCTATAAATAAAACATATAATATTCATATATGCGTATAAATAAAATCATTTCAAGCATAGCATGGTGCCGTTCTGCAAATGGAAATAAAACTATTTGCACTTCGTTCACGCTTCAGCGAAAGAAATAATTACCAGATCGTTAGATAAGGCATTGCAGTTACTTAAGACTGTGTGCATACGCCCTTCGTGTTTTATTTAACGATAATCGTTATGGTGGCGTTGTAATAGACTACAGCTAAACAAATGACCAAACGACTAGAAATAAGAAACATTTTCATCAAAGTGTTATGTATTCTTATGCCCTTATTTTAATACATTAAGGGTCATATGGCCACCGGTGGCCATTTTTATTTTATAATTTAGACGAATCATCACAGATCCTAAATAATACCACCACTTAAATAATACCACTCAGTTTTCAAATCGATTGTATAATGAAAAGCCTATTATGTCAAATAATTACTTTCTGTAGAGTTTTAGGGTCCACTTCTTTTCATTAGGCAATGCTCTATATAATTTTGTGATTGACTTTTATCGTATGTGTCGCTTTGTTTGTTTCGTCCTCCTAACTTTTACATTCTCCGTTATAGGCGCTGCGATTCCTTTTATTAAATTCGACATGGTCACTCTACTATAAGAAGACCTAACTTTCCTTACAAAGAGTTAGGTCCACTGTTCTTTAGAACAGTGGTCTCCAACTTGGTGTGCGCGTACCCGAAGAAGTACGCGAGTAGATGCGTGGGGGTACGCCAAGAAAATTTAATATTTTCTTTCTGTATCCCCTCCTCCAAGACAAGTTTTATATTGACAAAAAACATAAGAGAAATGTTTAAAAAATAAGAAATATTAACGTGTACCTTTAAATCGCATGATTATGAACACAATAATATTATGATTACATGAATACTTTAGAGCAAAAAACATTCTTGCGCTATTCTAATACGGAGACTCCATAAGAAGAAACAGCCGTTTAAAAAAAAATCTCATCTGTATTTACCATAGAAGTACGTGAGTAGGTCTTAAGAGTACTCGAACAAAAAAGTATGGATACCACTGATTTAAAAGCCACCCCTATTTAGCATGACAACAATTGAACAACTAAAATTACTTCTACTCAACAATCTATATTTCAAAATATTTATCATAAGAAGGAAAGACCAAAGACAAGGACGTATCCTGAAATTTATTTCCAGAGGGGGGGGGGGATCCAAAATATAGTGAACTTTCAATCCAAAAAGAGTTTATATCACACACATACACACACCTATATACACATACACACACCTATATACACCCAACACACACATACACACATCTATATACAGCCAACGGTCGTACCGTGCTGAAAACACCGGGTCTCGTTAGATCACCGAAGTCAGGCAGTATCGAGCGCGGTTAGTACTTGGGTGGGTGACCACCTGGGAACACCGCGTGCTGTTGGCACATTTCGGGCGCGGTAGCCCGATGGTTTGCGCGCTGGATTTGCACGCTGCCACAACTTCCGCCCTGTTCATGCGGAGTACGATCACGTTAAACATGTGGGTCCGTAAGTCCTTCCGAGAGGTTGGTGGTAGGGGGAGGAGGGTACGGTCCCTGTGGATGCCTCCCCCACTGGGTTCCGGTCTAAATTGGGTGGCACTTCCCGGCCGTCCAAACAGTTACCTTACACCTTTCTGATAGATCGGACGGTCTGGGTCTCAACAACAACAACAACACACCTATATACAGTCGAAAGCCGGAAATCCTGAACACTCGGGACTTCGAATTTTCAGGATTATGAGTCATGTTTTTTTAAATAACAGGAAAAATACTTTTCATTGAAATCATACACAAAAAATGAGAAAATGTAAATAAGCATCATGTCCAACACTAAATGTCAACACTAAAAAATGTTGACACTACATATGTTGCAAATTTCATTTCGGGAGTGGGCGGGCGGACCCACCGGATCTCCTCTATGAATACGTCATTGACCAAAGAGTAAATCATTTCTAAAACCTTAAACTACTTATATGTACTAATACTAAACTGCCTGCCTGAGTGGGTGATGTATCAAAATAATTAAGCACTTCTACTATACAAACTTGGGTTTGACGTCATTCGATTCGTCTTAGCTTAAAGACTGAGGAAAAATTTTAAAACTTCAAAAAGTTAAACTAGGAGGTGACGGTGCAAAGTAATAATCAGAAAACTCAAAACCACTTTGTTTAATGATCGAGCATATCCACCCTAGCAAGAAACTTGATTTTTGTCTCATGCTATCCGTTGCGACTTTCAAGTCACGGAACAAGATCCGATTCGAATTGGGTTTAACGGTACAAGGGAATTTTCAAAAAACTTACACCGTTTGTCTCTGAAAAATTTTGTCTGAATTTGTCACATTGAGTGACCACTAGCCATCGAAAACGCACGAAGCGTGTGTGAAATGACTCATTCATCATACGGTTAAGACCCAAGCAAATTATTTCCACAGCTCGTCCCTACACCATTTACCACTTTTAAAATACTTTATGTACGTTATGAATGCATATCTCTAATAAAAATGAGGAACATGACATCAGCCATCTCGTTTACCTTGAACAGCCATTCAGCGAATTCCAAAACAATCGTTCTCGTCGAATGAGTCATAAACTGCCATTCATGATCATGATCCAAGAATCTTACGGCTGAGACACCTAGATATACAGGCTGACGCCACCGCCATTTTGACTCCAACCGGTCCAGTTTGTGATCGTTTGCCTGTGCTATTTCAATGGTGCGCGCATGTTACATGGCTGAAGTTTGATACGCAATTTAGCTGTGAAATATGTGCTTCTGCTTTAAAAAAAATGTTTCAATCATTCAAGGAAATAGCCTAGAATGTTTTAATTTTCTCGAGATCCCAATAAAAAAAAAGAGAAGGAAACTCTCTTTCGCCATAGAGCATATTTCTGTATTAAAAACGGCTACTTTAGAAACTTACAATCGTTTAACCTCTCATTTTAGTAGGATATATCTCAATTTATCTTCTTTCATGGATTTTTTTTTAATCGTCCGGAATTTACCGAAAATTAAAATATTCACTTTCATTAAAATATATACACGAATTTTTTTTAAGAAAAATCGTTATATACCTTTTCCTTCTCACTCGCTTAAGCATTGCAGAATTGACTAGTCAATGTATACATCTTTAGAACGCTAGTGAGTGACTGCGGTAAAAATGAGCAGTAGTGTGTATCCACTTAAAATCCCTTAAAGTGCACTTTAGCAAATGAAATCTTTAACTATATGTTGTTATTCAAGTATTCTAAATAACTTATTTTCATCACAAAGATAAATTTCGATGTTTAATGGGTTTAGTTTCAATTTTTATGGGCCATCATCGTCCGTTTACCATGAAACGCTATGGTAAAAATAATGCCCTGTTGCCCTTACGTTTCTGTGCATTCTATTACGCAGGTTGTTTATTTAAGTTCGTGCCCATGCTTTAATGTACAAGTACAGCCATCACTTCAACTGGGAGTCAAGATGGCCGCTGTTGCGTCAGCCTTGTATAGTTAGGAGCCTTACTTATGGCTTTTCATTATTATCACGTCACAGCAGAAAATGCCTATTATCTGGATCCGAATGTCGTGTAAGTGGCGGTTATTAACTTACATCCCCCTTTATATGTACAAGAGGATGGACATTTCCCAGCGTTTTATTCGCCTCTTAAAGCAGGAATGTGTTGAGATCACTGATATTGAAACTGGAATATCTTCGCAATAAGCTCCAGGAAGCGTCCAATGAATACGGGTTTCTGAAGAAATCTCCGATATTTTTTCGAATGTTATACGCCGAATGGAAGTGGCGTGGGCAACACGCCCACTGGCGTGGACAACACGCGACTTTCTCTACAGGCTGCAGTGAATTTGAATACTTTTTATTCAAATTGATGGAGACCTATTCAAGAAAAAACTCAAAATTTAACCCTCTGAAACTCGCGACTCATGCTTTGCTGACTCTCTATGCTAAATGACTCTGTTTTTGGAGGAAAGAACGCAATTTGTTTCTTCTAATACTCAATCGAAGAGTCAGTCCTTCGTTCAAGGCCGATTTTTGGCAAAGTAGACAAATGCTGGGGCCCATCTTCCGCGTTCAATGTACATATTTTTTACCTTAAAAGTTTCGTAAGTGGAGGGTGGGGAGCATGAATTTACTTTAACCTAGAGGCCCCGGTAAGTGTTAAAAAGGTCTATTTTGGTCTCGAGGGTCTAACTTTATTTTCTTCTTCAGTATACTTTCTTCTATCAGTAAACGCTATTTTTTATCAACAACTGTCTTTTTTCATTGATCAGGATTTACAAGGCTAAAATATACCTCTGAATAAACTCAACCCTCCCAAACCACTAGTGGATTTCGAGATCATTCAACTGACTGGACTACCTCCTCGGCTCGTAAGAGACCACACATATTTCACAATGCCACCGATCTTTTAACGTATATTTATTTCTATATCAGTTACGATGCTGTACTTTCACGTCCCTTCATTTGCGTCATATAGCTACCCCGCCTTTTCGCTTAATTATATAAGTAAATGCAACTAATACTCCTCTTTGCTTACGGGTGGAACAGCGCCCATCCCGAACGAAGAACCTCTCAAAAAGACAGGTATTTGACATACCCTATCCCAAACAGGTCGATCCCCCTTTGCAGGCATTGGCGTCCGTCCCACCCGTAAGCAAAAGGTTAATACAACTAATAACAAAATATAGCTAAAGCAATATATCCCTATTGCCCTATTATTATAACTTTTAATCAGAAATAAATAAACACGTTTGTTTAGGAGTAATGTCGAGTCATTCTCGCGATATTACAAATTTTATTTTTTTCACAGTCAGCGCGATATCGTTTGAAATAATCAAGCAAATAAGAGAAATTGGGCATGCTTCTTTTAATGAATGACAACAAAATGTCTAGCTAGATCAAGTTATAAGATGTGGAATCCCTCATTTGTATGATTGTTTTTCTACATTATCTAAGTTAGTTAATCTGTAGAGGGAGCCCTGTGTTGGACACATCAGATATTTTTAAACGTTGAAAAAGAGCTATATTTTCATCATGCCACGTTAAGAGAAGACCATCCATTTCCATTCGTAAAAAAGTGAACAAATGAAACATTCTTTTAACTCTACGCTTGTTGATTTTTTTTTTTCCTTTTTGGACACGACTTGGATTTTAAATCACTCCTGCGAGACCCGCAAATGGCCAGTTTAAAGGTCAATACCCTCCTCCTTTGTAGTCGAAAAAGAGAAGGAATTCGGCTAATACATCTTCTATTGAAAGAAGCTAAGTAAAGAGAATAAAATCAAGGAATGTCGTAAGGAAATGAACAAAAGGTTTCGTTACAGGCTCAAATAAGACTGCGTGAATTGCTAGTACTTTAAATAAATTTTAGTGTCATTCACGTTGTATTTGAGGCCAGAGTTGCCTAGATCAATGCATAAGAAAAAAATCCAATGTGGGCAGCATATGATTTTCCCTACACACTCGAATTCCTTTTCTCTTTATTTCTTTAGTAATTCATTTAATTGAGAGTTTAATGGCACATAAATGGTTAATCTTCTATTGAAAGAAGCCAAGTAAAGAGAATAAAATCAGGGAATGTCGTAAAGAAATGAACAAAAGGTTTCGTTACAGGCTCAAATAAGACTGCGTGAATTGCTAGTACTTTAAATAAATTTTAGTGTCATTCACGTTGTATTTGAGGCCAGAGTTTCCTAGATCAATGCATAAGAAAAAAATCCAATGTGGGCAGCATATGATTTTCCCTACACACTCGAATTCCTTTTCTCTTTATTTCTTTAGTAATTCATTTAATTGAGAGTTTAATGGCACATAAATGGTTAATCTTCTATTGAAAGAAGCCAAGTAAAGAGAATAAAATCAAGGAATGTCGTAAAGAAATGAACAAAAGGTTTCGTTACAGGCTCAAATAAGACTGCGTGAATTGCTAGTACTTTAAATAAATTTTAGTGTCATTCACGTTGTATTTGAGGCCAGAGTTTCCTAGATCAATGCATAAGAAAAAAATCCAATGTGGGCAGCATATGATTTTCCCTACACACTCGAATTCCTTTTCTCTTTATTTCTTTAGTAATTCATTTAATTGAGAGTTTAATGGCACAAAATGACGCGCATCATTATTTGAAATGACACCGAATTGGCACTTTTAATTCAATTTTCGTTTTCACTCGTAGCTAGATGTATTTTCAAAGGCAGTGTAGTAAAAAATTCAAAAAGACAAAAATATCTCGAGAACAGCTAGGCCTAGAGTAATGGGATTGATCTTATTATGTTCATCATCATCAAAGATTACGTATAAACAAAGCGTTTAATGGATACATTTGAGCATACGTAATCTTTTATTCTAGATTTTGAAGATTTTTGTGGGCTATTTCGCAAAAAAAAAAAAAAAAAAAAAAAAAAAAAAAAAAAAAAAAAAAGTTCCTTTTTCTAGAATCGTACCAAAATCTAATCACACACCAGAGTAACCTATAAGTGACTTATCTACCAAAACAAAATTTTAAATTAACATAAAAAGATGTAATTGAGAGGGAACATTTGCAGTTTCGCCTTTCACCTTTGAGTACGTGCTGCCATTTAAAAAAACGGCCCCTAATTTGGTTTACAAACTTCTTTCACGAATAACTCCCAAAATATTCGGGATAGAACGATCAAACATTATTGAAGAATATTTTGAAATATTTTTTTAGGTATTCAGGTTTTTTGTAAAAGGGTATAAAAATGTACATTTGAAATTTAAATTTTATTCGCCCCCCCCCCCCTCCCATCTCTCATTAAAAATTCATTTAAAATCAGCCGATTCACAATCTCTCTATACCAAGCAAATGCTTCCGGAGTTATTAACGTGTTCTCTATTTCCAAAACACCCTGTATAGTTATCTTCTCTTGTTTTTGTTTCACGAAAGATGATACAGTATCAACATCAAAATAAAAAACCAAAAGTATTACACTAGAACAGCTTGTGATAGTTGAAAGAAAAAAAAATTACCAGAATATATTTTTATGTGAGAATATATATTAAAATATTTGTATGTTTATTCAAATTTTTATACATATAAAATATATTTTTGACAGAGGCGTCCCTGGATTTGTGAGTACTGGGTCTCTGCCTCAATTGCCATGACAAAGAAGGCTTAGTTTTATCTTTGAAACCAGTTGATGCTTTTTTTATAACTTATATGTTGTACCTAATCGAAGTATTTAATTTACACAAATTTTTATATGAGTTTTTATTATTTTTGAGGAATCATGTTAGAAAGTATTTTATTTGTATTCTCACATCAAATCGCTTCTCACTTGATATGACTTTTCAAATTTGGACAGTAACAGAATTTTATGGATTAATAGAAGTGATAATATATAAATGGCATATATAAGAATGGCGAATTTTTAAATCAAAATTGTCAAAGAAAATTTTAAATGAATTGAATGTAATTATTGTTATATATGTCATTTCTACGTTATTACTTCTACTGCTTCTTAAAATTCTGTTAATGTCAAATACAATTCTTTCAGGGGCGCCCTACGTTTATTTTTCGTCGCATAGAACCAAGAATGTTGCGATAGCAAAAATTATATTTTACTTTGTACTTTAATAGGGTGATTGAGACTCATTTCAATTTATTTTTTTAACAATATAAACAACGTTTTTATTTATTTATTTTTCTTTTTGCTAGCTGAAGCAAAGATAATAATTCAATTGAAACATCATTACATCATTCAGAAAGTTTCAGGAGATTTTATAAATTTGTTAAGCTTCAAGATAAGTATTAAAACAGTTGTTTTAGCATTTCCATTTAAAAAAAAAATGTTTCACGATAGAATAAAAGTTTAAAAAAGTAATTCTATATTAGACCACAAAATGATGTGTGAGGATTCTATTATTTATTATCATTTTATTCTAATTATACTTTTTCCTGATTTTAATTTATGTCCTAAACTTCTCAACTTTTATTCCGAAGAATCGCATACTCATGATTGGCCAGATCTATAAAACGGCAGACTGACTTTAAAATTACGGATCTGCCATTCTGCCGAGTTCGCGCGTGTGTATCTTTGATCGTCCGTAGAAGGAAGAATTGTGAGTATAGCATTGTGAGTATAGGAAGAATTGTGAGCATAGATATTTTAAGTGCGCATTTTGTATGTTGATTATATATATCCGGTTCATGTGAGATTCAGTTTAGTTATGAGTGAGGTTCGAATTGATTGTGATATCCCGGGTAGAATTTATATTGCTAGCATTGTAACTAATTTGTATATAGAATTGTATTTATGTGTTTTAAGTTCCCAACGAAGTTAGCCGTAAATAACGTTTTTTATTTGTTATATGCCGTGATTTCTTCGTCGAACTCTAATCATTAGGTCAATTGAAGTTTTATATCAGACTGAAATCAATTTAGGAGTCAAAACAAAAGTCGTGGTCTTGGTTTGAAGTAGAATAGTACTTTATAGATGCTAAAATTAGAAAATGCGTCATATTTATTTAAACGTTTTAAAGGTGTGCGAGTATCGTTTCCTTGAAGTGGTGTTAATCGTATGTTATATTAATCTAAAAGTGGCTAGTTATGAGCCAAGATTGGCCAGTATAAAGATTGGATCTGGTGGGTACTAAAGTACAGAATCAATCTTTCACATCATAATCCGCAGTCATTTAAAGTTATTTAATACATGTAAAGAGAACCTCGCACAAGGGTCTCGTTGTGTCGTCATCAATCTCATGTAATAGCACTCCCACTTCCCCAAATCTCATTCTTGCTGATGCGAGCACTGTTCATGAGCTTATTAAGCTCATGAACAGTGGAATCTGGGAACAGTGGTCCTTGGAATCTGGAAACCATAAAGTGAAGAAAATATCAATCATGGAATTACTTAACCGGATGAAAATGTGTATCTGTGCCGAAAATTATTGCAGATGAAAGGAACTGGAGGAGATCAACAGTATTTATATGATTTCTGATAAAAATCTATATTTTCAGCTTAATCTAGGAAAAGTGCTGCAAAAATTTCTGCGAATGGAAAGACAAACAGATCTGATGCGGACAGCACATGACTTTCACTACATAATGAAGTACCTAACTTCTTTCAATGCGAAGTAACGATGGACAACATCCGCGGCACAATGTTTTTAACTTTGAAAAATAAAATGACACCGGACGCTTTTTTGGATGACAGCAGGTAAAATTATGTGGAAGGACCCAATTAATTTACATTTCGCACAAATCTAACTGGGCAATCGGAAATATTGCTATGCTCTGTCCAGTCGAAATAGATTTTTCAAGAAATTAATCCAAACAAAAATAAAATTTAGATTTTCCAGAAGCTTATATGATCTGGATAAACTTATTAAAAACCGTCAGCTGTAACTCTCTCCCCTATTATTTCCTGGGGCAAACAAAACAAAAAAAAACCCGACACATTTTAGATTTTATAAACTTAGTATCAACTCGAAGATAATAAACGGGAGAACATTTGTTCAGAAGCCTAAAATATATTTTCAGCATTTTATGTAATAACCTGATTTTGTCATTTTTTCATTGTCTTTCAATTAAATAATTATTTGAACACAAAATAACTATCATTGAAATTGCATTAAAATTGAAATCCATATATTTAACTTAATTTTGGAACAAAAAGTATATAAATAAATGAAATACAGCGGGTTATGTATAAATAATAGTTATTTGCCTGTGGGCTCTTTTCCCTCCCCCGGCATTGACGTATAAATAATAGAACGTTCTAAATTTACGGGTTGAAAATGCTTACCTGCGTCCAGTTCGCTTTTGCTACACCACTGGATAAATATTTTACAGGTTATTAAACTGTGAAAAAAAAGAGAACCCCACCCCCCCTCGAAAAAAAACAGGTTTTGCGTTTTCTTTGAAAGATTGATAAATATTTTAAAAAGTTATCAAGTGCAACATCGCTATCGTTCGTAATACAATTCTTACCACAACAGTTCTTACCACAACAGTTCTTACAGAATCATGTGTCCGGGAATTGCACTTGTAGAAGACATGGAATGCCGTGCAGTGACATGTTGAAGACCCAGACCACACGACCAAGCCTTAGAGTTGGTCGTGTGGTCTGGGTCTTCAACATGTCACTGCACGGCATTTCATATCTTCTACAAGTGCAATTTCCGGACACATGATTCTGCCTCAAAACGCTTGTATGCGCACCTTATCATACTAATCAAGGTGTTTTGATATTGGATCTATATCCATGGTTATTGGACATAAACTGCTTTCTTCTAACCAAACGAAATTTCGTTTGAAGCATTGCTTTTCAGTATCTTCCAGATTATGCACTGAAAATGCACTCTTATCTTGCTTCCGTTTTAGTGGCTGGTAGACGCACAATGTCAAATTCATTCTTTTCAACGCAGATATTTTCTGATACACTTTGTATCGCAGAGAATTTATTGATTCCTTAACAGGATCCCCTTCATACATAGATACTAGTATTCTTAATCCTGAATTCATTACATTGTTGTGACATCCTCCAATCTATATAAACAACTGACATGATATAATTCTTTTGCAGTGGATAATTTTAGAAAAATTGCTATTTTACTTTTTTTAAACGGTGAACTTGGTGTGTCAACTTCTTGCCCGTACATGAGCAAAAAGTAGTCATTCACACGCCTCATGGCCAAGAGCTTTTTTCACAGGAATTATATCATGTATTTTCTCATTAATAATTTTTGATAACTTTACCGTACTGTTTGATCGGGCATGATAAAGAAGCATTAATAAAATGCTGTGTCATCTGCTACCACTACTACATGTCTGCGTTTTGAGATTTCTATGGATGACTAAGGTTGTTTTGCATAATCTGTGTATCGGCATCACTAACGTTATATTTGAAAATATGGCCTTCTTTTTCCAATTCACTTCCAAGTATAAGTATAAAATAAATCTTATTCACTTTTCCTGTTTTCAAGGAATGCATCTTTGTGTGTGTGTGTAACAACAGGTGTGTTTTTGGTGAAACGTCTGGTTACTCTCGACTACTTTGTACGTCGATTCTGCTCCATATCTTTTAAGCTGCAAGTCAAGTAATCATCAAAACAACTGACACCTTTCTATAATGCCTGGCGACATGTGTCTTAAGTGCTGATAAACTGTCTAAAACTGTCTTAAGTGCTTTGTCAAAACTGATTTGTCTCTTTTTCTCATACACTGTTTTTGAGGATCTAACATGGAGAATGGCCATGTGCAAAGCTCGAATTTAAAGTTTTCACTGACAATTTTAGATTCTGTATTTAATGACAAACACGCCAACATTCTTTGAATCATTAATCGCGGATCAGTGTTATTCTTTTGCCCTCAATAACAATTTATTGTGATAGAGTGATCCGCTCATGCACTTTTACATCAGCAAGAGATTTTCCTGTTAATTTTTCTTGTATCTTCCATCCAAGAGCTTTATCAGCAATCTTTTCGTTGTCGGTATAGTCATTAATAATACTGCATAACTGATGTTGACTAGCGTCAAAAGGATTCTTCCCTTTTAGGAACTGCATTTTTTATCTTCATAATATCTTTTAAATCTCTCCTGATAAGATCCTGGCTGTAGACACATCAACATGCTTTTGCTCATCCAATCGGTAACTATCAGTAAGTACATTTATAGACGTTATTACTGCATTATAAGACTCAAAATCCTGTCTGTCATTTAGCGTCTAAGAGTAAGTCCAGATCGACCTTATTCGGATTTCATTAGTATTTGTTTTATAACCATATCGCTCCAGACATTGCTCACATTCTGGTGCATCTCCGTACAGTTAAGTATCCGTCGGTAACCTTAGTCCATATGTGTGGATGCTTACGTTTTAAGTACCTAAGTATATTTCTTGTACATATATATTCTTGCATACTTTGCATAGTTGATATGTCAAGAATGCGTGAAAAAAGACAGCATATTGTCAATTGCACTCAAATGAGTTTCAAAATTTTCAACTCTTTCCGTCCAAATAAATTTTTTTGTATAATCTTAAATATAACAACTTCGCATATATTAGCTAGAATTTTTGCCTATAAAAAACTGGGTTCAAGTCACCTTATAAAAAAAAAATTACTAATCTACAAAAATTTCAACTTTCCCCAAAGATATAAAAAGCATTAAAATATTTTTCTAAATATTCCTTCATATTTTTAAATAGTAAAAATAATTTCGTACTCAGAAAAAAAAATATATCACGGTGATGGAATTGAACAACATGAAAGTCATTTATAATTCCTGATATTCCTTTCATATTCTTGCAATGCTCAAAGTTAAAGATATTTTTATCCTCGGAATTCATTAATATGGATGATCTGAAGCATCTCTGGTTTTATAAGAGACGCCCCGTTTCGTTTAAAGTATATCTGACATAAAACGGAAAATATTTTTTAATAAAATGCTAGACTTTCTACTTGTAATATATTAAGACATATTCTCTACAGAATAATATTTATTTAATTTAAATCTGAATTTCTAATGAAAAAGGTAAAACTAACAGGATGGCAATCCAACCACGATAACTTCCAATGAAATAAAAGTTGAACGTAGAAGTAAATTTATAAAATTCAAATATAGGGTAAAACAATTTTACTTTCCCTGCAATACATGGTAATGTATAGGGAAAGTATTGGAATCATATCGAAAATCGCAACTCGAGTTTTCAGCGGATCTACGTGTTTTGGGACCTCTAGAATACGAAAAAACTATCTTTAGCGTGACGTCTGTATGTGTGTGTGTCAGTCTGTCTGTGTGCGTCTGTCTGTGCAATGTATGTATCCACTGTAACTCAAAAACTAATAAACCCATTTTCATAAAATTTGGTGGGTAAGTCATTTGTGGGTGACCCTGGTGCTAATTAGTTTTGGGTACGGTTCGAGATAAAAGAACCCGCCTTATTTGCAAAATAGCCGGCAAAAATTGCTTGTATCCACTCTAGCTGAAAAACTAATGGATCAAATTTTAAAAAATTTGGTTGATAAGTCACTTATGGGTTACTCTGGTGCTTATTAGATTTTGGTACGATTCGGAAAATATAACCTACCCTTTTTGCAAAATGGCCCGCAAAAATCGTCAAAATCTAAAGTAAAAAAACTACGTATACTCAAATATATCAATTAGATGCTTGTTTTATACGCAATTTTACCGATAAAATAGTAAGACTAATTTAGGACTAGCCGTTTTCGACGTATTTTAGTTTTTTCTCATTTTCGCTACGTCACCTTTGAAAATAAGTCCATTTACCAAATGAGAACAATTGGATTAAAAGCTCAAATTCAGTGCAATTTTAAATAATCATGGGTGTTATTTTGTGCCATTAAACTCAATTTAATGGATTATTGAAGAAATAAAGAGAACGTGAATATGAGTGTGCAGGGAAAGTCATGTGCTGCCCACATCAGATTTTTTTAAAATGCTTTGCTCGAAGAAATGAGAATTTGGATAAAGCTGCAAAAGAAGAATTTTTGTCCTTAAAACTAGTTGATATCTTTATTCAATCTTGCATGCTGTGTCCAAGGAAATATGTATTTTGCAGATTTATTCAGCTAATTCTGAGCGAAATTTTACATTTAAATGAACGTTTGACTCAACACTCTGCTCTCATTATTTATTTAGTTAAAAAATTAGTTGACTTTTGTAAAATTTAAACAATTAATCGACACCATTTTTCTAAACCAACACTATTTGCATCCAAAATTAATGTTTCGATGTATTTTGATTTTTTTTCTTCTCCCAATTGTCAAAGAATTATCCTTTGAAGTTGGTTCAAAGTTCGTTGGAAAAAGCGCTCTTCAGTTTTCTGTTTGTGATACCTCTGTGACAATATTTTCAATCGCTAAGGCATATATTTGTGTGAAAATCGCTCAAAATTAAGCCTCAACATAAAATAACTTTAAAACTAATTCAAGTTTTAAAAAAATCATTCCGAGGTTGTAAAGAACCTTGCTGCCCCGGCCGTACTGGCCAGCTGGCTTTCTATCATTAAGCGATTGGGACGGAATTCTGGAAATGAACTCTGCACTCTCCATCCCCTAATGTCAGATTGGCGGGCAACTGACATATGACTGACCGCCTCTATTTTTTACCTCAGGTTAGCCTCCTGATGCTATTTTTATCCTTCAGGTCAGCTTCCTGCGCAGGACCCGATTAAGCCAAAGATGGACCCCGGGCCCTGGTGGTATTTCGGGCCCCCATACACTCTGAGCACACAAACAAATATCATATACCAAATTTGAGGACCCGGGACCGCAGCGCCGAAGGCCCATCTATCACGAATTAAAAGAATGTATAATATTTAAAAATATTGACATATGGTAGAGAGGCAAATGCCTACATTCTGAAATTTTAGGAGAAAATATTTTTCAATGAATTATTTTAGTAATTTTATTTTTATATTCTTATTTTAGGAAGATTTACCTCATGAATATTATTTTTCTAAAAAAGTAAAAATTATTTCTGCTTAAAATTTACCATATACAATATTCAAGGCCCCCAAAATTGTGGGGCCCAGGAGGCCCGTACGTTAATCAGGCCCTGTTCCTGCGTGGTCCTTGTCCTCTCGATGTGAAATAGGCGCTCAATATCCCAGCGTGTACTGAATCCGTGCTAGTCCTAAGGTCCCTTTCAAACCTCAGACATCTTTGCAGTAACCTACAGGGTTGATTCATTCGGGTGCCATTGTAAAGAACCTTGCTTCCCCAATCGGTAATCGAACTGCGGGTCTTCGTACGCTACTGAGCTACTGGGATGGAACTGCAAGCTCTTATTATGGAAGTGAACTCTGAACGGTGTCCCCGAATGTGACCTGAATTATTACTGTACTGAATTTTCTGGGTCGTTTAGATCTTCCCTACTACGCCGCCGAAAACCAAACGAACAGACATTTTCCCAAACTATTATCGATAAACCTTTTTTTTTCATAATTAAAAGAAACACTTTTAAAATTTGGAAGCGATCAGTAGGTTAAAAAAATCTGTAGGTTTAATTCATTTAATGATCAGTAACAATTAATTGAATTAGAATCAGTAGGTTTCGATATTCGCAAACTTCGAATTGTTCCATTTGTTTAAGAGATAGTGTATCCACAAATTATCTTTCATTCTCTCACACACAAACGCATCTCCCCAGAAATATTCTATTCGATATCAAGGATGTTCAAACTATGCACCACATCTGTTTGCCTATACAAAGTCGAATTCAGTTTTTCGATTCCACCATAAAACGTCCAGTATACTATGTGTGTAATAAAAGTAAAAATTTTACTGTGTGTGTGTGTTAAAGACCCAGGCCACTCGACTGATTCAAAGGGTATACAGCTGCTGATTGAGTGGCCGGATGTGTGTGTGTGTGTGTGTTGAAGATCCAGACCATCCGACTCATCCTAGGATATAGAGCAGCTATTTGGACAGTCGGGTATGCGTGTTGTTGTTGTTGTTGAGACCCAGACCGTCCGACCTACCAAAAAGGTGTAAGGCAACTATTTGGACGGCCGGGAAGTGCCACCCAATTTAGACCGGAACCCAGTGGGGGAGGCATTCACAGGGACCGTACCCTCCTTCCCCTACCACCAACCTCTCGGAAAGACTTACGGACCCACATGTTTAACGTGATCGTACTCCGCATGAACACGGCGGCAGTTGTGGCAGCGTGCAAATCCAGCGCGCAAACCACCGGGCTACCGCGCCCGAAATGTGCCAGCAGCACGCGGTGTTCCCAGGTGGTCACCCACCCAAGTACTAACCGCACCCGATGCTGCCTGTATTCGGTGATCTAACGAGAACCGGTGTTTTCAGCACAGTACGGCCGTTGGCTGGGTGTGTATGTGTGTCGAAAGCCCAGGCCAGCCGACTCGTCCTAAGACTTAGAGCAGCAAGGTGGATGGCCGGGTGTGTATGTGTGTGGAAACCCCAGGCCGTCCGACTCATCCAGAGGATTTAGAGCAACTATTTGGACGACCGGAGGGATGTATGTGTGTGTAACAACCAATCTTTGTACCCACTTTGGTTTAAATTTGTTGAGTTTATTTGAAAAGAAGCAGCTTCATAAACTAGTTATTAGCAGACCAACTGAACGGAATTCTCAAAAGTAGTTTTTATAACCGGTAAACCTAACCTCCAATAATGGAGAAATTTACATCAAAGATAAAAAAATATAATGAATCCCGGTTATACCACCCTCGGTTATAAAGCGAATTCGGATATAACACGAGTGTAAGCATGTTGCCCTTTCTGTTTTCTCTCGACCCGCCTAGTGTCTCTCTGTTTTCTACTTTCTGTCTCTGTTTTCTACTTTCTGTCTCTTTCTGTTTTCTACTTTTTGTCTCTTTCTGTTTTTCAAGTTTTAAATTCTGGACGAAATTCAGGGGTCGAACCTAACTATATTTCTATAACAGAAGAAGCTACTATTAAGTAGCATTGAAGAAGCATTGATACTCCTTCGTCTGCGGTGGTTTGAAAAAATATGGCAAAAAGACACCACTCCATCAAGATGAATCCAATTAGACTCATAAAATGAGAAATTATATACAAAATAACTTCAACTTAAAATAACATACTTATGCCTTTGCAGCTTTATAATGACTGAAACGCATGCGAGTACAATACTTTTTCTACATATAATAATGCATGTACACACACCGGCCAGTGAATTAGAAATCTGGGAACATGTATGCAAATGCAGGATGACATATACCCTGGTCACTGCAAAGTCTAGATTTAAACCCTATCGAGAATGTTTGGGACACGTTGGAAAGACACATCCGACAACAATCTCCACTGCCATCAACCGTACAGAAGCTTACGATCTGCTTGTCCAACGCCTGGTATTCTATTCACAATGCACTCCAGCGCCTTGTAGAATCCATGCCTAACCGCATAGGTGTTGTAATTCGAGCTAAAGGCGGTCCAATAAAATACTGAACCTGGGTTTCTAATTCACTGTTCACTGGCTGGTGTGTGTAGTTCCAGTCTTTTTTTTTTTTAATTAAGATCTATAGAATATTGACTTTTGCATTTTGTAAATGTCTTTATTTAACAGACAATTAAATATAGAATATAAAAGCATACCTTTAGAACGTAATAAAACAGGCAACTGACAAAGTTGAGCATTAAAATAGTCTCGCTTCTAACGCAGAGTAATAAAACAGATAACTAGCCTTAACGCAACGACTTATAAAACAGACCGTATTTCTGACAGTATTTATAACGACTTAATATAATAGTAACAATATTTCTAACGACTTAATGTAATAAAACAGACAACTAGTTTTTAACGCAAAGTTGAGCATTAAAATAGTGCTCGTTAATAACGCAGTCACTCTTATAACGCTTGATGACACCGAAAACACGCATTATAATCAGAGTTCATTGTATTATCAACAGAAATCGTGTATTTACACAGACATTTTTCTTATAACGTTCCAAAGGATATAAAAATTCTGTCGGGTGTCGCTAGTATTATTTTTGTAAAGTTGATATTTCTTTTACTGTCATCCTTATTCGGCATTTAGTAATTTTTCCTCAATAAAAGTTTTAAAGATTTAATAGTTTTTTCCAGGCGAAATGTCAAATTTTACTCAATTTTATTCTTTTTTAATCGGCAACATGTAAAAATTTTTACTCAGCTCAGTTTTAGAGATGAACTGTGTTTTAAAAATGTTATTCAATTAGGGTTAACTGGCAAAAAAAAATTGTGTGTCCTTTTGAACGAGCAATTAAGCAACTGAAAAAATGTTAGATCATCAACCGAGTGGTTGTATAAGATTAATAAAAAGGGGGTAGGAATACTTAACTGAAGTGCGATAAAAATAGGTAGAATATAATATGCAAACCGTTCAAGAAGGACCAAATGGGTTAAGATATATTTATTAAAAGAACAAACAGGGCAAGTCTTTTGCATGTAATAAGATTCAGAATAGAAAAATTGTTTTCAAAATGGTAAGTAATAAAATATTTAAAATTCCGGTTAATAATTACAATGGATTAGATTTTAGATTTCTCTTTTAGAAAATTTTTCGATAAAAGATATATTATTTCACACAGTTACAGATAAATATACGGGAATCATTAAAAATACCACGCAGTCATGCACTAAAATGTGCAATAGTCCTTCAAAATTTGAAGATCTAATCAAAACTCTCCCTTACATATGATAAGATAGGTATTATAGAAAATACAGGAGACGTAAGCTCATGTTCTGATCTTGTATAAAAGAAATAAAAGAATAATATGGATATCTTTAAACTACACAAATGATTTCAAGTTTCATATGAAAGTCATTTATTATTTGCATTTGTATGTGTACATGATACATACATTTTAACTTCCCCTGCAAAAATCGCCACAAATCTTTAAATTTGACTCTCGTGAAATAAACACTTAAAGAGTAAAAATCTGATGTGGGCAGCACATGACTTTCCCTGCAAACTTATATTCACGTTCTCTTTATTTTAATTACATTTAATTCACTTTTAATTCAATTTTCGTTCTCATTTGAAAACTGGACTTCTTTTCAAAGGCGGTGTAGAGAAAATACGAAAAAACTAAAATATCTCGAGAACGGCTAGTCTTAGTGTAATGGAGTTGATCTTATTCTTTTCTTCGTTAAAAATTACGTATTAAACAAGCATTTCATGGATATATTTGAGCATACATAGTTTTTTATTTTAGATTTTGGTGATTTTTGCGGACTATTTTGCAAAAAAAGGCAGGTTATTTTTTTCCGAATCATACCAAAATCTAATCAGCACCAGAGTGTCCTACAAGTGATTTATTTATCTATTGAATTTTGTGGAATTCGGTCCATTAGTTTTTCAGCTAGAGTGGATACAAGCTTTTGCGGGCCATTTCGCAAAAAAGGCGGGTTCTTTTATCCCGAACCGTACCCAAAACTAATCAGCACCAGATTCGCCCCCAAGTGACTTACCTACTAAATTTTATGAAATTCGGTCGATTAGTTTTTTAGTTAGAGTGGATACAAAATCTGCACAGACAGACACACAGACACACACACAGACGTCACGCTAAAAATGGTTTTTCGTATTCTAGAGGTCTCGAAACGTGTAGATCCGTCGAAAACTCGAGTTGCGATTTTCGACATGATTCCAATACTTTCCCTATACATTACCATGTATTGCAGGGAAAGTAAAAATATATCTAAATACATTTTAATTTTATTATTATACTCTTGAATATATTACTCAATATATTCAAGAGTATAATAATAAATACTTTAATATATACTATCAATTAAAACCGAACTTTGAGTTATGTTGGATTTACTTTCGCGTGCTTAATTTTTGGAAGGTAGTGAGTGTATATAAGAAAATAAAATCGCAACAGAATATTAATTTTCTGAAAATCGTTAAACTTAACAAGTAAATAAATATATGTGAAGAGTTAATATAATAAATAAAAAATACAAAATTTCTAGTAAATTATAATAAACTGTTGATAGATACTTTAAAGTACGCTTTTCTCTCATGTTTTCGTAAAAATTTATTTCTACATTTTCTCTTTCAAAATAGTTTTTATTTCTTTAATAGAAAACTACTGGCCATGAATTATTCATCCATTCTTCGCTAGCACAATCCATTAAGTTTAAATTTAAGATCCAAAATTGCGTTCATGGGAAGAATATTTTCTTCCAAAGAGGGCTAAAAGAGCAACTGCCCTTCGTCGTTAGAAAGTCCCTCAAAGTCATTTGTGCGCCTCTTACGGCGTTTTTGTGTACTCTGTGAGAAACATGGTCGATTCCTAATGAGATTATCCTCTCGCTTCACTTGCTTTTAATGAAAAAAGGAAGCAGTGATGCGAATTAGGAACTTTTAAAAGAAATCAAGATATCTTTAAACTCCGAAAAAAAATGCCCCGTAAAAATACCATAGGTGAAGTCCCCGAAAAGCCAAAAAGATTGCTCTTCCAATGAAGATGTCTTTGAAATTTTTGTCATTTTTTAAAAATTCTATATTTCTTAATAAAAACAGCAAATCCTTTAAAGACGTTATACAGGCTCCCTAGGATAAGTAACTCAATTTGTAAGAAAAAGGTTGTGAGTGTACACGTTAGGTCCATCTAGAATAAAGTGGCCCTGCACGATCGAATAAAAGGGGTAGCATCAACCCTGGCGGAGAATTTAAAAGATTAAGGTAACGAATTCGGCAACAGAGCGAGATCGGTGAAAAAAGACAATTGCAAAGTTGTAGAGCACTGTCTAATGCGTAGAAATCGACATTAAAACTGTTATAGGAGGCATTTACTTGACACGATAGGGCTATTGACGAAGCGCTGTCCTATTCAGGAATGCTAAAAAAAATTAACACTTACATGCACAGGAATTTAATGTACAGCCTGTTCAAAATCTCCATTAGTAATAAAGTACGTATGAATTTGAAAAAGAATATGACCGCTTACTTTGAGAAGCATTGCAGATGGGGCGCGACAGCCCAGTGGTTAGCGCGAGTGAATTGCACTCGGTCGGCCCAGGTTCTATTCCCGCCACTGCCAAAACTGCCACCGTGTTCAAGTGGAGTGCGATCACGTTAAACATGTGGGTCCGTAAGTCTTTCCGAGAGGTTGGTGGTAGGGGAAGGGAAGTACGGTCCCTGTAGATGCCTTCCCCAATGGATGTCGGTCTAAATTGTGTGGCACTTCCCGGCCGTCCAGACAGATACCTTATACCTTTCTGGTAGGTCGGGCGGTCTGGGTCGAAGAAGAAGAAGCATTGCAGATGTCCCCGCGTTGCAGTTCCTGATAGCCTGACTTATTAACAGGTATTTATTGCCTTTTATATAAGCGGTTTTTTTATTCATAATGTTAATTTCTACCCATTAGATAATTCTTTACAACTTTATAATTGGCTTTTTTCACCTATCTCGCTTTGTGACAGAGTTCGTCATTCTAACTTTTTAAATCATCCACTAAATGCACTGTAATCGCCTTTTACAGGATCGAGGATGGTCCCATTTCTATAGATAGACCTTACAGGCATGGACCTTTCTTTACAAAGTTAATGGGGGTGATTAAGAATATTCCCAGAAACGCTAAATATTAATACAGTAATGATGTGATTATAATATAGTAGGAAACCGAAAACATCGAGTAGTTGTGAGATAAAGATGGAGGTGGGTTTACAAAAAAAAAAAAAAACTGAAAATGTTCCATGAGATTTCTTATGAGCAAAGAAAATGAAGAAAAGTCAGTCGCTTTCTTTCAGGGTACACAAAAATTTTCCAGTCAATAAACCTCTTAAGAATTTTCCTAAAGTAGCAAATATGTTTTACCAAGTGGGACCATTATCCCAGCTGCAAGGACCACCTGAAAAATAAAGATAAATAAAAAAAAATCCTTCTTTGAATTCTTTCCCACAGACGTGAAAAATTGCTATACAGGGTGATTAAAGAAAACGGTCCAAACTTCACGAGGTAGTAGTACACACCAAACCAAGCATTTTTCGTCATAGTTTACCGGATCGGAAATGAAATGCAAAGACGTTACAGGGCGATGGATTGGGCGAGGTGGTCCCGTAGCTTGGCCTCCACAATCGCCCGATCTGTCGTGTCTTGACTTCTTATTGTGGAGATATCTCAAGAGTCTCGTCCATGACACTCCCATTGAATCCGAAGAGAAACTCGTCGCCAAAGTTTCGGTCACTGCTTTCGAAGTGCGCGACAGACCTGGTCTGTTCGAGAGGGTTCGCCAATCCCTCCATCGCCGCTGTGAGACTTGTATTCAGGTTGGCGGTCGCTCTTTTGGGCCATTACTGTAATTATCGTTTATTAAATGTAATTTTATAACTTCATTCTCGTCATTCTTGTGTTTTCACATCAGCCCATCGGTTTCACCATTAAGCGTCCACTGGCTTCATTACGCTTCTTTTCCGACCCGGTAAACTATGGCAAAAAATGCTTGGTTTGGCGTATACTACCACCTCGTGAAGTTTGGCCCATCTTTTTTGAATCACCCTGGATATAGCAATTTTTGTAGCAACGCGAAGATGAGTATCATATCGGCCTTCTCACTGCAGGTCTTTCCATAATCTATCTCAAACACATGGAGCAAATGCATCGATTGGTAGCAGAGAGGGATCGGAGGCGACTCCAGTCCGATGGGACCGAAACGGTTTTGCGGGAATAATATTTTGTAAAATAAAACTTAACTTTTGTAATATCGGAAACGAATAAAACTCGATCCAAAATCTGATTATATACACTTATAGGGCTTTCAATGAGATACAAATTCTTACTTATTGTTTTTAAGATATGAGCAAAAATTTTTATACTTCTTCAACTTGACGAAACAACGACTCGAAAACTAAGAGCTTTTTAAAAAAAAATAAATAAATATAGATTAAGACACTAAATTTCCTCATATATATTTTTGTCGCTTACTATGTATATCTATATTTTTTACTTTCAAAGATATTTAGAGTGAAAGTATGCAAAATGAATAAAAACGCTCATTCGAGCAGATACTTTAAGAGTTCTTTTTCGGAAAAATAGAGAACGATACCAAATCCAATGATATACACTTGTAGGGCTTTCAAAGAGCTGCACATTTTTACTTATTTACTGCTAGCTCTTTTAATTTTTGAAATATAAGTATTAGAAACGTGAGAAACGGAAAATTTTCAATCTTCCTCAACTTGACAAGCCGATGATTCAAAAAACTATAAGCTTCTTCAATCATAAATAGATTTAATACTAAATGCTCTAGTACACACTTTCGCCGTTCCTTATTTATATCTATCTTTTAAAGTTTCCTCTAATATTTCGAGTGAAAATTAGAAATATGAAAAAAATCACACGCTAGGAAAGATACTTTAAGTTTTTTCCAAAAATAAATTCAAAATATTAAAATATTGAAATTATTTTGATGTATATTCGTAATCTAGGCCCTATTTCCGACCCAACAAGAAAAATTATATACAATTTTAACAATTAAGTTCGGGAGGTATACACGTCCAAAGTGTTTAGATTTTCCGTAGCGCTCTGTTTACTCCAACCATATTCATATCAAAAAGTATGATATGCCATATTCATATATGGTATTCCATATTCATATATCCATACCATATTCATATCATATTCAGTATGATATTCCATATTCATATATGATATTCCATATTCATATATGATATTCAATATGATATTCATATACAAGGTAGGATCAAAAAGTTCGGAGACTGTGCTGATATCTCCAACCCTGATTAGAGGAGAGGGGAACTATTTTACCGTGGCGTCGAGGAACATGTGACGCGAGATGTGAAAAGGAAGAAGTTTTTCCAGACAATGCGTGTCAGTGAACTGCAGTCGTTTGCTTTCGTCTAAAACGGAAATGGGGTTTGAAGAACAACGTGCGAATATCAAATTATGCCAACGTTTGGGGAAATTGCCGACAGAAACGTTTCACCTGCTGCAGCAGATTTCCCCAAACGCTGGCAGAATTTGATATTCGCACGTTGTTCTTCAAACGCCATTTCCGTTTTTGACGAACGCGAACGACTACAGTTTAATGGCACGCATTGTCTGGGAAAACCCTGTACTGCGGACCTGCTTCTTTCTTTTCACATCTCGCGTCACGTGTGCTTCTACGCCACGGTAAAATAGTTCCCCTCTCCTCCAATCAGGGTTGGGGATATCAGCACAGTCTCCGAACTTTTTGATCCTACCTTGTATGATATTCCATATTCATATATCCATATCATATTCATATATGATATTCAGTATGATATTCCATATTCATACCATATTCATATACAAAAGTGAAATGTGGACATGTCGTGCTCGTGGTCTCTAGGAGTTAGGACTGTAGGAGCTATTGGCTTGCCATCCTCAAAGAAGCAGGGTTCGAGCTAAAAACTTTTACTATAAAATATTCCACATTTTACTGTTACCGAAACGAGTGTGATTTAAACAATACACGAAATGGTGTGTTAGTAAAGAGAGTAATCGAACATGAAACACAATAAAATCAGAAGACAAATTTATAATCATCACAATCTTGGTAGTGCATAAAAATACGTAAAATCGGGCCAATTAACGTGTGGAGGCCACAGAACCCGGATGATGAGGAATAGATTCTAACTCGGAACCTTTAGATCGCTGATCCCGCGCTATGCTGTCAGGCCCAAAAGAATTCTTCAAGGTCGAAGGAGTAAATGGGGGTATCTTTCGTAGCAGTACGTAACGCAATGAGGCTCCGCCACACACTCCCTCTCCTAGTGAGAAAGTGAGAATGCAGATAGGATATCTACGGGCGAGGAGCTCTGTCGAATTTTAGTAAGGAGGGCGGCCAGCCGGACGCTTCCCCAAGCTGAATAGCCGGGAGGCATGTCGTACCACGTCGTGTGGCGTCGTGACGTCAGTCGTAGTCAACCAGGAGAGGAGAGGAGAAAGTGTGCGTCATCTGTAATGCTGCCATCTCGTGAGAGAGGTGAGATCGTCGGAAAGAGAGAGAGAAGTTTGAGTGTTCGTATGTCCAAAGTCACCAACTGGGGGGGGGGGGGGCGCAGATTCCCGATGGTGGTGGATAGGTTCGAACTCGGAACCTTTAGATTGCTGATCCCGCGCTACGCCGTTAGGCCCAAAAGAATTCTTCAAGGCCCAGGGAATAAACGGGGATGTCTTTCGTAGCAGTGTATAACATAATACAGCTCCGTCACAAACGTACAAGTTATATGTTATTATATGCGGTGTTCGAAAAAGGTGGTTTTTATTTCTTCAAATATTGATCGTAGACACATATTTTCAATTTCAAAGTTTCTTAAAATGATATAGAGAATTTAGGAAAATAGTCTTAACCCTGTGGTTGGCATTTCTGGGAAAATTTTAAAATCTAACATTTTACGCGAACCCAGGTTAAAAGGTTTAGGTTAAAAGTCCCAATTAGTAAAACATATTTACGCTTTCATTAGTTAAAAACCAAAAGTTCTAAATTCTTAAAATAAAAATTCATAAAGATATTAAAAACCACATTTGCTGTCTTCGGTCACTTTGCCAAGTTTATTAGTAAAAATAGTAAGCTAAAATGAAACACAATAAAATCAGAAGACAAATTTATGATCATCATAGACTTTAAATTCAAGAATTCTGAGAACACATTTAGGTACTAGCTACAAAATAAAAGTTGTTAAAATTGGGCCAAAAAAAAAATCATAACTTTTATATTCTAAAGGCACCGAGTAAAGAAGTTTAAACGTTCCAAAATGGTCGTAGCAATTGCATTATATATTCACCAGAGACAGAAATGTACCTTCTACTCGTTGCATGTTTGCATGTTGTTCAAATTCCCATGTTTGCACGATTATTCAATTTGTAGCGGAAGCATTATTTTGGGGTATTTTTATTAGCAGGTTTGGGGAACTTTTTGAGAAAATGGGATGGGACTTTTGTTTTATTACTTTCCTCGCGCAGAAAGCTAAAGGAAAGTATTGTGATAGTGATTGTGACTTGTACAACTTTCCTTGACAGATATGCGTTTAGAAGTACATTAAGTAAACTATTTACTTAATGTAAGCGATGTAGCCTGATTGGATCCCAAGTCGAATTCTCACCGTAAATACATCGGTAAGATCCCAGATACCAGAAAAGGATTTTTATCAATCGATGGCGATGTCAAATCGTTGGCTCTTTAAGATCTCGAAAACCACTAAAGCGATTTAGACCAAATTTTGGTGTCAAGTTTCATATATTATGTATATGTGAACGCAAGAAACATATTCCAAAAGATGTATATAGTTTAGCTATAAAACTGGATTTTGTCAAAATCGTTGAGCCTTACGTACTCTCAAAAATCGCTAAACCGATTTGAACCCAGTTTAGATGATATACTACATATATCGTCTATATATGGAAAAGAAAATCTGAGAAATAATTTTAGTTTAGCTATAAATTGAGATTTTATTAAAACCAGTGATCCGTCGTCATCTCAAAAACAGCCGAAGCGATTTGGACCCACTTTGGGTGGAATAATGCGTATATTGTGTTGATGTGAATGCAGAAAATAAATGTTTGAAAATGTATATAATTTGACTCAGAGGTCGAATGCCCACTTATTACGCGAGGAAAGTTTCGAGATGGCCACGATCCTCTATAGTATAATTATAGTGTAAGGAATATTTTACTAATTGGAACTTTGACTGTACTATATCGGTGTAAAAAGTTCGATTTCGAATTTTTTTGTAAATGCCACCACCACAGTTGAGACTTTACATAAAATTCTGTGCTTTATTTTGAGAAACTTTGTGATTACAAGTATAATCTAAGATCAATATTTAGGGAAATGAAGCCTACTTCCTTCTTTGAACACCTCGTGTAAAGACCTTGCTGAACCAACCAAGAATCGAACCCTGGAACTCCGAACTGGCCAGCCGACGCTCTACCGTTGAGCTACTGAAGCGAAATTGCAAGCTCTTATCGTCGAAGTGGACTCTGCATTCTCCACCCGCTCATGTCAGATGGGCGGGCACCTGGCAATTTGACTGACCACTACTGGCTATTTTTACCTCAGGTTAGCCTCCTGCTACTACCATTTTTACCCAGGTTAGCATCCTGCATGGTTGTTATTCTCTCAATTTGAAATCGGCGCTCAATCTTCCAGAGTCCACTGAATCCGTACTATTCGCACTAGGGTTACTTTCAGAACTCCGACATTTTTGCACTAACCTACAGGGTTGATGTGTTCGGGCGACATTGTAAAGAACCTTGCTGCCCCAACCGGGAATCGAACCCTGGATCTCCGAACTGACTAGCCGACTCTCTACCGTTGAGCTACTGGGACGAAATTGCAAGCTCTTATCGTCAAAGTGGACTCTGACCTGGTATATGCATGTGTATGGTCTGTCTATTTAACTGTGCAAAAGTTAATATCCTCTCCAGCTAAAAGCTTATCATTCTGATTTTCATGAAATTTCTGGACTTGCCAGACCATGGGTTATACGTAATTTATATGCTCTATTCATCTGATCAAAAATAAAATAGTTAATCCCATACTTGTGTAACCGAGGCAGTTATAAACTGTATCTAAAATTTAGGATTTCTTCTATTTTGAAAGTTACAATCTTCTAAATAAAGCATTTTTCTTAAAAAGATTGTATATCTATCTGAAAGAAATATTTATCGTTTTCTCTCAGGAAAACGCTTTACAAAACTGTTCAGCACTATAGAAAACGGTTCATCTTCTATCTATATTTTCTCAAATCTTCTCCAGAATTTGGAAGAGAAACATTAAGAAGCCCCCAAGAAACGTTATCACCAAAGAAAGGGAAAAAAAATCGATTTTATTTACTTTTTTTTTGTTTTTGATATGCAGTTTTGTAAAATGCACCAACAATGCATATATCTATGTTTATGATTAAAAAAATATAAATAAATTTAGAAAGGCTGAATTTCCGGGTGTGGTGAATACGTAAATAATAATTACATCAAGCTAAAAACATCGAGATGGCATGGATATAAATAGTTTGAAACAATGAATATTATGGAGAATAAAAATTATCAACAATAAATATGCACTTTATAATCGCTCAAAAACTGCTGTAGTAATAATAACTAAAATTTTGTAATAATAATTAAAATTTTGTAAAACACAGCATACTATAAAAAATAAACAGGTAAACCAGTGTCAAAGCCAAAAAATAGCTTTCTTCTTCGGGATCAACAAAAGGCGCAATCTCACTCAAGTCCGAAACAACTGAGGATAAACACACGTAGCTGAAAGTATTGGAGTAGAAAAAAAGTTGCCACGAGCCCTTTTTAGTCGCAGTCATTTTTTTTTTAATTGTTATCCCAACTTTTCAAATTCTCCGTTAGGGGTGCTGCAATCACTTTTAGTCGATCGGACATGGATACTTTTTTAATGTCAAACATATTAGACCGCGGAGTACAGAATAAATTATGAAAAAAATGTGACAAGGATGACACGGAAATATGTAACGAAAGTGACATTATATTGTTACAAATACCTAATAGTAAACAATTGTTATAACTTGAAGGTTTGGGTCACTTGACCATGGCCAAATATATGGCTAAATATTGTCAAAATGACGACCGTTGGGGAATTCTAGAAAGTTTTTGAGTTTTATGGATTGGATGAGAAGTTTATGAGTTACGTGCTTTCTACAAAAAACTTCCACAGAGAGTATGTAAATTCGCTATCATTTAGTTGGGCTGCTGACATGATACGAGTGAAAGTATCTGCGGAATTCAGTACGAAACTCAATATGTCATTTCTAGTTTGGATTATGTATACTTTTAAACTCTATTATATTATAATTATGGAAAAGTATAAAAAAAGTATATCTGCGACCAACCGCACGCTCGTTCCTGACTGCAAACGTTTCACCGTCAATAGTTTGTTATCTTATTCGGACGAAATAAATTGCATTCTATTAATTTATCAAAACTGTATAATTTTCAGAAAACATTTTAAAAATAGAAAACAAAAGTATTGAACCTTATACTATTATCACATCTATCTTTTATCATTCAAAATATGCGATATGAGGTTTCACTTTCATTTTTCCTTTTAATTTTCCTTATATACATAATGTTTAAGGAAAGTATTGTGACGGAGTCGAAAATTCGAATGCGAGTTTTCGACGGGAGAGCACGTTTCAAGCATCCCTGATCACGAATCGAACATTTTTGAAGTGATGTCTGTGTGTGTGTGTGTGTGTGTGTGTGCGTCAATGAGTCTGTGGAGACAATATTTCGCGAACGAATAGAGCGATTCGAATGAAATTTGGTACAAAAATCACAATCCGTGAATACTGGAAGCCTATTGCTTTAAAACACAATCGAATGTTCAGAACCCCCCTAAATTTTCGAGTGAAATTTTGAAAAAATCACCAAAAAATCAAAGCCATTAATAAAGTTACGCAAATAGAAATTTCTTATATAATTTTTCCTTAGAAAAGGATTGACATAAACTTTAGAACACTACCATGAGCCATTCTCGAGATATTGGACATTTTTCAAATAAATTTATCAAAAAATCCAATAAATTAAAAAAATATATTAACTGTTAAGAAACATGTTCAATTTTCATATGTAATATCATGCGATAAATTGGGTGACATCATTCTCGTGGATCTAACTCGTTCCATTCACAAGAAAAGATACTTTGAGTAATACTTTTGTATTTGAAAGCCCATAGTCATTTATCTGCTGTAAGAATAACTTATTTCTCCGTCCATAACGCTTGTCGATATTTTGGCGACAAATTTGGCGGAATGTCGCCAACTTGGCGATATTTTTAAATGTTGTCAAATTAACTAATATCTCGCCAAATGGATAAAAATGACGCTTAATCAATGAAAATGACGACTCATTGAAGAAAATTCAATATCTTGGAAAGAATATAAGAATAACATTTTTTTAACTGTAAAAGTAGTAAATTCATTGCATTATATAAGGAAAGTCATGTGCTGCCCACATCAGATTTTTTATTTTATTAAGTTACTGGGTGTCTTAATAAAATATTATTGGGCGTCTTAATATCCCAGTGTACGGCAGAGAAAGTAATAAATTCAATGCATTACGCCTTTGTCGCTGATATAAATACACTTTTACTTTCCACCTTTTCTTGACTTTGCTATTTTATATTTTATTTCTTGACCAGAGGGAATGCATTTTCTGTTGAAACGAGTGGACTGCCGATTTCTTAATTTAAAGATCTTGCAACAATAGCGTGAAGAAATGCGAGGTCGGTTACCCATGGACTTGATTCACTTAGCAAGAAATGTTTATACGGGCTCATTCTCTGAAGGAATTGGCTGGATGGTAGAGTGTGTGGAGATTTTGTAACATATATAGCAAGCATTATAGTCAGATTCTAGTTTCCTGAAATTCGTCTGATTTTCGGATTACAAGCGGCAGTTTTAATCATTTAAACGTTTCTTCTGAATTATTTACGTAATGGAATTCTTTAATTTCTTCAGTTGAAATCTCTTTTGCTTTTACATAGTGTCAGAAACTTGATTTCTTTAATTCACTTTAAAATGAACTACCTGCATAACCCATCACAGGACGATGGATATGAAAATTATAATTTGAAAATAAATAAACGTAGCGTATGAAAAATGAAAACTGAAAATTTACCATTATTACACATATTTGCTGCCTTCTTTTCGACGCTATTACTTTAATGAATCATCCGCTATCTGAGAACAAATAATTTTACTTCAACTTTTCAGTTAGAAGAAAATTTTATAAATATATTTTATAAACACCTAAACGATAATTATTATTCAGTTTCAAAGTCACTAAAATATTAATTTATAAAGAAGGGAAACTGCCAAAAGGTTATATTTCAAGGGGAAAAGCACAGGAATTTTCCCATTTTAATTATATTTTAAATAAAAATGTGATCTTATCTAAAAGATATTGCATACCATTCTAATCCGGAAATGAATTTCAATTGGAAAATTTTAACGGATTTGGGCTATTTTGGCCCCAGAAGCACTCACACTGCAAACACACACACCGGGACAAATAAACGGCTAGGGTGATTTCCTATATGTGTGATGATAAATGTATTAGTGTTGAAGACCCAGACCGTCCGACTCATCCTGAGGACTTGAGCAACTATTTGGACGGCCGGGAAATGTATTAGTGTGTAACTTCGTCGAAATTTTGGTACGCAAGATAAATATAATATTATAAATAACTTGGCATCACGTCTGATGTTATAATAGCAAAAATTAAGCACACATCCACAACAGAAGGTCTTTATTTTAGTTCCTATAAGACGTACAAAAATGTTTTTAAAAAAGGCCAGAGCGCTTTCGAGCATAAGTACGCTCTTCATCAGTGTCTACGTGGAAATAAAATTTGAATCGTTCATATATAGACCAGATATAGCGACAAAATTTGCATAAATACAATTTACAAAAGAATCTACGTTTAGGCAAGGATAAACCGAAAACTATAAAACAATTTTTTTAGAGTTTCAAAAATTCCAACAACAAAAGAACAGCATATTAAATTACAATTTTATTACAGAAATCGAAAAAAAAAAGGGGGGGGGGGCAACCAAGCATAATCCCAAAGATGAAGACGTCAAAGATAACTTTGCAGAGACTTGAATTGCATGGAGTCGAGAATGAGTCGCCAAGCGTAACTCAAATTCAAAACAAGGTCAAAATTACAAACGGACTCGCGGTAGTTATAAATAAAAAGGGATTCAAAAAGGAGAATATCACGAGGATTATTACAACGCATCAAAAGGAAAGTCTTTTCAAAAAGAGGCTGAAAATTATCTTTAACAACAAATTGAGCAAGATCCATAGAAAGTTTACTATCCCTGACATCCCGAGCATGTTCTGCTAAACGGATGCCAACAGTGCGTTTAGTACTTCCAATATAAAATTTAAAATTACCATCGGTGGACAACAGGGGAACAACATACACCCCAGCAAAGCTTTTAAAGTCATCCCTATCACCCAGTTTATCAGACCGAATACGGCTAAATAAAGAAGAAATATTAGAATGTGCAGGTCTGAAACCAAACTCAGAACAAAAATGGATAAAGGGGCGGAAAATCCGAGGATTGTATGGAAAACTAGACCTATAAGTCAAACGATCTTTTAAGGCAATAAGTTTAGTATCAAAAAGTGTATATTTTCGGCGAACTTGAAAGAGAACCTTATAAATAAACTCAAAGGAGTAGGCAACCTCACGGCCAAGGCCAAAAATAAAATCAATTTTATCACTTAAAGCAGAGATAGATGAACAAACATTAGAAGCGCGATTAAAATAAGCATAAAAGAAGCTTTTTTAGAGGAAAGAGGATGGTAAGAATTAGCAGGAATACAAGAATTAGTAAAAGAAGGTTTACGGAAAACCGAGGTTTGAAAACCAATAGCAGAACGGGTGACCAGTACATCAAGAAAAGAACATGAAACTAATGGTTCTTTGCCTTTTGGTAAAACTGTCGGACATGTTTGGTGAAAATGGTAAAACTGTCGAATATGAAACTAATGGTTCTTTGCCACTGATGAAGAGCGTACTTATGCTCGAAAGCGCACTGGCTCTTTTTTTAAAAAAATTTGTACGTCTTATAGGAAGTAAAATAAAGACCTTATGTTGTGGATGTGTGCTTAATTTTTGCTACATAATATTGTATGTTACTTCTCGTTTCGGATTGGCTGGACTGTTCTGCATACTGCTTTCTGATTGGCTCTCTCTTAATCCAGGTCTTGGGTATATAATCCCTTCTTTTTTTTTTTTGAAATATTTATAACTGTATCTTGTAAAGAACCTTGCTGCCCCAACCGGGAATCGAACCCTGGATCTTCGAACTGGCCCGCCGACGCTCTACCGTTGAACTATTGGGACGATATTGCAAGCTCTTATCTTTGAAGTGGACTCTGCAATCTTCGTTTGCACCCATTCTTCTTTTGAACATCGGGCTTGATGTTTCTCTTACACTGACGAAGAACATCCAGCGTATCCTCGAAACAGCTGTATACTACATTATTGTGTTATCTGTGCTTATTTACTTTGCTTTCGGTTTCCCTAGTCTTTAGTGGTCACTGTTTTCAGCTTTGTAAGTGAGATATAGGTGTCAGAAAGTTAAAGCTTTCTATATGAAGGATGCCACGGAATCTCAGGGACAATCGCGTATCACCAATTTCACAAAATAATATCGTTAAAACTTTCGTGAATAACGCTTTTTACTTTCCCTGCAATACATGGTAATGTACAGGGAAAGTATTGGAATCACGTCGAAAATCGCAACTCGAGTTTTCGACGGATCTATACGTTTCGAGACCTCCAGAATACGAAAAAACTATTTTTAGCGTGACGTCTGTGTGTGTGTCTGTCTGTCTGTCTGTGGAGATTTTGTATCCACTCCAACTAAAAAACTAATTGACCGAATTTCATAAATTTTGGTAGGTAAGTCACTTGTGGACGAATCTGGTGCTGATTAGTTTTGGGTACGATTCGGAATAAAAGAACCCGCCTTTTTTTGCGACATGGCCCGCAAAAGCTTGTATCCACTCTTGCTGAAAATCTAATAGACCGAATTTCACAAAATTTGGTAGATAAGTCGCTTGTAGATCATCCTGGTGCTGATTAGATTTCGGTATGATTAAAAAAAAAAAAAAACCTGCCTTTTTCTGCAAAATGGTCTGCAAAAATCACCAAAATCTAAAATGAAAAACTACGTATGCTCAAATATATCCACTAAATACATGTTTATTACGTAACTTTTAACGAAGAAAAGAATAAGACCAACCCCATTACACTAGGTCTAGCCTTTCTCGAGATATTTTAGTTTTTTCGTATTTTCTCTACGCCACCTTTGAAAAGAAGTCCAGTTATCAAATGAGAACGAAAATTGTATTAAAAGTGAATTAAATGTAATTAAAATAAGGAGAACGTGAATATAGGTCTGCAAGGAAAGTCATGTGCTGCCCACATCTGATTTTTTTATATTAAAATCATAATTTTGCTTCACCAATTTATTTGCATTATTTATGTGTTTACCGATGCAATTAGGAATTGAAAACTCAACTCATCTCTGGGAGACAATATAAGAATACAGATTTGTCAATTCTGTCAAAGTCAAAACTACATTTAATATTTTTGAAAAATACACTTTTGATGAAAAGTAAAAAATAGTAAAAAATAGTAAAAAAATCTATCTTGTATATTATTATTTTTCACTTTCACTGTAATGCATGGTAATGTATAGGGAAAGTATTGGAATCCTACCAAAAATCGCAACACGAGTTTTCGATGGATCTACACGTTTTGGAACCTTTGGAACACGAAAAAACTATATTTAGCGCAACGTCTTTGTGTGTGTGTGTCTGTCTGTGTAATGTATGTATCCACTTTAACTCAAAAACTAATGGACCGAATTTCATAAAATTTGGTAGGAATGTCACTTGTGTGTGATTCTGGTGCTGATTAGTTTTTGGTACTATTTGGAATAAATAAATCCGCCTTTTTTTGCGAAATGGCCCGCAAAAATCGTCAAAATCTAAAATAAAAAACTACGTATGCTCAAATATATCCATTAAATGCTTGTTTTATACCTAATTTTTAACGATGAAAATAAGACCAATCCCATTACACCAGGACTAGCCGTTCTCCAGATATTATAATTTTTTCTCATTTTCTCTACGCCACCTTTGACAATACGTCCAGTTACTAAATGAGAACGAAAATTGAATTAAAAGTAATTTTAAATAATTATGGGTGTTATTTTGTGCCATTAAACTCTATTTAATGAGTTACTGATGACATAAAGAGAACGTGAATATGAGTCTGCAGGGAAAGTAATGTACTGCCCTCATCAGATTTTTCTTGTCTGTTTACATACAACATACAAACCGTATATACTAAATAGAAAACGTTCTACTGCTTTGTCATTGACGATTTTTGTTTATCTTGACTTTTTCCAAATATCAATTCTAATTTCCTCAATTCGCCTCTAGAGGATATGCAAACTTTCTCAATCGATCGTGCACAGTCGTTTTCTCTGCTTTTGCAGACCTCCATTCAATAGAAAGTTAAAAGTATGCATAAAAACTTATGATGGAACTCAGAAGAAACTTTTGTTAAATATTCATGTTTACTCCTTGAATTCTTTTCAGCGAGTTATTTTCACTGAAAGGGACGAACTTTCATCCTTATCCAAAGTTGAACCCAAAACATACAATTTCTAAATGGATTTCTGTTAAAAGATAAAAAAGATGTCTCCTTTATATCATTTGAAATGCTTTAAAAGGCTTTTCTATGCCAAAAGATATGTGCTATGGCCTGTTTTCCAAATCTAAAAATAGACGTGTCAATTTACATATCCATTTAATATTCTGAATCTCAATTTGAATCTTTCCGTTTTGGTTTTGAGATAAAACGGAATATACTCCCTTTTCAGAAAATGTAAATCATCTTGTAGAATATTTGGCACGAAGAATATCCACTGTGCGTTTGTTCTTTTTCTGCAAAATAACAATTTCTCATGCCATCGCATTTCATTTTACACTATTAAGTAACTATTCTAATGCACATCAAATAGTAAGGAAAATGTTTTTACAAATGCATAAATTTTATACATGATATAACTAGCATAGTTATACTCGCTATTTGAACGAGTACAACTATGCTGAAATAGCTCCGCAATTTGTTTTAGACGCGTACCTTTAGTTGGAAAGTTGGTGAAAATTAAAGGCGAAAATATTTTACATAATTTCTTTGCCGGTGGTGAGGATGAAAATAGTTTTACACACACTAATACACACACACACACACACTAATACACACACACACACTAACACACACACCAACATACACACACTAAGATACACACACACGCGCATCACTCCGAAAAGTTCGAGTTCAGGTATACTTACGGCATGCTTTTCCGTCGAAAACTCCAATGTGAATTTTCGACCCGATCACGATACATTCCCTACACATTATACTATGTGTAGGGAAAGTAAAAATAAAAATAAGCTCATTTCTGGAGAACATTGCGTGTTAGAAACGTAAGATCATTTTAAGTGTGAATTTGGATGACATGAAGTGAATAAAAACTTTCTTTGGAGCATTTTTAACATGTGTCTTCTAAGAAGAAATTGTATGTGGAAAAATAATTTTTCGTTAAAGAAACAACAGAAGGCGTCCACTTCATTTTAATATGGAATTGAAATAAAGGCCGTTTTCTATTTGAGAGTTTATGGCATTTATATGAAAACTTTCTTTCTGTTTCTATCGAAATACGAAATGAATGAGAAATAAATATAAAAGTTCATTTCAAAAGACTTTCGGGAAAATAAAATAAAATGATTACAAAAATCTCTTTCATTTTCCAGATGTTGAAAATAAATATCCTTTTTCTCCTTTACAGAATCTCCCGCTTGCACATTCACCTTTTAAAGAATATTTAAAACAGATGGATTGAAAGTATGCTGACATTTTTTATACTTGCTTTTATTTTGTTCCAATTGAATCAGTTGAACTTTTGATATGAATATTGCATAATAAAATGTGTGTGTGTGTGCGCGTGTTATTCCGTTCAAAACGCCGCCCCGTCCCCACTTTTTGTCTTAATTTGAAATTCCGAAAAATTTTGTGGAACAGACTTCCCCCCCCCCCCCCCCCCAAAAAAAAAAAAAATGCCGTCGTCGAATAAAATAAATTTATGGATGAAAATATCATTCTTTTATCTTACAATCATGCACATAAGATAATCATAAATTTTAACTATTTGCAATGGTTTGTTCACGAGCAGCGAGGTTTGCTGTCGCATTTGAGAGACGGATCAACGGGATTCAGCACTGGTACATGAAACTTCGCAGTAAGCTCCCCCCCCCCCCTTACATTTCTTTCTATTTTCCGGCGAATTTGAAGGAACGGATCTACGGAATTCTAAATTAAGTCTGCGAAGTGCAAATTTTTTTAAACATCGCATGAAAATTCAACCTCCGTTTAAGTATAAAATTTTACAGGTTTAAAATGATAAAAGCAATTTAATTAGAAATAATTTTATATATATGTCAACAATACTCAAAGACAAAACCTCGAAAATCATTCATGCATTTTATTTTCAAAGCATCCAATCTACTGATAAAAGTAAATACAGTAATTTTTTTATTATATTTTTTTGTTTTACACTCAAAACATATTTAAATAAAAAATACCAAAAATGGCTATTTCCTTAACTTTATAAACACAATTATATTTTTATAATATTTTTTCAATTTTTGAAAAAAAAAAGGCATTCGAAAAATTGAGGTCGCCTTATGCATACCTTTAACTTTCGATTGAAGTGCTTTAGAGCGGCAAAAGAAAGCTCTACTAAATAGAAAGCGGCGACGCGATATAGATTGAGAATGTTTGTAGCACTTCTAGCGGCGAATGGAAGAAGTTAGAATTCCTACCTCAAACAAAGCAAGATAGGGAAGAATTCAAATTGATAAAGGTGTAGAAAGTTTTCTATTTTATATAGAAAAACGTGAAGTTAGCACATAACACGTACACAGAATGTAAATAACGGGGTCAACGAAAAGCGATCATTATGCAAATCTCTCGTTAGACTGAAGTATTTCTGAACGAAGCAGCGAGAAAAATAATAATCCGTGTAATAAGCTAATCATAATTTATTTAGAATTGTTATTTTTTTCAGAATAAAAATAAATGTTGTATAAAAATAGCAGACATATGATGCATGGCAATAATTATCTCTTTTTGTTTGTCTCTTTTTCTCATTTTTATTTTCCTTGCAATACATGGTAATACATAGGGAAAGTATAGGAATCATGTCGAAAATCGCAACTCGAGTTTTCGACGGATCTACAAATTTTGGGACCTCTAGAACACGAAAACACTATTTTTAGCGTGACGTCTATGTGTGGGTGTGTGTCTGTCTGTCCGTGTAATGTATGTATCCACTCTAACTCAAACTAATGGACTGAATTTCATAAAATTTGATAGGAAAGTTACTTGTGTGTGATTCTGGTGCTGATTAGTTTTTGGTACTATTTGGAATAAAACAACCCGCCTTTTTTTGCGAAATGGCCCGCAAAAATCGTCAAAATTTAAAATAAAAAACTACGTATGCTCAAATATATCAATTAAATGCTTGTTTTATACATAATTTTTAACGATGAAAATAAGACCAACCCCATTACACCAGGACTAGCCGTTCTCCAGATATTTTAATTTTTTCGCAATTTCGCTACGCTACCTTTGACAATAAGTCCAGTTACCAAATGAGAACGAAAATTGAATTAAAAGTATTTTTAAATAATTATGGGTGTTATTTTGTGCCATTAAACTATATTTAATGAATTACTGATGAAATAAAGAGAACGTGAATATGAGTCTGCAGGGAAAGTCGTGTGCTGCCCTCATGAGATTTTTCTTGTCTGTTTACATATAACATACAAACCGCACGTATTTTCATACTAAATAGAAAACATTCTACTGCTTTGTCATTGACGATTTTTGTCTATCTTGATTTTCTCCAAATATCAATTCCAATTTCCTCAATTCGCTCCTAGAGGCGGTGCAAACTTTCTCAATCGGTCGTGCACAGTCATTTTCTCTGCTTTTGCAGACCTCCATTCAACCGAAAGTTAAAGGTATGCATAAGAACTTATGATGGAACTCAGTAAAAACTTTTGATAAATATTCATGTTTACTCCTTGAATTCTTTTCAACGAGTTATTTTCACTGAAAGAGACGAACTTTCATCCTTATCCAGAGTTGAACCCAAAACATACAGTTTCTAAATGGATTTCTGTTAAAAGATGAAAAGGATGTCTCCTTTATAACATTTGAAATGCTTTAAAAAGCTTTTCTATGCCAAAAGATATGTGCTATGGCCTGTTTTGCAAATCTAAAAATGAACGTGTCAATTTACATATCCATTTTATATTCCGAATCTCAATTCGAATCTTTCCGTTTTGGTTTTGAGATAAAACGGAATATACTCCCTTTTCAGAAAATGTAAATCATCTTGTAGAATATTTGGCACGAAGAATATCCACTGTGCGTTTGTTCTTTTTCTGCAAAATAACAATTTCTCATGCCATCGCATTTCATTTTACACTATTGAGTAACTATTCTAATGCACATCAAATAGTAAAGAAAATGCTTTTACAAATACATAAATTTTATACATGATAAAACTAGCATAGTTATACTCGCTATTTGAACGAGTACAACTATGCTGAAATAGTTCCTCAATTCGTTTTAGACGCGTACTTTTAGTTGGAAGTCTCCCACTTGCACATTCACCTTTTAAAGAATATCTAAAATGGATGGATTGAAAGTATGCTGACATTTTTTATACTTGCTTTTGTTTTGTTCCAATTGAATCAGTTAAACTTTTGATATGAATATTGCATAATAAAATGTGTGTGTGTGTGTGTATGTGTGTGTGTGTGTATGTGTGTGTGTGTGTGTGTGTGTGTGTGTGTGTGTGTGTGTGTGTGTGTGTGTGTGTGTGTGTGTGTTATTCCGTTCATAAAGCTGCCCCGCCCCCACATTTTGTCTTAATTTGAAATTCCGAAAAATTTTGTGGAACAAACCCCCACCCAACCCCAGAAAAGAAAAAAAAATGCCGTCGTTGAATAAAATAAATTTATGGCTGAAAATATCATTCTTTTATCTTACAATCATGCACATAAGGTAATCATAAACTATTTTTATATATATTTATATATATTATACTATATTTAACTATTTGCAATGGTTTGTTCACGAGCAGCGAAATTTGCCGTCGTATTTGAGAGGCGGATCAACAGAATTCCGCACTGAAACATGAATATTCGCAGTAAGCGCCCCCTCCTTTACATTTCCCGCGTTTTTCCGTCGCATTTGAGGGAACGGATCTACGGAATTCTAAATTAAGTCTGTGAGGTGCGTAATTTTTTAAAAATTGCATGAAAATAACTTCTGTTTAAGTATCAAATTTTACTGGTTTAAAATGATAAAAGCAATTTAATTAGAAATAATTTTATATGCCATTACGCAGTACGGTTTTTATTACTCACTTTGGCAACAGTAAATCACTTCTTTACACTTTATCGAATGGCAACATTGGTCTAGTCATTTTTTGCTCGTCACGCTTGTACATTTGATGTGTATTTTAAGGTATTTATGTTTCCTTTCTATTTTTTCAATCTCTATGCTTGTCGTCCTATTAACACATGTTTATAGATAAAATCTATCTTGTGTTTCAGAAACAAGCATTTTTGTGATCATTTCGTTTAAAATATTAGGACTTGATAACGAATTTTTTCGAAATGAACTATTCTGAAGCCTAGAGCTCTTCCACGAGCAAGCTTTAATGCTTGATTACTTTGGTATTCCTTTTTTCGATTCCTCTCCATTAACATTTGTTGTTTATCTTTAGCTTTCTGAACTGTAATATGTATTATAATTTCCTCTTCATTGTTGAATTTCATTTTATTTCAATGTATTCTGTAGGCTTACAAATTTTTTAAGATAGTGTATTATGAGTTACTTCTTCCATTCTACCATTGGATTTACTATTTTAATATTATATATATATATATATAACCAATACTCCCAGACAAAACCTCGAAAATCATTCATGCATTTTATTTTCAAAGCATTCAATCTCCTGATAAAAGTAAATACAGTAATTTTTTTTTTATTATACTTTTTTGTTTTACACTCAAAACATATTTAAATAAAAAATACCAAAAATGACTATTTTCTTAACTTTATACACACAATTATATTTTTATAATCTTTTTTTCAATTTTTGATACAAAATGTATTCGAAAAATTGAGGTCACCTTTTCCTGGGTCGTTCACTGTAAAAATCGATAGGCATCTGATATTTATCGGTGAAAATAATCGTACCCAATTTCATTCGATTCACGGAATTCATTCGAAAAATATTATAACACACAAATATCATTAAAAAAATAGTCGATTTGTACTCAGGGACGCTCACAACGTGTCGATTCTTAAAAATTCGAGAGATCATATTACTGATCGCACAATAATAATTTTCCTTTGCATATATAATGTGTTGTAGAAAAAAAATCTGATGTGGGCAACACATGACTTTCCTTATATAATGTATTGAATTTACTACTTTTACAGTAAAAAATAGGTTTTTCTTATAGTAGATACTAATATTCTTTCCAAGATATTGAATTTTCGACAATTAGTCGTCATTTTCATTGATTTAGCGTCATTTTTATCAATTTGGCGAGATTTTTGTTAATTTGGCAACAATTAAAAATGTCGCCAAGTTGGCGACATTCCGCCAAATTCGTCGCCAAAATCTCGCCAAGTGTTATGGATGAAGAAATAAGTTATTCTTACAGCAGACAAATGACTATTGGCGTTCAAATACAAAAGCATTACTCAAAGTATGTTTATCCATGAATGGAACGAGCTAGATCCAAGAGAATGATATCACCCAATTTATCGTATGATATTACATATGAAAAGTGAACATGTTTCTCAATAGGAAATATTTTTCTTTTATTTTATATGACTTTTTGATAATTTTTTTGAAAAATGTAAAATATCTCGAGAACGGTTTATGTTAGCGTTCTAAAATTTATGCCAATCGTTTTTTAATGAAAAATTACATAAGAAATGTCTACTTGTGTAACTTTATTAGTGGTTTTGATTTTTTGACGATTTTTTCAAAATTTTATTCGAAAATTTAGGGGGCTTCTGAACATTCGATTGCGTATAAAAACAATAGGCTTCCACTGTTTACGGATTGTGATTTTTGTACCAAATTTGGTTCGAATCGGTCCATTCGTTCGTCAGTTATCGTCTCCACAGACTCACACTGACACACACATACTTTCACACACACACACACATACTTTCACACACACACACATACTTTCACACACACACACACACACACACACACACACACACAGACATCACTTCAAAAATGTTAGATTCGTGATCAGGGATGCTTGAAACGTGCTCTCCCGTCGAAAACTCGAATTCGAGTTTTCGACCCCGTCACAATACTTTCCTTATACATTATGTATATAAGGAAAGTAATAACACCCTTTTCAAGCTAATATGCCTATGTGTCTGCATAATGTTTCGACACAATTTTTTCGTCTGGTTACGAAATTCGAAGTTTGGCTTTATTGCTGTTATTAAACTTCGGTGTAAATCGGTAAAACAAAAGTAATATTCTTCGGCGCTGGGAAATATATTGATTCCGCCGATGTAGGAACATCTTAAGGAAGGCGGTGGGAGGCTTTCTAAGTAAAACTGTTGGAGCTACAACGCCACATACATGGAAAGCCATTTTCTTTATTACTTTTCTTATATACATAATGTATAAGGAAAGTATTGTGACGGGGTCGAAAATTCGAATTCGAGTTTTCGACGAGAGAGTCCGTTTCAAGCATCCCTGATCACTAATCAAACACTTTTGAAGTGATGTCTGTGTGTGTGTGTGTGTGAAAGTATGTGTGTGTGTGTGAAAGTGTGTGTGTGTGTGTGTGCGTGTCAGTGAGTCTGTGGAGACGATAACTGACGAACGAATGGACTGATTCGAACGAAATTTGGTACAAAAATCACAAACCATAAACACTGGAAGCCTATTGTTTTTATACGCAATCGAATGTTCAGAACCCCCCTAAATTTTCGAGTGAAATTTTGAAAAAATCGTCAAAAAATCAAAGCCGCTAATAAAGTTACGCAAATAGATATTTCTTATGTAATTTTGCATTAGAAAACGATTGACATAAACTTTAAAACGCTAACATGAACCGTTCTCGAGATATTGTACATTTAAAAAAAAATTATCAAAAAGTTATATAAAATAAAATAAAAATAGTTCCTATTGAGAAACATTTTCACTTTTCATATGTAATACCATGCGATAAATTTGGCGACATCATTCTCGTGGATCTAACTCGTTCCATTCATTAAAAAAGATACTTTGAGTAATACTTTTGTATTTGAACGCCAATACTCATTTATCTGCTGTAAGAATAACTTACTTTTCCGTCCATAACGCTTGGCGAGATTTTGGCGACGACTTTGGCGAAATGTCGCCAACTTGGCGACATTTTTAATTGTTGCTAAATTAACAAAAATCTCGCCAAATTAATAAAAATGACGCTAAATCAATGAAAATGACGACTCATTGAAGAAAATTCAATATCTTGGAAAGAATATAAGTATCTACTATAAGAATAACATTTTTTTTTAACTGTAAAAGTAGTAAATTCATTGCATTATATAAGGAAAGTGTGTTGCCCACATCAGATTTTTTTATTTACTTTAAAATAATGCAAGCTACTGGACAAAATCCCAATAACAGCATGCAACATAAAATGCATTACAAAATATACAGATTAAAATATAATAAAATATTACATTAAAATGCAAACCATTGACAACACATGATGTTTCGAAGGGATGTGTGTCTGTATATCTCAATGTGTGTGTATGTATCTTGGTGTGTGTGTGTCAGGTACAACCATCCAGTGGGAGGGGGCCGGACTCCCAATACTTTTGCTGCAAGGCTGAAGAAGACATGAAACATTCACAGAGGGGAAAATCAAATATTAAGGAGATCGTGGTAAATGTTTGTAGAGGACCCACGATTTGTATGGGTGACCCTGTGTGTGTGTGTGTGGACGCGATATCTCACGAACGAATGGAGCGCTTTGTAAATCATTTGGTACAATTATTACAATCATTGAATATTGAATGGAACCCTATTGATTTTCAACGCAATCGAATGCTGGGAAGAACTCTCCATTTTTGAATGAATTTTTGAAAAATTCATTAAAAATATCAGGATCTTCAATACTGTTAAACGAAATTTTCATTGGAATATGAATAATACCAACTGCAACGCTCCATCATAAACTGTTCTCGAAAAAATGTACGTGTTTCAAATAAAGTTATCAAAAAGTGACATAAAATTAAAAAAAGTGGTAAATATTGCTAATAGGTTTACTTTCCATATTATATCACACATCCATTAGCATAATTTTCGTGAATCCAGTTCGTTCTAATTACAAAAGATGATACTTTTTTTAATAGTTTTATATTTTGATGTCCAAGAAATAGCTGATAGTCATTTATTTCAGGGGATATTCATTAGAAATGTGCATTGTATTTATGGATTTTGCACATGAGTATGGATAAGTTATTCAGTTTGGTCTAATAAGTGGATCTTGTACCCTATTGTTTCGCTGTGGATGAAGTAAAATCATTGCATTTGGTAGAATAAGTCATGGACTGCCCACATCAGATTTTTTTTTAATGAAAAACATTATTTCTTAGTCATGAATGCGACTCACAAAAGAAAGTGGGGGAATATCGGCTGTTTACATCGTAATGAGTAAAATGATAAAGTTAGCACTCATTTTCAGTTATAAAAATTTCACTCTTATTTTAAGCGAAATAATCACGCTTTCAGTTTGCAAAGCACTTTCCAAAATTCATTAAAACTCTTTCTCCTACTCTCTCTCCCTCTCCTACTCTCTCTCCTACTCTCTCTCTCCTACTCTCTCTCCTACTCTCTCTCTCTCCTACTCTCTCTCTCTCCTACTCTCTCTCTCCTACTCTCTCTCTCCTACTCTCTCTCTCTCCTACTCTCTCTCCTACTCTCTCTCTCCTACTCTCTCTCTCTCCTACTCTCTCTCTCCTACTCTCTCTCTCCTACTCTCTCACCTTTTCTCTCTCTCTCTCTCTCGCTCGCTGTCTGTCCTACTTTCTATGTCTTTCTTTTTCTGTCCTACTTTCTATGTCTCTCTCTCTGTCTCTCTCTCTGTCTCCCTTTCTCTGTATCTGTCTCTCTTTCTCTTTCTATCTTCTTCTCTCTCGCTCGCTGTCTGTCTCTCGCTCGCTGTCTGTCTTGTAATGTCTCTTTCTTGCTGTATCGCTCTCCGTCTCTCTCTTGCTGTCTCTCTCTGTGTGTGTCTCTCTCTCTCTGTGTCTCTCTATCGAGAACACAACCGGTTGATTATTTGAATCCTATTCTGTGCAAATAAGAAAATCCTTTAGACATACACAAAACTAAATCCAATTCATTAAGTACTTGACTCGCTTCATTTATAAAATCTTTCAATGAAGTTCCCCGAAACAAAGGCCGTAAGTTTATTCTGATGGCTGAAAAAAATATAGGTTTCCACTTAGTCCTCAAATCACCTGCAGATTTGGGATCCCGTGTTCCTCACGCTTTAATGAATTGCTTGACTTCCTTCAAGAACGGAAAAACAGGCAAGCTGTTTCGCAGATATCCCTCCCCTTCTCTCTCATTATCGTTCACCCAAGTCTTATTATCTAGAAGAGAAATGACGCGGCGTGCCATTGTTATCGTTGCCGAAAGACATTCGAACAATCATTATCCGCGTTTATATAGCAACATCTATAAGCACCTAGAATAGCCGCTACAATGCCTATTAGTGTGTGCACGGCTGCGCATACTCCACCTATGTTTTTACCAAAAATGTTTTGAAGCATCTACTTCTCAGGATCTATACTGTAGAGCTTAGATGATAACTATTAAAATCATCGTTTCTCAACCCCACCCCCCATCTGATATGTTTTATGATTGCATTTTATTTTCATTCTTCAGGAATCTGTTCAATGGCGGAATGGATTGTTCCCCTGTCTTGGGTGGGATCGGGTTTCGTGTTCCCCAGTATTCAACCAGGGGCATGAGTCTATTTGCTGTAAGGAATTTTAGTTCGAATATGGGTTGTTATTGTGCGATAAGTCATTTCTGTGAACTATACAACAACTTCCCCGATCACCTCGATGTTTTTTATTCATCGGAAACAGATTTTTAAAATCACTTGTTGTAAATATTTTATATTTTAATGTATTTATTAATTCGCAGGTGTTTTCGAAAATCATTTGTTGTCAATGGTTTGCATTTTAATGTATTTTATAAAATTTTAATCTGTATATTTTGTAGTGTATTTTTATCTTGCACGCTGTTACTGGGACTTCGTCCTGTAGCTCGCATTCTTTTAAAATAAATAAATGTTAATAATCCTAACTGGTTCGCTTGTTAGACGAATCACCGACCTAATCAGCATTTTCTGCGTTCCTACGGGAGAGTAGGAATAAGTTTTCGGATCGGGAGAGTTGAGGGTCGTACATGTCTTGAGTGAGTGCTGGGAAGGAAAGAGAGCTTCTTGAGTGAGTGGAGCGGTCTTGGAATGATGCAGGTTTCGAGTAAGGGAGTGGGAGGAAAACTCAGTGATTACAAAAATGGCTAGGAAAGGTCTAGTATTCGGGGCTTGGATGCAATACGAGGAGAGATAAAAGAAGGCCCGTGGTAAGCATAAAAGCTTTAGAATCGTCTCCATTTAAGAGTTATCACCAGGTCAGTTAATGGTAGTATCTTGTATATTTGTAATGTATTCTGGACGTGTGCAATAATAAATACTGTTTATGTCACCAGTTGCTTTAAACAACCAGCTGCTGTTATTTCTCTGAAGTGAACAATAAACTTAGTTTGATTTTAATCAATGCAGTCCTGTGTCATTGCCCTTGGACTGAAGGGTCTGAATATCAAATAATTTAAATTTGAGTTAGGTCAGTTTTTGACGTATCGAAGATCCGTCCTCGAGAACGATCTCTAAGGAGGATAAGGAGACATGAGGTCTTTACTAGTATTAATCCAATGTCCAATAATCCGTTCCGACGACAGACACGTGCTTTTCTCTCCTTAAAGTTTCGTTTCATCTCTTAATAATTACAGTTCTGGAATTTTATATCGCTGTTCACTTCATAGCGTTTCAGTTCGAACCAATGGTTTTGAGTCAGATTCTCAGTAGTGTGTATGTAGAATTCTCACTTAGGGAGGAACCAGGACCTCCAACATCTAAATCTTGAGACTAATCTTGAGACTGGGTTACACGAACTTTACAAAAAACTTCACATTCTTCTCTCCTTCGTGAGGTAAAAACTTTTTAGTCTTATGAATCCATAGTGTCTTAATTCTCTCTTTTATTTCATCGTCCCTTCCTTTATCTACGTGATCTTTTCATGAACAAATGACTTAAGTCCTTCAACCCTCGATTTGAATCCTCGAAATCTGAATTTTGAAACCGCTTCTAAGTCGAGGTTTGTCTCTCTATTGTAAAAAGTAGTCCATTTTTAGAGAACGTCTTGTAAACTGCCTTACTCCCCCAACAGGAAATCGAATCCTGGATCTCCGAACTGCCCAGCCGACGTCGGTCTACCGCTGAGCCATTAGGACGAAATTGCAAGTTCTTATCGTCGAAGTGGACTCTGCATTCTCCACCCCCTAATTTCAAATTGCCAGGCAACGGACAATCTGACTGACCACCTCCTGCTATTTTTACCTCAGGTTAGCCTCCTGTTACTACTATTTTTACCCAGCTTAGCCTCCTGCGTGGTTGTAATTTTCCCAATTTGAAATCGTCGCTCAATCTTCTAGAGTCCACTGAATCCGTGTTAGTCGTCCTAGTGTCACTTTCAGACCTCCGACATTATTATTATTTTTCAATGACCTCTTTATCTATATTCGCAATAACCATTTTCCCATTTTTGTAAAATGGACGTACTTGTCAAGTTCAAATATAATGTAAAACTGTCTGTTTAATCACAATATTTATTATAAATTGTAATATTTTTAGACCTAAATAAAAGTTCGTTTGGTGGGATGGTAGACCTTGGGTGCCTCCTGAATTCAGGAGGTATCCTTTCCCGGCCGTGCAGATAGCTACTCTAAACCCAATATGTGAGTCGCACGGTCTGGGGTCTTCAGACCTCCGACATCAGGAGGTATCCTTTCCCGACCGCGCAGCTAGCTACTCTAAACCCACTGTGCGAGTCGCACGGACTGGGGTCATTATACCTACGACATCTTTGCACTAACCTGCAGGGTTAATTTGTTCGGGCGCCAGCCATTGTAAAGAGCCTTGCTGCCCCAGTCGGGAATCGAACCATGTATCTTCGAACTGGCCAGACGACGCTTTACCGTTGAGCTACTGGGACGAAATTGTAAGCTCTTATAGTCGAAGTGGACTCTGCAATCTGCGTTATACAGCAAAGAATTTTTCTCGTTAAACAGAGAATTTTTTGCTTTTTAGTTTGTCTGATTAAGTTCGAGGCAAGTCAACTGTAGATAGATTGTCTGTACTTTGTATATATAGAGAATTTGTCGCAAATTACTTTCTTTTCTGAAATTTATTTTTCATCTCGAAACATATAGTCGACAGTGAAATTTATTTTCATGTCGAAACATAGTATCCTTTAAAATTGTTTATTAAACTCTTTCATTTTTTCCATTTCATACTTACCTGAACACGAGACAACATCGGCATTTATTGCGAAAAGTATTACGCAGAAATGTATTCTAAATTTCGGAAGGACTCTGTACCTACAACCCATTTGACATCTTCGCAATTAGTTCTTACAAGGCAGCTAAGCGGATCTCAAACATCCGTATCTAACCAATCTCAGTTATTGGGAAACCCGTATTCAACTTCAGAACAAGATGTTTAAACTCACTTTATAGAGCACTCTATTCGATGACAAAAAAAAACAGTAAATACCATTCTTCGCAGAGTACAAGAGAATATCGAACATTTGAAACAATCACGTACCTTGAAAATTCGAAGCCACAAGCATTGCGCCTGTACAATATTTATAAAGATCTGTTCCTTAAAATTTTAATACTAATAAGTACTAAAAGTAAAACTCCGAATATGTAAATAAGATTTTTTAAATTTTAGAGAAATTATTTTTCTTTAAAAAAGGCTTATAGCTCGTTTCTTGATTTTACTACTCTTATATAAACATATGGAAGATTTTTTAATCATACTCTACTATATACTGATAAATAAAAAAAAATATATATATATAAATATATATATATATATATATATATATATGTGTGTGTGTGTGTGTGTGTGTGAGAGAGAGAAATGCTGATTGTAGGTGCACAAATTATATTAATAAAAACAGAAATGAAAATTTTAGTAATTTTATTGTATTTTCACAAAGTTTTGGGGAAATGTGCTGTGTAATTCTTTTCTTAAAAAAGATATTTAACAGTGTGCACTTAAACAGAAATTAAAACAGAATCGATGATGGCTCATGGATTTAAAACTACACGCACACACACACACTTTAAAGTTTAATGAATCTAATATATTTCTTGAGTGCCAAAAGAATAAAAAGTAAATGAACATGCAAGTAACCCGAATAAATAGCAAATACAGTACTTTGAAGCAAAAGTTCTGAAAATATCTGTTAATGATTTAGAGTAATTTTTATTAAGCAATTTACTATAGTCTCGAAACACCTTTTTTTGATTTTTTGATTCCTATAACAGTATTTCTTAGAGTTAAGACAAATTGTCACAAATCCTTTACAACTTAATTTTGTTGTTTACATAGCTATACAAATAGGATATAAATTAAAAAACAAATGAAAAAAATAACGTTAACTGATGCAAGAATTTATAAAAAGTAAAATCTTAAAAACATAATAGAAAATAAATTAGTAATGGTATTGACCGGTTTTAGAGGCAGTCCCATTATTTACAAAATAAATACAGAACAATCGCACCAACAACCGTCTGTTTAGCTTACAGACGCCTGTTTATCTTTAGTGTGGTTGCTCTATCTTTATATCTCGAAGGAGGGAGTTGCTATATTTTTGACGAAGATTTTTCTTTTGACCATTTATAACGGTATCTTCCTTTGCACCCATTCCTCTTTTGGACTTCGGGTTTGTTGGTTCTCTTGCACTGACGAAGGAGATCCAACGTATCCTCGAAACAGCTGCATGCCGCATTATCATTTTATTTGTGCTTATACACGTTGCTCAAGTCCTTCGCACAAAGTGTATTTTACTTATTGTAATATAACTGTTTCATATGCAAATAAGCTTTTTGAAAGTAAATTGCGAAATGCTACTATTTATTAAAATATTCGTTAGACAAAGATTATAATTCATGCATGAGGTGATTAGCACTTTCTGTTTAAGAAATTTTCTTCTAAGTTAGAACGAGAGAATAAGTTTTTATGACACAACAAATTGCGTATTCTGAATAACCAATTATTCAGAATATTTATCTAGTCTAAGTGATAATTACCAAAACAACGGTGCTTCGTCTCAGGCGATGAGAGTTTTAATTAGAGGAATGAATTTGGAAGATTAAGATATCAGAAAAGGTCAAATGTCCTTTGTTGCTATTATTATCCACAAATGTACATACAAGAAGAAAATTTTTAAAAACATGCATAAGAATATGTTCTAGTTATCTGGAAACATTTATATTTAAATATCAGAGAATCTGAATAACACCGCCCAATATTTGACTTTGGAACTGCTAACAACAAATAATCTGCCATTAAATAATTTCCGACGAAAACAAGAGCTATTTTTAACTTCAAATTATGATTAAATTTATCAAAAGAAAGTAACAAGTGTTCAAAGCTGCGCCTTTTTTACACACTAACAAATTTTACTTTCGTTAAAAAGCTATAGGGAAAAAAATGAAATTCCTGGTTAAAATTTCATATTACACATCAATTCATTTGATAATGATAAAAATACTTTTTTTTTACTATTTTAATGGTTTCAGAATTTAAAATCTCTTAAATAAGGGCATACGCTTTTAAATTTAAACAAAAGAAAGTTTTATCTGCAATAAAAATACTTTAATTAACAAAGGGGAAACGCAGGGCAAGGCATCTTCTTCTCGACTCCCAGCGAACCGGGTGGAAGAAAGCGAGGTATGTTGTTCCCCAATCGGGGGTCTCCTAGAGTCTTTCACCCAAAATTCTCGACTTTAATTCAGTTGAAGAACTTCAACTTCAACGCTTCCACCCTTTTAGTCCCCCTCGGTGTCGGCAGATGGCGCCACAGCTGTCCACTTCGGTGGACAGAGGTGGCCCCGGCTGCGGATTCTGAGCCGGCCAATAGGATTCAAGAGGCTAGCATTTGCCCACACATCGACGCCAGCACAGAACATCACTCAGTTACTGACTGATTATTAAAACTTAGTGTTCTTTTTTTGTAATGTACTGAACAAATTTGATTTAAACCTAAATTAAAATTAACTTATCTTAAAAACTTAACTCATGTCAGTGTAACTCACAATTGTAATCCATTGTAATCAACTTAAAGATGCAACTGTAGATCTCAAATCTTGCAAAAACCTAACTTGTTGTAAATTTAATTATTCATACTAAATTTTCATATTGTATATTAAAACTAAATTTAATGTGACTCGCTCTTACGGACTTTCCACCCTTGCCCACCTTTTTTACAGCCGAGCAGGCAGAAACCATTTCCAAGACTCTACAAAATAAGCTGACCAACTCCTCTGCCCACCTCCCATTGGTGGAGCCACGCTGATCGCAATTGCTATATATAACACTCCTTTTTGACTTATTTTGTACTTTTTCCATCTAAATGTACTTAAATTTTTCTACAGTAAATCTTTATTCCACAGAGCTTGCTCTGTATTTTCTATTGGTTGCCCTTAAGGCATTGGCCCCTCCCCCTTCCTCCCTAGCACCGACTTGCAGGTCGAAGCCTTCCAAGACATAGTCCAACCTGACATCATCATACAGCAACTGCCACATCAGCGCCCTCGATGGAGTAGAGCGCCACACGCATATTGCTATATATGAAAAATCCATCATCAGTTAACATTGCTATATATTCGATGTGGGGTTAAGTGCATCCTGCACAGGAACCCCGTAAAGAATCGTCTTGGCTGGCTTATTTTCGATGTGGGGATGAGTCTCCTGGAGGCAGGTACCCCGTAAACAGAAGTCTTGGACTTGGACTTTAATTAACAAAACATTGCTAACGGTATTAAGCGTATCAACTGATTTTGGGAGGCAAAAAACAGCCTCTTTCAACTGAATAGAGAAGAAAAACAACCGCACCAGTCTCTATTCTGGCTGTTTTCGCCTCTAAAACCCATTGATACTGTTAATCAACTTTTACTTTCCCTAGAATACATGGTAATGTATAGAGAAAGTATTAGAATCTTATAGTAACTCGAATTTTTGACGGATCTATATGTTTTAGGACCTCTAGAACACGAAAATACTATTCTCAGCGTTCTCTCTATCTATTTTTCTCTTTCTCTCTTTCTGATTAGATTTTAGTACGATTCGAAAAAAAAAACTTTCCTTTTTTACGAAATGGTCCGCAAAAATCATCAAAATAAAAGACTACGTATGTTTAAATGTATCCATTAAATGGTTTGTGCGTAATGTTTGATGATGAAACGAATAAGACTAATCCCATTACTCTAGGACTACCCGTTCTCGAGATATTTTATTTTCATTTTTTTTTATTTTTACTACATCGCCTTTGAAAATACGTCCATTACCCAATGAAAACGAAAATTGAATTAAAAGTGCAAATTATGTGTCATTTCAAATAATAATGCGTGTCATTTTGTGTAAATAAACTCAATTTAATGATTTTTTTTTTTCAAAAATAAAGAGAAAATGAGATTGAGTCTGTAGGGAAAGTCATGTATTGTCCACATCAGATTTTTTTATATTATTATTAACTATTCTTACTATTATTATTAATGAGTATTATTTTACATTACTCTTAAGTCTTCTTAATGAAGATTAATTTAAACTCAAGACGTTTGAGCAAAAGTTTATAAAAAGATATTTCATATAGAATATTTATTTATTTAATATATTTTTGCACAAAAATTGATTTTTATTGTTTTCTTAAATTTTGATATGAAATGTCCGGAAAAATGGAAGACTCATTTCCATATTCCGATCTCACTGGAAATGAAAATAGCCACTAAAGTTTACCGACTGTTAATAAATATTCCATTAGAATCACTCAGTTAGTTCGAGAGATATCATGTCCACAGACACACACATGCACATATATATATACGTACATAAATGTATGACGCAAAATAATTTATTCGCACTCAGTACAGCTCAAAATACACAAATTCGTCAAACACGAGCGTAGTATTCGTGATTCCATCCCAAAACTTCTATTTACATATACTATAAATTATAGTACGATAAAAAAAATTATATCAAAAATCTAAAGTCTAAAATTATATCAAAAATAAACAAGAAAGATCAATCATACATAAAGCATAGATTATGAAACACTTTCCAACTGAAATGCAATTCTATTTAAACATCTCTAAAATGCGATACATTCAGCGGCGATATTTTTAGCACTTTGCAACATAGTTGAAAAGTGTTTATGGCTTTGTTCATTCTGTCTGTCTGTCCGTTAGCACGATAATAGCCGTAAAAATGACTTTATCAAAATGAAATTTTAGTATGTTGTTCAGACGGTCTGGGGACCTATGGGAATATAAATGAATAATATCGCCCAATTAGTTTTGGATTGAACCCGGATTGAAAAAATAAAATACGTTGAACCCTATGAGACCTCATTTTTCAAACATTTTTTAAGCGGATTTAAAATTCACAAATTTCTTCGAAAGTTTTAGAGAATATTCAAATTATTCCATAAAATATATAAAAAAATTTCAGCAAAATATATTCAGTAGTTTTTAAAATAAAAATTAAAATAATAATTACACCTTTTATATGAAGAGATTATGTGACCATTATATGAAGAGATCACGTGACCCACTTCAAAATAAAATATAGCATCCATCTTGTGTCAAAATCGTGATTTTAAGTTCTTTTTAATTCATATTTAGTGTTGTATCCGTCCTAAAACAGCTTTATTTTTGCTTACATTCTGTGCATTTACATACTGAAACAATAAGCATTAGAAACAATAAGCATTATTTTTAAGCACAGAGATTAATTACTTGTACCTCCATGGTCTTAAGATTTTAAATAAAATAAATTATTATAGTATTTTGATGAATAAAATGAATGGAAAAACTGCTTTTATAAAGAGAGCTAGGCGTGTTATATTTCGATGACGTCATTTGAACAAATTTCATTTGTTTTCGATGATGTTTTCAAATATAATATATTGTTGTAGTATTATGGTAATTTTAAAAATATTACTGAGGAATGCATCGCATTTTAGAGATGGTTAAATCAGGCAATTTATATTTCAATGTCGTCATTTGAATGAAGTTCATTTTTTTCGATGAAGTTTTAAGTTTTCAAATATAATAAATTAATGTAGTATTGTGATAATTTTAACAATATTACCGAGGAATGCATCGCATTTTAGAGACGTTTAAATAAAATTGCATTGAAATTAGAAAGTGTTTCATAATCAATGCTTTATGCATGATTGATCTTTCTTGTTTTAATTATCACAGAGCTACAATCATTTATTTTACTTAAAAACTTCAAACTTCATCAAAAACAATGAACTTCATTCAAATGACTTCATCAAAATATAAATCATATGGCTCTCTATGTAAAAGCAGTGAATATTCCATTGATACACTTTCATTGCAGACGCCAGAGTTAAATAATTTTGAATGAAATAAATTCAGCTGTTCTTATAATACAACTCATCTTACAATCACTTGTTTACATTCTGCATCCATTAAAATTAGGCTTCGTTGCAGAAATAATCAAAGTTGGATGATCATTTAAACTCAAATATATTGTAATTGCGTTGGTGCAGAATATAGATGCACAGAAAATAAGCGGTTTTAGGACGGATGCAATACTAAATATAAATGTAAAAGAACTTGAAAAATCTTTAAAAATGTTTACTCTGGAAAAAAAATGGATACCCTATTTTCTTTTGAAGTGAGTCACATAATCTCTTCATATTATATGGGTGTCATTATTATTTAAATTTTTATTTAAAAAACTACCGAACATATTTTGCGGAATTTTTTTTTACATATTTTATGGGATAATTTGAATATTTTCTAAGATCTTCGAAGCAAATTTAATTGCTTAAAAGAAAGGTTTGAAAAATGAGGTTCCATAGGGTTCAATGTATTTCATTTTTTCAGCTCGGGTTCAATCGAAAACTAATTGGACGATATTATTCATTTACATGCCCATATGTCCCACAGACCGTCTCAACAACGTACTAAAATTTCATTTTGATACAGTCATTTTTACGGCAGTTATCGTGCGAACGGACAGACAGACAGACAGAATGAACAAAGTCATAAACACTTTTCAACTATGTTGTAAAGCGTTAAAAATTTAAACAAATTGAGATTATTGTATTTCTTTAGCAAAAAGTAAATCACTGTAAATCGCCTCTAATAGTATACGCGCTTATGGGCCTGTCCCACAAGCTAATACCAGCCCGACTCATCCTCATGTCAGGGCGGATTTCTTACGACGATTTCGGATCTGGTCGGAGTCAGGCTAAGTTTATAAAAAGTCAACTCCTGGCTCTGCCCAAACTGTCTTCCTGTTCAAGCGGAGTACGGGCATGTTAAATATGTGGGTGCTGTTGAAGACCCAGACCGTCCGACTCGTCCTGAGGACTTAGAGTAACTAGTTGGACGGCCGGGAAGGAAATATGTGGGTGCGTAATTTCTTCCGAGAGGTTGGTGGTAAGGGAAGGAGGGTACAGTTTCTGTGGATGCCACCACTGCTGGGTTCCGGTCTCAATTGAGTGGCACTCCCCGGTCGTCCAAACAGATACCTTACATTTTCGGGTAGTTCGAACTGTCTAGGTCGAAGAAGAACTCATGCCAGACCGGAAATAATCAATGTTTAAAAATGGTATAAATGGAACTTAAAAGAGTGCTTAAAACTATGTTGTCGATTTCAGCTATGTAAAAGTGCGAGTGTAGAAAGAAAACTTTGCCTTAATTCTGGGTACAAACATTGCACACATTTATATTTTAGACACGTTTGAATAAACATTACCTCAGTCCGAATTCAGACAAAACTCAAGAGCCTTCGGGTCGTGCATGGACACAATCCTACACATGTAAAAAGCACACGAAAATGTTTTCATACCGGATGCGGGCATCGGCCCTTGTGGGCAAAGCCGGAAATTTCGTTCGGTGAAAAGGTCTATCCTGTGAGTCGAAATGCACAGGCGAACAACTTCGGTTTTATAACGAATATATAAACTATTCTATAAATGATTATTTAGAATGCAAAAATTATCCAATGTTGGCTGAAAATGACTTTCGATTTGTAAGCTAAAATATCCTCTTTGTTCTAATTAATTGAGTTCAATCGTACAAAATAATACATGAAATAAATACTAATGTCTGCGGATTTTAAATGATTTCCTTTATTTTGTAACTGAGTAACCTACTAAAAAGAATTTTGAGAGTTATTTATCATACTATAGTGAGAATGGTTTTCATTTGCTCTGAACAAGCATTACTTTTATATTATTAAAAGTTTATGCCACTGAAAGTTACGGAAACGTTTATGAAATAAATATGCTTTACAACGTTAATTTCCGACAAAATCTCGAATTCGGTATTTTGATGTAAACCATTCCTTGACATATAAAGATACGCACCTTCAACTAAACAGACAGTGGTAGTTTGATTGATCACCACATAAACAAGGAATTCATACAGTACCTCATTTGGATATTCTGGCTCATTCCACCCTTAACAGATGTTTTCATTTCGGAAGGATTAGATTGTGGGGAAAACAGCTTTACAGGCACGGTATACTTTCAGAATCAATCAATGAAATTGTATAACTTATAATTAAACAAGAAACCTCTTCAACGGATTTTCTTCAAATGTGACAATTAGATCTCTTATACATTACTTTGAATACAATTAATTAACAATATAAATCGGAATCATTAAAATGGACTTCTTTCAGTAAATAAACCGCAACAAATAAAACAATAAATATAATGCATAAATGCTTGTTTTCTATGTAATTTTGCATGGGAAAACAAATAAAATCGTTTTCGATATGCTAGGATAGACAGTTTTAGGGGCATGACCGTTTTCCGAATTTTGAAGTTTTTTTTCCAGTCTGCATCAAATAAAACAGTGCCATTCTAATAACAGAACAGTGCCTCTCTAATAAAAAAAATTAAATTGAATGCAATTTCAAATGTGCATTCATTGCACAAAATTTCGTACTATATAACAGCTATTTCATTCATTCCCATAGCTACCAATAAAATGTTAGACTGTTAGTACGAGATGAAAATCTTGCATGTATCACGTAAAATATTAATTATAAATGAAGAGCTACTCATTTTCCTTCTGTAATTGTGTTTGCATTTAAGCTAATTTTTATTGTACATCCCTATACTTCAACATTTCTTCGAATAATGTGACTGAGGATTGTAATCTCTGCTCGTAAGTTTGATCCGGAAATTTCGAATTCACAACCAAAACATGTCGATATATTGTCATTTTTCGAAGGTATTTTAAATCTTAAAAGTATTGCCTTTTTTCAGTTTCCTCTGAAGAAATAATTGGTTAAAGTATTTTCTTCAATTTAATGAAGCGAATCTCTATCAGTATAGCATTTAAAATTAAGTGTAACCTTTGTAGCACATATATACATTTGGAGAAATTTTAATTCTAAATAGCATTATCGCAACGCTTTAAATTTCAAAATAAAATTTTGAAATGTTCTTTAAAATTGTGATTGGTGGATTTCTTGAAAAGTGCCTAGCGTTTAGAATTATCTGAAACAAGCACTTTTAACGACCATTGGCTTCACATGAAATGTATAATAGCTTAAAACGTTTTATAAAATATAAAAACAGAAACACATAAATGATTGGACATAACCTTCGATAAAAATATTTAGTTACAGCATAAAAAATTGATACGGCCTTTACTGACACGGTTACTCTGTCTCTTTATCTGAAAGCAGACAACTTTTGACCAAAGAAACTGATTGATGCTTTCAATCAACATTTTATGCTCTTCTCGACGAAGTATTTTTATTGCATATCAATTTAGAGGGCAATTTTAGCGAACAGTTTATTATTAAATTTTAGCATGCAAGTGAAGTAGAAAGTAATAATTTCCCATGCATAAAATAAATATAGAAAGTTTAGCAACTTCGAAAATGTTGCTTTTCCATATGCCCATTCTAATTAACTTGACGTAACTCCCCTCTGTATTTTGGTCCAACATCTTCAACAGGTTCGTTCTCTGCTCACAAAACACGTAGAGAGCTGAAACTCGACCCACAGTTTCATCCTGAAGATTTTCATCTGTCGAACGATCCTACGCCACTGTGTCACGTCTTTATGTTTTTTACGCATAACTAGGTTTATACCTTTTTTCATGCATTTTCTTTGCGAATGACAGTTCTGAGGCTTCAAATGAAATAAATGCTAGTCTGGTTCCAACGCATATTTAATATTACATATGTTTGAACGTAAATCACGTAAAAAATAATGAAATGTAAAAAAGTATGAGAAAAAACAAGTTTTTCAATGTCTTCCCCTACAGAACAGTGGCGCATGGAAAAGTAGAAAAGAAATTTGAATCACACATGAAATTGAACCCAGTTGACAGTGCAAACACATTCCATTCAAAATAATGCTATATAATTCTTATCATTATTCAAAATTGATATTATTCCAAATTTTCGAAACTATGAAACTATTACATCTGCCTACAACCCTTTGACCATTTTGCATAATATCAATTTTGGATAATGGTAAAATTTATATAGCAGTTTTTTAATTACATCTTTATATATACATACTTTTTTATGCGTTACTATTATATAGGAGAAAACATTGAGAAACTTGTTTTCTATCATAATTTATTTCATCTTCATATTTTAACAAATGGAATAAAAATTATACATTTATGAAAACATATTTAAAGTATTCATTGGATTGTGTAATTATTTTGTTTTGCGCGGAACTAAAATGAAGATATTTAAATACTGGGAATAAAATATTGAATTTATATCAAAAACTTGATGCATTGAAAATAGTTAAGCTTTTATAAAAAAAAACAACATGCAGTTTCTTCGCCATTGTTAAAACTTTAATTTGTCGCAGAAAATAAAAATAATTCATTTTGCAGATAATGCATGGAAAAGTAGAAAAGAAATTTGAATCACACATGAAATTGAACCCGGTTGACAGTGCAAACACATTCCATTCAAAATAATGCTATATAATTCTTATCATTATTCAAAATTGATATTATTCCAAATTTTCGAAACTATGAAACTATTACATCTGCCTACAACCCTTTGACCATTTTGCATAATATCAATTTTGGATAATGGTAAAATTTATATAGCAGTTTTTTAATTACATCTTTATATATACATACTTTTTTTATGCGTTACTATTATATAGGAGAAAACATTGAGAAACTTGTTTTCCATCATAATTTATTTCATCTTCATATTTTAACAAATGGAATAAAAATTATACATTTATGAAAACATATTTAAAGTATTCATTGGATTGTGTAATTATTTTGTTTTGCGCGGAACTAAAATGAAGATATTTAAATACCGGGAATAAAATATTGAATTTATATCAAAAACTTGATGCATTGAAAATAGTTAAGCTTTTATAAAAAAAAAAAAAACATGCAGTTTCTTCGCCATTGTTAAAACTTTAATTTGTCGCAGAAAATAAAAATAATTCATTTTGCAGATTTAAATATAGATATGTGGTATAAATCATTTAATAGTCTATCATTAAAACTAATTCAGTATAACTTTAGATGCATAAATGATTCAAATTGTCCAAATTTTGTGTGAATGCGAATAATAGCCTGTGAGAGAAAATATCGTGGAACTTAATTTGCATTGCAGATTTAAATTTGTGGGTTTTTCAGAACATAAAACATTTGAAATTTTACTCACCAAACCACGAGCAATAAACTGAAATCCGAAAATTAATCCAAAACCAGCAGGAGAGAAAATTAACTTTTCGATTAATAAATCCTTCCAACTCTGTATATCGGGAAGAAAACCTTCCAACCGGTAGAAAAGCGCTTGATACCCTTTTCTGACATGGAGATCTGAAGCCGACAGGACGATGGAGTGAAACTTCTGGCAACCTGCCAAACAATTTCGGAAGAACCAATAGGATTGTGAAATCTTCCCGCGCCCTTATGCACTCGGATGGAACGATTTTCAACAAATATCAAGATATATTTCATTTATAAAATTTACGAAAGCAAAAATTTTTTTCTGTAGAAAAAAATGGTGCAAAATATATAAGTTATATTGATATTTTTATGTTCGAATCATATTTATCGATATATATTTACTTGACGTTTGCAATGTTTATGTTATTAAACAAAGAAATCTTTCTCGGAAGAAATAAAATATTCTTTTTAATACTTCCACTTTAAATGAAAAAAAAAATGGATCATTAAAAAAAAAAATCTGATGTGGGCAACACATGAATTTCTTTATCTAATGCAATGAATTTACTACTTTTACAGTTAAAAAAAATGTTATTCTTATAGTAGATACTTATATTCTTTCCAAGATATTGAATTTTCTTCAATGAGTCATCATTTTCATTGATTTAGCGTCATTTTTATCCATTTGGCGAGATTTTTGTTAATTTGGCAACAATTAAAAATGTTGCCAAAATGCTGCTGTGAATTGGCAACAATTAAAAATGTTGCCAATTCACAGCAGATAAATAACTATTGGCGTACAAATACAAAAGTATTCCTCAAAGTATTTTTTTTCCTGAATGGAACGAGCTAGTTCCACGAGAATGATGTCACCCAATTTATCGCATGGTATTACATATGAAAAGTGAACATGTTTCTCAAAAGGAAATATTTTTTTTTTATATGACATTTTGATAATTTTTTGAAAAATGTACAATATCTCGAGAACGGTTCATGTTAGCGTTCTAAAATTTATGTCAATCGTTTTCTAATGAAAAATTACATAAGAAATGTCTATTTGCGTAACTTTATTAGAGGTTTTGATTTTTTGATGATTTTTTCAAAATTTCACTCGAAAATTTAAAGGGGTTCTGAACATTCAATTGCGTATAAAAACAATAGGCTTCCAGTGTTTACGGATTGTGGTTTTTGTACTAAATTTCGATCGAATCGGTCCATTCGTTCGTCAGTTATCGTCTCCACAGACTCACTGACACACACACACATACTTTCACACACACACACAGACATCACTTCAAAAATGTTTGATTCGTGATCAGGGATGCTTGAAACGTGCTCTCCCGTCGAAAACTCGAATTCGAATTTTCGACCCCGTCACAATACTTTCCTTATACATTATGTATATAAGGAAAGTAATAAATAAATGAGTAAAAGCATAATTAACAAGAAAGATCAATCATGTACAAAGCATTGATTATGAAACACTTTCCAACTGCAATGCAATTTTATTTAAACATCTTTAAAATTCGATACATTCAGTACTTTATTATCATAGTACTACAATAATTTATTTTACTTAAAAACTTAAAATCATGAAAGTAAAAGTACTTTCTAACTCCATGCTTAAAACTTCATCGAAAAGAGCAATGGTATAAAATCGCCTGCTTCCCTATGTAAAATCAATAAATATTTGATTCATATCACCCATGTCCCAGACTCCAGAGCTTTATAATTTTGCTTTAAAATAACTCAGCAATTCTTATACAACTCATATTAGAGCTTGATTTGTTTATATTCTGCATACGTTAAAATTGGGCTCCGTTGTAAAAACAATCGTAGTTTGGTGATCATTTAAACTAAAAAAACTTTGTAATTGCGTTGGCGCAGAATATAGATGCACAGAAAATACGCAAAATTAAAGCGCTTTTAAGATGGATACAACACTCAATATAAATTTAACAGAACTTTAAAAATCACGATTTTGACATTGGGTAAAAAGATGGATGTCCTATTACTTTCCTTATATACATAATGTATAAAGAAAGAATTGTGACGGGGTCGAAAATTCGAATTCGAGTTTTCGACGGGAGAGCACGTTTCATGCATCCCTGATCACGAATCAAACATTTTTGAAGTGATTTCTGTGTGTGTGTGCATGTGAAAGTATGTGTGTGTAGAAGTATGTAGTATGTGTGTGTGTGTCAGTGAGTCTGTGGAGACAATAACTGACGAACGAATGGACCGATTCGAACGAAATTTGGTACAAAAATCACAATCCGTAAACACTGGAAGCCTATTGTTTTTATATGCAATCGAATGTTCAGAACCCCCCTAAATTTTCGAGTGAAATTTTGAAAAAATCGTCAAAAAATCAAAACGTACGTATGGTTACGTAATAAGGTTACGCAAATAGGCATTTCTTATGTAATTTTTTATTAGAAAGCGATTAACATAAATTTTAAAACGCTAACTTGAACCGTTCTCGAGATATTGCACATTTTTCAAAAAAATTATCAAAAAGTCATATAAAATAAAAAAATATATATTCCCTATTGAGAAACATGTTCACTTTTCATATGTAATACTATACGATCAATTTGGTGACATCATTCTCGTGGAACTAGCTCGTTCCATTCATGAAAAAAGATACTTTGAGTAATACTTTTGTATTTGAGCGCTAATAGTCATTTATCTGCTGTAAGAATAACTTATTTCCCCGCTTGGCGAGATTTTGGCGACGACTTTGGCGAAATGTCGCCAACTTGGCAACATTTTTAATTGTTGCTAAATTAACAAAAATCTCGCCAAATTAATAAAAATGACGCTAAATCAATGAAAATGACGACTCGTTGAAGAAAACTCTATATCTTGTAAAGAATATAAGTATCTACTATAAGAATAATATTTTTTTTTTTTAAGTGTAAAAGCAGTAAATTCATTGCATTATATTAGGAAAATCATGTGTTGCCCACATCAGACTTTTTTATTTTGAAGTGGGTCACGGTATCTCTTTACATAATATGGGTGTCATTATTATTTTAATTTTTATTTAAAAATCTACCGAACATATTTTGCTCAAATTTGTTTTATATATTTTATGGGATAATTTGAATATTTCCTAAAATTTTCAAAGCAATTTGCGAATTTTAAATTCGCTTAAAAAATGTTTAAAAAATGTGGTTCCATAGGGTTCCAAGTATTTCACTTTTCCAACCCTTGTTCAATCCAAAACTAATTCGGTGATATTCTTCATTTATATTCCCATATATCCCACAGCCCATCTCAACAACATACTAAAATTTCACTTTGATAAAGTCATTTTTACGGCAGTTATCATGTCGGCATCCAGTTAGTCATGTTACGGCAGTTATCCAGTCGGCATCATTATTAGTCGTGTCCAGTTATAATGTCGGCAGTTATCGTGTCTGACAGATAGACAGAAAGACATCCCATTCTAATTTGAAGATTATTTCCCATTGAATATAGAAACAGTTTTCATACACATTTCAATGCCAGAATACGCTTATTCGGCACAAGCAAAAGAAAAGAAAGAAAACTGACATACTATACTACCAAACAATGTAATCGCTCCTAATTCTTTCTCAAGTATTCTGAATACCACAATTTCATTCCAAATATGTTCCTCCGGATGGCAATGGTAAATTTAATTATTTTAAAAAGTCTGCAAAACATCTCTCAATTTCCCACCTCCGCGGAGAATATTTTTCGAAGACCGAAAGGCACTTGCCGGCGCCAGCGTATCGGAAATAAGGTCACATGGTATTGGGTTAAAAATTCTACCCATGATTATTTGAATAGAAAAATGGAGCGAGAGAATATGTTTTTCATATTTTTATGTATATTTGTTTTCACTGTTCAGCATTTAGCAATGATATAGAATCAACCATTATGAGACATCAATAAATAAAAAACCCTTTGTGAAAAGGATAAATTTATGAAAAGGATTTTATTTGTGCGTGCAATTCTTTGTGCAAAGGCTTTTATTTGTGCGTTACTCAAAAAAACTTGAGTAACGCACAAATAAAATAAAAATGCAGCATACTACTATTTTGAGGATACGCTGGTTCCCCTTTGTCAGTGCTGGTGAACCAACAAACCTGAAGTTAAACAGACGAAATTAACACAAGTAGAATGTATATATATATATATATATATATATATATATATATATATATATATATATATATATATATATATATATATATATATATATATATATATATATATATATATAACCATGTCGTGGACTTTCAATCTACAACTTGGTTACATATATCTCTTTACGTGTATGTAATTATCTATCATTTATATAATTAGTATTTTAACTAGCCGAATACCCGTTGAAAATCAACGGTATCGCAATAAGCAATCCCTGAATAATGTAAATTTTTGAATAATTCGCGTTTCACATTTACTCGAAAAATCGAACATATTAGTATGCGGCACCCCTTAAAGTAGCAAATATTGGAAATCCGAAATTTCACACTTTCTTCATTTCACACTTTCTACCAGTATACCAAATTTGAAGTCTCTATCCAATCGTTAAGAATGTTTTTACTATCACTTCTTCTTTCGAACGTTTTTCTGTGTAACAACCCCTTAATGAACATTTTTGTGAAACTGTATTCATCTTGGGTTTTTTATCAAATGGTTAGCCCATATACTAAATGTCAAGTCTCTATCACATTATAAAGGAAGCGTTTTTCATTTGTTAGGCAAATCGAATATTTTAGTGAGCGGCAACCCCTACAATAGCAAATGTTGGAAAATTGAAATTGCACACTTTCTTCCTTTCCAACTTTTTACCCGTACACCAAAATTGAAGTCTCTATCTCAATGCGAAGCATGCTTTTTCTATCATTTCACCTTTCGAATGTTTTTGTGTGGAGTTACCACCCCCTTAAATATACATTTTTTAAAAACTCTATTCTTCTTGTGTTTTCTATTAGATGATTCCCCCATATACCAAATATCAAGCCTCTATCACGTTTTAAAAGGGGGCGTTTCTCCTTTATTCCGAAAATCGAATATATTGGTATGCGACACACCCTAAATTAGGAAATATATATTTGTTTTCCAATGGCCAGGCACTAGACTTACGTCTTTTTGCTCTATGTACTGCCGAAAATCGTGAACCATTTAGCCGTCCAGGGACGTTGCACCTGGCGATCAGAGGGGGGCGGAACACACTGCGCCCACAACACACAACATCCATGTCTTACGTGGGCCTCGAACCTACAGCGTGGCGGTCGATCAATCGCTGGAAACGCTCGCCTTGACCGTTCGGCCACCACGTCGACAATTAGGAAATATTGGAAAACTGAAATTGTGCACTTTTTTCATTCCAAACTATCTACCAGTACACCAAATTTAAAATTTTTATCTCATCCCAAAGCATGTTTTCTTTTATCAATTCACCTTTGAACGCTTTTCTCTGGAGCACCTTCTTAAACGAACATTTTGAAGAACTATATTCGCCTTTGGTGTATTCATCAAGTGGTTAGCCCATATACCGGATGTTATGATAAACATGCTGCATGGATCAATTTGAATAGAGTAATTAGAAAATTAATAGTAATTGCTTTAAGAGCTTAATGAAAATATTTTAAATTAATTACTCCATTCAAATCAAGATCCCTGCAACAAATTTTCACGGATCGGATTCTCATGTCAAAACAATTAAATCTTAAAGGCCAAATAAACAATTAATAAAAAAATTAAAATTTTTTGTATAGTGGTATTATCCAGGTATTGACATGAGAACCTTAAATGAAATGATAATAATATAAAACAATACATAAATAAATTCCCAATTTTTTTTTTTTTATATTTAAAAAGAAATTATTTATTAAAGAAAATATATATATTCATTAAGATTATATTATATGTATATAATCAATATTAATTGACATTTTTCTTTTTTTTCACATAAATTAAAGTACCAATAAAAGAATAAAGAAATATTTTACTCACAGCTTCTGTACTATTGTGTACTTGTTGAAAAAAAAATATATATTTCAAAATTAGTAAAAAATATAATGCAAATTCACATCAGAACATTTGCAGATGATCTCTTCATCATGCTCTATTTTGTACTTCATTTTTAATTAATATTTTGTATGAAACCTGTATTTTTTTTATATTGAACCTTCAATATAAATTCTGCTGATATCATCATTTTAAACACTATCTCCTCAACTAGGAGCACTATCAACACATTTTTTTGTGAACAATGCCACAGATTGACTCATTTAAAATGCACACATCTTCAGCTCCTCGGAGCTCAGCCACTTCAAAAATTCACTGAACATTTTGATACACATATTTCAGAAATGAAATAAACTAGGTCACTACACCTTTTGAAAATCACAGACCTACTGACTGAACTTCAGCACTTCTAAAAATTACACCTCTTGAAAACACACTGACACTGACTTCTAAAAATTATACACCAAAAAGCTGCTTCCCAGTTCACATTAGCATGTTGCTAGGGCCCAGTAACAGAAGAACCAAAAAATTAAAAAAAATGACTTCTGGGTAAGAAAGAGACGTACCAATCAACCATTGGTTACTGACCAGTGATGTCACTTTGATCCACGAATTGTAGAAAGGGGAGAAAAAGTTCTTTCTTCGCATGCTCAATGTATTCCCAGAAAAAACCTCTGCTCACAGGGAAATCGGAATTGATGATCTTGCACATCTGTCAAGAATGGTAATTGAATGCACTTGGTGTTAATGGCTGCAAATACATGCCAGATTGTAGATAATATGAGAGGTCTCGTTTAGCTTTCAAAATTCTGTTTTTCCACACCTTAAAATGTCACTTAAGGTTTTAAGTGATCTTGCTAAATGCTTTTTAATGACTTTAGTGCCTTCTACTTCGAAGCCACTGTGGGAAAAACATTCACTACCTCAGACCACCATGAATTTAAGAAAAGTTCTCATGGGAAAAAAATAACTTTTTTTTTTTTGTTGTTGTTGTTGTAAAGTTATAAAGTGTTATGATGAGTTTAAAGTTTTTAAACACATCACAACACCGGATTTCAAGCCTCTGTGAAATTTTAAGGGAGCCATTTCTCATTTATTCGGCAAATCGAACATTTTGGTGTGGCAGTACTCCCTTAAGTAAAAAATATTGGAAATCTGAAATTGCACACTCTCTTCCTTTCGAACGATTTACCCATACACCAAATTATTTTAAGTCTCTATCTTATCGCAACGCATTCTTTCCTATAATTTCACTTTCCGAACGTTTTGGTGTGGAGAGAGAACGCTTTCGAAAAAATTCGATTTTTCCATGGGTTTTAATCGAACGATCAAGCCATGTACCTAATTGCAAGTCCCTATCCATTCTGGAAGTGCCTAAAAAAAGCGTGACAGACAGACAGACGGACAACTGGCAATTAGTATATACTAGCCGAATACCCGTGGAAAATTAATGGTCTCGCAATAAGCAACCCCCTGAATAATGCAAATTTTTGATTAATTCGCGTTTCACATTTATTCGGCAAATCGAATATTTTGGTGTGCAGAAACTCCTAAAGAAAAAAATATTGAAAAACTTACATTCCGCATTTTTTCCTTTCAAACTATCTACACGTACATCAAGTTTCTATCACATTCCGAAACATACTATTTTATCATTTCCCTTTTCAAACGTTTTTCTGTGGCGTTCGCCACAGATGAAGGACTCGTGGTACCCGAAAGCGCTATGGTTGTGTGATTTTATTCGCCGTAAAAATTAGATTTTAATAAAAGATTTTTAAACCTATTTTTTGGTTGTCTTTGATTTTAAAGTATTAATTACATAGAACCTAAAGAATAAAAGGTTTGGAAAACTAATTTTTTTTTAATGTCAGTCTTAAAAAGATTACAAATCCAATAACATTTCTAACAGCAGAAGACATCGAAGACTGTGAGGAAAAGAACAAGCAACTGAAATAAAATCAATTTACGAGTCATAATCTGTTACGAATTTAGTTTCAGAATCATTACTTTCGGAGTTGTTGTCACAGCAAATCTATAAGAACTAACATTTCATATTTTTTCCTGATCGATCTTGACAGCACTTGTCAAAAGCGAGAAACTCCACTCGACTCTCTTATACATTTATAATCCACCTTGTCCAAGTCCACTCGTATCAATAAGAATCGAGATGAAAAATCTTTACTGAACTTCTATTCGTAATTCATTTGTGTAAGTTACTTCTCATAAGTTTGTAAAAGGTCAAACGCACAGTAAAGCTAATGAAACCGATGCATTTAGGATGATTGGAGTTATAAACACTATTTAATGCTCATGAAGAAGCATAAAACTATTTATCGTACGCATCTTCAATTTCTAGGTGCAATAATATAAATATAAAGTCTCATAAACTATGAGCATTTTAGCGAATTTTCAAAAATATTTTATTATAAAGGAAGATCCTACCAATTTGGTTTAAATCTCGTAGAAAAGATCTCTATACGATGGTCTCGAGATGAAATTTCTGTAATAGTATTTTCGATCGTCAAAATCACTATTTGTACAAAAATCGTTCAAAATGGCGGTTCTACATTAAACAACAGTAAATAAATGTGATTTTTTAAAAATAAATCTCAACAAGACTTTTCCTCTTGGGAATCGAGGTACCATTGTATCCAGTTTCATGACTGTGAGTCGCTTAGATTTTTCTATACAAACAAAATCAGACATCGTCTTCTATTTTTAAAGGTATATGGCATAAAAATGGAATAATAATGACTATTATTGCGCAAAATATATTTTGTCAGAAATTTATCAAGCCCAGCAGAGCATTAAACTTTAAAAAGGATCTTCTTAAGAAAGAAAACTGGATCGTACGTTATACAGAATGAAGGACTTGTTCAAGTACTCGTAATTACCACTTAAGACATTATTTTAATGACGTGCTGCGGTTAATGTGAAATGAACGGTGCATTTAAAAACTCTTAATAGCTACTTTAAACACTATATTTAAAAAAAAAAGAAAAACATTTGAAACTGACTTTTTCATGCAACTAACCGATGTCGTTTTCTGAAACTAAGTTAATAATAGTTTTGAACACCAAAGTGTTTTTCCTCTAATTGGAACAAAAAGTTTCGAAAACGAACTTTTGAAAGTAAGTTGCTCTTCAAACGAATAAAAACCCAATACATTTTCTTATAAATTCAAGTCCGTCATACATTTCCAAAAACAATTAACAGGAGTGTATTATTAACAGAAGTATCCACTCGACTTTCTCATGAACCATTTTGAAAACCACTTGCATGAAAATTTCAGAAAAATTGGTATCAGAGAGCAAATGATTACAATTATAGCGTGTTACCCTTCACTTGAAAGATCTATCGATTGATACCATACTTGACAATGCACCCACACACACACACACACCACCACCACCACCGGAAAGTAAGGTTATAATGACGTACCGGGCACACGTATTGTATCGCTGCTCTTTTTCACAACAATGATTGAAACTATGAAGTCTAGTGATTTCTAAGCTATAAATAACCCCTTTTATGCAAGATCATGTCCAATTGTTGTCCTGTGCTGCCATGTAAGGAAAGTATAAAATTTCGAATCCAATTCAAAGTTTTCGCTTGAATTTAAAAAAATTCTATCTAGTTCTAAATATTTTGGCAAAGTCGAATATAAAGTTTTGTGAAAATCCATTAATATGTGTGGCAGCTACCGTGCACACATGAAATCGACCACAGACAGACGGACATCTCTCCAAAAATAGTCAAAACATTTTCAGGAGAACTTAGCATATGTTAGCAAAAAATATCTCAGATTCGAAAATTTTCATTAAAACAGCACTTTTTCAATACAATATTACATGGTATGAAAAGGTAAAATTAAAAGACGGCTGAAAAGAAAGTTTAATTTTTAGTCGCCAAAGCAATGGGCACTTTCAAGATAAGGATTTGAAAAAGCACAAGAAGTCTAAAGAAACCGACACACTATACAGGGTGTCCCAAAAAGATTGAAACGCGCTTTAATTCTTTACCTGTTGGAGATAAGTAGGCAATGGAAATTGCAAAAATCTTGAAATAAGACTACTTTAATGAAATAATCCTCCCAATCATTTTCAAAAAGTTACACTTTTCAAATTTTTATACGACCCCCTTAGATAAATTGGGTCAATCAGACAATTTTTATTATTAATGCAACAAGATTATTAAAAAAACCCGCATATATGTATCATTAAAATCAAATGAATTATGATAATGGGAAAAATCTGACTTATGCCACTTTTCCGTACCATGTGAAAGGCTGTTTCATCGGTGAAAATAGTGATCATAAACAAATGGACGATGGGAATTGTTTAGATCAAAATACGTTAATATGTGTCAAAATTTTTTATCACAAATGCATCTCAATAAAGCATTACACAGACAGAGATCATATAAAATAGCGGTACTCACTACGCGGTTGGATATCCTATGTATTATCATCCAGTTTTATCTTTTTGCGATATGTCACACATTTACATTTCTAATTTGATATAGTGTTCCCATTCAAAATGTTCAATTTTCAATTAAATATAACTCGCTCAATTTTAAAGATACAGATATGCGGTTTTTTACCGATCTCGTTGCATTAAAAATAAATTTTCTAATTGACCCAATTTGTCTAAGGGGGTCGTATAAAAATTTAAAAAGTGTAACTTTTTGAAAATGAATGGGAGGGCTATTTCATTAACGTAGTCTTATTTCAAGATTTTTGCAATTTATTATATTGCCCACTTACCTCCAACAGGTAAAGAATTAAAGCTCGTTTCAATCTTTTTGGACACCCTGTATTTCTTCGCCCAACTTATCTTTAAAGCACTGTGCTTAAATATATATAGATACTCCATTTGACTTCAACATACATTCACATAATTTTATATTGTTTACGTCCACGCCTATCATGTTAAGAATCAAGAAGAGTCTCGTTTTTCAGAACTAATGCATATAAAAGTGCGTTTTAATATGGCAATGGGTCCCTCAAGCTCATTAAATGTATCTATGCTAATAAATACTATTTGTACATTCATTGCAAAGCCTAAACTACAATTTTCCTAAATTGCGGTATACCGAAGACCGGTAATAATTAATATTACAAGAGTTACCATTGTTTCTCTAGACAATGTACCCCCTTGGGAAGTGACTCCCCCGATAGAGGGCCAAAGACGTCCCGAACACCAAAATTATATCGCGGCTATTTTTTACTAATTGAGTCTGTTAAATGTCGTGGTCATTAAGCCATAAATAACCCTTTTATGCCTAATTACGTTACATTCTATCCGATGCTGGCATGTTCAGAAAATATAAAATTTCGAATCCATTTCCAAGTTTTCGCTTGAATTAAAAAATTATTCTATTTAGTTCTAGATTTTTTTTTTCATTAACAAAACCGGATATAAAGTTTCGAGAAATTATTTGCGGCAGCTATAGCGTACACAAGAAATCGGCCACAAACAGTGCAGACAAGCTTACAGACAGGCAGGCAAACATCACTCTAAAAATAATCGAAAAGTGCTCAGGAGGTTCTGAAACATGGGTTGGCATCAAACTCTCGAAATCGATAATTTTCGTGAAAACAATACTTTCTCACTATATTTTATAGTACGGAAAAGTAAAAATGAAAAGCATAAAATCTACCAAGATATAATATTTTATGGACGTGATAGACCTGTTGAAAACCTGAAAATTTGATACTGATTTTGACAGTAAACCTAAACAATCTGCATTCATTTGAAAAACACGCCCTTGTTCAACTGAAGAAAGTCATATTTGAAATGTGTAAATGAGTAATTAACACACACACACACACACACACACATATATATATATATATATATATATATATATATATATATATATATATATATATATATATATATGTATGTATATATATATATATATATATATATATATATATATATATATATATATATATATATATATATATAAAATACTTGGACTTGCTAAAGAGTTTTATCGAAATGAACAATTCTTTATTAGGCCTACGGCTAGTCCAAGTGTAAAGCTTTCATGCTTGGATTTTATTTGATATTATTTTATCGATTCCTTTCCATTGATTTTTTTTGTTTGTCTTCACTTTGATGTCTAAAGGTTTGCATTTTTATTTTCCACTTGATTGATGATTCTCTTTGTTACTTTTATTTGTAAGGCATTTTTTAATGTTGGGTTTTTTGAGTTAAAACTTCTCGCTATTGCTTCATTGTATTTTCAAACTATTATTATTATGTATATATATATATATAATGTTATTATTATATATATATATTATTATATATATATATTATTATATATAAATATATATATATATTGTATAAATTTTGTAGTAAAAGTTGCATTACAAAACTTGCCCTCTCTTAGGTCCACCCCCACCCCCACCCCCTAGACAAGAAGTCCTGAAAGATACATTTGAAAGATACATTGTTGAAAGATTCAAATGTTTTTATGTTACCTGCAATACATGGAATCGTGCCAAAAATCATACAGGTAACTCGAATTTTCAACGGATCTACACGTTTTGGGACCTTTACAACTTTACAACACGAAAACACTGTTTTTAGCGTGACGTCTGAATGTGTGTCTGTATGTTTGTCTGTATATGTGTCTGTCTGTCTGTGCAGATATTGTATCCAATCTAACTGAAAAACTACTTGACCGAATTTCATAGAATTTGGTAGGTAAATCCCTCGTGAGTTACCCTGGTGCTGATTAGATTTTGGTTCGATTCGAGATAAAATAACTTGCCTTTTTTGCGAAATAGCCTTAATATTGCCTATATCTACTATAGCTGAAAAATTAACAGACCAAATTTCAAAAAATTTGGCAGACAAATCACTTGTAGGTTAACCTGGTGCTGATTAGATTTTGGTACGATTCGGAAAAAAAAGATTCTGACTTCTTTTATTTATTTTTTTTAGCGAAATTGCTCGCAAAAATTGTTAATTATAAAAATGAATACAATCAATTAAATACTTATTTTATATGTAATATTTAACGACGAAAAAAATAAGATCCACCCCATAATTCTTGGACTAGCCGTTCTCGAGATACTTTAATATTTTCGTATTTTCGCTACGCCACCTTTGAAAATAAATCCGGTTATTACCTTGTTACATGAATACTTATTATTCTTTTATTACCTTGTTGTCTCAACCGGGAATCGAACTCTGACTCTCCTAACTGGCCAGCCGATCCTCTACCGTTGATCTACTGGGCAGTGTTGCTTTCAGGCATACCTCCGGGACAAAGCCCCCCCCCCCCCGAAAATGAGCATTCATCCCCCCCCCCGGATACATTTTATGTTTTTCTAGTTTCCATTTATGTGACACATCATTTAGATATATTTATATAGGGCTAATAAAAACTTGCCTTCTTTAAAATTTCATTCGCCCCCTACCGCGGCCAAAAAGTCCTGAAAGGCACACACTGCTACTGGGACAAAATTGCAAGCTCTTATCGTCGAAGTGGATTCTGCATTCTCCACCCTCTAATGTCAGATTGGCGGGCAACTGACCACCTCCTGCTATTTATATCTCAGGTTAGCCTCCTATTACTATTTTTATCCAGGTTAGTATCCTGCGTGGTCGTTATCCTCTCACTTTGAAATCGGCGCTCCATCTTCCAGAGTCCACTGAATCCGTACTAGTCGTACTAGGATCACTTTCAGATCTCCGGCATCTTTTCACTAACCTACAGGGTTGATTTATTCGGTCGCCATTGTAAACAGCCTTGCTGCCTCAATCGGGAATCGAATCCTGGATCTCCGAACTGGCCAGCCGACGCACTACCTTTGAGCTACTGGGACGAAATTGCTCTTATCGTCGAAATGGGCTCTGCGTTCTCCACCCTCTAACGTCAGATTGGCGTGTAACTGACCATCTGACTGACCACCTCCTGCTATTTTTACCTCAGGTTAGCCCCCTGCGACTGCTATTTTTACCCAGGTTAGTATCCTTCGTGGTCGTTATCCTCTCCATTTGAAGTTTGTTGTCTACAGAAAAAGTCATGTTTTGCTCCCATCAGATTTTTTTTTTATTTATGCACTTCAATTTACATTACATTTCTTATCAAATTCGGATGCAATTTTTAAAAATAAAATTAAAAAGTTTAAGGGTTAAATTAAATAAGCAAAATAAAATCGTAAAATTCCTTAAAAGAAAGACATTTTATATCGTTTAATACTCATACACGCACACACACACACATACACACACACACAAATTAAATTGCATTTTTAAATGCGTCGCTTTTGCTACAATTTACCCGAATGACAAAATCTATAATCCTAATTTGATTAAATTCTATTATTCTATGAAAGCGAAATGTTTTACTTTCAAGTAAAACGTATTAAAGTTTTCGGGCTACGATGTGTTTGCATTATAGATTGAAATGTTCCTTTTGTTTATCTTTTCAATTTTTAAATTATTAAGTAATACATTTATATCAAGAAATATATTAATTTAAAGATATATGTATAAAAATCTGACGTGGGCAGCAGATGAGTTTCGCTGTATAATGCAATGAATGGATGACTATCTGATATATAAAATCCACGGCGCAATGTTTTTAATGTTGAATTGTACATTTCGCGCTTTTCCGGACGATAACACGTAAAACTATTTCGAAGTACCCAATTAATTTATATGTTACGCAACTCTAAATTGACAATGATCCATATTGATAGCATCTCAATAAGTCTATATACTGAAATATTTTAATAATTAATTCATCCATTGGGCTTTATTTCCGTTAACTTAGCGTCATTTACTTATATTTCCGCTAACTCAGCGCCCATTAACTTGTTTCACACGATCTACACGTTTTGAACTTATTTTTAACCCGACGTCTGTGTGTGTTTATGCGTTTGTCTGTATCTCTGGCTGTTCGTCTGTACAGTGTATGTATTCACTCTATCTGAAAATCGATTCGACGAAATTTCATATTTGGCAGATAAGTCTCTTGTGGGTTACCTTGGTGCTGATTAGATTTTGGTACAGTTCAGGAAAACTAGAACCTGCCCTTTATTGCGAAATGTCTCTCAAAATTCGTCAAAATACGAAATGATGAACTAAATGTGATTACATATATTGATTAAATGCTTGTTTTATATGTAACTGTGTACGAAAATGAGACTGTCCCATCACCCAAAGTTTAACAGTTTTCGAGATATTTCATTTTTTTTAGCATATTTGCAAATAGTCCCGTTGTCAAGTGAAAACGAAAATTCAATTAAAACTGAAAATGCATTTATGAATGAAATGTTACTTTTATAGAGAGAGCCAGGCATTTATATTTCTTTGACGTCATTTGAATAAAGTTCATTTGTTTTCGATGAAGTTTTCAAATGTAATAAATAAATGTAATATTGTGATAATTTTAAAAATATTACCGAGAAATGCATCACAATTTAGAGATGTTTATATGAAATTGCATTGAAGTTGGAAAGTGCTTCATAATCAATTCTTTATGCATGATTGATCTTTCTTGTTTTAATATTAATAAAAGTAATCCGACAGGGGTCCATTTAGTTCTACGAGCTGCGAAAAGCTGTGCTTTTCACTGCTCGCTCTCTCACACAGCTTTTCGCGTGTGAAAAGCTGTGTGAGAGAACTTCTATTAGAAAATTTATGAGTTTATGAACCTCCTGCGTACATTTTATGTTATTCTTGACTTTGGTAGGAACACATTGTTTGAGAACTAACTGCTCAATAAAAACAGTGCAAGTAATGTTGCTGTAATGTTGGGAAATCAACTCAGAAGAACGGTACAGCTTCTCAGAATTTTACTTCCTAGTTCATTTATACCCTCAAATGACCCACCTCGACTTTATACATTGGTCGTGCTTTTTACAACCCTTTCAGCGCCAATTAAACTGTCGATGTCAGAAAAAAAAAAATCGTTGTGTTTTAACTAACTTCTACTGATGTTCCATCGTTTGCGTTCCACTGCTTAGATATTTTTACAAAATAAATTTTATTTTTTAGCACCATTATTTATCTTAACTGATTAAAATTATTTATTTTTACTTTCTACACTGCAATCTACATTTTTACCTACAATGCATGGGGAAATATTGGCATCGTGTCGAAAAATGCAACTTGAGTTTTCAACGGATCTACACGTTTTGGGACCTCCAGAACACACAAAAAATATATTTTCATCGTGACGTGTGTGTGTGTGTGCACGCGCGCGCTCTCAATATATGTATCCACTCTAACTCAAATTAATTGACTAATTTCATAAAACTCGATAGGTAAGTCACTTGTGGGTTACCCTGGTGCTGATTAGATTTTGGTACAATTCAGAAAGAAAACCTGCCTTTTTTATTGCGAAATGTTCCGCAAAAATCATAAAAATCCAATATATATATATTTATTTATTTATTTCCCAAATGGCCAGGCACTTTGACCTTCGTCATTCGCCTTTATTACAGCGGCCAGAGTGTGAACCATTTAGCCGTCCATTGACGTTGCCCAGGCGCACCAGAGGGGGGCGGATCACATTGCGTCCACAACACAAACATCCATGCCTTATGTGGGTCTCGAACCCACAACGTGGCAGTCTAGCAATTGCTACGGAAACGCTTGCCTTGACCACTCGACAACCACGTCGGCAATAATCCAAAATAAAGGAATACATATGCTCAAATATATCCATTAAATACTTATTTTATACGTCATTTTTTATGATGAAAAGAGTAAGACCAACCCCTCTATTCTAGGACTAGCAGTTCTCTAGATACTTCAGTTTTTTTTCATATTTCTGCTACGCCGCCTTTGAAAATGCGTCCAGTTATCCAATGAAAACAAAAATTGTATTATAAGTGTCAATCCGGTGTCATTTCAAATAATAATGCGCATTATTTTGTGCCATTAAACTCAATTTAATGAATTAAAAAGAAATGATGATAAAATGAATTGGAATGTGGGGAAAATCATGTGCTGCCCACATCAGAATTTTTATTTTATATTCAAAAATCTATTGCATCAGTCCAAATTAATTTGGCTCAAGAGACGTTTATAAGTGAGTTTGTTCCTGAATGAAAGAAAATGCATCGTCATTAAAAAGATTTAAGATGACAACCTGCTTTAGAAAATCGTTTTCGAGCAGCTTACGTCCTAATGATTAAACTCGTCCTCCGCTTAATTGGAAATGAGGTGCCATTGTTCCTTTCAAGATAACACATTGGACGTAAACAGGTACTTCACATCCATTTTTCTCTCATTCCTGATCCGAGCACGCCTTCCTGAATCACTTAAAGAGTATAAGGATTTTATATTTAAGATATCGCAAAACAACTTGCCATAAGAATTTTAAATGAATTTGATATCCGACGTGTAAATCTATAAATTGAGAATATTGGAGAACGTAAACTTTAGAAAGGAATTGCGAGGCATTTTCATTTTAACAGACTATACAAGAAAACCATCTGAAGTGAACTTTCAAGTGTGTTTCCATTCGACTTTCTCCTACATCTATTACTATATAGCATCTCGCGCAGGCCTTTTTGGACTCGTAACCCGACCCGTAACTGGCGACAAAGAAAATTATCGTCACGCACCGCAATAGAGACTTGCGACGGGTGACTCGCACCCACAATGGGATTACACACACACATACCAGTTTAAAAACGTTCGATTTGAGATGCTTGAAACGTGCTCTTCTGTCAAAAACTGGATTCGAATTTTTGGCCCCGTCATATTACTTTACCTATACATTATACTACTATACACACACACATATATATACATATATATATAGAAGAGAAAAGATCTACAAATAAAATATCAAAAACAAGAGGGGGAAATTTTGAAAAGGCCTAGGGGGATTGTGGCCCCTAGTTCCTGGTTAAAGGGTGACGGGTTTTAACCGGAAACTAGGGTCACAATCCCCCTAGGCCTTTACAAAATTTCCCTGTTGGCTTTTTATTTCTTTCCCCTCCTGTTTTTGATATTTTATTTGTAGATCTTTTCTCTTCTATTATATTAGACATTATAGAGCAGCGTTGTGCCTACATGTCTTGATACTTTTAAAATACTTTTTAAGAATCCATTTGTTGTCTATAGTGTTTTATGACATTCACACACACACACACATATATATATATATATATATATATATATATATATATATATATATATATATATATATATATATATATATATATATATATATATAATTGAAGAATTTTAATTCACTTGTATTATATATACCAGAGATTGGTCATTTGTTGAAATGTTCTGTATAGCAAAAATGAAAATAAGTGATTATTTGATATCAATAGTGACTATAGTCGGTCTGAAGTGATTATTTGATATCAATAGTGACTATAGTCGGTCTGAAGTGATTATTTGATATCAATAGTGACTATATGACAAGCTTGTAAAGATGATAAAGAGAACATTATAAATAAAACAGGTACTAAATTGGTATAAAATACCCCTTTTCCCCTGTTCTAGATATAAGTTAAGGAATTGAAAAGAAATGGCATGTGGTAAAGATTGGTTAATATAATCCCTTAACTACACCCTTAGATTAAATTAATTTATTTGTGCTATAAATCATATATATAATACAGGTACTTAAGATAGTAATCCCCTTGTTCCCTGCATAAACATGCATGGTGTAAAGCAAGAATAGTGTATAAGATGAAAAATTGCAAAAAAAAAGAAAAAATTTTTTGCACGTGGAGCTAGGCCTTTTCGGCTCCCTAAAATTTTTTGAAAATGAATAAATTGAAAAAAGTGAAAAGCATTTGCGAAACCATGTGCATTATCAAGGGCCATACCTGGTTCGTTAATGCTGATTCTACGTTTCTGTATACATTGCTGTAAATTGTATTACAGAAATAATGCACATGGCCCGACGTAGAAGAAAGTAGAAAATGGATCAGATATAAATATAAAAATAATAAAATAAAATACTCAAATATACCAGCGTATGGTTGTGTATTTATGAGAACACAATTTTATGTATGAGATGTAAAAGAATAATAATAATAAAAATAAAATAACATAAATTGAGTTACCCCATGTGCTTCTAATATTGTAGAGTAAGTGATACTGACTAAGCTCTTTCCAACTCAAAACAGGTTGCAGTTAATTTGATTGACTAAGAGTGCAACAGTTATATATTATACACTCATTGCCATACAAATTTACGCACCAAGAAGTCATTGTGGGATCGTAATGAAACTTGGCATGAAGGTATGTGTCAGGCAGATATGCAAATGATTAGAAATACAGCGTGATTGCGCATTGCGTAATGCCACCAGGGGATGTTGAACTTCTTTCTCCCTAGCGCAGATTAAGGTTAAGCAGAGGCTTTTTGCTTGTACTTAATTTGTTGTAGAGGGACGCTTTTTCATTAGGGATGCCGTTACGCCGCCATCGAAGACAATATAATCAGCTGTCAGAGTTCGAGAGAGGAAGAATCATCGGAATGATAGAAGTCGAATGGCCATCTCGGCCGATAGCCCGCTGGCAGCACCTTCACTATGGGGTCCCTTTGTCTGTCCGGACCACACACAGCAAAGGTGTCACAGGGATGCCCCCGTCACATTACCACCCATCCCTGACCTGCCCAATCTCCAGATTTGTCACCGATCGAGAATGTCTGGGATCACTTGGGACGGCAAGTTGGACACCTTACGAGTTTGGTTGAACTAGAGGCGCACTTACAACAACTGTGGAATGAAGTGATGCAGAACACCATACGGGACCTGTATGCCTCAATACCCGCTCGTATCGCATCATGTATTCACTCTAGAGGTGACTCAACAAGGCACTAAAACCTACATTCATTTATATAGTTTTTCCTGTAATAAATTATCCTTTTGCTTTGATTTAGTAATCAATTACTTATAACAACGTTGCACTTACATATATAAAATTTCGTTCAATTCTGGCAACTCTTTCTTGGTGCAAATTTTTATGGTAGTGAGTGCATATATACATATATATATATTTGCATACACATACATACACATATATATATACACACACAACACACACACACACACACACATATATATATATATATATATATATATATATATATATATACGAGGATGGATCTGAGAAAAAGGTTGCAAAGGTAATAAAAAATTATTTATTAACAATAGACAGAAAATACAAAATTCAATTAAGAGGCATACTTGGCGATCACTTTTCCATATAATCACCAAATCTATTTAGGCATTTATCTGAACGCAGGACCAATTGGTGAGCCAATTGGAAGTCCAATAACTGATGGCTGTTGCAATTGTAGGTAAAACACCGTGGTAGTCCATGCTGACGAGTCTGTGAAAAAGTCCAATAACTGATGGCTGTTGCAATTGTAGGTAAAACACCGTGGTAGTCCATGCTGACAAGTCTGTGAAAAAGTCCAATAACTGATGGCTGTTGCAATTGTAGGTAAAACACCGTGGTAGAGTTAACAGAATCATGGAAATTAAAAATGCATCGGATGACAAACATCGCAGCGTGAAACAATTGAAAGTTCCCCATTTGGAAAGTCCTGTCAAGAAATCGGGGGGAACGAATTAAGCTGGGGTGAAAGGAGCTTTTCTGCAACACGCCCTTCGATGACATCACAGCAGGAAAACTTTGTCTAAGTCCTGGAAGCAACGTTTCGTCGATGAAATTTCAGATGTTGATGACAACTATTCATTTAAGGGTGAGCGTCAGTAAATCTTCTGCCCTATCAGCGCTTTGTTAACTTTCGCGGCACACATATTTCGCCGAAATTCTGCTCAAACAGTTGCGAAATATTTTCTGAAAGATAAAATGCAATGTTTAGATTATATTAAAACTAAATTTAATACCCAATAAAACATAGAATATATATTTTTTTTAATCCAAAATATTTTTGGTGCTGCCATCTGTTGTCGTAATTTAATTCATACCGATTACTTTTATTTCTTAATGAATATTTCTAAATATCTAGTCCTTCTAATATAGTATTAAATACAACAACAGATCATATATAATAATGCTACAATCAATTTCTTCCGGCTTGGAAGAAATCACGTCCTTGTCCATTGAACCAGTTCTCGGCAGCTGTTTTCACATCACTGTCTGAAGAGAACCTTGTTTCAGATAAGTGTTCCTTCAATTTCGGAAAAAGGAAATAGTCACTGGGTGCCAAATCTGGGCTGTATGGGCGGTGGCTACAGACTTCCCACTTCCACGACCCAGACCGCGCCCCTTGCCACCTAGGGCTTAAAGGGTTAGGTTGCGCGGCCGAGAAAAAGAGGATCCCCAACACGAAACAAGACGGCGGGCCATCCTACCCCGCCGGACAAAGGAAGCCGCCGACCCCATCACGCAGCGAGCACACCGCCCAGGACACCAAGGGGACAACAGACCAACGCCCAATCAGGCGAGGCCAGACGCCACCAGTCCCGAAGAGGAGCCCTGACGAGGACGACCGAAACCCCACCAGCAGACCAGGGACACGCCCGCAAAATGGATCAGCCAGGCAACGCGCGCCACCGACAGAACGGCGACGCCCACCGCCCACAGAATATTTATTTTTCTTTTTTAAAATCCGGTCAAGGTAGTTACAAAGGCTAGAACAAAACCTCGCTCCACTTGGCGAGGAAAATTATACAAATCATCCGCAACAATTAGCGGGAAAAATAAACACCAGTAAATAAATACAAAATAAAATACAAAATCCGCAAAGTGTGGAAAAAACACTAAAATGAGGAATGCCTACAGGGTTATCTTAAACATTATGAATCTCACTCCCCCCCCCCCCCCCTGCCAAAGCAAAGATATTTGCAGAGTAAATTTTTTTAACTGTAAGTTATTTACATTGGCACATTTTGCCTTGCTTACTCTACAATATATACACTATGAGTTCACAATACACTATATTTACAACACACTATATACACTATATTTACAACACAGTATATACACTATACAATATTTATATACATTATACAATCTATATACGCTATGCAAATTTATACAATAGGACAAACTTACCAAGCAAATCAAACAAATTAATACACTGTACAATCTTATACACTATATACATTATTTCCATATTTATTGTTTCAATTACTCTATGTACACTATATATACTGTATACACTATAATCCCGTTGAGGTTATTAAAGTCTAATGTTTCTAATCAAAGAATCCCATATCTAATGTTTCTAATCAGAGCCGACAAAGAGCACATTTTAAAATCCTTTTAAATGGGTGTAAAAATGATGAACGTTATTAAAGATAATGTATAACTACGGCTCGAAGTTATTTGACAACTATAAATTTTTAAAATTCATATTAACTAGAGGATTGCTTAACTTTCTTCACAGATTTTCTTTGAAACCATCATACAGGCCTGCATCCGGGCGGTGGACGAGGAACTAGCCACTACCCTGTCAAACCATAAAGCCCGTCCTTCAACCGAGGGTTTAGAAAGATGCCACCTGAGGGACAGTGGGCAATCGAAGACGTAATGGTCCGCATCACCCACCAACCCACAGGTGCAAAGAGGAGTAGGTTTGACTTTAAACCTATTTAGATATGACATAAAAGGTCCATGACCGGTACAAAAATATATCAAAGCTTTACTAACGACTTAACGAGTAACGTCAGGACAGGGGCAGAAGGAACAGGCCCGCAAACCACCGTCCCAGGAGTCACTAAGAGCCCGCCATCTCCCAACCACCTCCGACCTAACAAAGCCAGACTTCCCACTTGAACTTTTGCAGCAATTCTTGAGTTTGGCGAGCAGTATGGGGTCTGGCATGGTCATGCAGGAAGATGACACCATCACTCAACATACCAGGGCGTTTGCGTCGGATGGCTTCATGTAACCTTGTCAAAGTGGCACAATAACGATCGGCAGTAACGGTATGTCCACGCTCCAGATACTCGATCAGGATAACACCGCAGGAATCCCAAAATATGGAATAACACCACAGGAATCCCAGACACATTCTTTGCCCATAAGAAACGAATCACGGCTCGCACCTCCAAGCGAGACCACTTTTCTAAATGTCTTACCATTTCAATCGCGCTGACGCGTCTGCGAACTTACACTACCTACCCGCACATCCGTTATAAGACAACTACAGCCATCTGTCTCCACTCTGGGAGAAAATATTCCCTCCGCAATAATTACTTTTCAAATGCTGCTGCTTGTAACCTTTTCTTAAGATCTATCTTCGTATTATATATATATATATATATATATATATATATATATATATATATATATATATATATATATACATGTATGCAGGAAATGTTGGCGTAATATATTTTAATATAAGGTTTACTGATTTGCTGAGTAATTATTTTTTTTACTGCTTCAAAACTGGTAGACTGTTTTCAGAAATGTTATTGTACATCCTAGACCGCGATATGTCGTGATTTACCTTTCGAATTTTGGCTTTTTTTCCGCTCTAAAGTAAGTGCCCTAGTCTCGCTCGAGCTCAAATAAAGAAAAGTGCGCCAAATCATTCCAACCGGACCGACCTCATAGCAACTGTCCACGAGTGCGTATGGCAGGAAGAGTACCTACCAAGAGAGTTAATCACCGCTCTAAAATGACGGACTGCATCTTTCGAAAAGGCTTCCCTCGATCATTTTATTCATTTTCAAAGCTGAAAAGAGGGAGCTTCCGAATGTCATTCGAAATGAATGAGGCTCTGCCAAAGGAACGAACTCCTTCGGGGTACATCGGATAAAAGTTAGGAAGGTCACGGTATGGGTCCTCGATTTTTGGCACGCGTGCAATCGATCAGGGTCCATATTTTATGAGGCAATCGTTCAAAGATATCTGGAGCGGGAATCTCCACTCGACTTTCTCGTACAATACTATACCGTAGAGTTTAGTTTTACTTGCTTCACAATCCATGCCAAAATGAGAAAAAAATGCATCTTTTCTGAGATTTCGAACTAAGTTATTAATTTTACGAATCATAAAATTCATTAAAGGCTTCTTTTTGATGTGAAACAGGGCAGGACGAATGAATGAACAGGGCAGGGCAGGGCTTGCTGATGTGAAACAGCGAGGGGTACAGGGCAAATCTTGAAATAAATATGACCGGGATAAAACGAAATTTATGCAACACTAGTCACATCATATTGTTACGAATACGTACAACAGGAAAACAATTGTTATAATTTGAAGGTCTGGACATGGGCGTCTATGGACCATTTTCCAAGGGAAGATAAACCACTGACATCAAGGGCGTAAACTCAAGGGTAAGATGTCAACATCGACTAGCTTGATGCCCCTTTTCGTGACCATGAACATCCAGGAGAGGGCAAGTGCCGCTTATGAGCGCCCATGAGTCTGAACGCTTAATATCGAAGAGGAATGTAGTGAAATACCGCCAACTTGGCGACTTTTGGAGAGTTCTATAAACTTCTCGAATTTTGCAGATTGGCTAAAAACTTTATGGGTTAATTGTTTTTTCCAGAACTTTCACCTAGACGGTAACCCCGTCATCGTTTAGTTGGGTTGTTGACGTGGCACAAGTAAAATTATCTGCCGAACTTAATACAGTACCCATTATGTAATTCTTCTTTTGATTATATTAACCTTCAAAGCTTTTTTTTTCTTTCTACCCAGAACGTCCGACCTACCCAAGGCTGTAAAGTATCTGTTTGGACGTCCGGGAAAGTGCCACACAATTTAGACCGAAACACAGCGGAGGTGACATTCACAAAGACCCTACCCCTGTCACCAATCTCTAGCACCACAAATTGAACGTACTCCTACTCCACGTAGACGCATTATCCTATAAAACAATTCCGGAAGAAAAGTGTAAAATATGTAAAAAAGTAAAATTTAGATCTGCAACATTCGTGCCTCAACATTTGCGTTCAATTCAAATTGCGTTCACTTCTTTTCGCTTGCGCCGACCGCGAACTCGTCCGGGGGAATGACTGCAAACGTTACATCGTCGATCACTTCACCATTTGCAGTCCAATTCGGACGAAATAAACTACATTCCATTAATCTATCGAAACTGTATAATTTTCTAAAAGAAAGAATAAAATTAAAACAAATTTTTTTTTAAAAGAACCCAAAAATATCGAAACCATCCCCTAAGTATCTTGCACCATCATTACACAGGGGCCAGAGGGGGCTAACACCCCCTCCCTCAAGAGATATACTCAGTTCCTCTGATAAAAATATTAAATATTTAACAGTGATATGAAATTTCATCCAACATGTTATCCAAATTTTGCAAAAAAAATTGCTTTATGACATTTTTTTATAAATTACCATAATTATAAATTTTATTATTATTTATATATATTTTTTTTATAAATATTTTTTTTTTGATTTAGCTGAATTTATGGTTACACGCATGATCCATTTATTTACATATTTAATTAAAAAATATTTAAAAATAATAAAAAGTATGACAATAGTATTTAGGATGCTTTTGTATTATTGAGGAGTACACTGTTATAGATTATAGAATCAAAATCCGGTTAAGAGTTAATATCAAGCATTAACTAGTATCACCTTACAGAAATTTTCTTCGATTTATTAACAGTTTTACTACTAGTTAATGCTTATATTAAAATCAATTGTTTTATGTTAATACTGATGTACAGTAGCTATATGAATATTCCTAATCAACTCTTGGCTTACAAATAATATCAATATTCAATTATTTGTTAATAGTTTATATGGATTGAAATATATAATAGTAACTATTATGATTTATAAATGATAATGATTAATTGTTAGTTGTAATTTTGGTGCCCCCCCCCCCCCCCTTCTTCCTGGAATTTCACTCCAGTCCTCTTCGATTTCGTCTCTGGCTTCGGCCCTGAACACAAATGTAATCCTTTTGTATCATCGTTATACGTGTATATATCGACGAGTTGGATTATTCGATTCATTTGAGTACTTTGTAATAGTGTTGTTCGGCACCACAAACTAAATCCCCAAAGTTCTATTTGAGGATGTCTATTCAATGTTACTTTAAAACATTCTATGAATCTTACTTGGAATTATTCGACAGTTTAAACGTGTCTTTGTCCCAGTACGTAATGAATATCAAGTGCTGCCCATACCATATTTTTTTTCCCGTTTAATGAATGAAATCAATAAAGCTAAGAACAGAAAATAAATTTCCCGCGAATAGTACCCAAAAAATTAATTACTTTTCTCTTCCTCCTCCTCACCATTCATTTCCAAGTAAATGGTTTTAAAGAGAAAATTAAATTCTTTCCATATATTTGGAACACCATTAAACAGAGTTTCCCCACAAAACTAAAAGATCACGTCATCTCACAGTGGCGACTCCGGTTTTATATGGGTGCAATGCTTTTTCTAGCGAATATGACATCCTTATAAATATATATAAAACAAATGTTCTAATACATAAGTAAAAAAATCTGATGTGGGCAACACATGACTTTCTTTATATAATGCAATTTACTACTTTTACAGTAAAAGAAATAGGTTTTTATTCTAGTAGATACTTATATTCTTTCCAAGATATTGAATTTTCTATAATCAGTTGTCATTTTCATTGATTTAGCGTCATTTCTATCCATTTGGCGAGATTTTCGTTAATTTGGCAACATTTTAAAAGTCGCCAAGTTGGCGACATTCCGCCAAATTCGTCGCCAAAATCTTGCCAAGCGTTATGGACGGAGAAATAAGTTATTCTTATAGCATATAAATGATTATTGGCGTTCAAATGCAAAAGTATTACTCAAAGTACCTTTTCTCATGAATGGAGCGAGTTAGATCCACGAGAATGATATCACCCAATATATCGCATGATATTACATATGAAAAGTGAACATGTTTTTCAACAGTTAATAGATTTTATTTAATTTATGGGATTTTTTGATAAATTTATTTGAAAAATGTGCAATATCTCGAGAACGGTTCATGCTAGCGATCTAAAATTTATGTCAATCGCTTTCTAAGGAAAAATTACATAAGAAATGTCTATTTGCGTAACTTTATTAAAGGTATTGATTTTTTGATGATTTTTTCAAAATTTCACTCGAAAATTTAGTGGAGTTCTGAACATTCGATTACGTATAAAAACAATAGGCTTCCAGTATTCACGGATTGTGATTTTTGTACCAAATTTCATTCGAATCGCTTTATTCGTTCGTGAGATATCGTCTCCACAGACTCACTGACACACCCACCCACACACATACTTTCACACACACGAAAGCACGCACACACACGCACGCACACACACACACACACACACACAAACACAGACATCACCTCAAAAATGTTTGATTCGTGATCAGGGATGCTTGAAACGTGCTCTCCCGTCGAAAACTCGAATTCGAATATTCGACCCCGTCACAATACGTTCCTTATACATTACGTATATAAGGAAAGTAAAAATGTCCAGTTTTCCTTGCAAAATTTCCTTGAGTATTTGTGAGTAATATTATTTTTACTTTCCTTATATACATAATGTATATAAGGAAAGTATTGTGACGGGGTCGAAAATTCGAATTCGAGTTTTCGACGGGAGAGCACGTTTCAAGCATCCCTGATCACGAATCAAAACATTTTTGAAGTGTTGTCTGTGTGTGTGTGTGTGTGTGTGTGTGTGTGTGTCAGTGAGTCTATGGAGACGATAACTGGCGAACGAATGGACCGTTTCGAACCAAATTTGGTACAAAAATCACAATCCGTAAACACTGGAAGCCTATTGTTTTTCTACGCAATCGAATGTTCAGAACCCCCTTAATTTTCGAATGAAATTTTGAAAAAATCGTCAAAAAATCAAAACCACTAATAAAAGTTACGCAAATAGACATTTCTTATGTAATTTTTCAATAGAAAACGATTGGCATAGATTTTAGAGCGCTAACATGAACCGTTCTCGAGATATTGCACATATTTAAAAAAAATTATCAAAAAGTCATATAAAATTAAAAAAAAATATTTCCTATTGAGAAACATGTTCACTTTTCATATGTAATACCATGCGATAAATTGGGTGACATCATTCTCGTGGATCTAGCTCGTTCCATTCATGAAAAAAGATACTTTGAATAATACTTTTGTATTTAAACGCCAATAGTCATTTATCTGCTGTAAGAATAACTTATTTCTTCGTCCATAACGTTTGGCAAGATTTCAGCGACGAATTTGGTGGAATGTCGCCAACTTGGCGACTTTTTTAAATGTTGCTAAATTAACGAAAAACTCGCTAAATGGATTAAAATGACGCTAAATCAATGACGACTCATTGACGAAAAAATTCAATATCTTGGAAAGAATATAAATAACTATTATAAAAATAATCTATTTTTCTTTACTATAAATTCATTGCATTATATAAGGAAAGTCATGTGCTGCCCACATCAGATTTTCTTTTTATTATGATAATATTATTGAACCTATTTTATTAAAATTAAGGAAAATAAAATCTGATGTGGGCAACACATGACTTTCCTTATATAATGCAATGAATTTACTACTTTTACAGTTAAAAAAAATGTTATTCTTATAGTAGATACTTATATTCTTTTCAAGATATTGAATTTTCTTCAATTAGTCGCCATTTTCATTGATTTAGCGTGATTTTTATCAATTTGACGAGATTTCTGTTATTTTGGCAGCTATTAAAAATGTCGCCAAGTTGGCGACATTACGCCAAATTCGTCGCCAAAATCTCGCCAAGCGTTATGGACGGAGAAATAAGTTATTCTTACAACAGATAAATGACTATTGGCGTTGAAATACAAAAGTATTACTCAAAGTATCTTTTTTCATGAATGGAACGAGCTAGATCCACGAGAATAATGTCACCAAATTTATCGCATGGTATTACATATGAAAAGTGAACAAGTTTCTCAATAGAAAATATATTTTTTTTATTTTATATAACTTTTTGATAATTTTTTTGAAAAATGTGCAATATCTCGAGAACGGTTCATGTTAGCGTTCTAAAATTTATGTCAATCGTTTTCTAATGAAATATTACATAAGAAATGTCTATTTGCGTAATTTTATTAGCGGTTTTGATTTTTTGACGATTTTTTCAAAATTTCATTCGAAAATTTAGGATGGGGGGGGGGGGTTCTGTACATTCGATTGCGTATAAAAACAATAGACTTCCAGTATTTACGGATTGTGATTTTTGTACCAAATTTAGTTCGAATCGGTCCATTCGTTCGTGAGTTATCGTCTCCACAGACTCACTGACACACACACACATACATACTTTCACACACACACAAACAGACATAACTTCAAAAATGTTTGATTCGTGATCAGGGATGTTTGAAACGTGCTCTCCCGTCGAAAACTCGAATTCGAATTTTCGATCCCGTCACAATACTTTCCTTATACATTATGTATATAAAGAAAGTAATAAAAGGAAGTCTTTAAAATTCATTTCTTTTTTCAAACTTCTGTACTATATTTTTTTCCAAATTCCATATTTCTTTATTATATTATTCACATAATCTATGATTTTGAATTATCCAATTTCATTATCCACTTATGTTTTTATAGTAATATCAATATATAATTTTATTTACCGAAATGGCTATTCAGATTTCAATACTTGAATATTGTTTGAATTTTGTGCCATTGATCGTTTTAATATATGAATTAAATTGTGGATGAGAAGGCATCCAAATGGAAGAGAACTGAAATGCTTCAAAGCGCCTTATTCATTCAAATCATATAAAAGATGTTTCGCAAAAGAATAAACTTTAAAAGTCTTTCAATAGATTAAGTAACGGCTTTAAATTAATCATTTGCAATCCTGTTTAAAGATCTGTTTACCAATCTTTTTACAAAGGAAGAGACGTGGAACAAATAAGAATTCTTGAAAAATTACGTCTCATTGTTCAAATGCATTTTCCCAGAGATAAATTAATCTCTTAATGAAGAGATAAAATATGTTCCGAACACAAATGAGATAACGCACTGGAGCAGCTCACCGTTAACAAGCTTATCTCTGTTGATTCAACCTATGTTGAATGGTTGGCAAATGAGATGAAAGCGTCTTTTCACGAGCGTGTTGCGCAATTTTAAAAGCATGGAAGCCTTTCAGACTTTTGGCTCGAAAAGGTGGATATTTCCATGCTGTTTCTTATAGTTGTCTTTCGAATTTCTATTTCCTATTTAGAACGAAGCGAAACCTATTTAGGATTAGTTAAACCTATTCATATAGTCGTAGTATTTAATCGAAACTCCTTAAATGTTTTCAGGGATTAGATAGAATGTTATATTCACAGAAACCGTCTATGAAGTGCATTTCCTAAATTAGAATTATGCTCCCATCGCATTCGCGGTTATTATACACTCGTCAGCATGGGAATGGTCGATACATGGAGTTAGAAAGAAAAAGTTGAAACTCCTATGGATAAAAAAGTTGAACTTCCTATGGCTGAAACCCTTTAAAACGCCATAATGCCTATGAAGTACTATTCTACTTCAACCCAAGATCGTGACTGTTGTATGGACCATTACAATTGACTTCACTCTAAATTAAACTTCTAATAACCTAATGACTAGAATTCGAAGAAGGAATCACGACATATAACAAACAAACAACATTATTGACAGCTAGCTTCGCTGGAAACTCAAAACACACACATATATTACAAATCTATATACAAATTATTTACAACGCTAACATTACAAATTCTATCCGAGGCATACATATGCAAGATGGCAGGCTATAACTCTCGATGCTACCTTACATAGACGATCAGAACACACACACACGAGCGAATTCGGCAGAATATTCTAAAGCCTGCCCTTCTTATAGATTTCACCAATCGGGAGTATGCTACTCTTCGGAATAAAAGTTGAGAAGTTTAAGACGTACATTAAAATCAGGAAAAAGTAGAATTAGAATAAAATGTTATTAAATAATAGAACCCTCGTATGTTTTGAGGATTAAATCTAGGTGTCGCTAGTATTAGTAAAGTAGTCTCTATTGTTCGTTGAAACAACAGATAAGCATAGTATTTAGTATATGTATTTTTGATTATTTTTAAATCAAGAATTCCTTAATTAGGAGTATAATTAACCAGTATTTCAATAGTTGTAGGATAAAGTACAGAATATAGGGAGATAAAAATAAATTGAAAGGTAAAATAATTTTGAATACGTAGGAATATTCTTTATTGTTTCAGTTCTAATTTACATTGTGCTACTCAATTATTTTTACAAAATTAACAGTTTAAATAAATAATTTAGGCCTTTCGTCTTAGCAGTGTATACAATGCAGGCCTACTTATCTTGGTAAGACAAGTAGGCCTGAAGTCAAAGATGCTAAATATTATGGACTCAGTATTGACTCCACTCCTGACATTAGCCATATTGATCAGTTGACAATTATAATTCGATATGTAAAGAAAGATGGAAATGTTGTCGAGCGATTTGTTACATTTATTTCAATCGAACAGCATAATGGAAAATACTTATTCGATATTGTACGAAATGTCCTCGAACTTTAAGGTATTAATATTGCAAACTGCAGATCACAGACTTATGACAACGCTAGCAATATGAGTGGGATATATTGTGGTGTACAAGCTAAATTTAAAGAAGTTAACAGCCTTGCCGAACGGATTCCATGTGCAGCCCACAGCCTTCACTTGGTTGAATCAACTGCAGTGGAGGGTTGTTTAGAAGCACTGAAGTTTTTCAGAATTTTGCAAAAAAAAAAATTATGTATTTTTTTCTGCGTCACCACAGAGATGGTCAAAACTGTCAGACAACATAAAAAACGGCTATGTAAAAAATTTAACAGGTACCAGATGGTCTGATACGATGCTGTCAACGCTCTGTTTGTTAATTATTCTAAAATTCGTCATTGTTTGATGTAACCGAAAGTGAACGCCAACCTCCAGCAGCTGTTCATGAGGCAAGATCCTTAATGAAAAAAATTGATAATTTTGAAACAGCGCTAATGTGCGTCGTTTGGAAAGATTTACTACAAAATATTGATATTGTCAATAAAGCTCTATAGGAACCTGGCATCGAATTATGCGCTGTTATTAAATTATATGGCAGTCTGTTAACATATTTTCGGACAACTCGAAATAAATTTGATCTATTTAAAACTACAGCAAGACAACTTACATCATTGGATTACAAGGAATACATCATTATAACAAGGAATATGAGTAACGTAAACGAAAAACTCGCTTTCCAGACGAAGGTTTAGATAACGCAGATCTAAGTTTAAATCTGGGTGTCAGTGACAAGTTTCACATACATTCATTGTATCCTATAATCGACATACTTATAACAACTGAGATGACAAAAAGACTCGAAGCGTATATAAAATTCTGTGCGAAAGGTTTAATTTCCTATTGGATAGATCTATGACTACAGATTAAGTCATTCATAAAACAAAAGAACTAGTGAAACAATGTCCGCTAGATCTTGAAGATGGATTTATTGAAGAGTTTTTACTATTTTCAAGTATATACTAGGATCGAAAATCTGTAACAGATATGATTCGTACACAAATTGATGTAACAAGTTTTCAGAATGTGAACATAGCTTTCAGAAGCTATCTCTTCCTTTTTCGAACAAGTGCGGAAGGAAAACGGAGCTTTTCAAAGCTAAAATTGGTTAAGAATAATTTCCGATCAGCAATGGGGCAGTAACAAATGGCGTCACTTTCACTACTTAAACGATACTTTCACGAGTGTCCTCAGCGACGACGATACTTTCCCTCCGATACTTTTACTCCTTAAACGATACTTTTACGATGTTTTGAGCGACTATTGCCCTTCGTTGATATAATTTTCGAATTTGCACATAAAAAATGTCGCAAATTAGCTTTTAAATATTGAACTTAAAGTACATACTACGCACACACACTACTGTGCCTGTAATTGTACAAACATCTAAATAAATATATTAAATTTAAATTTGCATTTGTTTTAAATTTTGTCTTTCTTTTATTTCTTCAATTTACGGGCTCAAAAAGGTTCGTAGGCCCTGAAAAGTTCGTAGGCCCTTGGCACTGTGCCTAGTCGGCCTAATGGATAAAGCGGGCCTGATCTTACCTCGGCGCCACCTGAATGATTGTCTCAAACGGTATGGGCGTTCTCTTAATGTGAAGTTTTAACTCCTTACTTTTACCTCTGTGGGTCGATAATTGCAGTAGCAGAATTGTCTTGTTGCCATTGCGCAATTTAGGTAGAGTGTTCTGAACGAGTCACATTTCATAAAATGCTGCAGACCATAAAATCTAAAATATTTAGTAAATACGGGGCACAATTCATAAAATGTTGCAGATCATAAAGTCTAAAGTATTTAGTAAATATAAGGCACATTTCATAAAATACAGAACATAAAATCTAAAGTACACTGGTTTCCAAAAGTTAAGCACGGACAGTAAAATCAACAAAAATGGAAAAGTAAAGCTTTGATTAACTCAAAATTGTACAAGAAGGTAGCAAATGTGTTTATCCATTAAAGAAAATAAAAATTATGTACAAAGATGAAAACAATATTTACTTTTTTGTAAGTTATAGGATAACTTCACATTTGGGTCATTAACAAAATGATGTTTAAAGGTAAACAAACCAAACAAAATTTACATTAATATGGTGTGACCACCCCGGGCCATCACACAAACTTTACAACAATTTTCCATGCTTTCGATGAGGTGATCAACCATCGCAGATGCGAGCAATCGCCATACCTCCAATAGGGCAGTTTACCTCCTCCAGCCAGTCTCAGAGAATTGCAAACGTAGAGACAGCACGCTCGAGGGCGTCCCAAAGGTTTTCAATGGGATTAAGGTCGGGAGAATACGCCGACCACTCCATACGAGAAATGCCCTCACTTTCCAGGTATTCGTCAACGATGTTAGCTCGATGTGGACGGGATTATCGTCCATAGAGAGGAAATCAGGACCAACTGCTGCAGTGTAGAGTCTCACAGTGGGGTCTAGGACTTCATTCCGATACTGCTAAACCGCTTTTAAGGATGATGTCACAGAACCGCCTTTAAAGATGTGCAGCTCTGTACGATGTCCCATTGAAATTCCAGCTCACACCATGACGCTGCCACCTCTGAATGCTTGATGTTCGATAATGTTCTTGACCTGATTGCGTGTGCCTCGTTCTCTCCAAACCCTTATACGCTTATAATCTGATTCCAGGGCAAATCTGGACTCGTCCGTGAACAGGACGTTGCACCAATTTGAACCAGTCCAATTGACATGTTGACGACACCACTTTAATCTTGCCCCTCTGGTTTGGACGGCTAGTGGAACATAAAAACGTGGTACTCGGACGTACAGTCCCTTCACGTGGAGCCTTCGGCGCGCAGTACTGGCAGATATTGTTTTACCAAGTGCCGCTGCAACCATGGATGTGACAGTTGTGGAGATCGCTCGTCGATTCCGCTTGGCTACTATAGCAATATACCGATCATCAGAGGGGGTGGTAACCCTTGGACGACCGGGCACAGGTCTCCAGACAATTGTTTGACTTGTTTGGAATTGTTTCCATAATCTAGAAATTACCGAATGATCAACACCAAAGAAAATAGCGACATCTTTGATTAATTCTCCTGCTTCAATGCGTCCGACAGTACGCCAGCTCTCACTGTCTGTCATTCGTCTTCTTTCAGCCATAGAAATACGAATATCATAAAAAATAATCCTGCAAAAGTTATAAACACTTTGTATCGGCATTTAAATGAACCTCCTCAAACCCTTCAGAGTGCTAGCGTCAACGACTGCCTAATTAGCATATATTCGGACAGTCAATCGTGATTGGCTGTAACATACGATATTTGCATACTGCCATCTACATCCGCAGCTATTTTCAGCCACTCAAATTCAAATACGCTTTCAAAAAATAAAAATTTGCATTGCGTGCTTAACTTTTGGAAGTCAGTGTGTTTAATAAATATAAGGCACGTTTCATTGAGTCCCGTTCCCTACCTAATACAATGACTATACTTCTTTCACAGCGAAAAACTGCTATATAACCATGGAACTTTACGTTGCGTATGACATCAGAGACTGAAAGTAAGACCATGATGTTCTTTTATTTCTTATCATTTTAAAAACTTTTATTTGAGATATACGATTCAACTCGGTAAACAAACACAACAAAAGTAGGAAACTTCCTTGCGTGTTTTTCGTTTATTACTAAAAGGCCAGAGTGCCCGCGGCACTAGTATCATGATGAAAAGATAGAATCTGAGATTTTGACAAACACAAAATCGGATAGCGTTCTGGAACAACACCCTAGAAACAAGCTAACTCTCTTGTTTCAACCTATGGAAATAAGGCGATATCGTCGTCTCGAGGCCTGAACAATCATTTCAAATTGACTTTTTCGACTAAGTCTTTATTTTTCTACAATATATGGCAGTACGTATTGCTGGACACTTCCCCATATAATATATTGGAAGTATTGTAGAGGACATCAGGTACTGTATGGGGGTGAATAACCCGGCACTTGTATATACGCTCAAATGTATTTTCAATTTTTCGGAAGCCAAGATAATTTTTACTTTCCCTGCAATACATGGTAATGTATAGGGAAAGTATTGGAATTATACCGAAAATCGCAACTCAAGTTTTCGACGGATCTACACAATGTGGGACCTCTAGAATACGAAAAAACTATTTTTAGCATGACGTCTGTGTGTGTGTCTGTCTGTCTGTATGTCTGTCTGTCTGTGCAATAAATGTATCCACTCTAACTCAAAAACTAATGGACTCAATTTCATAAAATTTGGTAGGTAAGTTACTTGTGTGGGATCCTGGTGCTGATTAGTTTTTGGTACGATTCTTGGTTAAAGAACCCGCCTTTTTTGCGAAATGGCCCGCAAAAATTGCCTATATCCACTCCAGCTCAAAACCTAATAGATCAAATTTTACAAAATTTGTTAGATAAGTCACGTGTGGATTACCCTGGTGCTGATTACATTTTGGTACGATTCGAAAAAAAATAATATGCTTTTTTGCGAAATGGCCCTCAAAAATCGTCAAAATCTAAAATAAAATTTCACATTTTCGCTACGCCACTTTTGAAAATAAATCCAGTTACCCAATGAGAACAAAAATTGAATTCAAAGTGCCAATTCAGTGTCATTTTAAATAATTATGAGTGTTATTTTGTGCCATTAAACTCAATATAATGAATTATTGGAGAAATAAGGAGAACGTAAATATGAGTCTGCGGAGAAAGTCATGTGCTGTCCACATCAGATTTTTTCTCCTAATTCTATTTCTGCTTTCTTGAAAGCTTGTCCCTCAATCAAACTCTCTTGTTAACGATCCTTTCTCCCCTACCGCTCGGAAACTCTGGTATAATATTTTTTTTCATCCCGGTAGTCTTCCTTTTGTGTTTTAAATAAAATGTGCACCAAGCAATCATGTCGCGGAACACATTTTAAAAACCACTGCATTATACTATGAATCTGTTACAGTTCGGTCAGGACGCCTAGACGTACCCCAGACGCAACCTTTTCGACCTTTCTGATAGAGAAGGGTAAGAGAGAGAGGAAATATGGGAATGGCTGCCAGGAAATCGGGAAAACAGGAGCATCGATCCGGGATTTTCGAGCGCCGTCTCGTCTGAAGGACCCTTGAATCAAAACTGGCTTAATTTCATTGATAAATAGGCAAGATCTTCCATGCCCTTTGTCATTAAAAGCATATCCTTTGGGATCCAAACATGCCCATTGTCATGAAATATTTAATAGCTAATGGACCAGCTGATACTTTATATGTCTGTCATCATAAAGTTAATAGTATTAGAATTTTAAAATGATATTTGAAAAATTCATTTTAAATAAATGGTTAAAATTCAATACATTTAGTATTTTAAATAAGTAATATACTTACACTTAAGTATGCAGAATGTCAAGGGAAGCCGAAGTACGGTCCCTATGGAAGTCTCCCCCACTGATTTCCAGTTTAAATTAGATGACACTGTCCCGGCCGTCCAAACAGATACCTTGCACCTTCAAGTAGGTCGGACGGTGTGGTTCGAAGAAAAATAAAAGTCACAGACCACGTTAATGACTCGATCAGTATTAGGGTTATTGTGTATTTTTTATGCAGGTGTATAAGACTATGGCGCGTATATAAGTATATATTCCTATGGCGCGACATGATTAAATATATTTAGGGGGAGATATGGTGACTCTCTTGCTTTATTCCCCAGCAAAATTTGGGACGAGCTCTGAAACTCGTGTAACACAACCTACCCCCTCCCATAAAATATGCCGCACATTCAGACAATGCAGCAGAATAAAATCGACTTTAGTATACACAAAATGTTCAGCTTCAACAACGATGCATGCTTGCGCAAGTATCATAAAAGGTATTTCAATGTTTACCCTCTTACGTGCAGGTTAATAAAATTGCATTTTTCAAAATTGTTATTCAGCCATTCAATCGCTACTTTATAGTTATTTCCATGTTTGCAGGCCCGCCAGGTTAGCCAGGCCCCAGAAAGGGTCAGCTCCCAAAAAGAGTGGTCTTATCATGTATAACATGGGTTTTCTAATGCACCTGCATAAACATTATACAATAACTCTAATACTTCTCAGGTGATTGGCCAGGTCCATGGCCTTCCTTGACACCCTGCATTTATAATTTCGTTTTCCTAGTATTTCTAAAATATTTGTGAAAATTACATATTTGCTAAACTTACGTAGGAGAATTCCTTCTTATCAACTCATACCCACTAGTGTCTAAAATTAAAGCAACTGATGGGAAAATTGTATCACCGCAACCGTGCAAGAGAATACAGGTGTAGTAGATTGTAAAATTGTTTTTATTTTAAGAAGCTTTCCAATTAGCGATGAGTATTACGTCACGAACTAAAAAATCTGATGTGGGAAGCACATGGTTTCCCTGCAGACTCTTCATTTTCTCTTTATTTCTTTAATAATTCGGTCAATTGAGTTTAAGGACACAAAATAACACTGCCTTTGCACCTTTAATTCAATGTCAGTTTTTATTGGGTAACTGCACATTTCTTTCAAAGGGTAGTAAAATTGCGGAAAATCTCAAATATCTCGAGAACGGTTAGTTCTAGAGCAATGGGGTTGATCTCATTCTTTTCCTCGTCAAAAATTACGTATAAAATAAGAATTTAATAGTTACATTTAATCTTATGTCATCTTTTATTTTAGATTTTGGCTATTTGGGGGAACCATTTCGTAAAAAAGATGGGTTCTTCTTTTCCAAATCGTACCAAAAACTAATCAGCACCAGAATATCTCACAGGTGACTTATCTACCAAATTTTCTGAAATTTGGTAGATTAGTTTTTTAGCTAGAGTGGATACAAGAGATTTTTGCAGGCCATTTCGCATAAAAAGGCAAGTTCTTTTTCCCTGAATTGTACCAAAAACTATTCAGCACCAGGATCACACATAATTGACTTACCTACCAAATTTTATGAAATTTGGACCATTCGTTTTTGAATTAGAGTGGATACATACGTTACACAGACACACAGACAGACAAACAGACGCACACACAGACGTCACTCTAAAAATTGTTTTTCGTATTCTAGAGGTCCCAAAATGTGTAGATGTGTCAAAAACTCGAGTTACGATTTTCGTCACGATTCCAATACTTTCCCCATACATTATTATGTATTGCAGGGAAAGTTAAATATTTGATGGCACATGACTTTTTCTGAAAACTCATATTCACATTCCCTTTATTTCTTCAATAATTCATCATATTAAGTTCAATTGCACAAAATAACACCCATAGTTATTTAAAATGACACTGAATTTGTATTTTTAATTCAGTTTTCGTTCTCATTTACTAACTGGACTTACTTTCAAAGGTGGCTTAACGCAAATGCGAAAAAAACTGAAATATCTCAAGAACGGCTAGTCCTAGTGTAATGGGGCTGATCTTATTTTTTTCACCGTTAAAAATTACGTATAAAACAAGCATTTAAATTATATATTTCAGCATACGTAGTTTTTCATTTTAGATTTTTGCGGCCATTTCCCAAAAAGGAGTCCCGAATCGTACCCAACGCAAATCATCACCAGGATTATACACAAGTGACTTACCTACCCAATTTTATGAAATTGGGTTCATTAGATTTTGAGCTAGAGTGGATGCATCCATTGCACAGACACACACACACAGACGTCACGCTAAAATAGTGTTTTCGTGTTCCAGAGGACCCAAAACGAATCCGTCAAAAACTGAAATTGCGATTTTCGGCATGATTTCAATGCTTTCCCTATACATTACCATGTATTGCAGGGAAAGTAAAATGCCTTATTACGCGCCCATTGAATCAATACGAACGGATAGCCGGCACTTACCTGGAAAGGGGAGCCGAAGCTTGTGAGACGTTCCTCACAACTGACTGAGATGGGCGGCCGAAATGCCACAAAAAAATCCGCTTATGCGTTAAGCAGCAACCATAATTTCTAATCAACGATGCCACGGGTTGGAAACAAGAAATCGCAAAACCACGAGATTAATAGATAAGAATGGAAATTCAAAACATTAGGAACCTGCGTTTGCAGTGATACTAAAATTGGACGAAACGTATTGAACAACTGATTGAGATGGAAGAAATGCTAGAGAAAATTCGTTGATGCGATTCTTTAATACTAATAGTCGTAAGGTGACTACACGCAGGGGAAACACAGTAAGCAGACTGCTGAATATCAATCACTCGGCTGTACTTTATTTATGAAGGTAATATAAAAAAAAAAAAACTGGGGTTTATTGATAACTTCGTTAAGGTGTCCAAATGCACACTATCATGAGTGGACCGTTATTAGGATTTACACCAAGGCGTTCAGGGCCCTCTTAACCCATCTAATATAGAAGAGCCCCATAAAATTTTATAGTAAAAAGGTACATTGGGCACGGTAAATAGTCCCCCAGAGCTTCACGGGTCAACAGCATTTGTCTGTTTTTCCTGCGGTTAAAAGCGGTCCTTAAGGTCCAACACCATGAGTGGGCCGTGGTTATAGCCCAGTCCAACCCAGGGTCATTTGTACAAATGGATGGTCCTCCTACCGAACTTCCGAGGATAGCGCATTTTTTAATGGGCCTCCATATTTACCCGACCTCAATATCAGAGAAGAGTGTGAGATTATGCTCGAAAAATGTATTGGGGATCGTTAACTTCATTCACTTTCCGAAGAACTGAAACTGTTCTTTTTGAAGGATTCTTCAGGCATTTCTCGATCACCTGATTTCACACCAATGTCGAACATGCATAAGAGTCAGACATGAGTGCATTTATAAATTGCAATGAGAGTATCTTGCGGATGATTACATTTCTTACAGATTTTTTCTTTTTTTTTTTTTGTAGTTATTGATTTTCATTACTTCTCATGCCATCTCTGTAGGCATTTTCCTGACCGTATTCAATTCCATGGGTGCTATCTTGTACCCGATATATTTAACATTTTGTTTTCTTTGAGTTAGAGTTTTACAGACTCAAGCGAGAAATATGTAGCAAAGACAAATCTGTCATGTTCATAATTGGGCGGGCTTTATCTTGTTTGTTCATTTGTTGCTTTAACTTTGAACATTAAGGAAATATTATAAAGGCTTACAACTGTATAAAATTTTCTATGAAATTTTACTCTTAAATGCATTTGTGATTTTTTACTTTCCTTCAATACATGGTAATGTATAGGGAAAGTATTGGAATCATGTCGAAAATCGCAACTCGCGTTTTCGACGGATTTATACGTTTTGAGACTTCTAGAATACGAAAAGACTATTTTTAGCTTGATGTCTCTCTCTCTCTCTCTGTGTGTGTGTGTGTCTGTGTGTCTGTCTGTGCAATGTATGTATCCACTCTAACTCAAAAACTGATGGACCGAATTTCATAAAATTTGGTAGATAAGTCACATTTTGGTGACTCTGATGCTGATTAGTTTTTGGTATGATTCGGAAAAACAGAATGTCCTAAGGTAACTTTCTTTTTAGGACACGCCCGGTAAGAGCGCGAAAAAGAATAAGGCCGTGAGTATAACAAACATTAATTTATTTACACTATAAATATTTACAACATTATTTATTCAAATTATTTGAAAGACCACTTCTCATATTCAAAAAATTGGAAGTATATCAAATTCAGATAAACCAAACGAAAGTGTATATAGTCTCATAGACTAACATTGAAAGATGGTAATCTAAAATGAAAAACAACTGACTTTTTCTATTAACTAATTAATTTGGAGTTAAACAAGTAGATATTTTAATTAGCGTTAATTTGTTAAATTAAAAGGAGAGGGAGAGAGAGACAAAAGTTACAAATCAGGCACAGGCCCTTAAATGTGGAACTCACCGAACAATCGCCGAATAATCGACATCTCTCTGAACAGCATTTTTTCAGAGGACCTTGTTATGAACACTTCTTTACTCACTCCACACTCAGTTCCTTCTCCTCGCTCCTCTTTTAAATTCTGAAAAACTATCTCTCTCCAAGATTTTAAAACACGCCCCTGAGGCGCATACAAACATCCCATTGGATTCAGGGTCTTAACCCCTTGACCCCAAAGCACCGCCATTGGCTTTAGGCCTTCCAAAAACAAAAAGCCCCTTCTCAAGCCCCTGCGAAACTGATATTCCTTCGGCCACTAATTCAAAGTCGCCGAGGACCCTATGACCCTTCCGAAAAGGACAGGACGCCCGTTAAATCTTTCGGTACGAATCCGAGATCCAAAGCCACTTCGACATCCTGGTTTTCTATTTCGAGTGCAGATGGCCGAACGAAAAGGCTGACCCCCAAAATAAATAAGAAGACTCTAGGTCGCATTCCCGAAAATATTGGCTCATGGGTTTACCATGCGACAATATACCTCCATTTCCCCATTAAAAATTCTAAAATCCAAAAATTAAAATTTCAAAATTTAAAAAATTTAAAATATTTTTTAAAATTTTACCATCAAAAAAATTTAAGCAAATTACGATATGCTGGGGCGCAATACGCCTTTCCAAAAATACCTCCATTTCCCCACTAAAACATCCAAAATCCAAAAATTTAAAAAATTTAAAATCAAAATACAAAAAATTTTACAATCAAAATCATAAAGAAAAATCAAAAATGTGCTGGAGCGTAATCTGCTTTCCTTCCAGCCACACAGAAACCAACCTCTGAAAACAGAAGTTTCCTCCTGTATAATAAAACACATAAAAAAAAACATCATATTGCACATAAAAGAAAAAAAAAACAATTGTCAATATAAACACAATACAATAAAATCAAAATATAAAACAAATTGGTGAATTCAGGACAACAAATCAGAAAGTCTGTTATTTGTGTTGCACAAGGCTGTACAAAGTCACTCAAACTACATTACTTTTCTCACTGATCATGTTTTTTAGTTCTTTTTGTATTCCAAAAGTTTTTACAAATTGTCCATCACAAAGTTTTTCAAATTGTCCACCAAATTTGCAAGTTTATCACCATAGTAGCTGTTTAACAGGTATAGATGAGAGTGTGTTTGGTTTACCTCTCCGTAGACAGAAAACCACACATGAAACACCAAGTCCGCTGTCTGACAGTATAAATTGACTGGAATCTGGAACCGTAGAAAACTGCAACGTGGACAACTTTTCCCAGTATATATAACTGGAACATGTAAAACTGTAGAAAACTGTCCTGTATAAAACTGGAAACGTGTAAATGTATGCATTGTAAAACGAGACAGTAGAAATCACGGAAACAGTAGAAAACAGACGGTAGAAATCACAGGAAACGTGTAATTGCCTGTTCAGTATACAAAGTCTGATACATGGAAATTGTTTATAACGAAAGGCACGTCTGTGGCTATAAATGTTTATACGCCTTGTACTTGGCATAAACTGAAAAAAAAACTGATGCAAAATGCTCTATAATGGCAAGAATTGCTACCCATTGTGTAGCACCTTTGTACATATTTTTAAAACCAGTGTGCGTATTTTGACACTTTTAACATCAGTACTGAAAAGAACGCAATCACCCCTCACAGTGCAGGACACCGTTCTTTCGTGTGGTATCGTGCACTTTCTGCACCCCGTCCGTAGAGGAAAAAAACAAACACCGGTGGAATCTTCTGCACCCCGTCCGTAGAGGAAAACCAACACAGTAATTGACTCTGTGCTGATCTGAACGACATATCGACATATTACAATGACTTATTCCGTCATCCAAAATTGTTTATATAGTGTTGGCATGTGCCAACATCCGGTCACCTGCTGACCCGAGATGAAAATTGTTGAAATGAACATATCATATAGCACCTTCCGTGCGCATCACCTTGGAGTTTTCGTGCTGTGCAAACTGCTTCAACAGTATTAATAATAATTTTTATACAAAATACAATATATATATATATATAGACTGGCCTTAGTGACGGCAAAGTTACCACCAAGAGACCTAGCCAATATGCACTTTATTCTTCTCTCCCTCCGAGAACAAAACATTTTAAAACAAATTGCAAAATTTCTAAATGCATGAACATGAACGTAAAAATGTGTAAAATTTTACTCTCTTAGCTATAAAAACTTTACTTCTTTACATATAAAAAAACTCTACTCCTTTATATAGAAAAACTTTACTGCCAAAGGCAACTTTGCGTTAAATAACATGTTTCATATACCATGAAATTCAAAAATTCAAAACCATAAAATATCACACAAAATTTTCATAATTAAATTACATGATCTAAACTAAAAATTTTCTATCCAAAGAAAAAAAATCAAAATCATCCAACACATTAAAATATCTCATTAATTGCAAGTTACAGAAAATTATACATTTTTGCTTAAAATGAAAGTTTCAAACCCATTCGAAAATTTTACATGTACATATGTATAACCGTCAGTAGTAAGGGGGGGGATATAGCCGGAACAATAGAAGGGGGCGTGGTCAATGACGTCATCAAAAGGGGGCGTGGTTATGACGTCAGAGCACGTGTGTGTGACGTCACGTGAAGTAGAAGTGAAAGTGTTTGTTTTTGAGTGGAGTTGAGTTGTTGTTTTTCTCGTAATCTTCTACGAGGGTGTTTTTTAAATCGAGTTGAGTTGTTTGTCTTTCAAAAATTCTTTTCTTAGAATGGCAACGGGTAAGTTTATCAAGCACGTGGTGTGTGACGTCACGTGAAGTGGAAGTATTTTGTTTTTTGAGTGGAGTTGAGTTGTTTGTTATGGTAATCTTCTACGAGAGTGTTTTTAATGCGTGTTGAGTTGTTTGACTTTCAGAATTTCTTTTCAAGGAATGGCAACGGGTAAGTATTATCGTGATGGGAAAAGGATGACGTCATACCACGTGTTATTTTACGGGAGGTTTGAAACTCCGTGATTTTGACGCCACGTGGTTTTCGGGGGGATTGTAGTGAAAGTAGAAGTAAATGTTTTGGAAATAAATATATTACAATAAATATAATAACATTATACCACGTGTTTTTCGGTGAGTTGTAGTGAAAGTAGAAGTAAATATTTTAGAAATCAATGTATTCAATTGAATACCACGTGCTTTCGGGGGATTGTAGTGCAAAGTGAAAGTAGAAGTAAATGTTTTGGACCACGTGGTCGCGTTGTTATGTAGAACGAGTTGAGTCATTCTATGGCTGCTTCTAATGTTTATTCCTTGCACCCGTGGAATGAATCTGATTGGCTGTGCAACTTCATGACGTCATCTTAAAACAAGTTTCTACGGGCATCTTTGAAAAGGCAACAGTAGATTCGCTGCTGTTGATTTCCGCTGTGTTGAGTGGTTCCCTTGCTGGCTTTAATGTTTATTTGAATTTCTATTGGCTGGCAAGAAATTTGTTGATGCAGAATGGCAACGGCTGTTTAAGCTCATGCATACTTGCTGGTGAGATTTAGTGACGAGTGTTCGAGTTTGTGTTGTGTTTCAAGTATATAGTTGTGCAAGTGTTCATTTTAAAAACGATATGGATTCTACAGAAAATTCATCTTCTATGGAAGAGGTATGTTCTACGTTTAATTCAATTAATTTGACTTACTTTGTGAAATACATTTTAAATACTACAATTCTTCGTTTTACTAGGAATTTGTTCAGCTTTAAAACGATTTTAATATTAACGATATTTACAGTGATTTCGATGCATAGGAAAAGATATTTATAAATTGTGTGAATTTATTAAATTTAAAAATGTGATTGTTATTTACGCTTAATACAGAATTGCGTAAGAATGTTTGTATCTATATTTAATTTCTCACAGTGAAATTAGTGCATTTTAAAAATAGGGCAACCACGTGCTAACGCTGAATACAGATCTTCTGATGAATGTATTGCATCTATATTTAATTTATCTTCGTGAAATTACTATATTTTAAGAATAGGACAACCACGTGTTAGAGCTTAATACTGATCTGTGTACGAATGTCTGTATCTATATTTAATTTCTCTCAGTGAAATTAGTGCATTTTAAAAATATGATAACTATGTGCTCACGCTGAATGCAGATCTTTTGATGAATGTATTGTATATATATTTAATTTATCTTTGTGAAATTACTATATTTTAAGAATAGGACAACCACGTGCTAGCGCTTAATACAGATCTTTTGATGAATGTATTGCATCTATATTTAATTTATCTTCGTGAAATTACTATATTTTAAAAATAGGACAACCACGTGTTAGAGCTTAATACTGATCTGTGTACGAATGTTTGTATTTATATTAATTTCTCTCTGTGAAATTAGTCTACATATTTTAAGAATATGACATCCACGTGCTAGAGCTTAAGACACATCTGCCGATGAATATTTATATCTATATTTAATTTATCTTCGTGAAACTGCTATATTTTAAAAATATGATATCCACATGCCCACTTAATATAGAATTGTCGATAAATATGTTGTACCTGTTTCAATAGAATTTTTAATATCTATAAACATTTTCAATTAGACTTTTAATGAAACATTGAATTATTCACCAACGTCTCAAACCTTTGATGAAAATCCTTTGGATGAAAAAGATTTTGAAATCGTAAGTGCTATTTTTTCTGTCTAAAAATTTATCTTGTATATTATTAGTTGTGCATTCTAACTTAAATTGTCGACGGATGTGTTGTATCTGTATTGAATTCCTTCTTTAAAATGAATTGATGTATTTTGAGAATATGATAGCCACGTGCTCGTAACTAATGTAGTATTACCAATGAATGTGTTGTATCTATTTCTCTCAGTAAAACTAATTATGTTAATTGAATGAAAATTTAGACTAATACGTTTTAAGTTATAAGTAAGAAAAAATAAACGAATGTATTAAAAATATGTTTCTATAAAATAATATCTATAAAATATTTTCAATTAGACTTTTGATGAGACATTGGAATATTCACCAACATCTCAAAACTTTGATGAAAATCCTCTGGATGAAAAGGATTTTGAAATCGTAAGTGCCATTTTTTCTGTGTAAAGGAATTTAGCATATATTTATTAATTGAGCATCAAGATTTAACAGCAAATATAAATGATTACAATTTATTGAATATTTCTAAACATTGTGAATAAAATAATATTGTTGTAGGTTTCGAGTGAAACATCCTTGATATTTCAAGAATACCCCCTGTTGTCAAGAGATATTCCATCTACAAATATTGAAAAATCATCTGAGGTTTGTTCAGAATGTTCTCTGGAGATTATTTCAATCTTTTTTTTTTATTTTTAAATTTTTCACCTTTATGTTGTTTCTTACAGATTCAACCTGTAGCAGGACCTTCTGGATTACAAAATCCCCCTAAACGAACCTACTCAGAGGTACAGAAATTAAATAATTTATGCTTTTATTTTCGTGATTCGTCTTTATTTTCAATATTTTATTTTTTAACACGTCTGTATTTTCTTTTACTTCAGATGTTTGGAGCTGGTGTTTCAAATGCTACCTCTCATGATATTTCAAATCCGAATGATAATGTAAGAGTCATTAAATATTATTTTATGGTTAATCAAAATATTATTTGGATAAGTATTAACTCTCTTTGTCTTCTGTTTTAGTTAGAGGATGCCATTTCATTGAACGAAAAATATCGTAGAACTAACAGAAAATATTCGGCCGAGGAAATTACTTACGAGGCTAGAGTTGATCTTGAACGTCTTCCACAGATCGCTCAAAATGCACATTTGAACACAATTATGGATTTAGTGAAAAGATTATTCGACTCTCTGATACGGAAGGCTACGATAAACCTGGCATCTCATGATCTTATTAGATTTTGCTTCCTATGCGAGAGGTTGGACAAGCCCATTTCTACAAGTCTTGTACGTGTGGACGAAGTGACAGTAGAAACGCTTCTATCAAAAATTATGAAGGTTCTTCAATCAAAAGAAGAAATATCACTTGATGAAAATTTTAAAATTGATGTCATTACTGTGAAACGTCCTGTAGGAGGAGCAAGACATCGCAGGATGCTGAATATAGCCGTTGATAGGCTAAATAAAAGATCAGTTTTGCCGATAGAAAGCGATGACGGATATAACGTATGCTGTGCGAAGGCAATTGTTTTAGCCAAAGCATATGTGGAGAAAGATGCAGATTTAAAATCGCTAATGAGAAAAGATGGGAATCTTCTACTTAGAAGAGCACTGTTTCTGCATACCGCTGCCTGTGTTCCCGAAGAGCCATGTGGCTTTGAAGAAATAGCTATCTTTGAAGCTCATCTTGATCTACAAATAGCAGTCATATCTTCTGAAAATATGCTGAAGGTTTGTTTTTTCGAGTATTTTATATATATATTTATTTAAATATTCAAATAAATTGTAGTAAACGAATGATTTTCTGTTCTTTTAATTTTCAGGTTGTATACAAAGGACCTGCCAGGGCAAATCGCATAAATTTATTTTTGCATGATGGACACTTTGATGTGATACAAAGCCTCAAAGCATTTTATGGTTCTGATAACTACTGCATGGAATGCGAGCGACCGTTTAATAACAGAAGTCACCATATGTGTTCTACATTATGCCATGTATGTAGGTCAGCAGCGTGTGTGTTGGGACAAACGATCGATTGCAAAGATTGCGATAGGTCATGTCGCTCTCCCAGCTGTTATGATGAACATAAGAAAACAGGGCTGTGTGATGAGGTACTTAAATGTTTATGTTTTGTATAAGCAAAAATTAAAATATCAATAATATTTTTGTATAGAATGTGGAACTCTGAATGTAAATTTATGTGATTTATATTTCTTTTCTTATAGATTTATCAGTGCAAAAAATGCTTCAAGGTCATACGTAGAAGAGATTGTCCCAAAATTCTACATAAGTGTGGAACAAGAAAGTGTCCTTCTTGCACAAACTTTGTTGAAATGTCTTCACATCGGTGTTTTTTAAGAAGACTGAATCCTATACCGAATAATGATAAGCTCATATTTTTTGATTTTGAGACCGATCAGTCAACTGGGGAGCACATCGTTAATTACGCTGTTGCACAGTATGCGGAAGGTAAAGTTTTTACCTTCCAAAGCGACAGTGCACAAGACGCCTGTGCAAAATTCTGCACTTTCCTACTGACCAGTAAACATAAAGATTATACAGCAATTGCGCACAACATGAAAGGTTTTGATGGACAGTTCATAGTCGGATGGATGCTACTACAAGGGTTGACACCGGAAATTATTCCAAACGGCTCCAAAATTATGAGCATAAAAGTAATGAGCTTAAACTTAAGAATTATAGACAGCTATAATTTTCTACCTATGAGTCTCTCCAAACTACCCCAAACCTTTGGATTAAAGGAACTTAAAAAGGGGTATTTTCCCCACCTATTTAATAGGCCAGAAAATCAAACTTATATTGGGGAGCTGCCACCTAAAGAACATTACAGTCCGGACACAATGTCTACACCTGAGCGAACGAAATTTTTTGAGTGGTACGAAAGCAGAAAAGCTTTAACTTTTAATTTTCGAGAAGAAATGGATGCCTATTGCCGGTAAAGTATAATTCATATAAGATTAAATTTGCTATATTGGGTGTATTTTATTTGCATTTTACATTTTCTGTTATTTATCTTTAGATCGGATGTTGATATTTTAAGGCGCTGCTGTTTAGAATTTAGATCGCAGTTTCTGGACGTTACGGGCATAGATCCGTTTTGGTAAGTATTAACTTTTTTTCTTTCTTTTCTTTGTATTTTGTTTTTGTTTAAACTATTAACTTGTTCATATTTTTTTTCTAGTTATGTTACAATTGCCTCTACGTGTATGGCTATATTCCGAGCACACCATATTTGTCCTGATACCATAGCCATGGTGCCATTACATGGATACACAAATAAGTTAAATTACAGCATGGATTCCATACGTTGGATGGATTATGTAGCACTCACCGAAGGCATAATTATTCGACATGCACTGAATGGCACCGGTGAAGTTAAAATTGGAAACTATTTTGTAGACGGTTTTTGCGAATCTACAAAATCGGTTTATCAGTATCATGTATGTTATTATTCAACTCTTTAAAAGAAAATAATGTATTTGCATGCGTATGTTTCTAATGCAATTTTTTTGTTTCGTTTTCAGGGGTGTCTTTATCATGGATGTATAGAATGTTTTGATGAAGAAACAAAAAGTCCTCTTACTGGTACATGCATGAGATTGCTCCATGAAAAAACTATTCAGACGACGGTTTCTCTTCGATGTATGGGCTTCAATGTAGTTGAAATGTGGGAACATGATTTCGTTCGCGCAAAAAAAAAAGAGAAAGATTTACTTTCCTTCCTGAAGACGCATGACGTGCAGGACCGATTGAATCCCAGAGATGCTTTTTTTGGTGGACGTACAAATGCAATACAGCTTTTCTATGAAGGAATAGCAAAATATGTCGATTTTACATCCTTATATCCTTGGACAAACAAATATTGCAGGTTCGTTTATCATACACATTTATAGTGCATTTAAAATAAATTTAGTGCATTTAAATAAAATTTAAATTATGGTAGTGTATTTAAAATATGATTTTTAACTTTTTTCTTTTATTTTTAGATATCCATTAGGACATCCTGTAATCATAACAGAAAATTTTGACAGTATCCAAAACTACTTTGGTTTTGTAAAGTGTAAAATCTTACCACCTCGTAAGCTTTATCATCCAGTGCTACCAACAAGGATTGGTGGTAAATTATTATTTCCATTGTGCAGAGTATGTGCTGAGAATTTACAGCAGAGCCCTTGCAATCATTCGGATGATGACCGAGCGTTAATCGGTACATGGGTCACAGAGGAAGTAAAGAAATCACTTGATAAAGGCTATAACATTATTAAGGTAAAAATTTCCTCTAAATATAATTTCATATATTAGTATAATTAGTTAAAGATTTATATTTTTACACAATGTATTGTTATTATTTTCAGATCTACGAAGTTTATCACTTTAAACAAAGCTCTACTGAACTTTTTAAAACATACATAAACCTGTTTTTAAAAATTAAACAAGAAGCCTCTGGATGGCCTTCTCATTGCGTTAATCAGGAAGACCGGGACACCTACATCAGTGAGTATTTAAAGAATGAAGGAATTTCTCTTGACCCTACAGCCATTGCTTTCAACCCAGGTCGGCGTCAAGTAGCCAAATTAGCATTAAACTCATTTTGGGGAAGGTGAGTTACTTTCTAAATCATATGATGCAATTATTTTTTATGATATGAACATTTTTCTGATATTTGAATTTATTTTAGGTGGGGAATGAATCCAAACAAAACGAAAATGAAATATGTATCTACTTTGATCGAGTATAATAATATGCTCAGCGACAAAAGGAAGGAAGTAAGTTAGTGTTTATTTCGGAGTACATATGCATGCACACAAACTCATGTATTTAATTTATGTATATACTCATGTATTTTAATTTGTATATTTATTTTTTCTCCAGATTCTTGACTTATATTTGCCGACTCCTGAAATTGCCGCCTTTCAATGGAGACAAAGGAATGAATTTCTTGAACAGGAGGCCAGCACGAATATATTTCTTGCAGCGTTCACTACATGCTACGCACGTCTCAAGCTGTATGCTGAAATTGATCGCCTTGGAACGTCCGTTTTATATATGGATACAGACTCGATAATTTACGCAAGCAACCGATTAAATGATCCACCCCTAGGAGATTATCTTGGTGAATTTACAGATGAACTAGGTGGTGAAGTTATAAAGACTTTCGTATCTGGTAAGATTAATATCTTTCTTTACATTTCGAAGTGTATTTATTATAAGGAAATTATCTGGAAAATTTTATTTATATCGCTTAGTAAAACGATCTATTAATCAAACTTTTTTTTTGTAGGAGGCCCTAAGAATTATGCCTATGAAACATACAGTGGCAAAACTGTCTGTAAAATTCGAGGATTTTCCTTAAATTTTAAAAATTCTCAACTTTTGAACTACCAATCGGTGAAAACTCTAGTTCGGAATCTTGATGGCACGCTGACAATTCCAATTGACAATCCGGCAAAGATTTCAAGGGATGCTAAACGTCGACGAGTTCTTAATAAAAAAGAAACGAAACTGTATAAAATGGTGTACACCAAAAGAGTTATTGGTGATAGTTACAGTACATTACCTTATGGTTATTAAGAATAAATTATTTTATTTTTATACTGTTGTATTTATTTATTTTGTATAAGTGATATCATTAGTAAAATGCAATGCATTTATTTTAAATTTCATTCAAAATTTCAAAGATTTATTACATTTTTAAAATAATTTGTACTTAAGTTTTAGACACTTTTAATTTTTATTTCAGTTTGTACCTGTAAAGAAAAAAGAAAATATGCACAAAAAACATTAGGAGTTCAAAAGTATCTTTATTATAAATGTTTAAAATTTCATCCATTTCTTTTTTGGTACACGAATAGGTCGGGCATACATTGTCTTTTTAGGATACAGATACTTGTTTTTGATAAATTCTTTAGGAAAATTATTTTCTTCTAATATTTCTTGCCATTTGTCGTAACCTTCGGGTTTCTTTGGTTGATTCCGCAGTAGGTGGTTTATTAATATGGATATGTTGGTCCATGGTAGAATAGTTCCTCTTAGTTTAAGTTCCTTGGAAGTCGTCCATGAAATCACATCTTTATGAGCATTTAAAAAATCAATAATTTTCAGGGCTACAGCTTTATGTCGTACAGGAGCCGATAATAAAATATCTTTTTCTACATCATTTTGGGGAATATCACTTTGGGCGTCCACATCCATATCATTTTGGGGTCCAAAAGAATTCAACGATGGAAAACTGACAAATTTCTGTAGCACTTGTAAGTATAATTTAGCTTTTTCATCCTCTGGTAACTTGTCTTTTAAAATTTGATGCATTTGTTGATCCAAATGGGATAGGTGGTCCTCAGCAAATTGATGTTCTTGCTCTTCAGGAACAAGAATAAATTTACGAGCCAACTCCATGAAACAGAGTACTCAAAGCAGTAATAGCAGCAGGAATAAGAATAGACAAGAAGCCTTCTCCTTTTTGGACAAGAAGTTGTCTTTTCTTGTACAGGGGTACTTTCTTATCTCCTAAACGGCGTAAGACCCTTTTATAGGGAATGAGTCTTTTCTTCTTCTGGCGAGATATAGGCACATTGCCTTTTAAAAGATTAAGAGCACATTCACAAACACACTTAATAATACTGTTAGGGCATTTGCGTAATAATATCCCTTTATTTTTGCATTTCCTGAGAAGTTTCAGATGCTCCACATTTGACATATTGAACATAAAATGACACCTGTTCACGACTGCCTTTCTTTTATAAAAGATCCGTAAGCAGCGGCCTTCGCTAAAGCACAATGTTTAAAGTGAGGGGTGTGAACGGGGCATTTTGGTGCTAAATTTGATTTTAAAATATCCATTTTAGGACACTTGAAATCATTGAGATCAAAAATCTTCATCCCTGAGAGATTTTCTAAGAATTTTGCTTTTTCCAGCCCTTTAACATAAATGTCAGAATAGGACGCAAATAAGAATGTTAGAATAATTTTCAAAACATGATAAGGCAAATTTCCGCTATTCCAGTGTAATCCATGACAATAGCGGGTTATCCAAGAAAATTCTTTTCTTTTCTTCGATGATAATTGATCCCAAGATTGAGGCGGGAGAAAGGACCAACGGCCATGATAACCATAATTTACATCGAAAAATGCCAATTCTTTAATGATAAAAACATGAGGTTGTAATTGGAAACCCTCGAGTTCAATAACTACAGAAGACATGTTACTCGTTCAAAGACTAAACGCTAAATGGCTAACGCAGTTCATATACATAATGTTTATCCTGAGGGAAAATGCCCGTGCGCATGCGCAAACGATCAGAGGTCTCGGGGCGCAGATCAACTAATAAATAACCATAAGCAGGGGACGTTGCGTCTTGAAATATTTCTTGAAAGGCTTTAGATTTTCCAGGAAACATTTGCCTTGCCAAGTGCATCACCTGACTCTTATCTCTAGGGTTTTTATACAAAACCAAATATTGTGAATTTAAGTGTATTGACCTCATTTCTTTTCCTTGGTTAAATAAATTTTGGACAATGAATATAACTGAAATGTTCCTATGATGGCTGCCTTTTGTGAATAGTTTGCTCAAACGAGTATCGTGCCCCAATTCTGTCATAAGGTCATCTATGATGATAAGAGCATCTCGAATTGTATTCAAGTTAGAGGGCAAACCTTCATAAAAATCTACATTTTTCAGAGTATTGAAGAGTTGCTGGTAAGCGCCGTAGCAGTATACAACAAGCTTGGGCATTGGTTTAAACATGTGTTGTTCAATAAGTTTCTTAACAAAGACGGTCTTGCCTGACCCCGTTGGTCCACTAACTATACACGTTGAGGGGTGCTTTAAACGGGGAAGCTCCATGGATATTAATGACGCAAATTCTTGGGTGTGTACTGTTTTAATACAGATCTGCAGCAGCAGAAAAAAATAAAAGGTTTTCCTGCGAAAAAATATCTGGTATATAGTTATGTGCAAATAGTTTTTAAATAACTTTCATTTAATGTTTTAACATAATTTAATAATAAAAGGTAAATATTTATTAACAAATAGAAACAATAAAATGAGTACAGACATTTATTTCAATATATATTATTTTTATTTTTTAAAAATCATGTTTACACCATATCTTTTCTTGACAAATTGATACATTCTAAAATCATTCTTTTTTCCAGCAAGATTAGATACAATAAAATTTATACATAATCCTTGGCATCGTTTCACTAAGAAATAAATACAAAAGTGTCCACATACATTAGAAGTAAAACTTTGCAGAGATATCTTGTTACATTTCAGGTGGGGGTATTTCATGACAAATCTTCCAATATCTTTTCCATACATTTCAGGAGGTAAGCCGTATGAATCGAAAAATTCAATGGATTGATTGTCTTCGATAAATAACGCCAACCAGTGACTACCGGCTTCAGTATGGTTATCCGTGTTAATAACGAGAGCTGCAGGGGTTATATCAATATTAGGAATTCTATCCGACGGGAAAACTCCTTTAAAATATCTCGCTGTATGACGATCACGAGATAATATTTTATAAATGTCCGAGGAATTCATCAATTTCCAAAATCGTACAATATGTTTCTAGCTTTGTTGATTTCTATCAGGTTTTCAAATTCAGCATACACCAACAACGAGACTGTCTGTTGTAGAGGAACGCTAAATTTTATTTCTAGTCTTAAGTTGCTATGTCGTACCAGATTCAAATGGGAACCATCACATAAATCGGGGGACAAATCAAAGAGAAATAAGCAATTTCCCTCAGGAAATTCCGATCTCGAAAGGTAAAGTCCGCGATCTTCTGCAGTGAGAAATAAATTCTGAAAAGCACGAATGAAATTCTTATTAGCAAAGTCGGGTTGCAATGGGTTATGAGGCATGGGTTGTCCATCTACGTAGACGCCGATAAAGTTTATATTGTAATGCTGAAATTCAAAGGGTGACTTTTTATAGTTGCCATTAAATGCGTCATTATCTACACAAGCAACAACTATACGCTTAGGCATCTGTCCTGTAAAAATATTATCTTGGACGAAACACATATTTCCAGTGGGGATCGAATATGCTTTGCAAAGCACTCTATTGATAGGATACTTGGCTGTTGTTTTTTCTAAACTCTTTGCATGCCCCAATACAACACCGGGACTGACTCGCACTTTGCGTACAAACAACGACGCGTGTTCAAGCACAACTTTATAATCACCTATTCCCAACAAACAAAATTCGGGTTTGCTACGAATGAGTTTAATTTTCATGTCTACCATGTTCAGCAAAAGTCTATCTTGGTGAAACAAATCCACGTGTAGCCGACCTACCATGTCTACCGTTGTGCTCAGTTGAACCATTTCTGCTCGTTTGTTAAATCCTTCATTTGGATTAGGATCTTTGACATCGAATACATTCATTCTACCCGCGGTATCTTTAAAAAATAGTTCGGCCGAGAGTTGAGAAGTTTTAGTATCAAAACCATGATTTAGTAATTTTTCTATAATGGCTCTATAGGGGTATGTATTGTTGCTCGACGACACTAATCTTTCATTCAGACTGATATCCACTTGAGAAAATAGAGAATGCAAAAACGAATTGACGGGGCCTACTTTATCTTCTTTCGTGAGGGAAGTTCCATTATTTTTTAGAATTTTTACCTTAACATAAAGTTGAGTTTGGGATAAATCAAGATAATCATCTCCACTTCCAGATACATTAAATTCAACAGGACTGCCGTCAGATACATTGGCAACAGGATGAAATTCGACCCATTGCCCTCTTTCTATAACTGTTTGCGTAGGAGGAAGCGTAAATAAATTAAGTTCGGATTTTGCACACTCAGGTGAATCTTTTAGAAGAAAAGCCATTACGCATCAAAAATGTCACGTCCTCGCACCTTCTTGACTTTAGACGAAATGACACGTTTGGGAATTTTTCTCTTCCTTTTAAATCTTCCATGACCAATCATCTCGTCTGCTTTTCGAACCGCTTTTTTAGCTAGCGTTTTACCAGCTTCTTTGGCTCTCGATTTTACTGATGTTTTAAAATTATCGCCAGCTAACACATCATTGGCGATAAGAGTTCCTGTTCTTAGAGCTTCCTTTCCTGCAGTTTTTGCTCCTCGCACCAAAAAGGGTAAGGCACTTCGAAAAAGCCTAGCAAAGAACCCGCCAATACCGTATCCTTTTTGTAGAGCAATTCCTCCATAATGAGGCATGCCGTTACCGGTCTGTCCCACATAATAATCTTCAAATTTTTTAGTGCAGCACGTATAGGGTACAAGCATGATGATGATGATACTTCTGCAACGTTTGTTTTACAAATGGACTCACGTTTTTTTCTAACAACCTTTTATACAAGTTGTCTCATTCGAAAATGTAATACTATGAAAACTGTGCCTCTTTCAAATGGCACCAAGTCACCTGAATGTAGTCTCAATTCAATTTGAATGTTTTGAAAATGCTGGCGTATGACCGGCAAATAGAAAGGTCTTGCATAATGAGCATTGATCGTTTCACCGTCGGTTCCTTCTATAGTTACAATTTTTAAAAGAGGCGCTTGCACATCTCCAACTATTTGCGGTTCTACTAGGTCACAGTACATATACATAACGGAGAAAGAAGCGTTAGCATCCGCCACAAATGGACTTTGCACAATTCCTTTATATTCACCTGGTTTAAATCCGAGGAGTTCGGAAATGCCTTCATGAAGCACTACTTTGGATTCTCCTTTGGTTTTTATAGTCACTCGCTTCGTGACAGAATGATAGGAAAATTCAATTTTATTTTTATGGGATGTTAAACTCATGGCTTTTAAAAGATCTGGTATAGTCTCGTAACAACCAGGAGGAACACGCCTTCCTTCTAATTCACTCCCATCTAGAGAAAATCCAAATAAATTGTTATCTTTCCTTAAATTGAACCAGGTATGGGGATAGATCAAATCGACAACGGCTATTTCCCATTCCGCACTGTTTAAGTGTATGGGAGACGGAAGTTGTGTAGTAAATCGGGATATTTTATTTTCAGGGAAAAAACGCTGTGAGCTATCACTAATGAGTGTGACGTAGAACGACATTTTTATTAAATGGAAGGAAAATACGATTGGTGAGACCTTTTATATCCTTTTCATATCCTGTACCCAAGTATTAAATTTTTCAGGATAACCTTGAAATTTCACAAAGTGTTCCAGTTTTCCGTTTCGTTTTCTTTTCTTTATAACTTTTTCCACAGGGTAATAGCCAGAATCTGTGATCTTCTGCAATTCTTGTTTATAAAACGTGCCTTCAATTACCTCCCCTGCTAAATCTTTCAACTTATATACTATAGGTCTTCGAGAAATAATTTTATGAATCGTAAATATTTCTCTTGTCCAATTTTGCTCGTAACCTTTTTCGAAACGTAATTTCGTTTTACTAATGCGTACCGTGTCTCCGACTTTAAATTCCGGCACTAACGGTTTCAACGGCTTAGATTCATACAAATTTTTCCATGTTACTGACTGATTATCAACTGTAACAGAAGAGGGTTTCATTTTAATACTTCGATGCCACGTGTTATTGTAACTATGCAATAATTTTTTAACAACATCAATATAACGTTTTGTATTTTTTTCAGAAAAATATTTCCACATTTTTGATTTTAATGTACGATTAAATCTCTCTACAATACTTGATTTCATATCATTGTTAGTCGTAAAAAAATGAACCTTCATTTGTTTTAAATAATTTTGTACAAGTTTATTTTTAAACTCTGACCCTTTATCTGTCTGTAGATATTCTGGTTTCCTTTCTTTAAATATTTCCTTCAAAGCTATAATTACATTTTTTCCACTTTTATCTTTAAGAGGAATAGCCCATGCATATTTCGAGAGAATATCTATGCAGGTTAACAAATATTTGTATCCGTCATTAAATTTAGCTAGAGACTGCATATCAACTAAATCTGACTGAAACTGTTCATTCATAGCACCCACAATTACTCGATTTCGAAGAAATTTATGACGCAAAGGTTTATGCAAAGTATAAGAAACTTTCTTTCCCAACCACTCTTTAATATCTTTTCTTTTAACTTTCCCCTTTAAAGTACGGTATAATGCATCAATTCCACTATAACTAGCTGCGTGCGATGGATTTTCGTAAGCGCTAGACAATGCTTTTTCCATTTTCAATAACGTTTAACTTACACTGAGATAATGCCTAAGATGTTTACTCTAAGAAATAATAAATCACAATGAATCGTTATAAATCAGTTACCATATTTATATATGCTCTAGTTTTTAAACAAAATCATAACTTTTTAAACACAAATTATACAATACAGTAAAACGCACTCAGTATGTAAAAATGTGAAATGAAAATACAAATATCAATATACATTTTATTCAACAGAACTCATTAAATTTTGGTACATACTTTCTTCTTCATTAATATATAACTTTTCAATATTTTCAAATAATAATTTTACATTTAAACCATCAAAAAATTCTTCTTCACAAAGTACCGTGTCAAGATCAATATTTCTATTTCTTTCAATGAAGTCTTTTGCTATTAGACACCAGTTTAAATGATATAAAGCACGTTTAAAATATTCATGAAATTTTTCAGCACGACTCATCGTTAAACAATCATGCATAAACCGCGTTTCATAAGTTTCACGACATCCAAAACAGTTAAACAGTTCTGTAATCTTTAAAGTAATTGCAATTGATAAACACATACCCAGTGAGTCCGTTATTTCTTGAATATTTCCGTCCGTTATTTCTTGTTCTTTCATGTCATACGATTGGCCAATTAAATGAGAATCTGATTTCAATTCATCCATCTGTTGATGAATGAAGTAAGCTAAAGTTTCTCTAATAAGATTTTCTTTAACTCTATCAGTAATTAAAGAGGCTGAATTATTTAGTTTTAAAAACTGAGCACCGTTAAGCAAGACATGATCAAACAAGAACTCAAATCTCAAATTTTTCCGTTGGAACATTCTTTGAAATACATACACTCGTTCACCGTCTTTCATTTGTGTTGATATGCAGACATCTCTATCAACCACAAGAACCTTGTCCAATAAACCATTAAAATTGTTCAGTTGTTTCTCCATGGAGTCCCACACTGTAGGAGATATAGAAATTCCATCTTTCGTCGGACGTAATATTCCGCCATTGTCTGTTATATATCGCCGTATATGCACACGGGTATATCAATTGAAGGAACTTACTTGAACAAAGTTTTCTCCACCCAGGTGTATCAAATCGTACGGCACAGATTCTTGTTTCAACACCTTAGAATCTCTCGAACATTTCGCCATCTGTTTACGTTCCGCTAACTTGCGCATTCTGGGCTCTAGGGAACAAATATTTGATAATTCTCCAAAAGAACGCTTCATTTTTAATCTTGTATTATATTATAGAATTCACCAGCAAATGTTCACAGCACTGACCCTATACATCCACTGTTGCAATCGTCACTAAATCTCACCAGCAAGTATGCATGAGCTTAAACAGCCGTTGCCATTCTGCATCAACAAATTTCTTGCCAGCCAATAGAAATTCAAATAAACATTAAAGCCAGCAAGGGAACCACTTAACACAGCGGAAATCAACAGCAGCGAATCTACTGTTGCCTTTTCAAAGATGCCCGTAGAAACTTGTTTTAAGATGACGTCATGAAGTTGCACAGCCAATCAGATTCATTCCACGGGTGCAAGGAATAAACATTAGAAGCAGCCATAGAATGACTCAACTCGTTCTACATAACAACGCGACCACGTGGTCCAAAACATTTACTTCTACTTTCACTTTGCACTACAATCCCCCGAAAGCACGTGGTATTCAATTGAATACATTGATTTCTAAAATATTTACTTCTACTTTCACTACAACTCACCGAAAAACACGTGGTATAATGTTATTATATTTATTGTAATATATTTATTTCCAAAACATTTACTTCTACTTTCACTACAATCCCCCCGAAAACCACGTGGCGTCAAAATCACGGAGTTTCAAACCTCCCGTAAAATAACACGTGGTATGACGTCATCCTTTTCCCATCACGATAATACTTACCCGTTGCCATTCCTTGAAAAGAAATTCTGAAAGTCAAACAACTCAACACGCATTAAAAACACTCTCGTAGAAGATTACCATAACAAACAACTCAACTCCACTCAAAACCCGAAAACCACGTGGCGTCAAAATCACGGAGTTTCAAACCTCCCGTAAAATAACACGTGGTATGACGTCATCCTTTTCCCATCACGATAATACTTACCCGTTGCCATTCCTTGAAAAGAAATTCTGAAAGTCAAACAACTCAACACGCATTAAAAACACTCTCGTAGAAGATTACCATAACAAACAACTCAACTCCACTCAAAAAACAAAATACTTCCACTTCACGTGACGTCACACACCACGTGCTTGATAAACTTACCCCGTTGCCATTCTAAGAAATGAAATTTTGAAAGACAAACAACTCAACTCGATTTAAAAAACACCCTCGTAGAAGATTACGAGAAAAACAACAACTCAACTCCACTCAAAAACAAACACTTCTACTTCACGTGACGTCACACACACGTGCTCTGACGTCATAACCACGCCCCCTTTTGATGACGTCATTGACCACGCCCCCTTCTATTGTTCCGGCTATATCCCCCCCCTTACTACTACCGTCGCTTAATACGTGACTTTATCTCAATTTTACAGTGTCTTACTGCATAAAAAACTCTTTTTTTTTTTTTCTTTCTTCTATATATTCTCTAGTTTATATGAAAAAAAAACCAAAATATCTCCCAAACGTGTACCTTTCAGAAAAAAAAACCACAGCTCGCAAAATTTTGCCTGATAAACGAAAATCCTTTTCTTACATTCGAAGGGAAAATTTACTCTAAGTGCTAAAATTTTGTTTCATTAAGCAAAATCATCTTATTCACTCATTTCCTCACTTCCTTTATTTTCTTTACAAAAAGGATTTTATCACACTTTTTATTAATACTTTCACCACTTTATGCATTAAGCCTTATTTTCCTCAAATAAACACTAGCCTCACATTAAAAATATAAATTTCCCCCTTTTTTTAAAATGAAATACCACTGACCTTCAATTTTATATCTTATCCATTCCATCTATCATGAAAAATACCCCTATCATTCTAACCACACTATATCCTAGCCTATTATTTACTGTAAAAATACATATTTAACCATGACCATTTATGTAGGTAAAGAGATAACACCCTAACAATAAAACCAAATCACAAGAGAAAACACCATATATTTTTCCTTTCTTTTCTTTCTTTTTTTAGAAACACTACTTAAAAATGCTAAATTAGTGATATTATTATCCAACTGCATTCTCCCACAACTACATTTTATAACTTTTTATCTTCCAATGCTTTGTTAGCGTTCAACATACCCGAAGGGAAAAAAAAACTAGCAAATCTCACCTTTTCTTCCTAAACTACCCATAGAAACTAACAAAAAATTCTCCATGCGTTCAGAAAATATGCCGGCAACTGTCACTTACAGTACTACGTGTAACGATTTAAGAAAATTATTGTATCCAAAAATTGATTCCCTTTTGAGCCTAACAATCTAACAAACCTATCAATTTTCTATTCCGAATAATTTATTAAATTATGTGTGTTTTAACAAAAGTAAAATATAAGTGAATGTAGGAAAGTACCCTTTATAGACGATAAAAATATTGAATAAAAAAGTTAAGAGATACAAAAAAAATGAAATACTTTTTGCTTATTTATTTATTTATTTTTTTAAATAAATCCTTTCAACGTTATGTGTCATCAGAAGATGAAAGAGACCCTTTGTTGATCACTCAAACAGTCTGATTCAATCCCCAATGTATAGAAATATACACTCTAAATCCCAAACATCACACCATTCTGCCCGCAGAAAAAAATATGTGCCTAAGGTCAAATTATATATTCTACCAACAAATGTTAAAAAGGCTTATTCATTTATTTATTTGTTTATTAAACTTTAAAATTTACTCTTTGTTGTTTGTACTTTGTCTGTTATCTTTGTCACTTTATCAGAATTCCCTTGTAAACGAAAGTTTCCTTAGTAATCAAAATTTTGTTTCCATTTCTGTTACAACTTGAATTAATATAATATCTATTTATTTTCATTATTTACTATTATTATTATTATTACCTTTTTTCGAAAAACAATATACTTATTACTTTATGTATTTTAATTCCCAATAACCTAACTAACTCTCTCCAGCTGCAACGCCATTCTATTACTCACTCAGTAACTCTATCCAAACGAAAGGGAAATCTCTCTACTGAAAATGTGTCATCCATCCCTCTTTGAAATTTATGTTCTCCTCCGCTAACTATGTCCAAGCTCCGGTAAAATATATCTGCTAACACCACTCCTCTTTTCCGTAAACAATTTTGTATGTCTCGTGCTTCCTCTGTAAAAATGACCCTCCTTTGAAAACATCTGTGTTGTGTGAACAAGAAACTTTTGGAAATCCTTGTGTTTGCCATTTCGCACTGACTGTATAAGCGCGGGGGGGGGGGGGGGGGAGGGGGGGGGTTCGCTCGCTAGTGTTGTGCGAACAAGAAACTGAGGCCTGTACTAAAACTTTGGAGAACCCCGTTGTTTGCCATAAAAAAAAGAACCGTCAAAGTTAACCGAGATAAAAATTGAAAACAAATTCTGCTGCCTTTAAAAATTCGATTATCTAACCCATTCGCATTCTATATTTCATTTTCAGAACCATTTGTAAAATTTTTGTAAACTCGTACCCATAACATATAAAAGGTTTATTATAATCTCACATTACTTCTAATTTCAGCAAAAATTTTGTTCTAAAACTAAAAATCACTCAAATGTGTATTAATTAAATAATCTTCGCGACCAAAATTAAAAATGTCAAAAATGAAAATTTGTCCCAAAAATACTATACCAAAAGAATATACATAATCAAAAATATACACAAAATTTAAGAAATATACAAATAGATTAATACCAACAAAAATTTTCAAACCATATCGTGGACCAAAAAAGTTTGCCTCACACAAATAAAACTGATATACATTTCCTCTCGATATACATAAAATCATTATCAAAACACAGTTATTGTGAATATATTCTCATGGGAAAATGCATCCGCTTATTATCCCTACTTAAATTTGGAATAAACATTCTATCTAAATTATTTCAAATAGACTCAAGAAAAGATTTTTTTCTTTTTTTTGTACTTAAAATAGCATCTATCTAATTTCACTTCCAAAAAATTTCTTGATGTTACCATTTTCCCCAAAAAAGTTCTTAAATTCCAAAAATTCTTAAAAAAATTCCCCATTTACATGTAAAATGCAATCAATGACATATAAAACACATAAAAAATATATATATACACATAACTCTCACCAATTTTAATTCTTTGTAATTTCTCAATAATCTATTAAAACACATATTTTCATGGCAAATGAAACCGTTAACCCTTCTCAAAGGTTTATACATTTCTTCTAAATTTTTCATATTAAAATTTATTTATTACTAGGGAAAAAATTATTGCAGATATTGACATTTATTATTTGTTTTATTTTTACCATCTTTCAAAAAAAAATTTTCCTTGGTTAATGCACCAAACATAATTCTTAATCTGTTCGTTGGCGCCAATCTATTTTCCTTCGTTACTGATCCCAACCAAATTCATCCTGGTCTAAGGCACCAAATTATTTGTCCTAAGGTAACTTCCTTTTTAGGACACGCCCGGTAAGAGCGCGAAAAAGAATAAGGCCGTGAGTATAACAAACATTAATTTATTTACACTATATAAATATTTACAACATTATTTATTCAAATTATTTGAAAGACCACTTCTCATATTCAAAAAATTGGAAGTATATCAAATTCAGATAAACCAAACGAAAGTGTATATAGTCTCATAGACTAACATTGAAAGATGGTAATCTAAAATGAAAAACAACTGACTTTTTCTATTAACTAATTAATTTGGAGTTAAACAAGTAGATATTTTAATTAGCGTTAATTTGTTAAATTAAAAGGAGAGGGAGAGAGAGACAAAAGTTACAAATCAGGCACAGGCCCTTAAATGTGGAACTCACCGAACAATCGCCGAATAATCGACATCTCTCTGAACAGCATTTTTTCAGAGGACCTTGTTATGAACACTTCTTTACTCACTCCACACTCAGTTCCTTCTCCTCGCTCCTCTTTTAAATTCTGAAAAACTCTCTCTCTCCAAGATTTTAAAACACGCCCCTGAGGCGCATACAAACATCCCATTGGATTCAGGGTCTTAACCCCTTGACCCCAAAGCACCGCCATTGGCTTTAGGCCTTCCAAAAACAAAAAGCCCCTTCTCAAGCCCCTGCGAAACTGATATTCCTTCGGCCACTAATTCAAAGTCGCCGAGGACCCTATGACCCTTCCGAAAAGGACGTTAAATCTTTCGGTACGAATCCGAGATCCAAAGCCACTTCGACATCCTGGTTTTCTATTTCGAGTGCAGATGGCCGAACGAAAAGGCTGACCCCCAAAATAAATAAGAAGACTCTAGGTCGCATTCCCGAAAATATTGGCTCATGGGTTTACCATGCGACACAGAACCCGTCTTTTTTTTTCTGCGAAATGGCCCGCAAAAATTCCATGTGTCCACTCTAGCTAAAATACTAATTGACCAAACTTCACAAAATTTGGTAGATAAGTTACGTGTGAGATACTCTGGTGCTGATTAGATTTTGGTACGATTCGGAAAAGAATAACCTGTCTTTTTTTACGAAATGGCCCTCAAAAATTTTGTCAAAATTTAAAGAGAAAAGACTACAAATGCTCAAATGCATCCATTAAATGCGTGTTTTATACGTAATTTTTGACGAGGAAAAGAATAAGACCAACTCCATTACTTTAGGACTAACCGTTCTCAACATATTTGAGATGTCTTGCATTTTTGTTACGCTTTCAAAAAAATGTCCAATTACCAAATAGAAACAAAAATTGAATTAAAAATGCAAATTTAGTATTATTTTGTGCCATTTAACTCAATTTAATGGATTATTAAAGAAATAAAGAAAAAATGAATTTGAGTCTGCAGAGAAAGTCATGTGCTGCCCACATCAGATTTTTTTTTATTCGATTAATTTTCTTCTGATCAAACATTTTGCAGTCTAAAAAAATGGATTCAATCTCGCTTGCTGTGGGAGAAAAAGTTAGGTTTATTTTCAACATAATCTTCAGAATTAAAGACTGAACCATGCAGAGAAGGTGGCGGCCTTGCATCATGACTGTCCACTGCATCGAAGATACGGCCGCCCCCGCCTAGAGTAAAATCGCGTTGCGTGGGGGTAAACGTAGTACTACTCCGCCCTCCTACGTCGCGCCATCTCGGGAAAAGGTCTCAATGAACGCAGCCTTATTGATTATTTTGCTGCTGAAATATGAATGGCTGAATGAGTCCCAAATATGGATAGTTGCGTCACAATGATTGACTCATCTATGGCGCATATGCAGTACACACGGAGTTTTGTTTTCACAATTGCACGATAAAGTATACTTCTCCATAAGCCAGATATTGATTGAGAGTTGCAAATATAAGTAGAACGTTTCGCCCGTGGTAAATTAGCGAGGTTCTTCTCACGCCAGATAGTCTTCTCACATTGATCACACGCCAAACCCAAAAACCCAGCGCCAGGACCGAGGATCTTGTGTTCGGACCCATCTAAATTTAGAATTCTAATATGAGAAGCTCATGACTTTCCTTACACACCATTGTGAGTTACTTCCGCTAAGTTAGACGAAATTTTAGGTATCTAGGCTCCATGATAGCCATAGACTTCATATTTTAATATAATATCACCACAAAGTTGAAATAAATAAAACAATAAAAAGTTAGTCCGAGAAAAAGAGCTTTAAAAGTTCACTTTTTACAATATTCAGCACAGCTTTTTTTTCTTTAATGTTGACGAACGGACCTGCAGCCTCAACTACTGAACCGATTTTAATGAATGATGGCTTATTTTGTGTATTCTGATAAAAGGTACAGTCGGTCTATAAAAAAAAAAAAATCCGAACACCACGCATTATTTAGGCCCCTTGTGTCATACAATCAAACCAAAAGTATCATTAAACTGGGAATAATGTCTCTTATAAATAAATGTGCATATAATTTTCATAAGGGACCGTCTTCCCATTTAGCTATTCGTTATTTTCGAAAATTCAAGTGGAAACAGTCCATTTTTTCGTCATCATAAGATTTCATATGTCGACACTATGCTAAATTTAGACTCGTATGAGATTCTGGCCCTAAACAAGAAAGAAACATTCAGGGTCCGTCTCTATCTTTAAGATAGTAAATTACTTATTCTACACTGCAATTACACCTTTTTTAACACTTTACAATAAAGTTGAAAAGTGTTTATGACTTTGTTCATTTTGTCTGTCTGTCTGCTTGTCTGTCTGTCTGTCTGTCCGTTAGCACGATAACTGCCGTAAAAATGACTTAATCAAAATGAAATTTTAGTATGTTGTTCAGACGATCTGTAGGACTTATGGGAATATAAATGAATAATATCACCCAATTAGTTTTGGATTGAACCCGGGTTGAAAAAATGAAATACATTGAGCCCTATGGGACCTAATTTTTCAAACATTTTTTAAGCGGATTTAAAATTCACAAATTGCTTGGAAAATTTTAGATAATATTCAAATTGATTAGTAAAATATATAAAAAAAAATTCAGCGAAATATATTCAGTAGTTTTTTAAATAAAAATTAAAATAATAATTACACCTCTTATTTGAAGCGATCACGTGACCATGATATGAAAAGATCACATGACCCACTTCAAAATGATATATGGCATCCATCTTGTCTCAAAATCGGGATTTTTAAAGTTCTTTTTAATTCATATTGAGTGTTGTATCCATCCTAAAACCACTTTATTTTTGCTTAAATTCTGTGCATCTACATACTGAAGCAACGCAATTACAATATATTTGAGTTTAAATGATCATCCAAATTTGATTATTTCTACAACGAAGCCTATTTTTCACTAATGTAAAATGTAAACAGCAAAATATGTAGAATGAGTTGTATTTGAATTGCTGTATTTCTTTAACACAAAATTATTTAGCCCATGGAGTCTGCATAGCTGATATGAATGAAATATTCATTGATTTTACAAAGAGAAGGGCGATATTTTTCGATGAAGTTTTAAGCATAGAGTTTAATTACTTGTAGCTCCATGGTCTTACTTTTTAAATAAAATAAATTATTATAGTATTGTGATGAATGAAATGAATGGGAAAAAGTTATGAATGAAATGCTATTTTTATAGAGAGATCCAGGCGTGTTATTTTTTCTATGACGTCATTTGAATGAATTTCAGTTGTTTTCGATGAAGTTTTTTCAAATATAATAAATTATCGTAGTATTATGATAGTTTTAAAAATATTACCGAGGAATGTATCGCATTTTAGAGATGTTTAAACCAGGCAATTTATATTTCAATGCAGTCATTTGAATGAAGTTCATTTTTTTCAATGAAGGTTTAAGTTTTCAAATATAATAAATTAATGTAGTATTGTGATAAGTTTTAATATATTACCGAGGAATGTATTGCATTTTAGACTTGTTTAAATAAAATTGAATTGAAGTGTTGGAAAATGTTTCATAATCAATGCTTTAAGCATGATTGATCTTTCTTGTTATTTCGTTGATATGGCACATTCTTTCCAAAAACATGTTATTAACAGGCGTGTCTATTCTAATTCTCTAAAGACTCCGGATCCTTGACAAGCATTGCTATGAGCAAATTTTCAAGATGTGCAAAGAATTCATTTCATTGAACTACTACGAGTATATGGAAGATTTTTTTTTTTCGAATTTATAAGTGAATTATTGTGTGTCACACATTTTCTGGAGAGTCTTTTATACTTGTAATAAGGTTTTTAATGCGAAACCCATTGGAGCATAGACCTTTACAACAAATGCTTTAAGTTCTATGTATTGTTGATAGATGGACCGCTAGTTCCAATATAAAGTGTGTAAGTATCCTGCTTGCATCCCATCTGGCATGCGACAGTTTACCATGACAAAGCTAAACTCCGATGATGGACGCCAGAACAAACACACACACACATATATATATATATATATATATATATATATATATATATATATATATATATATATAACCTATTTCAGGTCGAAATTCGGGTCTATTGTATCATCGACTTCAGGTAAATTGTCCTTTATGAAGTTAAATTTGAATAACGGTAGCCCGTCGCACTATGAACTACAGGATGATATTTTTTTTATTTGTAATTTTAAAAAATGTTGTCTATAAGAAAAAATACAAATTTTCAAGTTCCTTGAGGCAAATAAAGATGAAATCAATTAAAAAAAACAAATCGTGAAGTTAATCTATTTGAAAGACAACTTTTGGCAACTAGTGTTAAACTATAGATATATATATTTTTTTATCTATAGTTAGATATACATTTATATATTTTTGCTTATATTTAAAAAAATAAGGTTTAAAAAAAAAATGCCGGTTTTTGAGTCCCTTGCGGCAAATGAAGATAATATCCCCAAAAGTTTTTAAAAGTCTGTGAAGCTTATCTACTTAACAGGTAACTTTTGACAACTAATGCTAAGTCGTATGAAATTTTTTTTCACTGCAGTGCGTTCTTAATATCCGCTACCCAAGTTTACAGTTTATGTACATGTCAGCATAGTCACAGGCATATATAACAGTTTTCATTAACATACATATCAATGAGTATGAAGCCGTCATAAACTAACGAAACTTTTAAGAGCAAGATTCCCCAAGTCTCAACCATGATTCGAACCATATGGATCTTTGAACGAGACGCCGTCTATCCGTGACGTTAACAAAGCGATATTTTTATTCCTTATATTGGATATGGACCCTGCATTCTCCTTCTTCAAGTTTCAGTTCCGATTCAAACGACTACATCATTTCTTACATTTTTTATTCAGCTTAGCATCCTGTGCTTCATAGACCTCGTAAATTTAAAATCGAGCTATAAATCATAGTCTTTAAAAAAAAGAAATTTGGTCTTTTTTAGACCTCAATGATCACTGCATTTAACATGCAAGACTAAGTTGTTTTTGCGGACCATCTTAAAGAACTCAAATCCCAACCGATATTATATTGATGTTTGAACTGATCAGACGAGGCTATATCCACTAAACTAGTGGGGGAGAAATTCTTATTTCTTATGGTAGGAGTGGAACCTATAATCTTGAATAAAAAATGTCATACATAAAATGAGAAAGAAAGTAAAAGCAAACTATTTCTCTAGATATTCCCAGCTTCGAAAGAAATCTTTAGCGATTCATAAGGGTACTTTCGCGCTGCGATCCAAGAGAAAGACAACACGAAATGACATACGTCAGGTTTGGAATTTCCGTAATTTGACACAAACGTAGGAGATGATTCGGGATAAAGATCCTTATCTCGAATAGCAGTTGAAAGTGTCATAGAAAGGGATTTCCATGATGCTAGTCTAACATTTTATATAAAATAAGTTTTGAGAAATTAAAGAGGTTATTATCAGTCTTGTGATTTTCTATAGATCATGTCGACCTATTGTCTAATGCTTGTGATGCTAAACACTAATACAAAGACTGAAACGAGTTCATGGAACTTTATTAAAATTATGTTATTTTACCAATATGGACATTTTTAGCATGTAGCATCATTACATGTTGAATTTCGACACAGAGTGGACACTTATACTCGTAGAAAATCCCAAGATGTAAGTACTTACTACTTTTGCGGAATGTGATCCTAAGAATCTCTATATTTATTATGCATTTTAAGATTTGATTTTAGTGATCGTAGTCCTAAAAGTCTCTTGGTATACAACATATTTTCACTGTATGATAATGTTATAAAATGGCACTTACATCTCTATAAAAAAAATTCTATAAATATATTTTTCGTATAACAACTTTCGTTCATGACTAGCACAGAACTCGGCGCATCTCGCTGTGCCTCAGACACATGATCAGTACGTTTGAAGAAACTCAATCTCACGAAAGTGGCATTAAAAAAGTTGGCGTCTTTGTCTTAGTTATAAAAGTTATAGAATGATATTCTTTACTGTATTTGAAAAGAAAATTATTTCTACAGCTTTAATTCACATACAGCATTGCACAGTTACCTTACACCTTTCTAGAAGGTCGGACGGTCTGGGTCTCAACAACAACAACATACAGCATTGTTAACGGATGGCCGCCTCACCAGCTTGGGTTTAGAAACTTTGAAAATGGTAGGCCTCCGAAAAGTATATAGTCACGACCAGGGGAGCAAGAGCGACAAAATAAGTCACCGAGCAGGGGCCGAAGATGCCAAGTCTTGACCCCTAGTCTAAGACTGGTTTAGGCTCAGGCCATGAGGCCTCACTTCCACAGACGTCGACTACGGGGAGGCAGAGGGGCACGAGCCCCCGCTAAACTTTTCCAGAGGGGGCTTTCCCCCCTCTGGAAAATTTCAAGATTTTTTTTTCTAACTTCATATTTTACTAAATGCCAGAAAATGAAATTTTTAAATATAAAAATAATTGAAAGAAAATCCTATTAACGTAAATGTCACATTTCAGTTCAGTCTTCGTCACATCTTCCTTACCACAGCGCCGTAAACTATCACGCACAGAAACAATCAAGATCCTCTATACTCCCAGGAAACATGTTTACGGTAATGACAAAAACATCTGGTTACCAGAACTTTTCCTACTGACCACCTAATTCAAAGAGAAACAGAATATTTACAGCCATGGCATTTACAAAAAATAGCTGTCTCCCTCCAGTAATAACTATAAATGATAACCACGAAGTAGAGATGACTTATTTGGTCTACCTAAAGAGAGATCTTATCTGTAATTATTCCTCGATACCAGTGTCGTCTTTATAGGTGGCATTCATTCCGTTTGAAGCTGCAAGCCCCGCGGGTGGCTTTATTCTTAATGAGCGCCGGACATTTGGCAGCGAACAATAAAGTCATTTCAGCAAAGAAAGCTAAAAGTATAAATAATGAGAAAATTGAAAATGTCGGATTCGTAGGACTCTTGTGGAAAAATGGTTGCGTTTTGTAGGAAGACTTGTCATATGTTCAACTGGTGCGGTCTCAGATGAGTGATGTTTGTGGTGTTGAAGGCAGTGTGATGTTTTGGTTCTGTTAATAAAGGTTTTAGTTTGGTTTTTGATGAAAAAAGAACGCAAATATTTTGTGCTATTCGTAAAGGTTTTGTAATAAATATAAACGTACTTATATCTCATGGATAAATTCAAATTAAAACAGCAAAAATTTCTTTTATGTGACAAATCTCCAAACCGCTGAAAGACCTGCATTTTATATTAATTTATTATGCATTTTATTATTTTGATTCAAGCGCAACACTGGTAAGTATATATGTAATAATGGCTCTGCTCATCTCATTCTTTGAAATGGTACTGATAGGTGCATTTGAATTAAATGATATAACTATATTAGGTCTTCCATTTAAAGGGATTGGTGAAACATGACAATACTATAATTTTAACAGAAATGGGATTTTTCCAGAAATTGCTGCATACCAGTTAGGTATTATTTCATGGAGAAATCCCAGTTTGGCAGAAAGTGTCGCTAATCATCTTGATGCTCCAAGCCCTTCATTTATACGTTTATCTTTTCTTAATGAAACTTGTTTTTACATATTTTACTCACATAATGGCATGGACATCCAGATTCATAAAAATTTATATTTTACAAAATCTTAAGGTTTCGTTACATACCATAACTCCAGTTTTTGATTTTATTGTTTTGTAACTTTATATCATTTTTTACCCTCAGTGAGTGTGGGGTAGGCCCGGATACTAGCTCTGAGATTGGCCCAAGAGAAACGGGGCATGATCGACCTGTTAGGCCCGTCATACACATTAATGAAAAAATTAAATGCAGTGAACCCGCCCCACTAGGAAATTTCTATAGAGATCCCACCGACCATTTCAGGGTCTGAATCAATAATATGCTGGAGAGCATAACGTGACGGATTCTTGCTAGGGGAACTACAAGCGTTACCTCTATCGGTGCCATCGCTACATGACACTATCCTTGTAGTCCCCCCTTTCACTTTCAACATAGTCATATATAGTACGTCTATGACTTTCAACCCACCAATTACTCCTCGAAGGGAGAAAATGCAATTCGTTGCCGGTGGCATCTGGTACGTCAAGAAAGGGGTGAGTTCAGGAATCAAAGAGCTGAAGTTTTGTAAATGGTAAACTAAAGAGGCGCAGGCCTAAAAAGTTTAAAAATATTTATCGTACAATAAATAAAACTGCAGATGTCTTTCTTTCGTCCCAAACCGTCTATCCGACGAAGGTGTGAGATATCTGTTTAGATCGCTGGGATAGCGCCATCTAATTTAGACTGGAACCCATATAGTGGGGGCGACATCCACAGGGACCGACCCTCCTTCCCTTGCTACCAACCGCTCGGAAGGACTTTCAAACCCACAAATTTACTCGGGTCCTCCGAGTACAAACCCCTGACTTAACCTCTCGGTTATCCCACTCTAAAACTGCTGCTTGTAAGATAATAACTTACAAAACTTCCCTGAGGAAAGCATATATATGTTATTTAGGTCACTACAGTTGCTTCAATGGCATTATAAGCCCTCTTTTCAAGCCAAAATAACATTATGCGCTCTTAACAACCACTACTGCCTTCGTTGGGCAGTTCGTTCTTGGCGGTTGCTAAGAGCGCATACAGTTCTTTTGGCCTGAAGTAGGGAATTATAATGACCTCGAAACAATTGTAGTCACCTAACTGACACATGCTTACTTTCTTCAATGGGGTCATGTAAGTTATTATATCTTTATCGACTTTGTGAATCTTTTGTATGACTTTATCGGATTGCGCCCCCCCCCCCCTGAGATTTTGAAAACTCGGCGCCTATGCCCACTTCAGCTGGAAGAGTCAAGTTCACGAAATACCGTTTAACCGGATTTGTGTACCTCCATAAAGGAAGAGGGTCAGAGGCTACGAAGCCAAAGCCCATCATGTTAGCATGTAAAAATTTGGATTGGCGACCTGAAATTTTTTCCCACAGTCATTAGTCTCTCGACTCTAGCTTCTTACCACTTTCATTCCTGTCGTCGAATTTTTGATGAACATCCTCTTGTACTGCTCTCATATTATGCCATCACCACTTCTTTGATCACATTTGAGCAGCTTCATATAGGCTTGTATGGGTTTAATTTCTTCTTTCATTTCTTCCTGTCCGGCTTTAATTTCACTTTGTACAGTTTTGATTTCTTCTATCATCTCAGATTTAATTTCTTCTTTCATTTCAGCTTGTCTCTCTTTCTTTTTTTTAATATCTCCTTTCACGTCTTCCTCTTGTTTCGTCCTTCATTACTTCTTGTCCGGCTTTTATTTCTTTAATATCTTCCTTCTCTTGTTTCATCCTTCATTGTTTTTTGTCCGGCTTGCTCTTCTAACTGATAGCTGTCCGACTTGCATTCCTTTTTATCGGATTTCATTAATTCTATCATTTCTCTTAACTGTTCCTCCACCGTTTTTCTATTTGGGAAAGCCGTAACCACTCGTCAAGTTTCCAGAAATTCGACTTTCGATACCAATTGTTACAATGTATCCTTTGGGATCCTGGGTGTACTCTCAGGATACAAGAATGAGTCCAAATTCGGGAAAACTAGCACTTTTAGTTAAAAGAGCCTATAAACGTAAACAGGAACGATCTTCAGCGAATAGTTCGATAACTATCTTACAAGATCACTAAATAAGTGTCATATACAATAAAATAGCAATTAAATGCTCAGCTAATTCACAAAATAGCTACTATTACTCTCAAAACACTGACGTATCCCACAATTCCCTTTAGCTCGTATCACGGCAGTTGCTCTCTAACTGAGCGATAACTCCTTTTATATACTCTCCATAGAAACTTCCAGAAGAAGCTCGTATCTCCCAGAATATTCGTTATTTCAAGAAAATTCTAGTACATTCGAAAAATCGTTAAGTTGGCGATAAATTGCCAAATCTGGAAACCTCGCTCCGACATTTAAAATATGACAACCCTACATTCACGTAATAGGAATAACTATTTAGCCTGTAAAAGTGATTTCTCCTTGAATAGAGCAAAATGTTTGAATAGAAGCACATGTCCGCTATGTATTATTTGAATAGAGGCAAAGCATAGTGCAACTTTTTACATATTCGGAACACTACGTTCTAAATAAGCTATTTCCGTCGGTGTTCCCTCAGTCTGTGCAAATTTCTTCGTACATGAGTTATAACATAACATAAACGTGCTTCATACATGAACTTAAAATGTGCTTAAACGTAACACGTCGAAGGCTTACGAAAGTACAGCGACTGGATACAGCGAACAGAGAAATCCCTCTGTAGTGGCAATAGAAAAAAATCTGATGTAAGCAGCACATAACATTCCCTGCAGACTCAAATTCATTTTCTCTTTATTTCATTAATAATTCATTAAATTGGGTTTTATTGCACTAAATAACACTTACTTTAAATTACACTGAATTGACACTTTTAATTCAGTTTTCGTTTTCATTTGGTAACTGGACTTATTCTAAAAACCGACGTAGCAAAAATGCGTCAAAACTAAAATATCTCGAGAACGGCTAGTCCTAGAGTAATGGAGTTGATCTTACTATTTTTTCCGCCCAAAATTATGTATAAAACAGGCATTTAATTACGCATTGGATCATTCGTAATCTTTTATTTTAGATTTTGGCAATTTTTGAAGGCCATTTCGTAAAAAAGGCGGGTTCTGATTTCCCAAATCGTACCAAAATCTAATCAGTACCAGGGTATCTCACAAGTGACTTATCTACTACATTCTATGAAATTTGGTTCATTAGATTTTAGTTAGAGTGGATGCATACATTGCACAAACAGACGCACACACAGACGTTACACTAAAAATATTGTTTTCGTACTCTAGAGGTCCCAAAACGTGTAGATCCGTCGAAAACTCTAGTTGCGATTTTCGGCATTATTCCAGTACTTTACACATTATCATGTATTGCAGAGAAAGTAAGAAATAGTTGAAAGAATAAAAATGAAATCCCAATTCCCACTCATTAATCTAGTACCCTATCCTTTGTCAAAAAAGAGTGTAAACTACATTTGGTCACAGGAAGACTAACCTATAACCTGGTACTCAGAATACGTAAAGAAAAAGAGACGGAGCTCAAAAACATTCCAGATTTCTTTGGGCTAACTCCCCCTTCACATTGCACCCCTTGGTTTCTCTCTGCTAAATCCCCTATTTCCCCCCCCCCCCTACACACATAACACATACACACGCTATCTGTGTCTCGCATGGAACAAAGTGCAAAACCCAGTTTACGAAGGAAAGCAGAACTGACTGTAGTTCTGCTATGAGAGCTTTATAAATTTATGAGAGGATTCGCATTAAAATTCATAGAAAATTCAGGAATATAGTAATCAAATAAATTATTGGAATGCGAAGATATTACAAAATATTCATGTTCGGAATTGTGCGATTTTTCATTTTCTGGATGTAATAAATGTCAAACAGAATATTACAAATGAAATTTCAAAAACTTTTCATATTTCGATGAATTTTCAATTAAAAAAAAAAAAATTGTTTTTCGATCTTTCTAGTGGTGTCAAGATTTCCATCTTACTCTGCGCTACGAAAATATTTTCGGAACGGATTTGTGAGAAAATCTAAAACCGAAATCACAGTTTTAGAATCGAATATATCACGTGCTCCATTTCAACGAATCAAAGAGTTAGAAATTTCCTTTCCAGCGAAGCTGAAAAGGAAAATTAAATATGCCAGAAAATTTGCATGGTTTTGCAATCAGTGTTATAACTGAATCCATGCCTAATCTGGCAATGTTGATTAGATTGATTAATATGAAGTGAACTGAAAAAGTTTTATCTAATTTATTTGGGGTTGTTATGTTTTCGGAAATAGCGTTTCGGCATGATTTTCTTCGAGCAACTTTTATAATAATATATCAATGAGATTTTTATGCTTACGTTTTTTAAGTACCATTTCTTGATTAATGTAAGGACATATCCAGGTTTTTATCGTGTAATAATTACTTCTAATAGGCATGTTATCTCTTGTATGCTTCCAAAAGCCGAATATAAGTTTTAAGTAGTTAAAAAGATAATTTCTACTTCTCATTACGTCAACGAAATGTAAATTAAGGATAAGGAAAGATGTTAAGATTTTTTTTCCAAATATTCTGCTTCCGTCTATTTGTTTTTTAAGAAAATAGTAAATGCTGTCCAGCTTACTTAAAATGTTTAGAAAGCAGTCATACCCCTTATATCAATGTGCGTCTCTAGCCGTTGCGTATTCGAAATTTACTGAAATGCTAAAGTATTAATTTTTTTGTTATATTTTGTTAAATGCTTAAGATTTTGGATTCTTTTCATCTGTTAGTGAGTGAAGCTTTATAAACGACAATGTAAAATATAATATTCATTATAGTATAAACTAATATCCAGTATAACAATGAAAAGTTCATATTGAATTATAAATGTGGCATAAATTATGTGATAGCCATCATTCTAGCCAAATCGCTTTTTCTAATTATCCAATCACTATGACTAATCACCTACTTTGGTTCACTGGATTGTCTTGTCTTACCAGTCTTGATGATCACAAAAAATAGTTATTTTCATTTCAACATATGTAATACTTCCAATTTATGTTTTGAATTAAGAATTCTAAAATATGGTTAACAGGCAATAAAGGATGAAATAGGGTATTTCATGACAAATCAATTACATCTAGAATTCTGAGATGTGAAATTGAAATGATGTGCAAATTATGTTATAACTTTTTGAAACTCAACTTTAAAGTCCTCTTGTTTCTTTAAAAAATTAAAGCATAAGATATGAATATGTCACAGATTTTATTGTGTGTATCACACTTTAATAATAACTGTTTCAGAAAAAGTTTTCTATTGGTAATATAAAAATACTTTCAGATAATATCAATTTTCTTATTATTCCGTATGTTGTACACAGGGTTGGCAGGTTTTTAACGTATGACTGTTTTATCTGGTTTATTCCATGGTTTTAACCGTTGCTTCAAAAACCTGAATGTCTCGAAAGTGTCAAAAACTGTCAAGTGAGAACAAAACAAACAATATTGCCAATCAAAATCCTGTCACCCTCAATCAGTACCGTAACTAGTTTTCATGTACCTTCTGCAAGGTTTTACTTTCGGGTCACTTGTATTTTTAAGCGGGGGGAAGGGGGATTAATAGAACAAATACAATAAAACAATATATAATAATTGAAAGAGAGCAACTCTATTTATAAATTGTATATTTAATTGATTTGAATAAATTTATTGTTATTTTTATTATATTTGTAGAAAAAAATGGATAGCCCCTTGGAAATAAATTTTTGGAAGAAAAAATCTTTTTACCACCTAAAATGTAGGCCTATATACTATAAAGAGATACAGCAACACTGGCCAATGCTTGCCACATTTTTGATAAGTCTTATGAAAGAAGATTCCTTGCAACCACACATTAAAATTGTTCAGAAAAGACTAGAACAGACATAAATGCTAATCCATTTCCTCGCTTACATCATGCATCCGAAATATATGGGTAAAGACTTAACAGATGGCCAAATGGAAACTGCTTGTTTTTATAGTACAGAAAAATTTGAAGGCTGTTTACCACTTCTGATTGCACTTGAAGTCTAAGAAAGCCCATTCCCAACATCTTACTTCAGTACAAGTGCAAAACTCACCAATCCGATAATGCGGTGGAAAGGCATTTCGAAGTGTGAAAGTTTTCAGGATGAAAACAGTGGAGCTTTTAAATTAGCTTAACTAGCAATAATGCTGATATCCCAACCTGCTAGTTCAACTTCTATAGAAGGAATATTTTCAAATTTTGAAATCAACCATTCTAAACTGCGAAATCGTTTAGGATTAGAGAAAAGTTCTAAACTCGTTATGTGTTATTGAATGCTAAGTGGGTGTAATGAACCCGAATATTAAAAACAAATTGTGCTATCTCTAAAATGTTAAAATAATAAAACTTCAGAAAAGTTATAAATATTGATTTTAATTTAAAACAAAATCAGAATACCTTGAGATTTAAATTCAAATAAATGAAAAATTATTTTTAATTGTTTCTAGTATTTCAATATTTTAAAGGTATTTATGTACTTGTATTGTTGTAAGGATACTGTTTTAAAATTACTTACATTTTTTTTTATAATAATATTCAAATTTATATGGGTGATCAATCTTATGATTGGCATGGTGATTTTATTGTTTTTAAATCAAAATTTATTATACGTAAATATTGCATAATATGGAATAGAGATTAATGGTGGTTTCGTATATCTATGTTTTTAATTTGTTACTTGTTTTGCTTAATGTTTCTACTTTTATTGTATTTTAGATTTCTATGTTTGTCATTCTTTGTTCATATATTTTTCAAGAAAATATTTAAAGATTTCTCCTCCAGATTCAAGTTGGTATGTATACTTTTGATATATACAGAGCTGTAGAATGTAGATCCTACTTTGTATGCAGTTACTCTCCTAATTTTACAAATACTTTTTAGACAATATATGAATCTTCTAATCCTGTAACAGCTGCTTATGCAATTATAGCATATTTCCTTCTTTTAATAGGTATTTAATATTTTGAGCATTATTTGGTTAAATAACCAAACAATGCTCAAATAGTTATTTACTTTAGCAATTTATTTTGTTCATTCATTTTTTGTTATTGTTCATTCCAAATGTTTACAATATTTGTTTGCATATGCTTTTTATTTTTATTTTCCCCAGCATAGATACTTTCAATATCGCCTGTTCTAATTATCCAATTAATGCTGTGTATTCTTTTCATCTAAAAGGGATTAACTTAACTGGTTTCATTTTTAAATTGCCTTACTATCATTATTTTGCCAAAAAATCTGATTTGCTCTGTTAAAACATTAATGTTTCATGCATCAATTGATTGTACACATCAAATTCCTGTATAAATTAAGGTTTCAAGGAGATAGATCTTGTGTATATTTAAGAGATTAAAGTTAGGATCCTATGAAACTAATTTACTGGAGAAAAATTTTAGCTGTCTTTTTTTATTATTATTACAATTGCAACCAAACAATTTTAAAAGAATTACACTAAGCCATTTTTACTTTCCTTGTATACATAATGTATAAGGAAAGTATTGTGACGGGGTTGAAAATTCGAATTCGAGTTTTCGACGGGAGAGCACGTTTCAAGCATCCCTGATCACGAATCAAGCATTTTTGAAGTGATGTATGTCTGTGTGTGTGTGTGTGTGAAAGTATATGTGTGTGTGTGTCAGTGAGTCTGTGGAGACTATAACTGACGAACGAATGGTTCGATTCGAACAAAATTTGGTACAAAAATCACAATCCGTAAACACTGGAAGCCTATTGTTTTTATACGCAATCGAATGTTCAGAACCCCCCTAAATTTTCGAGTGAAATTTTGAAAAATTCATCAAAAAATCAAAACCGCTAATAAAGTTACGCAAATAGACATTTCTTATGTAATTTTTCATAAGAAAACGATTGACATAAATTTTAGAACGCTAACATGAACCGTTCTCGAGATATTGCACATTTTTCAAAAAAATTATCAAAAAGTCATAAAATAAAAAATATTTCCTATTGAGAACCATGTTTACTTTTCATGTGTAACACCATGCGATAAATTGGGTGACAACATTCTCATGGATCTAGCTCGTTCCAGTCATGAAAAAAGATACTTTGAGTAATACTTTTGTATTTGAACGCCAATAGTCATTTATCTGCTGTAAGAATAACTTATTTCTTCATCCATAATGCTTGGCGAGATTTTGGCGACGAATTTGGCGAGATGTCGCCAACTTGGCAACTTTTTTAATTGTTGCCAAATTAACAAAAATCTCGCCAAATGGATAAAAATGACGCTAAATCAATCAAAATTACAACTAATTGAAGAAAATTCAATATCTTGGAAAGAATATAAGTATCTACTATAAGAATAACATTTTTTTAACTCTAAAAGTAGTAAATTCATTACATTATATAAGGAAAGTCATGTGTTGCCCACATCAGATTTTTTAATTTCCTATGATGGGCTAATCTGGAGACCAACCCACCGCACTTTCAGTGCACTTGCCAAGTCACTGCCAAACGTTCCGATTGCAAGTGCTTTATGTTGTAATCTGGTAACCTTTTGTATCTGTGTTTTTCGCTGGCAATTGTGTAACATCCAATAAGAATATTCACAAAGGTGACATAAAAATAAATTTCTGTGGTTGCTACAGTTTTCTTATGTAAAAGCACATTTCTTTCAATATTTTTGGCCATAGTTGCATATGCTTGTATTATTTGATTTTTTGTATAAAATTCTACTATAATTTGGAAAATAAAGGTTTGAAAGAAGTGATTAATTGATGTGTTATGAAAGGGATTTTGAGTGATAAGTATATTTGTCCTAAATGTGGAGCTGAAATGAAGTTGTGTGTGAGAGACCGAACGACTGATTTATTTGAAAGGAGTGTTTTCAGCGAAAAGAAAAGTCCTGAAGGTTAGTGTTTTTTGTTTAATTTATCCAATGTTTTGAAACTTGGTTTATATTTTCTGTGTTTAGAAAATTGCTTTCTCCTTTAAAAGTTCTTAATCTTTTCAGTTCGAGACGTTAGAGTACAAGATTTTTTATAAGTATCAATTTTTTTAAATTTTATTAGAGTACAAATTTTTTTCTAACATGGACCACTGGTACATTCGTTCCACAGATTTCGACCTTCAGGTCAAATCTCTGGCCCTGTACGGATCTTCGGTTGCATAGAGAAAGTGATCTTGCTACGTGCGACATGCACAGATAAAATTGTAGCATATTCTGTGTCTGGGCGCTGCAGGTGACCGTTTCTAATAAACTGGAGATCACTGGGGGCCCCATCCCTGGGTAGAATGACTTTTAGATCGAACCCCTGCCCCTACACGGATCACTGGTACATTCGTTCCACAGATTTCGACCTTTAGGTCGAACCCCTGCCCCTGTACGGACGGATCCTTGGTTGCATGGAGAAAGGGATTTTGCTAAGTGCGACATGCACAGATAAAATTGTAGTATAACAATTTTAAAATTCACAAAAATCTTATTTTGTAACGTTTTTATGAGTACTATTCACTGTTGTTCAACTTAAATTACACTATCATTTACATTAAAAACTCTTGTTCAGAACAGAGTAGCAAATGTCATTTTGGTGGGAGGAGCCTATTTCTAAACACAGAAAAATACGTCACTTAGGATGGGCCAATTTCAAAACATGGGAGAATCTGCCAACTTTGCACGATTTGTACTTTGAAAAAATACGTGGGGTGGATTGGTCTCCAGATTTACCCTATGGTGTTGCACTTTATGAAATGTTGACAACAGATTATTAAATAACGATAATTTTTTTTTTTTTCAACCTGAGGATCATGTAAGTTTGTTATGCAGTGTTTTTTCCCTTTTCTGGCTCGTTAAATATTTGAAACAAGAATTATTTGTTATGTTCATTGATATAAGAAAATATAATAGATTCTAAAATTCAAGAAGTATCCTTTAATTTTTTTAAACATGTGTTAAGAATAGCTGAAATGTTAACAGGTTTCTAAGGCAAAAACAACTTTCTGGACTACATGAAGTGTGACCTATACTCTCCACACTACACTTTGTCTCAGAAGTTTGTAGATAGGATGGGATTAACACATTAGGATGGGATAAGCAGCGCCTAGATATGTCTCAAAGTAATCTGGTATTTTCAAGCTTTTTTTCCCGTAAGAGTTTTAGTTTAGTGCCAGTAACTCCATAGTACATACAAATATTATTAAAATTATAATGCTTTGTAAAGTAGCTTAAAACAACAAAATACGGTTATCAACTCATTTTGAAAATAGAAAATAACCTGCTTCATCAGGACTACATGTAGTGCATTGCAATCTACATTTAGAAAAGCAACATTAGCAACTGCTGATAGAATAGCAAACATGGCTAAGGTGAAAATTGTTACTAAATGGCACAAAGAAGAACAAAAGGTAAAAATCAAAAACAAAAGATAAAATAGCAGAATTCTGTGAATGAACTGGTTTGAATGACTCTGTGAATTCTGAAACTAATTAGTCTCTTAATTTATCATACAGCACTTAAAGTTCATACTTTTACTCACTGTTCTTTGAATTTTTCTGCTAGTCGTTGAAATTCCTTCTTGATCTTTTGTCAATTATGAAATTCTATTTCTTTTCTTCTCTGTTTTTACTATTCATTCTTAGTACACTGCTATTTAATTTTCCTTCTTAGTTTTTACATTTTATTTTTCCTCCTTGGTTTTTACATTTTATTTTTCCTTGCATCATTTTGCAACTGTTTTCACTTTAGCTATGTTTGTTATTCTACCTGCAGTTGCTTATTTTACTTTGGACAATTTAGACGGCACTTCTTGTAATCCTTATGAAGGCTGTTTCGAAATGAGTTGATGCTCATGATTTATTGTTTTGTGCTATTTTATAAAGTGTTTTATAACCTTTATATTTTTATGTACCATAAAGTTTGAGAAGAGGCACTAAAACTCTTCGGATGAAAAGCTCGAAAATGCCAGAATACTTTGAGAGTTATATTTAAATGCCACTATTATTAATACTATCCTATCTGTTCTCTTCTAAAACAGCAAGAAAGCATAGTTCCCAACCATTAGTAGAAGTAGTAAGTGTTTTGTTCCTGGTTATAGAACAAGCTACAAAATAGATTCATTGGGACAATTGTGGAAAAAAAATTATGTTGATCCATTTAAATGGTAGGAAGAAATATAAAAAAAAAATAGAATAAATTAATTGTTTAAGCTGTAATTTGCATTGCACTAATGATTTATTTCTGTGAAATTAGTCATTCAAATAAATGCAGGGGGAACATGGGTATCACTAATTGTCTTAAATGTTTTTGGCATTTTCTCTAATTTAACATTTTTCTTTTACTTTCATATTATTACTCTGTCATATATACAATGTTAATTTTGTATTTATTTATTTAAATAAAGTGATAAAATTGCTTCCATTTACAATTTGATATCAAGAAGGTTGTATTAATTATTCTATTCCAAACATAAAATGGGCATATCGATGATTCTGCAAATTTTGGTCTTTGGTTATTTTCATTCACAATCATTTGATTGATTCTTCAATATGTGAAAATATGAAAGTTTTTTTTTGCCAAAACCTTTTGCAGGCGTACGATTGGCTATATCTGATATATGCTGTAAAGTTTTGTATGCTGAGTAAACTTATTTCTTATACAATTTGCCTGAAACCATGAATAATATAATTTTATATGTTATTAAATTTAAATTATTCTGGTAGGTTTTTTTTTAACATTAAAAATAAAATTTTAAATTAGATGACACTTTTAAATTTGAAAACAAATTAAACTGATCAAAATTTCTATTGGATCTATGTGGATTCGGAGAATTTGGACTCAAATCTATTGATTCTGTGCTGTTTATAAATGTACAATAGAAATTTGCATGCTCTTGGGGAAAAAAGGTTTTATATATAAAACAGGGAAATCTATATATTTACTGAGCATATGTTTTTTTGTATTTTTATTATTTAAATATTCATTTTCGTAATAAAAAATTGGTTGTGATTTTCGTAGTGATTTTTGCCAGTTGAACTATTTTCAATTTATAAGCAGCCACGGTAGACAGAATAGATTTTTAATTTCTATTCAGTGAGGAAGTGTAGGGAGATAAATCCTATTTTGAGGTATATTCTGGGCTCTGAAAAAGTGTTGTTCAGGAGCTATTTTGCTTACAAACATATTTTCAAATTTTTTCCTTTATATATTATTAGTCTATCAGATATATCCAAAATTCACAGTGAAGGTAACTGCTGTTTATAAGAATGCATATGATTCATACTTTCCTTATGAAAGCAACATATAAAAATTAGATAACAATTGTTTCAAGGGTGTTATGAGCTCTTTTGTTAGGTCAGAAAGGCAGTGTGTGTACATACTAGCTGCTGTACATAATTTTTCAGTTAATATGTACACTGCCTTGACAAAGGGGTGTCATAATCAGAGTTTATCCAAATGTGTAATTATGCTTCTGATACACACTCAATTCTGTATGTAATCGAAATTTTAAGACTAAAATCTAAGCATTGAAATTTATAGCTGCAAAATAAGAATTTTCCTTCTAATTTTCCTCTTATACTTTCTTTCCTATACTCAAGTGTTTTCATTATAGCAATTCCATATGCTATTCTGTTATTAAATATTTACCATAATAAAATGTGAATACATGTTAATCAACTTTTTTTTTGTAATATTTTGTGTTTATTGTGCTGCTTTCTCTTACCACACTTATAAGATAAATTTTAGTTAATAATGTATATGCAATTTTATAGTTTGCTATTTAAAAATAAAATATATTCATACTGTTTTTCAAATAGTATATAGTTTCTTATAAATAGAAAGAGAAAAGTGAATATTTATAAATAAAATATATTTGTAATTGTGTATAACAACCTTTGTTAGTACACAGCATAAAATAAAAATCCATGGGTAAACCCATTTCATAGAAAAATGAGATTTCTTCAGGATAATAGACAGGTCAATCACTCCAAAACAAGTAAATATCTTTAAATGCACATTTTTATCTATTATAGTATAAGATGTCTGACTAGCAAAAAATCCGAACAATGTACCGGCATAAAATTTGGTACAGGGGACTGGTAACTTGGCTCATTGAGATTATTTTTTAAATTCAAATTAGCTTTTTAGCTATTACATGTTGAAATGCTATTTTGTGAATTTTTGCACAAATCAGTTCCTTATCGATTAAAAATATTATTGCAGAATTTCCATCTTGACATCCTTAGAAAAATCAAAGAATTCTCTTTCGTAGGTTTGAAGAAAATCTGTACTATCAATGGACAAGTTATAGAGTGTATGTAAATCTACACAGCCAATAACTGTTTTTTAAAAATTTGAATAAATGAATGCCATTAATCTCTGGCATTAAATACCAGGCAATGGCGGGTACATTTTCTGTTTTATTAATATGTTTAAAAATAAATTTTCTAGTTTGTATTAAAAAAAACCATTAAAATAATTTATAATATTACCCCTTAATGTATTTTAAATACTTCCTACTTTTGAAAATTATTCTTCAAATTTAAAGAAAAGAGTAAAAATACCTTAAAAAAATTATTTCATGTGACATCTGCTCATAATGCCATTGAAGCACTTGTCATCTTTTTTTTGTTTCTTTTATTAAGGACGTATGAATCATTTTTATACTCTGAATTGCTCATAATTTAAGGCCTGTTGTGTAGTAATTCCTCCCAGTAATCGTTCAGCAACGCCACACATTTCAATGTAAAGTAAACTTGCCTCCAAATTACCGCAATTTTTTCGTGCACAGCAAGAAAAATTATTAAATTCTAGCACTCAATCCAATCAGAGGATGACCAAATTTGACATCACACCACTCTGCCTTCAAAAATGGCAATTATGAATGCATCCTGAAGGTATGCAGCAGATATGGAATGATAATTGATTCCACAAATTTTTATCTAATTACATAAATATAGGTTCATTAAAGATTACAATTATACTATGAAAATGCATCATGGACAGAAATTGGTGAGATTCTAGCATTTATTTGGCCTGATGCTATGCGTGCTAAATACAAATAAGTGGCAAAGTACTGGCAACCCTATGATCAGCTGTTAAAGAAGTGTCCTAAAACAGGATTGGCGCATGGAATTGCCCAGTTCCGGCAACAAAAATTGCTTTGTATAATAAGACCATTAAGGTAGCGAATGCTGATGGCATTCTAATTCTCATTATTGTATAAAATTTTCTTTTTTCCTATAAAAAAGTTAAATTGAAAAATTGAAGAACCTGTGTTATCTGTAGAAAATTAACTTCATATGGAAATGTAGAGTAATTTGGGAAAAATTTAATAAACTATTTTCAGAGATTTCCTCCATGGAATACCAAATCCATATGTTTTGGAATTTTGATGTTATCAACATAATTGCTTCCTGCGACTACTTTCTCCGAAAATTATAAATATTCGCCAAAGATAGCTTTCATCTATGCAAAACGATGAATTCTAAATGTAATGAAATTAGTTTGACAGCTTTCTTAATTTTTAATAACTGTATTAATTTAAGGATTCTTCTGTACTATTTCATATGATTGAAGTTGAGTTTCTTTGACTAATATTTTATAAATTTTAATTTCTACTTGTATGATTATAAAAATTAGTATAATTTTTATGTATACATATAATTAAATTTCTTCTTTCTATTAGGTTATGGCTACACCATCTGCTGTAATTGCTGCTGTATTTGCAGTATTATTATTTGTGACATGCAATTTTTCATTACATAAAATTGAAGAAGGTAATTTGACTTATTTTTAAAATCATATTTATTTCAGTAATATTATAATTTATTTTGCTATATTCACATCTTCCCTTATTTGATATCAATTTGGGGTAAAAAGTTTTAAAATTTTGAACTCTTGAAGAATATTTGGTCTATTGCATGAATAATGTTTTCATCATTTCATCATAATTGTTTTGTTTATATTGAGTCTGTCAAAACAGAAGAATAGAGTTAGAGTTTTGTCCGCAATTTTAGCATGTGAGGCATTGGTGCTTAATATCCTTTTCTTTATTCCAATGCAAGGCTGGCACCATGGACAGATGTGAAGAGTGGCAAAAGGATGCATTGCGTAGGGGCCCAGGTCACATAATAGTTTGAAACATGCCATTGGGTAAAATAAGGGGTAGTGGGAGTTCAGGCTGCATAACAGTGTATGAAAAATGGTTAACAGGTTAAATAAGGGGTAGAAGAGAGGTCCGCACAATTACTGCATTGAGCTCCTAAAATTCTGTAATTCTGTTGGAGGTATTGTTACAATGTAAAATTTGTTTCTCAGATAATGATTTATTAAACTTTGAACTAGAGTTTTGCTATTTTAGTTAATTTTTATGTGCTATAATAACTTTAGCCTTACAATTTCAACTTTATTTATAAAAATTTTAATAATACTATTTTATGAAATTGCTAGACTTTTCTCTGTTATAAAAAACCTCACTACATTTCAAGAGTTGAAAACCCAGACCCGAAGGCTTACTGCAGCTTTGTGTGTGGCCGGTACATTTCAAGAGTGTAGAAATAGTGCTTACTGAAACTTCCATTGTGTTTTAATTTAAAGAAGAAAAAACACTATTTTGAACTAATGTAAATGTATGTTATATATTTTTATTATTATTATTTTTTTTTTTTGTAGGTCACATGGGAATTTATTATCGAGTAAGTAAACATGTTTTCTGCTCTTTATTTTTTGTATTTAAATGCCCTTTTGTAATGCATGAATGCACAGATGCAATATGACTCACATTTTGTGATATTCTGGACTTAATTAAGAAATTATGACCTTTTAATTGGAACAATGCTAATTCGAGTCTGATTTGTGTGTTTTTAATGAATAGAATTTTGCAGGTCCCCAGATTTAAAAGGCATGTAAAATTGTCAAAACTTAAGGCAAAAATTTGAGCAAAAGAGAAGTTTTGACTTCAGTCATGAATGGATGATATAGAAGTGGGCAGCCTACAATAAGTTGGGGTTGCATCAAAAGATCTAAAAATCAGATACCTGGGAAAAAGCTCTGTCACCCATATCCTTACTAAAAGGAAAGCACTTACAGCTCTAAACCTTCGGATAAGTAGGACTGTCTGGGTAATATAAAATAACAAGCATGTTATGGTAGTAATGGAGTTAAAGATAATGCAGAGTTCTTGTAAATGGTTTGATGAAAGAAAATGGGCACCATGCCCTTAAAAAAATTGACTTTGGAAAGATAAGAGTGAAAGGGGAAGATAGCTTCTAGGTTGTGTGTGGCACATAGATTGTCACTGTGTTGTTTTATATTACCTTAAGAGCCTTTGGGGAGAGGAGGGAATCCTTATATCCTTAGGGGCGGGATAGCCCAGTGGTTAAGGCATGGAGATTGCACTTGGAGAACACAATTTCAATTCCCGGCTCTACCCAAACTGTCCCTGTGTTCACAGAGTTCAGGCATTTTAAATATGTGGGTAGTCTTTCCGAGAGGTTTATAGTAGGGAAAGGAGGGTAAGTTCTGCATGGATGTTGTCCCCATTGTGTTCTAGTCTAAATTGGGTATGGCACTATCCCAGCTATTCAAACAGATACCTTACACCTTTGGATAGGTTGAAATAAAGAAAGATCCTTATATCCTTAACACATCCTTAATGAACAGTTCTCAAAATATATAATTTTGTACAGAATAGTGTGTGAAATCTGGCAAATCAATGGGTTCAGAGCTGCTTGTTATAACTGGATACTACTGTATTTGATATTTGTTATTTTATTCATTTTTGTTCTTTTGATTTCTCAAGAATGTTATTTTGCACATAAGAGTGCTTTAAACATCTAAGCATTTAGTAGGATATTTCATTTAATTTCTAGGGTGGTGCACTTTTAAAAGATACAAGCACACCAGGCTTTCATATGATGGTACCGTTTATTACAACATATCGCTCAATTCAGGTAATCAAAAAAATTTTCGTGTTACTTTCACTATCATATAAATGTTGTTGTTCCAAATTTTTGATTTTATTGAAAATGCATTTAAAATCTGAATACATTTAAACTTTTTGAAAGTATGTCTATCTCTGTATATCTGAGGTCTCTGTATGTCTATCTCTGTCTATCTCTGTATAACATTAAAATTTAAAAATGAATGCATAAAATTTTATATGTTAATAAATTTATGTGTAGAACTGAATAGATGTTTTCATAATTTGTTGGATGAGATTCAAGATTTTTATTGCATTGAAAATGCTGGTTTGGATTGTATTATGCATGAAAATAGTATATATAAACCCTAATCTGGTTAAATGTATTTTTTTTTGCCTCAATTTAGCTGATTGCTAAATTAGAAAGGCATTTATAAGTGGCTTCTAAAATTTATTACTTATAGTAAAATCGGGTCTTTAGCCAGGCAAGGGCCAGAGGGGGCTAAGCCCTCCCCTTAAGAGGTATATTCAGCCCCCATGATAAAAATATTAAATTTTTAGTAGTGGTATGAAATTCAATATAAAATACCATTTAAATTTTGCATAAAAAATTTCTTATTGAGATTTTTTTTATAAATTACTTTGTTTTAAAGATTTTTTAATTTAGCTGAATTTATGATTGTATTAATGATCAATTTATTTACATATTTCATTTAAAAATATTTAAAAATTATGACAATAGTATTTAGACTACTTTTGTATTATTGTGGGGTTCACATTATAGTCAAAATCAACGGATAAGTAGGTAAGAGTTAATATTAAGCATTAACTTGTATTAACTTTCAAAATGTTTCTACAAATTATTAACAGCTTTATTACTAGTTAATGCTTACATTAAAATCAGTTGTAATTATTATATATTAAAATTGATATATAGTAGGTAGGTATATGGATATTAATAATCAGCTCTTACCTTGCAAATATAAATATGCAATTATTTGTTAATAATTTATATGTATTAAAATATATAATAGTAACTGTTATGGTTTATAAATGCTAATGATTAATCATGTTCCAGTCCCTCCTAAGGGGGTATGGTACCCAAATTGTTGAAATCTGCAATTTTGAAGTTATAGTTGTAATTTTTTTGTATTCAGGTAGGTTTTAAGTATAGTAAACAAAATGTGATATTTAAAATTTTAAAAATTAAAAAAAATTATTTTTTAAAAACTAAAATTTCAAGTTTTCTAAGTTATTAAAATTTTAAGTTTTCTTTTTGATATAAGTAGAAAAATAATTTTTCTAAAATTTTAATTTAAACATTTTTTAACATAAAAATATGTAATAAATAAATTGTCTTCACAGTTTTTGTAAATATGAATCAGAAAAAATTTAATAAAAAATAATGTGAAAAAATGTGATTTTACACCACAAATATTGTTATCCAAAAACATAATAAACAAGAAAGTTCAGTCATGCATAAAGCATTGATTATAAAACACTTTCCAACTGGAAATGTAATTTTATTTAAGCGTCTCTAAATTGTGATACATTCAATTCTGATATATTTTTTAAAATATTGCATTAATTTATTATATTTGAAAACATAAAACTTCAAAAAAGACAATAAAAAAATACAATGCCAGTAACCATGGAGGTAAAAGTAAGGAGTTAAAACTTCACATTAAGAAAACACCAATATAGTGTAAGACAGTAATTTAGGTAACTCTGGGCTAAACTGCATTGCATTAATTTCTATAGCAAAAGACCTAAAATATTTTTTAAACTGTCAGTTTTGTAAAAATAAATAATTAATGCAATGCAAGTTAGAACTGAAACAATAACTAATATTCCTACTTATTCAAAATTATTTTACCTTTCAATTTATTTTATCTCCATAGATTTTGTACTCTATCCTACTACTATGAAAAAATACTGGTTAATTATACTCATAATTAGTTAACTCTTAATTTAAAACTAATCAAAAATGCATATACTAAATACTATGCCTTTCTGTTGTGTCAATTAGCAATAGCAACCACTTTACTAGCACTACCCTAACAGCATTGTTTTTTTCACAGTGACGCAAGATTTATGTCACACTGTCACTTTGGGACGTCGCAGTACGTCTCGGCAATGTCATATTGAGGTCACAGCGAAGTCATTTTGGTCATTTTCATGGTCTTTTGTGACGTCGCATATTAACTTGTTTGTGATGTCATATTGTAATTGCCATTGTAATGTCGTCACATTGTTACGTTTTAATTAGATTGTAGAAACGTCATAGAATATAGTCGCAATGAAGTTACAAAGTTACTAATATGTAATGTCACATAGAAGTCACAAATATGATGTTACATTGTGACCCAGGTGTCACATGACTACAACATCACTGTCATACATGTGACGATCTTTGGTGTGAGGGTAGTGACACCTACATATAATTCTCAAAACATTATGGCATTTTTAAGTATTTCTTCCATAGGAGTTTTATCTCCTTCTTTCTAACTCCATGCTAGTTACACTAAATGAACTTTATTCAAATGACGCCATTGTAATATAAATCGTATGCCTCTATATGTAAAATCAATGAATATTTCATCATTTAAAATAAAAAAATATTGTAATTGCTTTGGCTCAGAATTTAGATAAGCAGATATGTAAAAAAAATCTGATGTGTGCAGTACTTGACTTTCCTTATATAATGCAATGAATTTACTACTTTTACAGTAAAAAAAAATAGATTATTTTAATAGTAGATATTTATATTCTTTCCAAGATATTGAATTTTCGTCAATTAGTCATCATTTTCATTAATTTAGCGTCATTTTTATCCATTTGGTGAGTTTATTGTTAATTTAGCAACACACACACACACATTTAAAAAAGTTGCCAAGTTGGCGACATTCCTCCAAATTCATCACCAAAATCTCACCAAGCGCTATGGACAGAGAAGTAAGTTATTCTTACAGCAGATAAATGACTATTGACTTTCAAATACAAAAGTGTTACTCAAAGTATCTTTTTTCATGAATGGAATGAGCTAGATCCACGAGAATGATGTCACCAAATTTATCGCATGGTATTGCATATGAAAAGTGAACATGTTTCTCAATAGTATACTCTGATTTTTCCATCCAAAAATGTATACAAATTCATAATTAGGTTGATCGACATCAATGAAAATAATTGCATGGGACTAAAAAGACCTTGAAAAGTGCTTGAAAATTTTTTTGAGGAAATGTGTGCTCAAGGAACTCATTTGTGTGAAAATTGTGCTAAAACATACAATAACTAAGAAACTAATTCGAATTAAAGAAGAAATATAATGCCAAGGTGCACCCTCCTGGATCCTGAAGTACCTGTGTACCAAATTATATGGCCGTGCATTGCTTAGATTTTTTGTTATAAACAAATAGACATTTTCCTTTATTATTATAAATAAAACTATATTAATGTTAAATCTGTCAATTTTTTTTTTTTTTTTTTCAGGTACATTTTTTAGAGTATTCTTAGTAGTAAAATATATTTTAGAACTGTGCATTTTTACTTAAAGAAAATAAAATTTCAATGCTTAAAATTGATATTTTAGGTTTGAAAAGATCTTGTTTATGCATACAACTTTATATATTCACTCTTTTAATATTCTGTTTCATTTGAACAGGTTACTTTGCAAACTGATGAGGTGAAAAATGTTCCATGTGGTACCAGGTATGTATCATGAAAGTGCATTTTAAGAAGCATTCTTCATATTAAGAATTCAACAGTAATGCTTAGTTTTGCTGCATTATGTGTGCATTTTAAGTGTAACTAGAAACATTTTAAGTAACTATAACTATGTGCTCTCCAAAAATTGTTGGTGTGAATAGCAGACATTCTGTAACTCCTCTGGCCATTTCTGTTTATAATGTTAATAACTAAAATTTTAAATTTATAGATATTTTTAAACTTATTTTTAGTAATCTCTGGGTATTTCTTATGTTCTCACTACTGATACTTGACATTAAAAATGATACTAACTGGCCAAAAATCAGAGGTGTGTTGTAATATAACATTGATACTGTTACTTAAAAATACTTGATTATGCATACATAAAAAGTCCATGTTTAGACTAGATATAAATAAATGCTAACACAATCAAAAACTGCAAATGCCAACTATGTGTTAAGAAAAGTTAAAAAATGTTTTACTATACTATATAATTTAGACTCATATGGCTAGCTGTTATTGTTTTCAACATATTTCTTTTAAAAACAGCAGTGGATTGGCTGCCAGATTGCGGGTTCGAGTCCCGCCTGCGGGCATGGATGTTGTGATGTCTTATTGGGGCAGAAGTCAGACTTCTACCTTCGGATGCCCCGGGTCTTTAGACTAAACAGAAGCAGTGCACTCATTCTTCCTTAAATGTAATGTTAGGGACACGACAACAACAGCAGTGGATTAGGTTCATATTCTGCATTTGAGTGTCATTAAACCTCGGATGAGGTAGAAGTCTAAAATTTTGGCATATGCTAACCTCTAAGATGAGATAGAAGTATGTTTCCAATAGATTGCTTTGTTTCCTTAGTAGTTTTAGTCATTGCTCTCCACCTGTTTAAAAGATTTAGGCTATTTAGAGCATTAACTTGTAATAAAATTATTCAGTGCATGCATTTAAGCACTTTTATTCTGACTTTAAATATTGTATGTATAAAAGATACACAAGAAAGACATGTCATTTGTATAAGTTATGAAACATCTTAGAGCATGGGGCATGGAGTAAATCATAAAAGAAATGTGACAGGGACAAAACAGAAATATGTAAAAAGTGAAATCATTTTGTTATGAATACCTGACAAAAACCATTGTTATAATTTGAATGCCCGGGATGCTTGGTCTCAGCAACAACCTTTTGGTGAGTTCTGAAAACTTCTTGAATTCTGTAGATTGGCTAGAAACTGAAGTGCTTGCATGAATGTTCCTGAAATATGTGGTACAAAATTTCTACAAATGATAGAACATTCAATAAACCTTAAAAGAAAATACCAGGAATCTTAACAAATTCGGAAATGCATATTTTAATTAAAAAAGAAAACAAGAAAGATCAACCATGCATAAAGCATTGATTATGAAACACGTTCCAACTTAAATACAATCCACTGAATGTATCGCATCTCTAAAATGTGATACATTCAGTGGTGATAATTTTTTAATTATCACAGAACTAAAATAATTTATTTTATTTGAAAACTTAAAACTTCTTTGGAAAAAATGAACTTTATTCAAATGACGTCATCGAAATATAAATCATCTGGCTCTCTATGTAAAAGCAGTGGATATTTCATTCATACACTTTTATTCCAGACTCCAGAGTTAAATAATTTTGCATGAAAAAAATTCAGCAATTCTTGTACAACTCATAATTACTTGTTCACATTCTACATCCATTAAAATTAGGCTTTTTTGGTGAAATAATCAAAATTTGTTAATTATTTAAACTCAAAAATATTGTAATTGCATTGGCACAGAAAATGCACAAAAATACAGTGGTTTTAGGATGGATGCAACACTAAATATAAATTTAAAAGAACTTCAAAAATCACGATTTTGACTCTGGGAAAAAAAGATGGATGCCCTATTTTATTTTGAAGTGGGTTACGTGATCTCTTCATATTATATGGGTGTAATTATTTTAATTTTTATTTAAAAAGCTACCAAACATATTTTGCTGAATGTTTTATTTTATGAGATATTTTGAATATGTTCTAAAATTTTCGACGCAATTTGTGAATTTTAACTTTACTTAAAAAATGTTTGAAAAATTAAGTCCCATAGGGTTCAATGTTCTTTTTCAACCCGGGTTCAATCCAAAACTAATTGGGTGATATTATTCTTTTACATTCCGATATGTCTCACAGACCGTCTCAACAACATACTAAACTTTCATTTTGATAAAGTCATTTTTACGGCAGTTATCGTGCGAATGGACATACAGACAGAATGATCAAAATCATAAACACTTTTCAACTATGTTGTAAAGTGCTAAAAAACATGAAAAATGAAGTTTTGGGGGGGCCATTAGAAATGAATTTGATACTCACAAACCTATGATTCAGTAAAAGTAAATTATAAATGCATTTTCTGTATCAAACAATGTTAAACAATTTAAATCTATTACTCTATCGGAGCATTTTGTGGAAGCATTTCTGTTTTTCAGAAGGCACCCGTTTTACTTCGTAGATCTCTCAAGGCCCTCTAGCTCTCATTTATTGATATTGCCAGAAGACAAGAATTATGTTTTGCACACATTGCAAGTTTCTCATTAAAATGTTTGAATGAGAGCTAGAGGACCTTGGGAGAGCAAAACAACTCATCCTGAAAAACACTGTTCTAAGATAAATGGTGTTAAAGTTTTTACTTTCCTTATATACATAATATAATGTATAGGGAAAGTATTATGACAGGGTCGAAAATTCAAATTGAGTTTTCGATGGAGGAACACATTTCAAGTATCCCTGAACTTGAATCAATCATTTTTGAGGTGATGTGTACGCACACAAAATAAAATAAATGAAACAAACACAAAACTTGTACATGTTAAAATTTACAATATTTAGTGTGCATGCCTATAAATGTGTGGAAATAATATCTCACAAATAAATGGAGAATTTTGAATGAAATTCAGTACAAAAATTACAATCTGTGAATACTGGAAGCCTATTAATTTTAAATACAGTCAAATGTTCGAAAGCCCCCTCCCTCCCCATCAAAATCTTGAATGAAATTTTGATAACGTGTAGACATTCTTTAGATTTTTAGTGACATAAATAAAAATTCATATGAAACATTAAGTAGTTCAATAATTTCTAGAATTCTAATTACTAATTAGCTGATAGATGTACTAATTAATTTTAAAATATAAATATTAAAACTGAATGTATAGTGGGTATGTTAAATATTTATTTTACTTTTAATTAAGACATGAACAATGTTTCTTCTAACCCGAACTCTAATATTGCTAAATAGCTGCCTCTAGTGTCTTCTATAGTAGTATTGTTCTGAGGGAATCCTCCCTTTTAAATTTATCACTGATTATTTATTCTATTTTTCAAAGAGTACTATATTTAATCCAGACTAAAGTTATTATTATTTACATTTCAATTTTGATCGTATAGTTTTTCCTAATAAAGTTACTTTTATTATTATTAAAATTATCTCTTTGTTTATTTATTTATTTACTTTATTAAACCATTACTATTCTTTGGTCTGTGCTAGACCTTGTTTACATTTTTTAAAAACACTTCAACACCATACAACTTCTAAAAAATTCCACTTACCTTTAAACATTTTCATAGATAAAAATAGCACAGCCAACACACAAATCAAGAATGACAACCATTATTGTTAAATTAAAAATTAACTTTTATTGACAACAATTAAAAAATATCATCCTATTCATTATTACTTAGTTGAATGTATAGTGGTAAGTAGTACATTGCATTTAAGATTGCATCTATTAAAGTTAGAATTCAATTAAAGAAACCTCGTTAACAAATTAAAATAACCAAACTATCACAATTACCCAGGTTCAGAATCCATTCTGGTCTGAAGACCAGTGTTTGGTCTGCCTGGAGAGCTGTCCACCAAAAACTTAAATGCTAGATATTACTCTCAAAATAAATGAAACAAGCACAACTTGTACATGTTAAAATTTACAATATTTAGTGTAATTGTTGAAAGGATGGCCGGACAAATCCGGGAGAATTTAAATTTGAAGACACTTGAGCGGTAAATAGGAACACATCATCACGAAGACTCTTGAGGAACACTTCGCATTGACGGCATCTCTGCCGGAGCGTGGGCGATGGGAATTTCCCGACCACTCGGGTCACAGTAGCACAGTCACGAAACACTGTACCAGATTTGCAGGATACTTTGAAGCATTCATTTAAACAGAAAAACATCGTCGCAGAGAAGCACTGTACCAGATTTTAGGATACTTTGAAACACTGTACCAGATTTTAGGATACTATGAAATATTTATTTAAACAGGAAAATATCGTCGCCGTGAAACAATGTACCAGATTTCAGGATACTTTGACGCATTGATTTAAACAGAAAAACATCGCCGCCGCGAAACAATGTACCAGATTTCAGGATACTTTGAAGCATTGATTTAAACAGGAAAACATCGTCACTGCGAAACACTGTACCAGATTTCAGGATACTTTGAAGCATTGATTTAAACAGAAAAACATTGTCGCCGTGAAACAATGTACCAGAGAGATTTCATGATTCTAATTTCACACATTGCTGCGGGGGACAGGCACCATTGCAGGCCCCGGTCCTGCGATTTCGTAAACTTTTTGCAACTGCTCCAACCAATGCCCAGCAGAAGAATGCCTCTTAGCAACATGCTTGCTTCCCAGGAATTGCCAAACTTGGCGAGTGAAAACCTGCGTTTTGCATAGAGCACTCACGCATATACTGCAGAAAAAATACAATGTTATGCCAAGAACCGTGAGACGGGCACGAAAGTTAAAATTACGCCGCCAAATGCACCTCCAAGCTCGCAGCAACCAAACGGAATTTTTAGCACACTCTTTCCAGATGTTCAAAGATTATGCAAAAAGGGTCCAACTTGCCTAAAACTTGTCTTAAGATGCGTCTTTTTTCTGACCTCTCGTAAATGAAGTGCAATGAAGTTAACAGCCAAAACGAAAAGTTGGAGGATTAACAAAAGATATTTTAACGTTTGAAGACGCATTATTCATAATTTTGAATAATGAAAACAAAGAAAATAACAAATTTACTTTAAAAGGGGAATAAATCGCCGAAATATTCAAAAACAACAAATAAATTTAGAATTTTTAAGGGAAAGGGAAAAATAACGAATTTTAAGCTATTATCATCAATTTTGAACCAATAATTAAATTTTGAGCTATTAAATAAAGTGGTATCATATAATCCCGGCATAATAGTGTTGATTATTAGACTTTTATTTACACTAATATATTATATAACTATATTTCCTTTATATATTTTTTTAAATTTGAATTAATTTCTTTTTAGTGGTGGAGTAATGATTTATTTTGATCGAATTGAAGTTGTGAATATTTTAAATTCAAATAGTGGTAAGTTTATTCTCTTAATGTTTCAAATGAATCTTTATATAGTTATTGCTACTTGTAAGCTTTTACAAATATTTAAGCATGTCTTATCTGTCTTTTTCTCGCTGTTTTTTTTTTTTATTTATTTATTTTTATTGTCGAAATGCCATACTTTTATCATTTATGATGATAAAAACATGAATCTTTCATAATTTTGGCAGTTATGCAATGTCTCCAAAACTGACAGCATAGTTTTTGAAATAGTCATTTTCTATTTAATTGTTATGATTTTTTTAACAAAATACAAAAAGATAAGAGACTGGTTAGAGATTAGAAGTAACACATTTTATCCGTCAATATTATTTTAATAGCAAACCAATATATATATATATATATATATATATATATAAACATTTTACATATATATATATATATATAAACATTTTACATATATATATATATATATAAACATTTTACTACTATACTAGAATACTAAATGTTACTAGAATTTATACTAGAATTTACATGTTTTCAAATCATAAATCAGCACATCCTTCTCCTTTTTCTACCTCTTTTTGTAGGTTCCTGCTGGTTGGTGCTTGTCCTTTTTTTTTTTTTTTTTTGTCACCATTTTTGCTTTCAAAATTATCTTTCTATTTACATGTAAAATAACTTTTCTGAGAGTTTTTGATTCCAACTAACTCTCAAATAATCGCTCCAAAACTACTACAATAATAACACAATAATTAAAATCTTTGTAAATACAACATAAATATAAAAAATAGACTGGCCTACTATTTTCAAAGGCAAATAACATCCTTCTTCAGGACTGACAAGAAACGAGACTTAATTCTGGTCGGCAAAGTTGCGCTTCTTATCAATCCTGAAAAAGTCTGTTATTTGCCTTTGAAACTAGTCCACCAATTTTTTTTTTATATACAGTTTTTAATTATTGTGTTATAAGTGACCCTATTTCATTAATATGTTTGTTCTTAAAATAAGCAAAGACTTTCTTACATCTATTCTCCAACTTACTATGGATGTTATTTCATTCATATATAAGTAGATTGCTTGTTTTACAAGTTTATTAATTATATATGACAATAATTAATGTGTGTGTGTAACAAACAAGGTTTTTTTTTCTCTATATATCAAAGTCTAATTTTTTTTTTAATAATTTAATTTCATGTTGTATGAACTTTTGTTAACTGAAGTGCCAAGTTGGTGATATTAACAGGTAACATGGCTGTAACATAACAGAAAACAAACTTTTACATAGCTTAAAACACACCTGAGTGATTTGCACCAGCTACCTTTTAAGTGATACAGACCAGATTGGTTGATAAGGCGAGAAAATAGTTAGATCGCTACGAGTTTTATGTAAAAAAATAGCCTTTAGCATTACATAGACAAAAAAGAAAATAACAGCATTTAAAGCAAAGATTAAACACTTTCAAACAGATTGCAGAGTTAAATTTATAAAAACTTTTCTAAATATTGTAGTCTAAATTATCCTGGAGCTTTACCATCCTTAAGATTATTGAAAATCAGTGACACTTCTTTCTCGAGAGCAACCCCCATTCCAGTAGGGAAAACCATTATGAAAAACCCTATTTCATTAACATGTTTGTTCTTAAAATAAGCAAAGACTTTCTTGCATCTATTCTCCAACTTACTACGGATGTTATTCCATTCATATTTAAGTAGATTGCCTTTTTACAAGTTTATTAATTATATATGACAATAATTAATGTGTGTGTGTAACAAACAAGGTTTTTTTTTTTTTCTCTATATATCAAAGTCTAATATTTTTGTTTTAATAATTTGATTTCATGTTGTATGAACTTTTGTTAACTGAAGTGCCAAGTTGGTGATATTAACAGGTAACATGGCTGTAACATAACAGAAAGCAAACTTGTACATAACTTAAAACACACCTGAGTGATTTGTACCAGTTACCTTTTAAGTGATACAGACCAGATTGGTTGATAAGGCGAGAAAATAGTTGGATCTCTAAGAGTTTTATATAAAAAAAAATAGCCTTTAACACTACATAGACAAAAAAGAAAATAACAGTATTTAAAGCAAAGATTAAAAACTTTCAAACAGATTGCAGAGTTAAATTTATAAAAACTTTTCCAAATATTGTAGTCTAAATTATCAAGTCCTGGAGCTTTACCATCCTTAAGATTATTGAAAATCAGTGACACTTCTTTTTCGAGAGCAACCCCCATTCCAGTAGGGAAAACAATTATGAAAAACAAAATCCAACAATCGTTTAATTTTCTCAGTATAATTATCAGATTTAAATTATCAGAAAACAGCAGATTAATATTATGTCGTTTAGCTAATTTATGAAAGGCAAATTTAAAATGAGAGCCCAATTTTACATTGCATCCCGTGCAGAAGGTTTTCCAGGAATCTGCTTTAGCTTTATTGTTCATCAAATTGTATTTAGCCCTATTTAATTTATATTTTGTAGTTGTGATTATAACTTCAGACAATGAAACCTTTTTTGAGATTTTAATTCTTAAAACCAATTAGTTTAAGTCATTAATGTGGAATTTGAAATTAAAATAAAATTTGCCTATACCATTAAACGTGTTGAAATTGGAAGAATTATCTTTAATTACAGCAACCCCAACCTCAATACAGATAAATTTGTGGTCACTAAATGAATTGCATCTACCAATTCAGTATTTGATCATAAAATCTGAAGCTGGCCATTTATATCTTTATTGTAGTATAAAATTGAAAATATTGGCACTTTCGATGATTTTATAACATCAAATTTTTATAGATATTTTGATCCATTTTCAAAAGGAGCTAATAAATAATAATGCAGTATTAAAAGAATTTTAAAAACTGATCTATAATTTTATAGTAGAATGTAAACTTTGCATAGTTTGCTCAAATCAGGATTTCCACTTTGTTCCATTTTGGAATGCATTAATTTATAATAATTTGTAAAGAGCAACTGACAAAAAATATAGCATGCAATAAATTACAAATGGATGTGATACACTACAAATCACAATGTTGCATTACAATGTTTTTCCTTGTTTGTATACCTAGATTGGTTTAACTAGAAAGTACAAGCCACTTGCCAGACGACTCTGCAAAGTCATTTGTTTAGGTGCTCTGCCTATATTTTCAAAGTAAATAACATTGTATATTTTTCAGTTTATGATATTGTGAGGAACTTCACTGCAGACTATGATAAAGCCTTAATATTCAACAAAGTTCATCATGAATTGAATCAGTTTTGTAGTGTCCACAACTTACATGAAGTATATATTGACTTGTTTGGTAAGTAAGGTGTTATAATCTTATGTGTTTTGATAATTTATTTTCATGCATGTTTCCTGCTGAAGTTCACAAATGCCAATAATGTGAACATGTGATAAACCTTCTCCCTATATTAAAAAAAAAAGTAACTGCCATTGCCACTGTTTGACAAATTTCTTGTTCCTCGAGGTGTACCGCAAAATGTATAGCATACAAAAATATAAAATGTGGTACACTTGTAGAGAAAAGTTTGAGGAACATGCTAAAATAAACAAATTTTTTTTATATATATTGTAGTTTAAAAATATTTAATACCAAAGACAAAATATTTGAACTGGAGTTTGCATCTTGGATAGGTTAACAATAGCAAGACCATTAATATTTGCAAGCAGGTACCTATATAATTGAATTTTTGCAGGACGGAGCCCTTTTTTTAAATTTCGATGTAGTTTACGAGATATTTTACTTTTTATGCACTTCTGAAATAAAAAATGTTCTTTTGTATAGGTACATCCATCGATTTTCTCTGTCTCAAACCACAAAAACTATAGCATACAAAAATATAAAATTTGGTACATTTATAGAGAAATAATAGGGAAATACGATAAAATTAATGATTTACTGATTTAAACTTTAGTTTAGCTTTAACTTACGAAGTGAATTATGGGGGTTGGCAAAGCATAGCAAACAGGGGGCAAAGCCCCCTAGTATTATGTGAAATAAAAACACAGTTCTTAAATTTTTTGCATTATCTAATTTATATATATCCATCGTCTTCATGTGTTTACTCCTGTTACCTTTTCATATTCTTTGTTTACTTAAATATTTTAGTATAATGCATTGCCTGAGTAATAAGTAACTTGTTGTGTTCAGTATACTCAAACCCCTTTATAGATACCGTTAGAGTTTTAAATTATTTTAATATTTTTTAATCTTGACTTTGTTTAATCTCAATTATTCTTACAATTTTACTTGTTAAGTTTTAAAGGGCTTCTTATTTGCTTTTACAATCTTGTCAACTTTGTGCTGCACTTCATAGCATCGCCAGGAGGATTTAAATTGGCTTTGCTTACACGTTTTGAATATAAAATCCCATTTCTTTTCAGCAATGAGGCAAATAAGATTTTAATTATGAACTTTTGGAAGGATAATAGTCTATCCTTGAAATTATTATTAATAACTTACAAAGAATTAGTAATAGCAAGTTTCATTATTAACCTCTACATTGTTCAATAATTCATGTTTATACAGGGTGATTTCAAATTCACTGACCAAACTTAAAAGGGTAGTAGGGTGTACCAAAATAAACTTTTGTCAAAGAATGTATGCCCGGAACTGTTGCACATAGGCACTAACATACTAATAAATCAGAAAGTGAAATAAAATTATTTACTTCATTTTACAGTAGTTGTTCAAAGGAGTAACCGCCAACAGTAATACATTAATATATGCCTGACTCAGTCAATACATTGATTGCTGTGCAGTTTGAAGAATACCAGTGTTTTGCAAACAGTTGCAGCATTAACAAAAACCCATGGGGCAAAGTCCTCATTGGAGTCAATGGCAGTCTTGTAAACAAGGGGCTCTTTAGGTATCCTCTTTGGAAGAAATCCAGACATATCAAATTGGGCAATTGTGGTGGCTGAGTGACAGGTTCACCTCGGTCAATTTACCGACCTGGCAAATGCTGTTCAAATGATTATGCATATCAATGCGGAAGTATGCTGGCAACCCATGTTGAAACCACATTCGGAGGTGAAAAGACATAAGAATATCGTCCATTAGTTCTTCCAGAAAAATACGATGAATTTGCCTGTTGATTCGAGGTGGCAACAGTTGTGGATGATACCCACCTAAACATTGACAGCATATTGTTGCTGATAAGCATGTAGCATGTAACATGGATTGGCATGTGCCCAAACATGAGCATTGTGCTCATTAAGCACTCTCTAACATGTAAAACCGGCTTCATCCATGTCGAGTACATATGCAGGAAAATTTGGCTGTACTGAGCTCTGCTGTAGAAACCACTAGACGAATTCTAAGTGTAGAGGTTTCAATCCTCTGTATATTTTGTTTAATTGTAAAAGTATTTTTATCTTATGCAATATGTTTGCATCAACTGAAATGTTGGTAATTATTATGTGTTTTATACCGGAAAACTATTTTTCAAATGTATTATTAATGAAATGAACTATTTTTTAAATAGCAATATTAAAATAATAATTTAGGTACTTAGTAATGTAACTATTTCAGAAGAATGAATTAGAGTTTTGGTTTGATAATTCTTTTGCAATACTGTGGTAAGATACTGATTTGTTGATTTAGTTGGTCCATTTAAATATTTAACAGATTTTCCTTAACTTAAACTGAATAATATAGAACTGCACTTAAATTATATTTGAAATATAACTTTACAAGGTGATTTTTATCTTTATATTGATATGCAATTGTTTAACTGTTTTATAAAATATATCAAAGAAGACATGCAATTTTTGGTGAGGTTGCAAAAATGTTAGGAAAAGCCATGAATCTACACTTTTAATATGACACGACACCCAATTATGTAACGACCAAGATAATTTATTTGTGTGTAATAAAACTGAACCTTGTAACGGAAAATTACGCATTGTAGCACAGGAAATCACTTTTAGTGACGTGAGTTACTGACTCCAGTTTCCGGATCTAAACCACCCACGTATGGTTATTCGTTATATCAGAAAGATTTTTGCACATACACACACAACTTAGAAACTATAACTTTGTTAAACTATTAACAAATGCTAAAATTATAAAACATATTATACCCAAAACATATCTGTACACACCTGCAGGATAGGTCAATATACGGAACCTCTAGTGTATGTAATGGGCATTTTGAAAATCAGCAAGGCAGCTTCCTTTAACTGTGATTGGCACCTGTGCAGAACTCCTTCAAAGAATTTGTATTACAGGTACGGCCACATATGAACACTAGTGGTTTCAATTTTTTTTTTCCTCCACAAATCTGAAGAAAGGTTCATTATTTTTCCTGTTAAAAAGTTCTTCAAAACATGTTTTTATAATATACAGAGATTAACAGAAGTAAATAAGAGGGGTCATAAGAATGTTGGATTTGTGTTAAATATGCAATTTATGAGTACAGTAAACAGGAAGAAAATCACATTGCACTATTACAGCAAGTTTAAATTTCATAAATTTTCTTAATTTCGAAAATCCTTTGAATTTCTCCCTCTTTTCTTGTTTGACTTTTAGCACACAAAATGCCATTCTCTTTTAAGCCTAAGTAAACACTTTGTCCAACTTTTCAGTCATTGATGGGTGATTTTCAAATGAATTGCCTTTTTAAGCTTTACATAACATAAAAATTTGACTTAGATTAAAAATAAAATTATACTCTGTTATTAATTTTTTGTAATCTGCAGCACTGTAAATAGGTGACCGTTTATGAGTTTCTTTTTTAATATTTGAGACAGAAATTTTAAAAAAAATGTTTGGCAAGTCACAATTTTTCTCATGAGTATTACTTTTCTTTAATATTCTGTAATATTTTTGTGTCAACAAATTGTTATTATTTTAACTATAATTAGTGAAACAAATTGTTATTATTTTAACTTAAACGCTTAAAGTTATAATGGTATCATAATTTATTTATTTTAAAATTTTCAAGTTTTTTATTAGTATTTTCTCTCATGAGTGTTACTTTGTTTTTAAATATGAGGGTTAATTTCTAATAAAAAAAAATTAGGGATTTTTATGTCAACACTTTCACTGCAGTTACTATGAATAATTGGAGAGTTTAAAGTCACAGCGCAATTTATTTACATCTACTAACAAATGTATTATTGTAAAGCTGACTTTTAGCTATGGTGACACTCATGAGTCATGGTAACACTCATCAGATGCAGTAACAGTTATGATATTGAAATATGTAAAAAAGATTTATAAAAATCTGATGTGGGCAACACATGACTTTCCTTATATAATGTAATGAATTTTATACTTTTACAGTAAAAAAATAGGTTTTTCTTATAGTAGATACTAATATTCTTTCCAAGATATTGAATTTTCGACAATTAGTCATCATTTTCATTGATTTAGCGTCATATTTATTCATTTGGCGAGATTTTCGTTAATTTGGCAACATTTCAAAAAAGTCACCAAGTTGGCGACATTCCGCCAAATTCGTCGCCAAAATCTCGCCAAGCGCTATGCACTAAGAAATAAGTTATTCTTACAGCAGATAAATGACTATTGGCGTTCAAATACAAAAGCATTATTCAAAGTATCTTTTTTCATGAATGGAACGAGCTAGATCCACGAGAATGATGTCACTCAATTTATTGCATGGTATTACATATGAAAAGTGAACATGTTTCTCAATAGGAAATATATTTTTTTTTATTTTATATGACTTTTTGATAATTTTTTTGAAAAATGTACAATATCTCGAGAACGATTCATGTTAGCGTTCTAAAATTTATGTCAATCGTTTTCTAATAAAAAATTACATAAGAAATGTCTATTTGCGTAACTTTATTAGTGGTTTTAACGATTTTTTCAAAATTTCATTCAAAAATTTAGGGAGGTTCTGAACATTCGATTGCGTATAAAAACAATAGGCTTCCAGTGTTTACGGATTGTGATTTTTGTACCAAATTTGATTCGAATCGGTCCATTCGTTCGTCAGTTATCGTCTCCACAGACTCACTGACACACACACACATACTTTCACACACACACACACACACACAGACATCACTTCAAAAATGTTTGATTCGTGATCAGGGATGCTTGAAACGTACTCTCCCGTCGAAAACTCTATTTCGAATTTTCGACCCCGTCACAATACTTTCCTTATACATTATGTATATAAGGAAAGTAAAAAGAGAAATATCACAATTAAGAATTTAATGGAATCTTAATAAGTACAAAATAAAAGTAGTGATTAGCGCAAAGGTAACAGCTTGATGTTCGTTTTAAAAATTAAAAAATAGTGAGAATATTGAAAAAAAGTTTTGAACACATTTTAGGTGATTACAGTCAAAAACATTGACCGAGCAATAAATACTTGTATAAAGTTCTCAAAACTATAAAACATCCTCCAATGCTCTCACTTTCATGTGTTTTGTTCAAATACATCTATTTTTCCAGCAAACTTATAGAAAGTATAATCTCCTTTTGTTTCCAAAGTAAGCTGTGGAATTATGGCAAAAATTTGTTCAAACTTCACATAGGCAATATCATTTTCATTTAATCTGAATAACGTATTGTGTCCTCCAGAAATATTTAAAAACATCACTTTTATTTCCCTGTCTTTATCAAGTGGTGACTGGCATACACCAACATATCGGAACTTTGTTTTCTTTCTGGGTCTACCTACAAACTCAACAAGCATAAATGTGCCACTTTTGATGTCAATTACAGAAAGAATTTCAAGATTAATTTCTTTTTCAGTATTGATAAGTATATTTTCAACATCCTCTTCATCAGTTTCAGCAAAAATTATGACTTCATCTGCCAGAACTATATATCTGTTCCATTCCTAATCTACTACACCTCTTCTTACACTTTTCTGTAAGAAGGTTTTCTGTTTTCACTCCAAGATGGCATTTACACAACTTCCCTTCTGCCCATATATTTTCTGAACGGAGGCAGGAAATTTGCCAATGTAAGATTCTGTCTTTTATATTTTGCAATTTGGTGAATCCTTTGCGTGTGAATAACAGTTTTTAAATTTTGAGGAAGCAATGTAGAAATCCTATTAATTTGGTTTTGGGACACTTAGTATAGTCTCACTTCAGAATCTTTCTTCAAAACAGAATATAAAGTTTCTGTATCTGGAAAAGTTACTCTATAAGCCACAAATTCATTAGCCTTTCTCTTAAGCACCCACCCATATCATCCATAACTTACTTTCCATGGGATGATTTAAAATATGACAAAGTTCCACACGTATATGATAGCTCAAACAAAATGGTGGAAAACAAAAAAAGTTATTTTTTTACGGTACTGAGAAGATGGTCTATCTGAAAAATAATGAATGGTTTTGACTTGTGGGAACTTTTTTTTATAGATTTGAAAATAGAGTTCAAATGTGCCCAGATGGCTGCTGAACTATGATGTGGAGAATCTGAGATAGAAGCAAATGAAACTTTCTTTTCAGTTACATAAAGAACTCTGGTGTGAATAGTTGTTTGATTACAGGAGGCACCAAAGTGAAAAGATTGAACTTCTCTTGATAACTTGCAAGAATAGTTTTCTGAAAAGTCTATGAGAATTGCTGCTTCGCCTACCTTCAAATTTTCTTTGCAATCACTGAATGCCTTGTTCTGATGCTTGATATTAAATACATGCTTTTTAAATTTCTTCATATCTTATTGAAAACTATCTTGAAGTTCTCGAATTGTATCCAGTACTTCTGTTTTTTTTCAAACTTTATACTTTCTGTGATTTTTTTCTCCTTTTTATTTTTTCTTTCTTCTTTTAACTATTTGCTAAGCTTTCCAATTCATTTTTGCTTCTGTATCGACATCATTGCTACACATGAGTATTATTTTATCTTTCTATTCAGGTCAGAACACTTGTACATGCAATTTGCAGAGCTCTTATCATAAACTATAAATTTGCACAAGTTGTGAGGATTATCATAAGATAGGAAATGAATTTGTTTCAATTTTTCTACCTTGAATTCAATATTTTCATGTTTCCTAAACAAGCAGATCCACATCTGCTTGTATAGGCAGGTTGTGCTCAACATCAATTTGTTTAAGAATCCAAAATGGATTATATCTAGTGAAGGTTGGGTAACATGACCATATTCACGAAGAAATTTTTTGTACAAGATTTTCATTGATGCATTTAAGAAACGTTCCTGTTTTTTAATATTTTTTTTCATGTTAAAGTTTCTTTTGTTCTTTTAGTATTTCTCTGCTTGTGACTTCCTTTATAAACTGCCCCATGAGTAGAATCAAGCTTTCTTTCCCAGTATCGTCGCTGTTTCACAGCTGCTGTTAATTTTACCTAAAAAATGAAAGAGAATAAATTATACTTTATTTCGACAATAGCTTGTAAAATTTAGGATTTAAAGTTGAGTTGTTTGGATAAAATGGCTGTTTAGCAATAATTTATCTTTCAAAAAAAAAACTTTGTACTTTAACCCCTTGCCTGTGCTGCCTGAATCCAGTTCGGGCAACCCATCCGCGCCAAATTTGGAATGCCCGAACTGACTTCGGGCAAGCGAAAAATCAGTGTTTCTATTCCGTTGATCCCGAATTGAGTCCGTTTTGTTTTATGAAATATATAATTCATTGTTTTCCCAATAGATGGCAATACTTGTCCACAATTTTTTTGGAAGTAGGCGGGATCAGCTAGCTTGATTAGGCGGGATATACACAGTTTATTGTAAAGAGTGTGATGTCGGCTTGTGTGCCGTGTCATATTTGTCTTATATATCATACTATAAAAGATTTGTGAAATTCTGAAAAATGATTGTGAAATGATTTGTGAAATTCAAAGGATTATTTGATTTATTTTGCTATAATTAAACAATTTTGAGTAAAATATGAATATAATCCATTAATTTTCCACATGTATGTCAAAATATTAAATATAGTAGTTATTTCATATAAAAATTTATATTTTTACAAAATAAATTTTTTCTAACCTTTTTAAATGTTATAATGCACAAAATGAAAGCATTAAAAAATTTTTCCATTTTTGACCCATTTTCCTGAAATATGCTCCACAGGCAAGGGGTTAAAGACTGTAAAAAGTTGTTTTTACCATGAATATTTTCTAAAAAATCAAATTTTAAAGTTAGAATTTTGTGTCGTGCCCATTTTTATACAAAAAATATTATAGAAAGTATCCTCAAAACACATTAAGATTGGCTTGATTCTGATTCGATGCAATTTCTATAAATGTAAGTTTAATTATTAATTGATTGCTTTTAACGCATGAGTGTTGCTTTCTTCTCATGAGTGTTATTTGTAAAAAGTAACACTCATGAGATTTCTGAAGGAATTTTAACTCATAAAAATTGTAATCATTATAATTGTAATCATATAAACATTGTAATCATTATTGTATTAGTCCTATTCATTCTTTATATATTGACTATATATAAAGAATTACATTAATTCAAATAATTCAGTGGTTATATATAATGAATATATACTCATGATAGGTAATAAAAATACTTACCATATAGATATGAACTTTTCAATAAACAAGAAATAAAGAAGCAGTCACCCAGTTATTTTTTTATACTAGATAAGAAGGAACAATATGGCTTCCTTTAGCTTTATTACCAACTGCAGAAATCAAAACCTATTTAAAATAATAGTAGTAACACTCCTGAGGTAACATTCAAGAGATGTACAGGGGACACATATTAAATTTAAATTTTAAAATATTAATAATTATATTTTAAAAGAATCACTTGCATTTTAGTTAATTAAAATGTGAAACCATATTTTTTAAATTATATGCAAAAGATAATCTAGTTTGAAAGTATAAAAAGAGATTTCCTTAAGTGTGGTGTTTTGAGTTGGGGCGTGCAAATTTCTATTACTTGAAAACTAAAAATAATAGAAAATAGCTAATATTTTTAAAACAAACATTTTAATGAATACACTTTATTAATTATAAACTAATGTACCAATATATGTTCTAAAAGTATAAAAAAATTAATTTTATTAACATGAAATATGGGTTCAAAGATGGGGACATCAAACAGGCGGTCAATTTGAAAATCACCCTGATACAAAGTAAGTAGATTTTAGATATTTTGCTGTGCCACTGGCTGGAATTCCAGTTGATGCAATAGCAAAGCTCATTGTGAAAATGTTTTAGCACTATGTTCTGCTCAAATGCACATATCAACTTTGAAAAAAATAACAACATTGAAAAAGTAAAGTGAATGATGTGGCTCTATGTACAAACTACTTGGTTTTTATAATTCGTAATACGTCTCTATACAAACTACTGAAATTGAAAATCCATATTATGAGTTTTAAAATTTTATATTCATTTTAGTGGTTATACTTCCAGAACTGCAGAATTAAAGGAATTTTGAATTTAAAAGAATTTTGCTTAATATATGCAAAGGAAATTATGCTATTGTTGTGTATTTACACCGAGGAATAAGGCATAAAACACTCTCAGTACTCAACTACCTTTATACACACACCTTACTTACAAGTGCAGCATATTTATAGCTGCCTTCATAGAAGAGTTCAGTCCCGCATACTAGGTTGATGTCATTTTGGTGACATAATAGATTTGCATATGCCACAGCCATGTTCCAACAAACTGACTAAACTTACTACCAAACTTTTAAAAAATGGTATATTGGCTTTAATTTGAACTGACGTTAATGCCAATGATGAAATTTTTTGTATATGTTCAGAAATGTATCCTATATTTCTGCAAGACAAAGAGCTTTTAAAAGCAGCTCCAGTAGATAAAAACTACTTACAGGCATAAATGTTTTTTTTTTAATTGCCAATACACTCAAATCACAACTTTTATTATCAAATTTTTGACACCAATGACCATGTCCAGGTATGAATTATAACAAAATAAAATGTTCCCCTTTCTAAAAATGTGAATGTGGCAACTTTAGGGAACATGTTCGTATAAGAAAGAAAATATATACTTTAAAATTGGATTACGGAATCCAGACTATCGAAAATTTACAGCAATTTTCTTAATTACTTTTGATTATTACCTTTACCAAATAGATTCATTATATTTCCTGTTTTTTATTAGATGTTAAATGACAAAAATTTAGAAATATAATTAGTAAAAAGACAAATAGCATTTACCTGTCTCACATGATTTTTTTTTTATATGCTAGCAAATAAAATTCACTTCATGTAAATAAATTAAAATTGCATTGCATTAAGTATATCTTCATAATTTCAAATGTGAACAATCATCTAGTGTGAAAGTAAGTTATAACCTCGAGAAGCTGTTCTCAACATCTGCAACTTTTGTAAAGTAATGGTTAAAAATATCTGATGTGGGAAGCAGTAAATTTGCCCTACATACTACAATAAATTTACTTTAACAGTTTAATAATCGGATGTAAGGTTCATAAAATGTTACTGACAATCAGCATCTTGTAAATGCAAATTTGGCATATTTGTTGGCAATGTCATGCAACATTTAGTGTTTTTAATTTAATCCAAAACATGATCTTTTTTATATGTATATGTAACAATAATATAGGAAGGTTACAATAACATCTTATTCTGTGGATTAATTTTTGACTACTTTGCTGGCATTCACACTCAACACTATTAAAGCTATTACAACATGGAAATAATTTTAATCGATTTGTTTTGTAATGTTTTTTTTTTTTTAAAGTTACTCATCATTATACAAAAGACAGTTCCTGAAAATCTGTATACCTATATCCTGCAGTTTTTAACTGCTCTCAAATTTCGCTCAACAGGCTTAGTATTAAATTGTGTTATATCTCCCCAAAAATTGCCTTGGCCTCATTACCCCCCCCCCCCCCCTGCATTTTCTTATCTATAACACTTCCAAACCTAAAGGAAACTCTAAAAAAAAAGCATGACATTTTGTCGTGTGTGTGCTTTAAAAAGGAAAGTTTTAATTTATTTTAACATTTTTTGTAATGGGTGTAATAATTTTTCAAAATTAAGATTGTTTTGGTTTATATTTATATTACTACTAAATTATGCACTTAGTGAACATTTTGACAAATTTGTTTGCTTTATGGCTTAGCTTAATTTCATGGAGCTCTCCTACTTTCCTATTTATTTCACCCTAACTATTGTATTTGTTACTTCAAGTTTTGTCATAGTAAAATTTTCATATAGCCAACAAAGAGAGTTTGTTAAATTCTAAAGTTATTTTAAATCGTTTAACTCATTAAGAAATGTTTCACATTTTTTGTAATTGTGCTTCTGTATTTAAAAATTAAATACCTTTATTTATCAATAGTGTCTGTTTCAGATCAAATTGATGAAAACCTGAAAACAGCTCTTCAGAAGGATCTGAATAACATGGCACCTGGTCTTTTCATTCAAGCTGTTAGAGTAACCAAACCAAAGATTCCGGAAACAATAAGAAAAAATTATGAACTGATGTGTGTATACATTTTATTTTTTAAATATACCACTTTTTAGCAGATTAAATATTGCTGTTGTCCATCAACTTATATTTTCTAAAAAGTAATAACTAGTTTCTTGTTATTTTACTTGTCTCTGTGAATAACTTATTTTCTCAACAATGCACTTAGTATATGTGTAGCTAAAGCTTAGCATGTGTAAAGAGTTGAAACTTTAGCAACTCAAACATTCATGTTTGAGTTGCTAAAGTTGTGCTTTTAATGCACTAGAGCATTTAAACTAAATTCTGTCCTAGAACATCCCATAAAGAATCTAGAGGTCGTGGTAGATTTGTGTTTTCTCAATCTACATCTATAAATCTCCAATCTCAAATACAAATGAAATAATGTATGCAAGGGAAACAATTATAACATTATGGAAAAGGGAAATTTTTTCCATTTTATTGAATCGTATGTATATTGGGCAGTGTTCCTGCAAGTTCTTGATTATGAGACATATCCTGACAAGATGGTTGGATGGCGTCCTACCCAACTGCTGTTTAGTTTCCCAATCAATGATCAGGTACCCTTCACAGTTGTGTGACTGCAGACTACCCATCATCATTGTAGGTAGAACCCAACATTACCAGCTTTGAAAGCAATTGCTCAAACCACTTTGATGTCTGACTACTTAAATGCTGTTTACAGGGTGCATAACGGTGCTTGAAAATCAGAAAAGTATTTGAATTTCAGCTGACCATTTTCAAGGCCTTGAAAGTACTTGAAAATTCTCATGTTTGGTTATGTCCTTGAAAAGACAGTGATAAAAATGTTCCGCAGATCCGTGGCATTGTTTTTTTCCAAAGAAGTTATGTTTTTCCTGAAAATTTCCCTAATGGTCTGCTATTCCCCAAAATTTTCTTAATGTCTTTAACAATAAACAATAACATTTGTTTGCTATTTATTTTTCCTCCCAGAAACGTATAAATCATGATGAGGGGCTGATTGATGTCCTTGAAAAAAAAAATTACACGGTACTTGAAAGTCCTTAAAAAGTGCTTGAATTTTTTTAAGGAAAAGTGTACTCACCCTGTGTTTAGTTAATGCTGTTTACTTAAATAAGACAAATATAAGAATCAACTTTCAGTTTAATGTATTTGCAATGTATGAAATCACTCCAGCTATCATTTTTGGTAGTTCGGTAGTTTTGGCATTATCCTAGGGCTGATAAGATTTTAATATAAATCAGTACAAAAAAGGGATTTTTTTTTAAATGGCTCACTGAAATGAAATAAAAATAGATATGTTTATTTATATCAAATAAGTACTTGTGTTTTGTAAGTAAAATAAAAAATGCAACCACTCTGTAAGACTCATCCATTCTAAAAATATTGCTATTTTTTGGGAATTTTTTTGAAAGGTTTAAGGAGAATTATATCACTTAAAATTCTACCAAATAGAAATTGAAATGCTGCAGAATTGAGTGAAATTTTAACTATTTATGCACTGTCATTTTGTAACACAAAATAGATGTCACTTATTCATATATCAACAATGTAGAAGCTGTTTTTAATAGTCATAATTTTTATATATATTTCATGTAATGAAGTTTGCTCAATGTGAGTAAATACATTTTACTTGCCATGCATACTAAGTAAAAGTCAAATTCTGAAATCTAGTGTAGTTTAACACATTGTCTGCTATGACAATCAATAACATTGATTGTCATTGTCATTGTCAATTGATATTGTCATTCATGTGGCAACTAATGTTAAATATAAAATATGCTTAAAAATTGTTTTATTTTTTCTTAACAAAAAGGGAAAAAATGTATTCATTTCAAAACTTAAAATCATTTTGCAAAATGTGTAATTTGATCTATACATGAGGGGAGTCTGTATGCTGTATAATGTATTTGTATTTTTTTGTCAGTGTATACATTATTTACAATCGTAACTATTTTAGGGAAGGTGAAAAAACCAAGTTGCTGATTGCTGTGCAGAGGCAAAAAGTTGTTGAGAAAGATGCTGAAACAGAAAGGAAAAAAGCAGTTATAGGTACATATTTTTTTTTTGTGTGTGTGTGTGTGTGATTTAAGTAGTGAGATTTGCAATTTGTAATAATGATTTATACTTTATGAATTAAATAAAGTTGCTACCTTACCAGGAAACACCTGCAATTGTTAAAAAAAAATTTCAAAAAATGTGCTCAAAGGTCTCTTAAAAAGTAAAAAAACTGTAAAAATGTGAATTTTAGCATTTTAACCAGTATTTTTTAACTCATTTTATAATGTTCCTAGGATATATTGGGCTGAACTAGAGATCCTTCAAAAATATTTTGAGGGATATTTTATTAGGGAGATCACAGACCAGGAAAACCTGGAATTATCAAGGAATTTTATGCTTCTGGAAATATCAGGGAATTCCATTGAAAGTTGGGGAAAACTGTGAATTTCAGCAATTTTTTTTTCATTTTCTGACCTTATTCGGTTTTTTTAGCTGAATGAATAATGCTTGTTCATTCCATGATGTCACATTTTTCATCTCATGTCACAAGACCCATCACTCATCTCCTTTAAATATACTTCTGAACAAGAAGCTGGAGGGACAGTTTTCATCAACAAGTTACATGATCTTCATAAACGTCCTTCGAGGGGGAACGTTTCAGGGAGTTATCATAGGAAATGTCAGGAATTTCAAAATGGAATTTCTTGTGACCACCCTATTTATGCTTTTCCTAAAATTTGAGGCATCCAAACTAGGAATTATTCAAAAAAAAAAAAAAAAAGAGGGGTAATATTATAAACTAGAAATTGTACACAGTGTTGCCTGGAATTTAAAGCAGGGATTAATTGAATTCATTCATTAAGGTTTTCAAAAGACTTAGTCGTCTGCTGCACGAGCACATACTGAATAAGCATTTTGATACACCCTGAATGAGCTAAGCTATTTTGATACACTCTAAATAAGTTCTTTAGCTATGTCCTAAATAAGTTCTTGATATGCCTTAAATTGTAAAACACACGCAAGCAAATGCTTGCCCTAAATAAGTGTCTAATCACACCTTAGACCACTGCTCGGGTACGTAGTATGCCTTGGTCTCAGCGTTAGACACATTGAATGCTATGCCATAGCATGACTACATATTATGCCCTAAATGCGACTTTTGTCCTCTGCACGGCTGTATAAGCTCTTTTAATATGCCCTAAAAAAAGCTCTTTTGATATCCCCTAAAAATGCTATTTTAATATACTCTGGATAAGCATTTTGATACACCCTAAATAAACTATTTTGATACATTCTAAATTCTTTAGCTATGTCTTAAATAAGTTCTTGATATGCCATAAATACGCTCATGCTGGATTCCCTTTGTCAGTGCAAGAGGACTGACAAACCTGAATTAAAAAAGATGAAAGGGGCATGCACAAATAGAAGAAACAGGAGAGTTTATTTTCCTAAATCCTGGATAAATATTGGTCCTGATTCTAAGTCATGGATAATTTTTTACATTTGTTAGTTTTTTCCCATAGAAAATGTCTCAGTCCTAGCTAGAAAAAATTCAGAAATTTTATTCTGTTTGAGTAGCAACATTGTTACATTGTTATTGCATATATTAAATTATTTATCATTTAATTAGAGGCTCAGAAGAATGCTGAAGTTGCCAAAATTCAATATGAACAAAAAATTATGGAAAAAGAATCCTTGAAGAAGATGTCTCTCCTTGAAGGTATGCTCATTAAACTTCTAAGTTGATTTGAATTAAAGATAAATTTATTAGAATGAACTTTTTTTTAAACTTGCCCCTTTAAAATTTGACAAACTGTTAGTCTAATGCATTAGTTCCCAACTCCTGTATTACAAGACATTGCAAGGAAATTTTAAATGAGTTGCAAAACAGGTCTTGTTAATGCAGGAAAAACTAAAACAGATTCCAATTTTCTGTTGCAAAGTCTAGAGAAATTATATATATATATATATATATATATATATATATATAAATAAATTGAAATTTTTTAATCGAAAACTATGCATAAACTATTGTAAGTACAAAAAATCCCATCTCTAGCATATCTGTTACAAATAAGTAACTATAGACCAAGACTAAGGATAAGAATAGAAGGTAACTTATCACTGTAATGGAAAGAGGATGAGGGGAATATTAGTATACAAAAATCACAATTAAAAAGGTATATATATAAATATATATAAAGTGAAGAAGCAAACACGGCAAAAATGAGAAAAGGCAATAATAATTAGCTCCAGATTAAAGATCAAGACATGGAGAACAATCAATTGAAACTACACAAAAAATGGCGGTTAGTTTGAAATTACATTCTCGTCAGGATACCCATATAATTCGAATTAAAGCCAATGGAATAGCCAATTTCTGACAATGGCGATAGTATTTAACTATGGACACCATTGGAACTGTCTACTGGCTATTGGAAGGAGAAATAATAAAAACCAAGTGAATTATAAAACAGAAATATTAACTCACAGGCACAGCCACCACATGGAAGTCGACTTGTTTGAAGGGGAACATTCGACAGAGCATTTTACATCTCTTCATTAAAGCGAGTGGACACCGGAATGAATACACTTGAACGAAAAATAATTTGTATGAAGACTTTCAAAAATAGTAATCAGTATAGGACTCAGGACAAGTGGAAAGTAGTCTTTCAAAAATAGTAAACAGTATCAGACTCAGGCCTAGTGGTAAGTTAGGTGATAGGGATAGTTGAAATTCACAGAAATGAGTTATCCAATCAAGGATAAATAATGCATTTGTAAAATGATTATGTGGTGTATTTGAAATTATTAATAATATTATTTACAAATACTTCCGGATAGTGGTAATTTTGACAAATGCGTTTAAGATTATTGATGTGGAGAAAGTGAAACTGAGGATCAGAAAGTCAATATATTCGAAATAACTGGTTTAAAATGTTTCTAAACAATTGAATAAAATTACAAGATTGATATGATAGCAGCTTAATGATAGTGAAGTTATAAGAATCTGTTTTATCATATAGATTGGTGATAACATGATTGTTGAGGGTATCTACATTTAGGCTTAAATAATTTACAGTTTAACTAACACTAGGGCTCATTAGGGATTAATTCTAGGTTAGAGGGGAAAAATCAATATTAATTGGATAGGAATCATCAATGATAATACAAATTAAGTCATCAACATATCGATATATAATATATGAATTAGAGTTAAAATAACATTTATAATAATAAATATATAAGTTAGCTAGAATACTACTACTACAGCCCCCTTGAGGTACACCAGATGTTTGTAAATATATGTTATCACCTTAGATAATTGTATAACAAAGTGCAATAGCATAAGAAAGTTTTTGACATTAAATGGAACATTATTGGAAGATAGATAATCATGATAAAGATAAATAATAACTTTATATAAATCTTTAATATCAATATTATTAAAATAGGTCTTTAAAATCAAAGGTATGGAAACCAAGAATATGTGGAAGCTTGCTAAAGTGATTAACTAAATCAAAACTAAGTTCAAAATGAAATATCCTGAATTCTTAAATTTAAGATATTCATTAATTCTATTTAAGTAGTTTAGCAAGTACTTACTAGCTGTAGTGGTAAAGATATTATGTTCACCAGTGACCGTTCTAAAACTGAGAGGTGATTTCTGGAATTTAAGAACCTAAGTAACATATGGAAATTTATAAAACTTACAATTAATATTTAATTGTGTATATAATTTTAGAATTTTAGTTTTGATTTTGATAGACTGATTATTAATAGGTTAAATATGAGTACTTTTTAAGTAATTTTGCGACAGAGAAATATAATATTTTTTACAAATAATGGCATAATTATTGGAAGCTTTATCTACATAAGTCATGACAAAATATTGTTGTTGTTCTTTAATAGCAGATAGGAGTTGTTTAAAGATAACTAGGCTTCGTAAATTTAATATTTATAATAACATTTTTAAGAAGATGTAAGGTAGTATACTTCCATAGATGGAATGCTTCAATAGGAATAGAATGTGAACAAGTTTGTTGGTATATGAATTTATCAAAATCAAAAGATAAAGACTGAAGAAGAAGTTTGGGATGATGGCAGAATGGAATGCAAAATTTAGACCCTTTATTCATAATATCCCTAAGTATATTATCCTGAACTATACTGAGATCCCCAGTAATAATGTAAGATGATCGGAGTTTAATGACCTGGAAACTTCATTGTAATTGTAAATAGTTCTACCAAATAGTAAATTATATTTGAAAGATTTTTATATTTTGATATCATTTACTGGTAACAAGTGCTGATGTTTTGCAAATAAATTATTAAAGTTAAGAGAATTAAGAATTGAATGTTTAAAAGAAATTACACAGTTAGCTATTTTAGTAGGTGAATGGTGTAGGTGGAAATTTAAAAAAATTATACGAGAAAGAAGCAGATCATAAAATAAATGTTTAAAATGCTCATTACTTAATTTTAATTTTAAAAAGTAAGCATATACAATATTTAATTTGCATTTTCTGGCTTTATATAACCAAGTTCTAATAGGTAGGAAATTGAAAGTTTGAGAATAATTATATTGTAATTTCAATATGTCTGCATTGTAATCAATAGTTTTACTTAAGTTACTTTTTCCTTTACCATGCTTATATCGCTTTTTACTAGGAGTTGATGACTTTGAATACTGAAAAAGATGTTTATATACTGAAGATTTATTGGAATTGTATTCAAAACTATTGTTAACTACATTATTATTATTATATATTTGATTTAAGCCATAGGGGAAGATAGTTTTGTATTTTTTAATGTAATAATTTTCAAATACTAATCTAACAGTTAGTAAAATTTTAATATCTAAAATATGATGGGATACATTTTTAAATCTGTGGGTAGCAAAGTGGTGATATTCAAATTGATTTTTAGTAGGGAGATCATTAAAGACTTTATGGTCAAATTTTTTAATATGATCTCTGTGGACATTCATTCTAAGATGTAAAGGGTTGCTGGTTTGGCCAATATGAGATAAGTTACAAATTGTACAATTGAGTTTGTAAATGCAATTAAAAACTTTGCAGAATTTTTGTGAGGTAGAATTATTAATTTGTAATGGGTCAGCATAAGGACAAGTTTTACACCTATTATTGTTGGGGTGCGGTAGCCCATTGGTTAGCGCGCTGGAGTTGCACTCGGTAGGCCCGGGTTCGATTCCAGCCACTGCCAAAACTGCCGCCGTGTTCATGCGGAGTACGATCACGTTAAACATGTGGGTCCGAAAGTCCTTCCGAGAGGTTGGTGGTAGGGGAAGGAGGGTACGGTCCCTGTGGATGCCTCCCCCACTGGGTTCCGGTCTAAATTGGGTGGCACTTCCCGACCGTCCAAACAGTTTAACATTTAAGATTAAAAATTTCACTATAAATATCAAATTCAATTATGTAGAAAATTTTATGTATAATTATTAAATTTAACATTTAAGATTAAAAAATTTCACTATAAATATTAAATTCAAGTATGTAGAAAATTTTATGTATAATTATTAAATTTAACATTTAAGATTAAAAATTTCACTATAAATATCAAATTCAATTTGTGTAGAAAATTTCATGTATAATTATTAAATTTAACATTTAAGATTAAAAATTTCACTATAAATATCAAATTCAATTTGTGTAGAAAATTTCATGTATAATTATTAAATTTAACATTTAAGATTAAAAATTTTACTATAAATATCAAATTCAATTTGTGTAGAAAATTTCATGTATAATTATTAAATTTAACATTTAAGATTAAAAAAAAATTTACTATAAATATTAAATTCAATTATGGCTGTTCATTATCTCTGTCCAAGACCAGTATACATAATTAATACTAATAGCAATGACACAGATAATGAAAGATTTTTTTTTTCTTTTCTGTGTTGTATTCATATACAAATTTGAATAAGTGGTTTGTCAATGAATCATAGCCAAGTGTATGATAACAAGGAGTAAACACACAAAATAATACACATAAGCATAACTGTCTTATGCGGGAATTGAAAACATGGATATATATATACATTCAGTGTAATGTGAAAAATTTTAGAAAGTTCATTGTAAACAATACACATATATATACTCTAGATACAATTATCTGCATCACAGAGGGAGGAGTAAATTATACGATATCCTAACCATATTTTGTAAAAGAAAGAAAAAAAAATTTAGAAGTTACAAATTTAATCATTTTTGTTTTTGAAAATTTGATTACAAAAGTTTAATGCTCTATCTTTGGTCATTGGTTTTGTAAAGTAATCTGCTACATTTTCCTTGGTATTTACAAAGATGATTTTAAAAGATTCATTCTCAACTAAATTCCTCAGGAAATGGTACTTTATATCAATATGTTTGGTTCGGTTATTCTCTATTGGGGAATTTGAAAAATTAATTGCAGCTTGGTTATCACAGTAGATTATGCTATTATTTCTGTTAAATTTTAACCCTAGCTTCATACATTCCTCAATGATATTTTGTAGCCAAATAACTTCTTTCGCAGCTTCTGTCAATGAAACATATTCCGCTTCCATCGTTGACAGACTAACACACTTGTGTTTAAATGTACGCCAAGAAACGGGTACTCTATCTATAAGAAATAACATACCCCCGAGTGACACCCTGTCATCCCTATTGGCGGCAAAATCCGAATCCGAGTAGCAATTTAAATTTAAGTTACCAATGCCTGATAAGTTTAACATGTAATTCTTTGTTTTCTCAAGATATCCTAAAAGTTTAAGTAATGCGTCCCAATGTTTCATGCCAGGATTCTCTTGGAATTGAGACAGAATATTTACAGCGTAACATATATCTGGTCTAGTTCTACTTGACAAAAAGGCTAAACATCCTATCAAACTTCTGTATGGGATATTTTGCATTTGTTTTAATTCTCCATCATTCATTGGGCAATCATTTTTACTCAACGTGATTCCTTTTGTAATAGGGAGTGAAGAAATAGGATATTTGAATTCTTTAAACATTTGGCAAATTTTATCAATATACTGCCTTTGATGTATAAAAATTTTGTTATTGATTTCTGTAAATTCCACACCTAACAGTTTTTGGACCTTCCCTAGAGTTTTGATATCAAATTCTCCCTTTAGCAAAGAAACTACATGATCAATATCACCTATTATTTCTATGTTGCTTGCCTCTGGCCTGGATTTGATATCCCTCTTTTCTCTGAAGTTAAACAAATTTTGGTCATAATGTATGTTAGCCTTAGCACAGAATTTTTTAACATCATTATGACTTCTCAGCCTATGTTTATCACCCCTCACTGAGTAGTAAACATCAGTTCGAGTTCCATCAGGCCTGGGTACAGCTTTCCTTTCCCAATCTATGTTTGAACAGGGGGTCAGATCGGAATCAGCAGGAGAGTCCTCTTCCTCACTAGTATGACTAGTGTCATGGCTCTCACCTGCTTCTTCCTCTGACTCACTATCCAAACATCCCGATCCTGAATCTGATGTTCGAGTAAAACCCGATTTCTTTTGGGTGAAGTTTCTAGGTCGAATGGGGTCCAGGACGCCTTCCGCTGCTTCCATCTCCTCAAAACGGACATTGCTTATTTCTAATATTTTTCCTTCTTTCACAAGAAGAATTCTATAGCCCCTGGTATTTTCCGCATATCCTACCATAACTCCCAGTTGAGCTCTTAGGTCTAGCTTCTTCCTAAGCTGTTTTGCTATACCAGCATAAGCCTTACATCCAAAAACTCTGAGATGGGATACAGCAGGCTTCTTCCCATAGTACAATTCGTGTGGAGTTTTAACTTTAAATTTATGGCAAATCCTGTTCTTTGTATAAGTAAAACATAGGATTGCCTCTGCCCACATTTTGTCACCAACTTTGCTTTGATTAAGCATTGCCTTGACACAATCTAACGCTGTCAGGTTGAATCTTTCAGATACCCCGTTTTGTTCGGGTGTATAAGTGTTAGATCGTTCATGCTTAATCCCTAACTTTTTCAAAAAAGCTTTAAATTGACCGTGACAAAATTCCATGCCGTTATCAGTACGGATGCACAAAATCTTTTTGCCTAATTGTCTCTCCTGACAAGCTTGAAAATCCTGAAAAACTTTGAACACATCTGATTTTTGTTTTAAAATAAAAACAAACACCTTGCGGCTAAAATCGTCTGTAATAGTCAAGAAGTATTTGTTTCCCCCCAATGAAGCTACAGGCATTGGACCACAAACGTCCATGTGCAGTAATTGCAAAGGTTCTGTAGATCTAATCCTGCCTATTGGTTTGTACGAAACTCTTTTAGATTTTGCAAGTTTGCAATGAATGCAATTTACTTTTGCATATTTTAATTTTGGGAGTCCGTTTGCCGCGGAAACTTTACTTGTTTGGTGCAAGTAGTCTGAGTTAATATGGCCATATCTTCTATGCCATAATTCAGTTTTGTTCAGAATTTCAACTGTTGAACCACTAATTTTATTTGACTTTGATTTTAAATCAGATTTGTTTTTCCTTTTATTCAAGTTAGGCCTAATTTTGTTTTGACTTTGACTGTTTGTTGCAGGGGTTTTTCTAACCTGTTTAGAATTTTTGTCCCTATCCTGATCTCCTTTACGGCCCTTAACACAACTATTTAAACTTTTAGTTGAGTACTGTGGTTTTAAGAAATACAATCCTTCTTTACGTTTAGCGTAAAAGAAATTTTCTCCCTCAGGAGTCTTAAACCATAGAATACCTTTGGCTGCACTAAAAGAATAGCCCTGCTCTTCTAATACAGATGCGGCCAACAAGTTACGCCGTAATTTTGGTGAATACATAACATTTTGTAGCACAATATTATTTGTATGATCTTTAAATTTAACATACATGTTCACCGTTCCAATAGCCTCAACTGGGCTTTCCATATCACCCACTGCTAGCGACATAGATGTATCCTTACATTTATCAAATTTTGAAAACATTTTAACATCATTACAAAAGTGTCGCGTAGCAGCGGTGTCAATCACCCAGCTGAGCCTATTGTCAGGATTATCAACAATATTAGCTTCTACATTTATATTTGAAAATACTTCAATAATACTAGAGCTAGTCATCTTTTTCAATTTTGGGCATTGTGCCTTTACATGACCATTTTTATTACACATAAAACATGGTCCTATGACCTTAATAGACTTTTTAACTTTGGTGACATTTTTACATTTAGCGTTAACATTTGAAAAATATACAGATGAATTGGAACTTACATTATTATTGTCATGATCCTTCCTCAACTGTCTAATCCTGCCCTCCTCCAAAGACAGTTCTTTCTGAATTTTATCCAATTTAAAATCAGTATCGCTCCAGCGATAAATGATTTGAATGATACTCTGGTACTGGGCTGGGAGATACCGGATGGCTTGGAATGCCACGTACACATCCTCCACGGGGTGATTCACGTTCTTGAGCTTGGTGACAACTTTCCTTATCCTCGTACAGAATATGTCGATGGGCTCCTCGATTTCCGGGCGTAGACTGAAAAACTCGTCCAACAGATGAACTAGATTGGCGCGCGTTGGGGCCTCAAAATGCGCCTCCAACTTCTCCCACGCATCCGCCGGGCTGTCGTCGATGTCGAGCAGTTCTCTGTACTCCGCCGAGATATTTCGAAACAGGATGGAAAGTGCGCGGTCGCTACTGCGCATGTACTCCTCTCGCTCGCGGCGTGACGTAGATTCGTCGACTGGTAATGCAGTACGGTTGATGTGGCCGTAACATCCTTCTCCTTTCAGGATAAATGAAATTTCATTACGCCAGGTGACGTAATTGTCCCTGTTTAACGCTTCTATGCCGTTGCTCACCTCCATAGTCTTTAACTGTGACTAGAGTGCGTTGTTTACCTTTCTGCTTGATGCAAATGGCGCCGGTCGCGGCCCCCGTCGATGGAATTCACAACTCTTCACTGCTGCTTTATCACGGATAAAAGTTATGGCCTTGACATACTACGGCCCATAACCAAATGTCGGCTGCTATTTGCTGTGTTAGCTGAGCGACTTGACTAGAAAATTTGAAAGTCATTTGCAGATTTAGCAGTGTTGGTCATATCCCTATCCGAAGTGCTGGTAAAGAAAAAAATTTGTAGCAGATGATATGCAGTAGTGATGTGTTTTCTCAAGAAAACAAGCTCGTTAAACACAAACACAATTTATTTGTTGTGAGATCCATTGCATCAGATGAAGTTACAAAATAAAACACTGTAACATTCGTTGCAAAGCAAAATTATATACAATGAGCTAGCAAGCTCATGAAAAAGATTGTAAACAGTTTTTATGACTAGGCACACACTCTCAGTTACTATAACATCGGTAAGTAGAAAAAACAGCTACTGTACCACACATGCCGTGTACGTTAATGAAGCCACCATCATCAGGTCACACGTCATGGCTTTAGAAGTTAGACTACTCTCTACCGATCAAGGTCTGCCTTCCATACAAGGTCTTTCACCGTCGATCACCGTCTGATCGATCTGACTATACGTCGAGTCTTAAGTCTGCATAACTACAAGATCTTAAACTCTGAAAAGTCTCCCACGTCTACTACATGGTCAGTCAAGGTCTGTAAAGTCTCTGAATAACTGAGAATGTGTCCTATCATATATACACTGTGATGGGTACGCTCCGGAACACAACCGTTGACGGCAGCGCCCTCACTATATGCAAATCAGGATGCGCGCGCGGCGAGATGGCGATTTGCATGAATGGCATGTTCTGTTCCCGTCACGAGTCGTTCACGAGAACGGTAGAACCATTCTAAAAATGTAAACACGTTCTCGCGATAACGAGAATCGCGACGAAAACGGAACCAAGTTTCCAACAACCTTACACCTTTCTGGTAGGTCGGACGGTCTGGGTTTCAACAACAACCTATTATTGTTGAAATTCATATCTGACAATAGTTTTTGAAAAGGTTTATATTGAGAATTTTAATTTAAAATTCAGGATGTAAATTTTATTCATTACTTAGTGTCTGGTCTATTATTATTATGAATTGGGATAATTATAGATTGAAAAACATTGACTAATTAGACGATTTGGAAAAATACCATACCAACTCTCAACCTAAATCTTATTCCTTCAATAGATGCAACAATAATAGGTTGTTGTTGTTGAAACCCAGACCGTCCGACCTACCAGAAAGGTGTAAGGTAACTGTTTGAACGGTCGGGAAGTGCCACCCAATTCAGACCGGAACCCAGTGGGGGAGGCATCCACAGGGACCGTACCCTCCTTCCCCTACCACCAACCTCTCGGAAGGACTTTCGGACCCACATGTTTAACGTGATCGTACTCCGCATGAACACGGCGGCAGTTTTGGCAGTGGCTGGAATCGAACCCGGGCCTACCGAGTGCAACTCCAGCGCGCTAACCAATGGGCTACCGCGCCCGCAACAATAATAAGTTTTACACCTATTATTGTTGCGGGCGCGGTAGCCCATTGGTTAGCGCGCTGGAGTTGCACTCGGTAGGCCCGGGTTCGATTCCAGCCACTGCCAAAACTGCCGCCGTGTTCATGCGGAGTACGATCACGTTAAACATGTGGGTCCGAAAGTCCTTCCGAGAGGTTGGTGGTAGGGGAAGGAGGGTACGGTCCCTGTGGATGCTTCCCCCACTGGGTTCCGGTCTGAATTGGGTGGCACTTCCCGACCGTCCAAACAGTTACCTTACACCTTTCTGGTAGGTCGGACGGTCTGGGTTTCAACAACAACAACCTATTATTGTTGCATCTATTGAAGGAATAAGATTTAGGTTGAGAGTTGGTATGGTATTTTTCCAAATCGTCTAATTAGTCAATGTTTTTCAATCTATAATTATCCCAATTCATAATAATAATAGACCAGACACTAAGTAATGAATAAAATTTACATCCTGAATTTTAAATTAAAATTCTCAATATAAACCTTTTCAAAAACTATTGTCAGATATGAATTTCTAATTATAACTAATACCATAATGAAGAAGTGAAATGAAATTTCGGAGAGTAATATAAAAAGCAAAGTAGATAAGATCTACATGAGATTTTCATACGCAGTATTCTTAAATAATTGAAGTGTGAACAAATATTCATAATCATCCGGAAAGGAAGATATGCAAAGCTATTAATATGTATGTGTCTGACTGAATCCCTACAACTGCAGACAAAAGGGGGCCACATATAGTGAAAATACATGTCTCTATTAAAATGTAAAGATAAGCAATAAAGTTATTGATGTCTGGGTTAACATAAAAGTTCAGAAATATGTAACACTAAAACACAGTAATCTCTTTTGCCTGCCAAGAGATAGAGATGTCAGCACTACACACATATAAAAATAGTTTGATAATAGAATTTGAAAATCGACCAAGAATAGCAATAATCCGCAGGAAATTCATAAAAACGATGAATGAACTCAAACCAAAATACTTCAAGCAAAATGTGAAGACATGCCAAAATGAATCAATTTAAAGAATGAAAGAGTTAGCTAAATAAAAACAATATTCATAGAGATCCATGTTAAGACATAGATGGGCTATATATATGGCCCTTGAAAACGTACATGGTTTCAGAAATGCTTTTCACTTTTACTAATTTATAATTCTTTTTCATGTGTGATAAAAAAATTTTGGAAGCCAGGAAAGGCCTAGCTCCATGTGAAGTTTTTTCAGTTTGAATTTTTTCATCTGTTTCACTAATCATGCACTTACACCTCGTATGTTAATGCAGGGAACAAGGGGTATAGTACCTTTAGTACGTATATGATTTATAATACTTTAATTTTTGGGTGTAGTTACAGGCTTATATTTACCAGGTTTTCGCACCATGAAATCCAATTTTCAATTGCTTACATTATATATAGAACAAGGGAAGAGGGGTATTTAGTACCTATTTTATATATAAAAGGAATTTTTTTCCAGCCTAATGTTGAATTTATTTTATTTTCACATTTGCTCTTCAGACCAATTTCGATTAAAGATAGGTCACTAGTATTTCAAATACAAGTAATTAAAATTCTTAAATATATATATATATATATATATATATATATATATATTATTAGAAGTAGATTAAATGCAATATAAGACTTTTGTTTCAAACTTTCCTTATAAACAATTATGTATCACCACAATAAATGAAGCTGCTGTTTATGAGAATACAACTTCCTAGTACTTTCTTGAAGAATGTAGGCATAAGAAAATATGCAACTGTAATTGTTTTGAGAGCTAGATACATAAAGTACAGGGTTAGAAATTAGGAGCAGAAAGTTCAGTGGCAATTGCACCTAGCTATTTTTCCTGAGCTGCCAAAATGTTCTACCTGGGTGCAATTTTGAAATTATTTTTTTTTACATTGTGTAGCTCACAAAATAAATCTTCTTTTATTAGCAGCCCCACTTTCGACCCACTGCATGGGCACATACAATCCTTGGCATGCATTGTTAGATTATTAAAAGGAAGAATAAATGGTTGATCAGTCAGAATCTGCATTAAGCAAGGTGAAAAAAAGGAGAAAAACTTAGTCATCAAAAATGACACCTAAGTCTAAAATCTTGGTAGTCGTGCAAAATACAACTAAAAACTGTTAATTTCAAACCATGGAAAAGTTACAAATGCAGGCAGTTATACCTTGGCATTTGTAAAGAGTACACTCTTCCTGAGTTGAGGAAAAGGACTTGTAATAGGCTCAGCAGTTGCAGTTATCTAATCTTCTTATGGCTACTTTCTTCAAGGAAATTGTAGTTAGGTATCATACATGGTTTATTTTTATTTTGTATAATTTCTAATTGTAATAGTAATAGAATAATCAATATAAAATGAAATATATTCTTATTCATCTTTAGAAATATGAAATATTTGCCTCTAAAATCTATCATTTGAATTTATACTATTGAATTAAATCCTGGAATAGAATATAAAGTTGGAATAACAATTAGTTTAAATATTTGATTTTGAATTTGAAAAAAAAAAAAATTAAGAACTGAAAGACTATCTTTGTTATCACTTAAATAATAATAATAATAAAAAATAATAATAAACTTTATTTTGCCGCATAATAGGTATAATTTTAATCTCATAAGTGAATGCATAACAGTGTGACAAGAAACTGCAGAAAAAGGTGCTTTACATGGACATAACTGGTCCACAGTGCCTATCCAAACTGGCAAACCAGTAGTCAGTGGAGTGGCAGAGCAAAATTAATCACAAAAGTGACAGGTAAGAATACCAGTAGCAAAAAAAAAAAAAAAAAAAAAAAAAGATTAACAAAACGATCAAACATTACCAAAAGGAATAATTTTAAGTACTTTGTAAAACTTTTTGTTCATGGATTTTAAGAAAGGTGGAAAAGAATTCCTTAAATTTAATCCAGTGGAATTGATGTTTAGGTATAATCTATTTGTATGAGATAAAGAGGGTAAATGTTGATAAGTGTTCTAATTATTATTCTGTAAATTTGCAAAAAAGATACTATTATGCTGATTATAATTAATATGCTGAAACACAACATAGCCAGAAGATAGTGGAAAATCTTAGTGGCAGGCAAAATTTTATAGCAAAAACAAATATCATGTTGATGGATGTTTGAATAAAGGAATTTTTAAGAAGAGAAATATACTTATTTTATATAGTGTGAAACCTGCTAATTTTTCTAACAATGTTTCCCCAAACAAGATTACAATAGAATAAATGAAGGAAAATTAAACTGCAATAGAGCATAATTAAAACAGTCTTAGGTTAAAAAGGCAATTTTGCTCTAACTAATCCAATTTTTTTTTCTTATTTTGTTACAAATATGGTCAACATGTTTATTCTATTTTAAGTCATTCTGTAAAATCACACCCAAGAGCTTAACGTTAGAAGAAAAAGTAATGTGGGAGCCATTCACATAAATACCATTGTCACAATCAGATTTTTTTTTCCTATCAAAAAGATTAAGCACACTTAAGTTTTTTCAGTGTTTGAAGTTTTGATCAAACCAGTCTATTATAAAGTCATGGATTTGAGAATTTATTAAATTGACAGGGGTATGAAAAAAATAAGGTCGTATCATCATCAGAAATTATTTTAGAAGCACAATTGGAAACATTGAAAATATCATTTATATATATATCAGAAAAAATAATCAGACCCAAGATTTAGCCTTGGGGGATGCTAGTGTGGATATTTTCATGCTAGAATGTTCATTATCAAGAAAATCTACAAGTCTAACATTGATTAATTTTTCAAAAACTCTAGCAAAAACAGTCAAGGCAGCAATGGGCCTGTGGCGATTGAGAGTAGCCAGGACCGAACTCGGGACCATGTGCTTACAAGACCGAGATTATAATCATAGAGCAAAAGCTAGCTTCTGCTCTATTCTTATAATTCGGGTACAGGTTCCAAGCATCTTTGATCAGATGTCTTTGCTGCCGCACACTCCCCCACCTAATGAGGAGCCCAGGTCGAATTTCGGAGGGAGGCCATTCCAGAAACCCCCGCGTGTCCCCATCTGAAACTCAGTTGGGGGGCTGAATGGCTGCGAGGCGTGTCGCCTCGGGCGTAATGTCAGTCATGGTCAACCAGGAAGGGAGTGGCAAGGCCTCTGACTCCGTGTGGTGCTGCCATCTCGTGTTGAGAGGTGAAATCGTTGGAGAGGAGGGTTGTGTGTTTCAAACGTCCAGTCATCATTGTGGCAATTGAGCAACGCCAGGACCGAACTCGGGACCATGTGCTTACAAGACCGACATTATAATCATAGAGCAGAAGCTAGCTTTTGCTCTATGATTATAATGTCGGTCTTGTAAGCAAGAGGTCCAGAGTTCGGTCCTGGTTCGGGACAGGCGACTCTCATCCGCCACAGGCCTATAATGTAAAATATTTTGAGTATCATCCTTTTTAAAAACTGAAGAGGCTTTATCAGTGTAAAAAGGTACCTATTGGGATGGGAGACAGCACAGTGATTAAAATTAGCTCCTGTTGTAATTATGTACTGTAATTTTTAGTTTTCTCATATACTTTGCTTTAGTTCTATGAAATTAAGTAATTAAGTTCTTTGATATACTAGTATTGTTACTGTTTGAACAATCACTGTGATTATTTCTCTTTCTGAGCTGTCATTTTTAATACTATAGCCACAAATTGATTAATGTATCTCTTACAGATGACATGGCATTTTCAAGGCAGAAGACAAGGGCTGAGTCTGAATCTTATACAAAGAAACAGCAAGCTGAAGGAAACAAGGTATCAATATTTTGCATTATGCAATATTCAGGGTGCTTGGAAATTCCCATTTTCTTGCTTAAGTCCTTGAAAGGGCTTGAAAAAAGCAGGATTGAAAGTGTTCTGCAGATTCACAGCATTGTGTTTTTTCAGAGTTCTGCTTTCTCTGGAAATTCTCCTAGCAGTAACACTGTCGCTGAAATTTTCCTAAACAACATTGTTTTTTCCCAAAAATTTCCTTAACGGCTTCAACATTAAACAATATTGTTAGTTTGCTTTTTCCTCCCAGAAATGCATACAACTTCATAATATGGAAGAAATTATGTCCTTGAAAAATAATTGCATGGTACTTGTAAACCCTTGAAAAATGCTTAAAAATTTTGTAAGGAAAATGTACTCATCCTGAATAATGGAAAGCTGTGTTTCAAAACAGGGTGAGATGGAAAACATAAAACTGAAACCCAAAGTAGCTGAAACAGTAAACACAAACATAGAAATACCTTAAGGGGGGAAGACTGGCTACTAGAGAGTGAGAACAATTCCACTTTGATATATTTTACTTTTTGCCAGTTTGTTGGCACTTCGGGGAAATAAATACATCTTGCTTTTCAATAAAGAGTGAGAGGGGGCTTTCAAAATGAGTGTATATGAGCTATCAACAGGATACTGGGTATTCCAGACTGAATGGAGTATAGCTAATTCAAAGAAAGTGCTCCAGATGATAGAAGTAACCAGGGTCATTTCTAAGAACCTCTGTGAATGAAAAAATCTGGAAATATGCTGGTCCTGGGCTTTTCAGATTAAGAGTCCTGTACTGTATTAGGAAATTTTAATTTCGGCCTAAAATAACATAAATTTATATAATGGGAATTGTTATCTTATTAGATCTCTGCAATTGTGTTGATAATTGAAATGTTTAAACAAAAAATGCATAAAACCTTATTTTGAAAATTTTTTTAAAGAAGTTGTTATATTTACTTTTAAAAAATTCAACTGATATTGGCCAAATTGTCCTCAAGTTATTTTTCATCAAATTTGATATATGGTAAGAAAAGGTGCTGATAGTATCTTTACTGTATGCATAAGCCAAACATCCTAAACTAAAATGTCTTATTACATAGCGCCATGAACTATACTAAACTATAACCAAATTGAAAACATAAAGTATGTTGAATTTATTCAAACAGTTTATCTCCATTGCAATCCATCAACAAATACTATGTAAAATTGTACATGAAAAGTGAGTTCATTCAATGAGCACTATTTAACTCAAAGTAAATTGAAGTGAAAAAGTTAAATTTATTCACAAAATCTGTTTTAATAACCTTTGAAGACAATTCTACATAAAACTATCCATAGCTTTAAAACTAGTAATATTAATTGAATAAAATGTTATAATAATGTAATGTGTGACAAACTAACATTTGACGAAGTTGTCAATTTAACAAACTTGTGTTTGTTCAGTGTGAGTATTTTAGCCAAATGTGTCAGTGAGGTGGATGTGAAGTTACAGTCTTTAAACTGGTTTTCGATATACTCTGCTGCACGCTTTGTAAATATCATTGTTTTCTTCATATACAGATAATTATGCATCGTAGAATTTTCCAAAAAGTTATAGAAAAAAAGCTTGATTTGGGGGATAGTTTATAGAATGTTATGAAACTTAATTATCTAATAAATGATGTAGAAATGTAAATCTTAACTTCGGTGTATAATTATCTATTTTATATTTATCAAGCTATTTAATTTTCTCAGATGCTACTTACACCTGAATACTTAGAGCTGAAAAGGTTAGAGGCTATTTCACAGAACAGTAAAATATATTTTGGTTCTGACATTCCTACAATGTTTATGGATTCTAGTCATGCTACTCCTTCAGCAAAGAAAGCTGCCAAACTACAAGTAAGTCAAAACCTTTTTCATTAGTTTATGACATAAAAAAAAAGCTTTTCTAGAGAATTCTTAAGATGGAATTAAAAAAAAACATTAAGTAAAATTTAGTTATAATGAGTGTCGGTAGCTGTAAAAGAGGTTATTTTATCAGAATATATGAAAGTGTATGAAATTTCTCTATTTCTATTTGTAAGGTTTGAACTTCCAAAACCTATACATAAAATGAAATTACATTTCTGTACTGGGTTTGTTTCTCTTTCAAATTTATTTACAAATACAGTCGAATATCGTTTTTGAAGGCTTCAAATGAAAAAAACATATACCTGATTAAAATGTATAAATGAAATGTATGTAAAAACTAATTTTAATAAAATACTTTTAGCAGTGCATCAGAAGTATTGTAGTAGCAAATATATCCTTTAAAATTATTTTATTGAATCTTCAGTAAAATTTTAAACATGCTTGATTTATTGATAGAGTAGATACAGAAAACAACAGTAGAGTAGATACAAGATTTATTGATAGAGTAGATACAGAAAACAACAATATTGCTAGAGTGGATACAGAAAAATTCAAATGTTTCATGAGCTTTGTTAGAATTATTGTCGACTTCTTTCTAAGTCCGTATTATTTCTTGTAACTTAAAAGCCTTTAACTCTCCAAAAGACATAGTTTTATACTTCAACAGAAAAAACACAAAGGACAACTAAAGTATGCCTGAACTTTTCTTACTATTATAATATTATAATATTTCTTACTTATTGAAATGGTCTCTTCTATTGATAACAATTTCGACAACACAGTTTTGCAAGGGTCATACTCCTCCTGGAAATCCTTAGAAACACCTGTATTTAAGGATTTTTTTTTATAAGGGCCCGATCCTTATTTTATTCGTTTTAGCCTTGGCATCTTGGAAATCTAAAAATATGCCTGGAAAATTGCTAATAATTTCATTTTAATCTTTATTTATGAATATGATGTAAGAATCGGGAAAAAAATGCTAATGCTAATTGCAAATTTTAATAATCTTTTGTAATAAATCTCAAATTCACAACGTTCTTTCATACGGAGTGCAAATTTTGCATTATTTCATAAAATTTTGAATTAAAATTATAAAACATATATATATATTTTTTTTTTAATTGTGATCGACTTTTAACTATTTTTCCTAAAATTCAGGAAATTTAATGCTCTTTAAAAAAAATATTGTTTTACAAAAATCATTAATTTTAACATGTTTTCATAAATATTTTAACAATTTTTAGGTGCTTGGAATGAAAAAAATTGTTTTATTTTTTCCAATGTTCAAAATAATTTAATTTTGTACATTGGAATATTAATTATAATGTTTTAAACACTGCAAATGCTTATTTACATCACTGTTACTTAATGCATTCAGTGGAAATTGGTGTAAAAAAAAATTGTGTGTGTGTGCATGCATTGTTGTAATGTAGTTCAAGTGAATTCTTTGTATGATTGAGGTGGTGTGTTTAAAAAAACTGCTGGGAAAATGCTTGAATCTTCTTGGAAAACTCCTGGAAATGGGTTTTTGCAAAAGAGTATGAACCCTGGTTTTTGTCATTGGCAGATATGTCAACTTTTATAAATTTTTTGTAGTTTGAACAGATTTTTACTGCTTTATGGGCATTACCCCCAAAACTATTCAAAATTCTGTGAAACCCATGTCTCTTTTAAAAATTTTCATTTTCACTTTGTTTTATCGAAAACATGCATTTTACAGATGGTTTCTAACTAGGGCCTTTGTCCCGTTTCATTTTGGAGCTTCCTTCTGGGGGAAGGGAAGACTGAAAAAGCAGATTAATATCACAATTTGGAAGCACTTCACTATAGGGACCTTTGATGTTCGATTGGACCCAAATTATTGCGATAGCATTATGATTAATCTATCCTGTGGATATTTCCCGGGTAAATATTTTGATAAAGGATCTTCTTGTATGTGGCCAAATGAAATTTTATTTGAGTTCATGCTAATTGGGTCTTGACTTATCGGAATATGCTAAATGCCCAGAAATTCCAAAAATGTCACATTTAAACACGGCTATAAATACCCAGTGCCAAGAAGGGCACTTTAGCACTTATAGCTTTTTCATATTCATAGCTGATAACACTTGGATAGATTTTTCTCAGTTGTAGCAGTGCATTTGAAGGAAGCAAGTGTTGCTCATTACCTTGACATTTGGTAACTATGTTTAAATATTATAAGTTACGATGGTGTATCTCACAAATGTAAATCATTAATGTCTTGTGCAAATTTGCCTGTGAATGAACTGCATGTTTTTCTACTACTTCACTCTCAACGAGATCAAAGCCTTTGATGTTCGCTTTTTCTATTAGAGTTATCCGAAGTTTGTGAGAAATAAAGTTTATTTTATTTTTACTTACCTGAACCTTGAAATTACGTACACATTGCACACTGCAAAAAAGGAACTACTCTGCTAAAAGAAAGCACCTTAGTGCTGGTATGAGAATCAACCAAACAAAATAGCAATAATTTAGTTTTTCGGACAAGAGGTCATGAACCACAGTAAAACAATGTGTGTCGAGAAAAGATTTTTAAAGGTAAGCAAACAAATCGATGGGGGGGGGGGGGCCATAGAATGGCAAAATAAAAAGTCAAGCAATAGTGAAGTCATAGAGTTATCCGTAACCAATGTTATTATAGTAGCTACAAACCCTAACTATGCACTGTGGTTTGTTTATGTTTTGAGAGAAACAGAAAGAGTCGAGTTCAGTAAAAGCAGGCATATTGGAAATGAGAAAACTTTCCAAATTCAACTGCACAGCCTGGAGTACGGATATGAAATATGCACTCAAAAATGAAAATTGCTATGGTTTCGTGATTAGAACAAAAATCAAATTAGAAGCAACAGCGACTTGAAAAAAATTAGATTGAGCGCAAAAAGAATAAAACAATCATGATGTTATAGATGATGAATGGAGGAGTATCACAGATTTATCGTGTGTACAGAAGATCCCAAAAGGGCATTGCATATTTTAAAGGAGCACTTTGAATCAAGGTCTCACATCAATCTAATGAGTTTACGGGGCGAGTTCTTCAGCGAAAGACCTAACATTGATGAATCCATAGGCATCTTGATAACTCGCTTCAAACGAAAAGTTCAAAGACACCCTTGCTGATGTTTATCTAGCATTCCAGACTATCCAGCATCTGACGAATAACTTTCGTGGAATCATCCTATACTGCCTCCCAAATGATGACTTCAAGATTGACAAAGTCGAGCTGTTGGCCGAGGAAGACAGTCTCAATTGCTGAAGGACCAGCAACTGAATGTGAGTACAGCTTCTGCTTTTAATGTAAATAAAAAGGACAATTTTAAATTTAGGTATAAACATAATGTATCCAATGCAAATTCTAAATTTAAATTTAATGATAGAAAATTAGAGTCTTGTTACTTATACAAAAAATTCAGTCACATAAAAATAACTACATAAAATTTAGTGCAAATTTAAGTAATGTTGTTGAAAATAATTGTTTTTCATTAGTAGAAACTAATAATGTTGATTCTGTTGACAAATTCATATTGGGCAACATTTTTGCAATAATATCAATTTACTTTCAAAAAATTAAAAAGTTGGAAGGGACATACATCTATGTCCTTAGCTGCTAGTGATTATGAAAACCAAATTGAAGGTGTTGGCACAATACAAATGTCTCAATTTTCTCATCCAAATTAAGGGGAAATTTGATTGCTGCCTCAGTACTTGAAAAAAATAATTTCACCTTTCATGGTATGCAAGGTCAATTGTGGTTTTATACCCCAGAAGGGAAAAAGTGGTTCTATGCAGAGAGAAAAGATGGTCTGTATTTCCTAAGACCTTAGTATGATCTTGAAGAAAACAGTAGTAATGAAGATTTTAAGATTAAAGAAAATAGAACAAGTAACTGTAAAAATAAAAGTGTAAAACCTAAAGAAAAGTTTTTTTTTTTCTTCTTTTTTTTTTAAAACTTTTGAATCTAAAGTTGAACATTTTAAGTAAAAGAATATAATGATAAAGTTTTAAAAAGTAAAACTGTAAATCATAATAATGATTTTAAAAATGTTAATGCATTAAGATTTTTGAGTAAAAATGTGAGTTCTAGTAGTGCTAAAGTTTTTAAAATTAAAAATGTTAAGCCTAATAAATATATTTTTAAAGGCAAAAAATATGTTAAATCAACTACTGATGTAGAGGGAAATACTGGACTCCATAAAAAAAATTTGTCCCATACATTCTTTAATATTTGTTTAACACATGTAAGATTTCTGCTGTCAATGGTCATCCTGATATTAATGATAGAAAATTAGATTGCAAATATTGTAGACTTGCAAAGTCTAAAAGACTTTCATTCAAACCTATTGGTAGAATAAAGTCTTGGAGACCATTATAATTAATTCATATGGATGTTTGTGGTCTTATGCCTAAGCCCATCACGTGGTGGGGGTAGGCATTTATTTCTAAGTATCACTGATGATTATTCTAGAAAAGTAACTATTTTTTCTCTGAAACAAAAATCTGAAGTTTTTGACAAATTTAAGTAATTTCAGAATAGAACAGAAAGATTTTTTTAACCATAAAATTGTTGCAAGAAAGCAAAAAGTTGTAGAGAGGGAGGTTACTGTGGTGCAATTTAAGTTGAATATAGTCTATTTCTACGTCATTCCTAAAATAGACAACTGAGCAGAACGGATGATATTCGCCACTCTGTCAGTTATATTTATTCAACTTGTATCTTACTAAAATGATTTGACACATAACTCTGAAGTGAGAAACATGTAAAAAGAAATCCCTATCATTGGTTTACATGTAATTGAAATAAAATAACATTTATTTTAATGCATCGTCACCGGACCTCGTTGAAAAAATGCATAAATGTTCTACTACATAAGAAATAATGTATATGGGACAAGAACATGAAATTGACTTACTACTTTAGCAGTACTATTTAGAACATGAGATTTCTAAATAGTACTGCTAAAGTAGTATTTCTTTAGTTATTTCTATTGTCATTAACAAAAAATTCAAGTTGGAAGAGAAATATTAATCTTTCTGAAATGGGGCTGAATGGCATGTTTTAGCTCTTAAAGTTAAATAAATAAATCTTTATAGTTCATAAAATGATTATTATCCATAAGGTTGCAGTGGTCAAATCTATTATACAGGGTGTCCAGTGCTATCGGTGCCCAATGGCTATTTCCTCAACCGTTAGTCACAGAGATACACTTCCAATTGCAAAAATGTTTTAAATTTTAAAATCTATTATCTTAGAAACAGTTTAAATCAATAAATGCATTTCTGAAAGAAATACAAAATATAAATTTTTATACAGTCCCCTGATCCTACCAATTATATTTTAAAAAATCATCCTCATACAATTTTATGCAAAAAAAAAAAAAAAAAAATCATCCTTTTATGACCAAAATTGACCGATTTATAGCTGTTTAAAGTTGGAGCACTTTTTTTGTGCTGAGAAATGGTCAATACGATCCCTGATTGGTTGGTTGCCTGGAGAAATGATCAATATGGTCCCTGATTGGTTGGTTGCCTGAAACGGGACATTTTTATGCGTGGAAAAGCGACTTAAGTCAAAAGGTTTAATACTTCATAACTCAGTGAATTTTGGTCGTAATAGGAAGATTTTTTTTTATTTTGCATGAAATTGTATGAGGATGATTTTCCTAAATATAATTGGTAGGACCAGGGAACCGTATAAAAATTTGTATTGTGTATTTCTTTCAGAAATGTATTTATTGATTTAAACTGTTTCTAAGATAATAGATTTTAAAATTTAAAACATTTTTGCAATTGGAAGTATATCTCTGTGACTAATGGTTGAGGAAATAGCCATTGGGCACCGATAGCACTGGACACCCTGTATAACCTTATTTATTCCAGCCTAAGCTCAATCTTAAAATTTGAAGGCAACTGTATGGTGTGACTGACTTGTTTGTTTACCAGAAGTTTGCATAGCAAGTTCTTTTGCCAAATAAATCCTTATTTAAATTTAATAAATCATACTAAAATAGGTGCTAATTAGAAGGTTTACTTCTGAAAATAACTGTACTTTCTGAAGGTTTACTTTTCACATGCTGACCTCTGTTTTCCTTCCATCTAGAATACCTTAAATTGTAGAAAAAGAAAGGGTTTGGAGTTGAACTTTTTCTGAATACTTGTATTGGGAAGAGAAATGTTGTATTTTTCTAGAAGTTCCTAAAATCTGAAAAGTATCTGAAATATTCTAAAGTGCCTGAAAATTTGGAAAGTACTAAAAACCTTAAATAATCTGAAACATGCATGAAATCAGCTGAAATAAACCTTAGTGAACCTAAAAGTGTGCCAGATGACCAGTTACCCTAAATTACAAATCTGTAATCTATCTTTAAACATTAAAATGGGGCTTTCCAAAGTAAAATACAAAAAGAAAGGAAAGACACAAATTTAAGTTTTCAAAAGTTTAACATGTATTTAAATTTTAACTTCAATTTTAAAGAACTTTTAAACATTTTACAGCATTTTAACATCTCATTAATCAAATAAACAAACATCATAAATGAATAAATAAATTTGGCCAAACATATAGTGGAGTACAAATCATTAGAATATTAAATGTTTATAGGAAACAATGTTAAATAATTAAGATATCAAAATATTAAAATTATAAAATAATTTGCCAAACTAGAATTTGCAATAAAAAGGAATATCAGTTAGCTAAAAAGGAAATTTAGAACATAATTAACATCCCAATTAAATGCTGAAAACACAATTACTAAGAATTACAATTACTTTTTAACACCCAAAGAAACCCAGGTTCAGGAAGCCTTGAAATTTATAACTATTGAGAAATTGAATTAAAAATGGTTTCACCAAATGGTCCAAGATAAACTGCAGAGATCAACCGGAGATCACCAGGAACAGTCACCAGATGGGAAACATCCAAGAGAACACCTGAAGACGAAATTTATGGCACAGAAAACATTTTAGTCCAGCAGATAATCTGGAAAACGACTGCATCACAAAGTCCAACTCCAAAGGAGATTCTCCATACCAGTCAGACATCCAGAAATGACGAAATTTAATAATTTCACTGGAATATCTGCACCTGACATCAGAATGAAAAACATAACGTATGTCCGGTGCTTTTCACCTAAAACGATGATTCAATTCCTCATAAGAGCAATCATGGGGAAACAAACACTTAACTGGCCAGCAGAACCTTCTTGGCAGGCATTGTAAACACTTGACAAAGGCTTGATTATCAATACTTTCTGGGAATTTACCTCACTTTTTGAATAAATGGGTTATCCCCCCCCCCCCCCTCTCCATATGCATGTTGAAGTTGAAGTAACTATAGAAGAACTAGTTGATAGTTTGATGTCTCCTTCAATTTTTCATAATAAAAAATTAGGTGTGATTAAAAAAGTTTCTGGAATCCCCAGAGAGGTATTATTGTGCATATGATGCTGTTTTGAATGCCCTTGGTATTAGCAGAATTTGATGATTCATTCCACCATATGATGGATCAGTTTCCAATCACAATTCAGTGTGACGTCATTTAGCAAACAAAAGTGATAAACATGTGGATTGGATCTGGAAAATTGTAAAAAAGAATAAATATATTACTGTTTGTGTAATAGAAGCATTGGAATTTGCCAAACCATTTTAGCAAATAATCTAAACATAAAAAGAAAATTGTCGGATTCACTATGACAAGGAGTACACAGAACTTCTTGTCCATAAATTTGACCAAACATGCAATGGTTGCTGTCGCAAAACCTTCCCATTCTCAAAATGGGGACACAGCAGGTCTGAGGAAAAGACTTGGACCCTACTGTCATTCAGAGAGGCTTGTAGAGAGCCTTTACAGCATCTGAATAAGGCTATAAAAAAAAAATGGCTTTCAATGATGGTATAACCCTACTGGGGTTGTGCTTCCAAGAGAACAGTGCAAAGTAATAGATACTGATTTATAGAGCAATTTCAGGAATTATTTGATCACACCTCGTATAATGATGAGTCTTGTAGAAAAACTTTCAATCTCATCTCAACTAGTTCTGTCAAGCATAGAAAACTTACAAGAAATTTTGTACAACAAAAATTATTGAAGGATAACAAATAACTGTACACATCATTTATAAATAAAGCAAAGGTCCTAAAACAGATCCCAACGGCACACCAGAAGTACTATATCCTTTTGAATAAGCAGATTTGTAGTTTGCAAATAACCTTCCAATTAAATAAGTATATGACCAGCCTATTCATTTCTGACTAAAACCAATGTTAATCAGTTTACAGATCAAAGTCTGTCTATCAAAAGCCTTTGCAAAATCGGTATAAATAACATCTAATCATTTATTAATCTTAAGGGCTTTAACAATATTAAGATTTAAACACATAAGATTGTTAGTAGTACAAAGCTTATTAACAAAACCATGTTGATTAATAGTTTGTTGAGTTGCTTTTTGACATATTATAGATTCAAAAACTTTTGAAAAAACAGAAATGATAGCAATAGGTCTATAATATTTGATGCACAATTTATCACCCTTTTTGAATACTGGAATTATTTTTTATTGCTTCCAAATATAAAGGACCATAGTATTAATAGACCGGTTAAAAGAACCAGTAAATGATAAATATAACTAGTTATATTAACAACATAAGACACAAGATCCAACCCCACAGAACACAAATCCTTTAGCCTTTTTATTGCCATTTCAACATGGTGACAGGATATATCACACCCACTCTGATTAAGTCAATTTAATAAAATTGTATAAAAACACATCAAAATAATCAATTCTTTAAAAACAAAGATAACCAAAAAATTTGGCCATAATTAAAAGTATCTTATTAAAATCTCCTTTTACGATGTTTATTAAAATCTCCCTTTACGATGTCATAAAAAGATTTTAATAAAATACTTTTAATTATAGCCAAATTTTTTGGTTGTCTTTGTTTTTAAAGTATTGAAAGACTTTTCTTTTAATTATCTGCAATAACTCACATAATATTTTACTTTATGAATCCCTTTTTATTTATCTTGACAGTGATTCTATTTGCAATTTTGATCCCGATCAGACCCTTAGTTATGCTTGGCGTCTCGTCCTTGACTCACTACGTGCTAAACCTTTATAAGATTTTCTAAATATTTAGTAGATGCTTTATTTTGTTTTTGAATTTCTATTGGTTACCATTTAATTTCTGAACCTTTTTCTTTTTAATATATTTTATAATTAAATAATATTTTAAATGCCTTGTATTTAAATATGTAATGATTAATATGTAAATTTTGTCTGGCGGTTTTGGCCTGTATTTAAGCACATTTTCGCCACTTATTTTCACTTCAGCACAGATGAAGGGCATAGTAATGCTCGAAAGCGTTATGGCTGTGTAATTTTAGCATGTCATAAAAGGAGATTTTAAATTTTAATAAGACTTTTAATTATGGCCAAATTTTTTGGTTGTCTTTGTTTTCAAAGTATAAGGCAATTTAGTTTGTATAAAAATTGCATTCGCTATTCAGATTACTAAGCGTTACTGTGTTGTTTTTCCTTTCAACAATTGCCAAATACTTGTAAGTAACAACATTAATATGTAATGTTTTCATCATTATTGATTTTAAATAATAAGTTGATTTTAAAAATATGATTTAAGAATATTAAGCTTTGTGTGGACAAGAATTGTGATCGACATATTGATATCTTAAATATGAAATTTTGTTTAATTTGATGTGTGCATTATGGATGTACTCTGCAATTTTTTTTCATTTTGTACCATTGTTTTCCCCACTATTTTCAGTATTTTGTTCTACTATTTTTAAGGATTATGGGCTGTGACAACCCTAGATCACATTGATTAAAAAAACTAAAAAACTAATATAATCAGAAGAAAAAGAAACTTTAAATGCTTCACCAATTTTATATCTTTTATATCTAGTGTCAAATTCCATATCTTCAAGATACATTAAACCATCAGAATCACCCACAGAATTTCTTTTGCAGTAAGACCAAAAATACTTGGGATCAGATTTACAAGATTTTTAAACAAGATCGATAATTTCTTGTATTCATTGTCAATATCCAACTTCATTTGTTTTCTAAAATATTTATAACTCTCCAAGTCATCAGTGCTATTTAGCTTCATAAACTTTCTCAAACATTTTTTCTTTAATTTAACATTATCTATCATTTCTATAGTAAAGCAAGTCGGAAACTTCTTTTTGCTATGTTTTTGGAATACATTTATCTAAAATGTCATAATGCAAAATATAACAATTTTCAACAGCAACATTAATGCATGCAAAATTGTTTAAAAAAATTCCAGTCAACATCGGATAAAAGATTAAAAAGTAAACCAAAATTTGCTTTTGTAAAATAGTAATTGTCACCATTAAGTTCGGACCTACCAATATGACACTTCAGAGTTTGAACAGGGTCAATGTGTAACGACGAATGATGCATATCTTCAGTAATGAAGGACATATGACACTACTGTTAAAAAATTCATTTAGTCAAAATAAAATATAGAATCCTATTTGTTATAAGATTGCACTGATTCAACTGTTGAAGGTAGATAAGACAAAGTAATTCATGAATAAAAGGTGAAGGATTATTTAAATTTAAGATAGGACAGATTAAAAGCACTAAGTATAATATTTGTAGAGCTAAAAAAAGTGTCTATCAACAACTTCATAAAATGCATTAAAATACACAACATCCACATTCGGTGAACAGCACAAACAGCAGATGTAAACATATATATAATTAGTTCAAAATATTTGTACTGAAATAGCATCTCCCAAATAATTTGAGAATAAGATGTATGTAGTACAAAAAGAACTTTTACAGCAACTTCAAAAGTTAGCAGTTAAGATTTTAAACAGCTGTAAAACAAAGACTTTTTGATGTCAATTACAGTCTTGCTGGGAAGGGACGAATTTTTTTAAATCTTCAGCATTCTAACAAAGAAAAAGGTTTGATTTTATGGACCTGGACAACACTGGAGTTAGTTCTAGTGATACAATATTATATCCAACTATATATTTTCCTGTCACTATATTTTCTTCTATTCATGACAGTTTAGAAAATATCAAGTTTATATCTTTTTTACACAATTAAAAATTCTATAATCACAGAATTCACAAGTGCACAGCTGTCCTGGCCATTTTCTTTCCTGTATTTGTACTATCAGGGAAGTTTTCTTAAAAAATCCAATGCTGGTTGTAAACTGACTCAAGGCTAATGGTCTTTGAGACTCAAGTGGGATAAATAAGAAGACAATTGTGCTAAATTGTGGCTTATGTCACAATTGTTGCCAATGCAAAAACTTCTATTGGAACTTGTGAGCTCTAGCAAAAGATACTCCTGTAATGGTGTTTACTGTATTGTATGAAATATTTTATGAAAAGTAAAATATAGTCTGTGATCTGCTAAAGGTTGTTTTTCTTTTTAAATCCCTTAAAATGTTTCATGTAGAAATATAATTTAAATAAATAAGAAAATATAAATAATTTTCTTTTTTACATTTTCTGTCATGTAAATGCTCTATATGTTGTTTAATGATCTTTTTTCTTTTCAGGAAAATGATGTATATTTAGAAAATATTAAGAAAGAACTGTAAATATCTGTTGAGTTTAAATATTTTTAAAATTAAATTGTTTGGGCAAGCTATGCATATTAAATATGAAATTTTGAGAAAAATGTGGTAATCTTATTAAGGATTATCTGGTCTGTTCTATTTCTGTGATTTTACATATTTAAATTACATGTATGGATTTTTGAATGTCATAATTTTTGTAATTTTATACAAAAATAAAAATTCAGTCAATCATGTTGTATTGAATATATTGTATGTCATTTAAAAAACTAGATTTCAAAATATTTATTTTGTTATCTTAAATTGTCAGAAAATTAGAAAAATGAGTAAAACAAAAGGTAAAAAATTTAGCAGACAGTTCATTAAACTCATTTCTTAGGGTATATATGGTGCACTTCTAATGTTTTTTTTTTAAACTAGACAATTGCAGTGTAAAGTCTTTTATATTTAGTTCAATTTCTGGAATCTGTTAAGTTTATTTTAACTTAATTTTAAAGAATTTATCTACAAAGCATGGAGTCATTGAATTTTATTATGCTGTTTAGGTTGTAACTTTACTTTAATTAATTTATTTTCTTTTTTAATGATGAAAATATTACAGGAATGCTTTCGATCTATTTAAATTTTCCTATGATACAAAGTACAGAGTGACTAATTGAATCGTTACTTGCCAAAAGTGCCTCAGTCAAAGAGAAAAGCAATAGTCTTGTCTGGAGTTTTCTTAACAAATAATTTTGCAGTTAAAGTACCCTTATTCAGAGTTATCTACACACAGTGTTTCTTTCCGGTCTTATTGGCCTGGGGGGGAGGGGAGTTTTCTATTTGCCCTATATAAGTATATTTAAATGCTGTATCACATAGAAACTCGGTTAACAACCCCCCCCCCCCCCTCCCCCAACAGAGGTATGCCTGAAAGAAACATTGTCTACACTGAGGACGAGCCACTGAAACCATTAAAATATGTTTGTACGAACAAAATTCCAAACATAAAAACAATTTATGTAGTTTCTTTTTAATCTATTTCAAAACTACTGTTTAGATATCGATATGATTATATACTATTCATGTAAATGTACATGCTGGGTAGCACATATGATTAAAAAGAAAACAGGATTTCACATACCAGATAGCATATTTTGAAACATAAATTAAATTCTTCTATTGCTAAAAACATTTTGAGAGTTTATATGAGCTAATAAAAGCAAACTGTTGAATATGACATTGCAGAACTCATACTTAGTACCTGTCCTTAAACTAAAAGTTCGTATTTTTTTTTTATCCAATGTCCCTGCAAATGGGTATATGAAATTTATTTTGAATAATTTTTGTAAATTTTTGATTTTCAGTATATGTATTATGCAATTATGCAGTTTCTTTTGGGATATTTTACTACATATTTTAAAACAAGAACTATATAAATAATTGTATTTATAAAATATAGCTGAAAATCTCTTGGGACAATTTAACATTGAAAACTCTAAACTTCTGTTGCCAACTGTTAGAAAAGCTTCCATCACACAATCATGAAACTTTGCTTTGAGCGTTACTTAATGCAACAAATCAATTGTACAAAAATATTATTTTTACTTGGCTTTTCATGTGTATCTTTCCAATTTACACACCATTAACCCATCAAGTATATGGATGAAACTTGTATCATTCGCTAACTATAAATACATGACATTACTATACTTAGTGTTACATCCATCCAAGATCGAATATTTAAATTCCAAATGACAGTAAGATTTACTTTTTCCAACGTAGGCATTACAGTGGGAAATCCAACCTTTTGGTTTAGTATTAATGTTGTAAAGAAATTTCATATTTTGACTATAATCATTGTTTAACATGGCTGCAATAATCAATAAACTTAAAGTTAAAAAACCAAGTTGAGTTAAAGTTAAACGTTAAAAGTCAAACTAAAAATTAAACTTACAAGTTAATATGTTCAGGGTGCATACAGGTGCTTGAAAATCGGGTAAGTACTTGAATTTTAGCTAATCATTTTCAGGGCCTTGAAAGTACTTTAAAATTCTCATATGTTTGGTTAAGTACTTGAAAAAGGCAGGGATGAAAATGCTTCGCAGATCCGTGGCATTGTTTTTTTCCCAAAAAGTTCTGCTTTCCCTGGAAATTTCCCTAGTGGTTCTGCTATTTCCAAAAATTTTCTAAATGACTTTAACAATAAACAATAACATTTGTTTGCTATTTATTTTTCCTCTCAGAAACGTATACATCTTCATGATGAGGGACTGATTGGCGTCCTTGAATTTTTTTTAAGGGAAAGTGTACTCACCCTGTATGTTTTAAAAAGAGTTAAAAAAAGTTTTTGGTTTGACCTTAACCGGCTTAGTGGTAGATTTAAAAAAAAACATAATTTGGGGTGACTTTTTTGTTGTTTCCATAGATTTTATGAATCCCTATATTAGTCTTCTTTTTTACCTGAAAATACCCTGAAATGCTTAAAGTGGACCTGAATATGTAATATGATCCCTACATTAGAATTTTATTTAATTTACTCAACATGCATTAGGAGCCTGCAATTATTACATCGTGATCACAGTAGATATTGTGTTCAGCTTTGTGAAGGTATAAAATTAGACTTCATCTTTCCAATATGCACACTTTAGGCTTAAACACTGAAAAAATTGATCTATCCTCATATTTTTGGAGATAATTTGAAAAAGTAAGACTAAAATTATAAAACAATGCTTTTATTTTAATTTTGCAAATTATAAATAATTTTGTAATTTGCATAATCAAAGATGTTCGACAATATGTTGTAGCAATATGTGCAAATTTTCTTATGTTCACATCTCAAAAATAGGCATATTTCTAAAGGTGTTCAAAATGTGTTCAAGACAGTTTTGGTCAATTTCAAGCATTTTCAAGAAAACAATACTTAAATTTAATAATGCAAATGTAGTATTAAGATTTTGTAGGCCTAGGCTGTGAGAATAACTAAGACATTTCAGGGGTGATTTGCTTAAATTATTGAAAGAATAATGGTCTACCGAGGAGATAGCTGGAAATATTTTGGACTCTTCATAAAATTTGAATTTTATATATATAAAAGAAAAAAAAAAACCTTCGCAAAATGTCACATTAAAAATAAACCCAATTTCAAGTAATATAGATCTTTTGAGGTATTTTAAAAAGACCCATTGTAGAAAAATTGGAGTATCTAAAAATGAACTCTATATAAGTTAGGTCAACCATCTGAAATAAAATAAGATATTTTAGTTAAATATCATGCAAATCAAAACTAGTAGCTTATAGTAGTTTTCTGACCTGCTCTTGAAATTTTCACAAAGGTGATACAGAAAATAAAAATTCATAAAAATAGAACCCTAAATCTCTGTACATTTTGAGGCTGAAACTTTGAATATAAATTTGTTTCAAAAATTCACAGTTTGCTGATTTCTATGTTTTGAAATTGCCAATTATAATGGATCACAATTTTGCCTGGAGAGAAGCAGCAGTTTTTTTTTTTTTTTATACTTGTGTAAAAGTTTCAGTATTTCTTAGAAAGAACAATATTAAAAGTGATTTTTCTTCATCACTTTTTGTATTTATTTCTCATTTCTGGGACTGCAAAAAACCTTGAAAAATCAAATGTAGCATTTCCTTCTTCAAATATTGTGAGAATAAGAGTGCCTACAATTATTGTCAAAAGTTTGTAAAAATAGTCTCCTGGCTACTCGTTAGAAAGCATAGAAAGAACAGCATTAAAAGTGATTTGTCTTTGTCACTTTTTGTATTTTATTTCTCATTTCTGGGCCTGCAAAAAGCCTTGAAAAATCAAATGTAGCATTTCCTTCTTCAAATATTGTGAGAATAAGAGCGCCTAAAGCTATTGTCAAAAGTCCACAAAAGTTTGTAAAAATCGTCTCCTGGCTACTTGTTTTCCAAACTTTAAACAACAGCGAAGAGGCAAGAATAACGCAAGCAGAATATAAAACATAATATTGTGTCGTTACCACTAACGTGTTATAAATTGCTAATGCTTTATTCAGATATTCTAACTGAAGAATGAGAAAAATTCCAACAGCTATAAGACTTGCCCATGGTAGCCAGTGATTTAATGTGTCTGTATAACCCAAAATAATTCCTTTTACTCCAACAACAATCATGGATCCAAATATTGCACTCTGAATAGTGTACCCCAAGGAATTAACCTCTCCATACTTGGGTATCCAGTAACTGATCAAGAGCATTGTAATGATACTTAAAAATGTTATATAAATTAAAAATATATGATAAGAAAGCATGTAAATGAGTGTATCTATACTGTAGATATGAGGCTCATTGGGAACATGAAAGACAATAACCCAGCATCCTCCCAAGCTTAATGCAAAAGCTAATTTTCCATATTTGTGCAGTTTTTCACCAAGGAGTTTAGAAGATGCAGCTGCTGTTACAAGTACTGTCAGAATTTGTAGAGTGCAGACTATAATAGCGGGAGCGAAGGAAAAGGCTACAAAGTGCAGCACGTCCCCAATCATCATGAGCGAGTGTCCCATCAACCAACTTTTGTCTGAGTAGTAGCTCTTATTTTTATCCATTCGTACCAGACTCCACTTCTTTATGGCGAAACTGAGACCACACAGAATGCTGGACAGTAATGCCAGAGCCGAACCCGTAAATATACTGATGGATGAAAACTTCTGAACTTTTAAGGGTTTCTTTTTCCATTTGTTCTTGCTTTCAAATAAATGATTCAAAATCCCTTTTCTTTCTGAATAAATTTCCTTGGCTTCATTTTTTGCATTCTTTTGCTTAAAGTCAATTTCCAGTCTTATTTGTATTTCAGACTTTTGAACATCATACATGCTTTTCACTTTTAATACTAATTTTACTTTTTGCATTGCGTGAGTTTCGCCTTTTGAAAGTAGAGCTTTTTTTATCTGACTGGGTAAATCTTGATCAGACTCAAATGTCTCTTCCATTTTTTTTATATATTCAGGATATAGCTTTTTCACACTTAATGTAGTTATAAAATATAGTCTAGACAGCTTAGTTCCATCTATAGCTTTTACCTTCATGAATGTTGTTAAATTCTCTATCTCCTGGGGTTCTAGAGTAATATTAAATTCTTTCATCAATCCATACAATTCCATAACAAATTCATTGCTGCAATTCAGTGTTTTCGTAGAGTCCATTGTTTTACCATCTTCAAAATTCTTGGCTTTGGAACTAGAAGGAACCTCTGAATAAGTACTCGAAACAGCTTGGGACATCTGACTTTTTGGATTAGTGCCCTCTATTCCATTTTTATTGAGAGAGGTGGTAACTGAAAAAATAAATAAAATAAACTTAATAAATATAACTCATTAAAAAATATATTTGCTTTATACAGTTCAGCACTGTCAAAAAGGAATTAAAAGCAGTGTGATATTTACGAGAGGAGGGGTCTCCCCTCACTTCAAAGGTAGCAAATAGCACTCTAAAAATGTGTCACATTAGTATTTAACAGTCTTTTATAGTCTTAATAACTATTTAGATAGTATTATGAAACGTACCTTCTAGAATCGTGGGTGTATACGCAGGATACAAGAACGAGTCCAAGCTTCTGGATAACTTACGTTTATTCACAAGCTCAAAGTAAACAGGTACAATATATAATCAAACATCACTTAAATGCCCCACTTATTTCACATAATAAGCGATATTATTCTCAAAACGTTGACGAAAGTAATTTTACAAAACATCAGCTACTATTCTCAAAACATTGACAAAAATCACAGTCCAATGTAGCTCGTGTCACATCCATTCATCAACTCTTTGCAAAGGAGGGGCGAGTCCTTTTTATAGTATCGCCATAGAAACATTTGGAAATCTCTATATCAAAGGATAATCGTTCTATCAAGAAGTTTCTGGAACTTTCCGGAAATCGTCAAATCTGGCAACTCTTCTTCAGACTCAAAATTTTAGCAACCATAGAGTGGCGTCAGGAAAAGAATGTTCATACCACTGTCTTCTGGAGAAAACACTCCGATGACACTGTTTGGTCTACGATAGAAACGAAAGACAAGATGTGGGACGCCAGTGAGAGAATATTACACGTTCGCAACAGTATTAATAGTAACTATTAAGATAGTATTGATTTTCCTACAAGTAAACGCCTGTTATATTATGAAGATCGGATTATTCGTCAATTTTTTTTTATATTGGGATTTTAAAATCGATTAATTTTTCAAAACACAAAAAGTATATATTTTTAAAATATTCGCTTGTTGATAGTATGGATTCTGTTTAAAGTTTGTTTGAAAAATGATTTTTCGATCTTTCTGATGGTGTTAAGATGGAATCTCTGCTATTATATTTTCGATTACCAAAGGACTGATTTCAAAAAACTCTCAAAATGACACTGCATTTAATTAACTAAAAACTAATTTGAATTAAAAAAAAATATTTATAAGACATTTTTTCTCAGTAGTTGAGCCACCCTTGTACCCAATTTCAAGGCTGTATCATACTTAGATTTTCCTCTACAGATTATTACACAGACATAAATATTTTTACTTTCCCTGCAATACATGGTAATGTATAGGGAAAGTATTGGAATCATACCGAAAATCGCAACTCGAGTTTTCGATGGATCATTTTGGGACCTCTGGAACATGAAAAAACTATTTTTAGCATTGCGTCTGTGTGTTTGTGTGTGTGTGTTTGTCTGTCTGTGCAATGTATGTATCCACTCTAACTAAAAAGCTAATGGACCCAATTTCGTAAAATTTGGTAAGTCCCTTGTGTGCGACCGTGGTTCTGATTAGATTTTGGTACGATTTGGGATAAAAGAACTCTTCTTTTTTTGCGAAATGACTCGCAAAATTTGCTTGTGTCCACTCTAGCTGAAAAACTAATAGATCAAAATTTTCAAAATTTGTAGATAAGTCACTTGTGGGTTACCCTGGTGCTGATTAGATTTTGGTACGATTCAGAAAAAAATAACCTGACATTTCGCTAAATGGTCCGCAAAAATCATCAAAATCTAAAATAAGAAACTACGTATGCTCAAATATCCATTAAGTGCTTGTTTTATACGTAATTTTTAATGATGAATGAATAAGACCAACCCCATTATACTAGGACTAGCCGTTATCGAGATATTTAGTTTTTTCTCAATTTCGCTATGCCACCTTTGAAAATAAGTCCAGTTACCAAATGAGAATAAACATTGAATTAAATTCAGTGTCATTTAAAATAATTATGGGTGTTATTTTATGCCATTAAACTCAGTATGTATAATGATTTATTGAAGAAAAAAGAGAACGTGAATAGGAGTTTGCAGAGAAAGTCGTGCTGCCCACATCAGATTGTTTTATTATTGCAGACTAAAATGAATGACAAGACATTGTCCCAGTCCTAACTAAGCACCCGCTACGTAAATATTGCAGATACAGATAACACCCTTCAATCGTCTGTTTTGAACCAAAATCATTTCCACTCTCTGCTTTGTGCAAATATGCCAATTGTATACAGACATAATGCACCCTAAATAAGTGTGCTGAAAATACTTAAAATCAGATAAAAGAAAAGTTCCTTTTAGTTAGAAAAGGTTTAAATTTTTGCTTTGGATTTCTTAAAATTTTTTGAATAAGTCTCAGGTTGACCACAGGTCTGCAAAACGAGGAATTATCGGGGAATTTTATGCTTCTGGAAAAATCAGGGAATTCCGTTGATAGTCGGAGGGGAAAACTGCAAATTTCTGCAATTTTTTTTTTTTTTTAATTTTTTATTCCTGATTTTATAGTCTTTTAGCTGAAGGAATAATGCTTGTTCATTGCATAATGTCACATTTTCATTTTGCATTACAAGACCCAACACTCATCTCCGTCAAATATACTTCTCAATGACGGAGGCAGAAAAGTGCTAAGATGATATGATATGATCCTCCCTTTAAATTCTAACGAAAAGATAAAAGAATAAGGAAAAGGTGTTTCATAAAATAGATAGAATTTAAATCGAAGTTGTGCTTGAAGGGGGGCAGGGGGGCAACAACCGCAGTAGAGCCCGTCTCCAGAAAGGAAGAAACTGGAGCCTCAGTGGGCTACCAGTAGAAGTAGAGAAAGATAAGATGGGATAGGAGTGCCCCAAGAGACGTAGGGCCTTGAACTTGAGTAATACTAGCGGATACAGGTGTAGCACTCACAAACAAAATAACGTTCACAAAGTCGATAAAAGATATAACTTACAAGACCTCCTTGAAAAAAGCAAGCATTTCTCAGTTAGGTGACTACAATTGTACCGAGGGCATTATAAGCCCCTACTTCAAGCCAAAAGAACAGTATGCGCCCTAAACAACCGCTAAGAATGAACTGCTCAACGAATGGCAGTAGTGCTTGTTAAGAGTGCATACTGTTATTTTAGCGTGAAAAAGGGGACCATCGAAGTAACTGTAGTCATCTAACTGACATACAAAACTTCCTTGAGGAAAGCATGTATAAGTTACTGTCTTACAAGCAGCAGTTTTGGAGTGGGGTAACCGAGTGGTTAAGTCACAGGGATTGTACTCGGATGATCTGACTTCAATTTCCAGCTTTGCCTAAACTATCCCCGTGTACGAACACGTTAAATTTGTGGGTTTGAAAGTCTTTCCGAGCGGTTGGTAGCAAGGGAAGGAGGGACGGTCCCTGTGGATGTCACCCCCACTGGGTTCCAATCTAAATTAGATGACACTGTCCTGTCGGTCTAAACAGATATCCTACACCTTCGGGTAGGTAGGACAAGCAGGGTCGAAAGAAAAAAATCAACAGTTCTATTTATTTATACATTAAATATTTTTAATCTTTTTAGGCCTGCTCCACTCTAGTTTACCACTTATAAAACTTGAGCTCTTTGACTCCTGAACTCACTCCCTTTTTGACGTACCAGATGCTATCGTCTACGCATTGCATTTTCTCCCTTCGAGGAGCAATTAGGGGTTGAAAGTGAAAGGGGTGCTACAAGGGTAGTGCCTTGTAGGGTTGCCACCGATAGAGGTAAAGCTTGTATTCCCCCAAGCAAGAATCTATCACGTTATGCTCTCCAGCATATTGTTTATTCCCCACATCAGACCCAGACATGGTCGGTGGGATCTCAATAGAGATTTCCCGGTCAAAACCATTGCATTTAATTTTTTCCTTAATGTGTATGATGGGCTTAAAGGGGCGATCATGCCCCGTTTTTCCTGGGCCAATTTTGGAACTAGTATCCTGACCTGCCTCACACCCACTGAGGGTAAAAAATGGTAAATTTGCAAAACAATAAAATCAAAAACTATAGTTATGATATGTAACGAAACTTGAAGATTTCGTCACATATGAATTTATATGAATCTGGATGTGAGTAAGATATGTAAAAATAAGTTTCATTAAGAAAACATAAACATGTAAATGAAGGGCTTGGAGCACTAACATGACTAGCGACACTTTTTACCAAACTGGGAGTTTTCCATCAAATAACACCCAACTGTATACAGCAATTTCTGAAAAATCCTATTTTTATTAAAATTATAGCATTGTCATGTTTCAAAACGTTGTCATGTTTCAACGCGTGAGATAGTTGACTGCTCTATGGTAAGGAACATAGACTAATATATAGTATTTTGTGGTAAGGAAGATTTGAAGAAGACTGTACTGAAATATGACCGTATGATCAGATGTTCTTTCAATTATTTTTATGTTTAAAAAATTTCATTTTCTGGTATTTAGTAAAATATGAGAAAAAAAATCTTGAAATTTCCCAGAGGGGGTAATGCCTCCTCTGGAAAATGTCAGCCATCACCCCCCGATAGAAGAGGCCGAACTACTGCCCCCCCTCTCACTTTGAAACGTATGAATCATAGGCCCAAATCTGGCCTTCACATTTCCCCGCTGAACTTTTCTGGAAAGTTCTCCCCTCTAGTAGCCCACACAAAGAAGTTATGTGCAATACGTCGGCTCGCGCTCGCGGATATGCAACGGTTTTTTTTTTTCTAGACAATGACTTTATCGTATTTTTGAGTGTCTAATATGCTAGTTCATGATTTAATAAGAATTTTGACCTGCATACCTTATTGGATTACTAATTACCTTATTAAATACTCTTTAGAAGTAAGTGCTTACCATTTTTTGCTTATTATCTATCATGTCATTTAAAATTACTTAGAATTTTAAATATATGGCATTCAAATTATTGCTATTCAATTAAAGCTAACTGGATTCCAAATTGTTTTGTTGCTAATTATAACGTCAACAAACCTTTTAGAGTTTTCTTAGTTTGTTTTAAAATTTTATTGTTGTCACATTAATTAAGAAAACTGCCTAGGCACTTGTAAAATTAAGCTTTGTTAAATAATTGTGAAGTATTTAAAATCATTCAATGTTTAAAATGTATATTTTATCAGGTTAGCTTGTGTCATTCATTGCATTTACCTAGTGTACTTAATATGTTGTCATAAATTATTTAGTTTCCTGCAAATATTTTAAAATTATTTTAATAATGTTGTTAGTTGTGTGATATTTTATAATAGACTAGCAGTATGTCCGTTCTTCGTACTGATTATATAATACAAGAAACTTAAAATTCAGAATTTGATGTGAAATTTTAATATTTGGAGGCTCTATTTTTGAAATTTTATAATAATTCTAATGAAAAGAAAATAAGTGAGTTCTACTGTGCTGAGATAATAAACAGACAGATAGATGTACAACATACAATTTTATGTATACTGTTAATAGCAGATGTACCCGACATTGCCCATGATTTAAAATATATGCAAATTCCTGCAGTATTCTAAATGACATTCTACGAGGCATGTTTTTTTATGTAAGTACCGTTTTGCGATTCCGCCGCCGCAGCGCTACGGTCGGCGTTCCGCGCATGCGCGCTGGTTACCTACATCTCTTGTCTACGCACTGACGCCATTACAGTCTGATTCTTCATTGTATACGTTGTTTACTGAGTGTTTAAGATGCCTCCGACAATCGTGAGTCCCGCCGATTGTGAAGTACGGGCTGTTATACGATTTCTTAGTGCTAAAGGCGTAAAACCGATCGATATTCATCGTGAGATCTGTGAAGTTTACGGACAAAACATTATGAGTGATGGAATGGTAAGGAAATGGGTGAGAGCATTTAAAGATGGCCGCACAAATGTGCATGATGAAGAACGGAGTGGGCGTCCTTCGGTCTTTAATGAAGATTTGGTGCAGAAAGTGGAAGAAAAGGTGAGAGAAAACAGACGCTTTACAATTTCATCAATGTGCGACTGGTTTCCTCAATATTCTCGTAGTGTTCTGTATCGCATTGTGAACGAGAACTTGAATTACCGGAAATTGTGTTCACGTTGGGTTCCAAAAATGTTGACGGATTTGCACAAAACCCAACGTTTAGGCAGTGCATTGACTTTCCTTGAGCGGTACCACAATGAAGGTGAAGATTTTTTAGACCAAATTGTTACTGGTGACGAAACATGGGTGGCCTACGTCACACCAGAATCAAAACAACAATCCATGGAATGGCGACATTCATCATCACCCAAAAGAGTGAAGTTTAAGCAAACAATTTCTGCCCGGAAAATCATGTGCACAGTTTTTTGGGACAAAAAAGGAGTATTGCTAGTGGAGTTTCTGCCTCGTAATGAGACAATCAATGCAGCGTCTTATTGTGAGACATTGAACAATCTGCGTCGTGCAATCCAGAACAAAAGACATGGCAAGTTGAGTAAGGGTATCGTTTTGCTGCATGACAATGCCCGTCCACATGTGGCTAATCGGACCAAAGATCTCATCAAATCTTTTAAATGGGAAACTCTAGATCATCCTCCATACAGCCCTGATCTGGCGCCCAGCGACTACCATTTGTTCCTGCACTTGAAGAAACACCTGGGTGGTCAGCGTCTTCAAGACGATAACGAAGTCAAAACAGTTGTGATACAGTGGTTAACAAGTCAGGCGGCAGAATTTTATGAGGAGGGTATTCAAAAACTGGTGCCACGTTATGACAAGTGCCTCAATATTCACGGAAATTATGTAGAAAAGTAGATTAAGGTACAGGCTTTCATGTAGAAATAAAATTATTGCGATATCTTTGCACGTCTTTTTTTAATTCCAAAACGGTACTTACTTAAAAAACATGCCTCGTATTAAAATATTTCATTTAATTCTCCCTTCACTTAATTCTTCTAAATTTAATTCTCCTTTCTGTGTTTTCTATACAGAATTATCTTCAAGCAGATCCGAAGAATCCTCGTTTGAAAACAAATTATAAAATATATATGAAATTGGATCAATATATACTAAAATGAAATAATGATCAATATATACTAAAATGGTATAAAAATGGTTATAAAATTTAATAATCGTCTGCCTGATAAATACATTTGATTTAATTGCGTTGCTAAGCATCATGATATAATTTTCTTAATAAATTTGCGGAAAATATATCATCTGCATAATTCTATTTTTATGGATGGTTTAATTGTGGGGTTTTTATTCATATCTCGACAATCCCTGGTCCTAGAAACTCGAAACATGGACTCAATTTTAAGTAGTGCTATTTCAAGGCTATTCACAAAATTTTAATGAAATTCGATGCAGCAGTTCTACCGTGATGATGAGATAGATAAACACACAGACAGATAGATGTATTTTCAATTTTATTTATATAGATAAAAAAATGTCATTCTCATTTTAAGATATTGTCAATAGTAAAAAATCGTAGCAATAAAAATGCTACACTAAAGTTATGAAAGTAAAATAATGTAAAATGTAATATTTCACACATCAAATAAGCCGTCCGTCCAAATAGTTGCTCTTAGTCCTCTGGATGAGTCGGACGGTCTGTTTCTTCTACACATCAAATAACATATTTTTGACCTTTCGATAAGTAATTGCATGTAAAATATTTAGTATCTTAATATGTTGCGTGTATATTTTTTATTATTTGTTATGGCATTCTGAAATTTTAAAATTGGTTAAGAAGTCATTTGTGTTTAGGTTGTACACATTTTTTTTAATGTAGCGAGTTATTATGTTATTGAAAATTGTTAAAATTATTTGGAAAAAAGCAAAGTAACCAACTTACAGTTTCAAGTTACCATCGCATATTTCAGTATATTATAGTTAATGTTATTTAATAATACAGAGCTAATTTAATCTTTCTTACATTTTCACTTCAATAGAATTGTGAATGAAATATTAATACTAAAAAGTTTTATTATACAGCTTTATTAAATTTTCAGAGCCCCTAAGATATTTCAAACATTAAGCAAAATTGTTTACAATTTGTTAATGTGTGGTAGTAAAAAAAGGAATATAAGATGTGCTATATTAGAAAACCTGAACTTCTACAAATTATAGTGCATAGGTTAATGAATGACATTCAACTAGTATTTTATCTTAATTCTAAATCATTTTACAATTTATAACAATCACAACAAAAAATGAATAGAATTAAATAAAAATAAATAAACACTTAAGTATATTAAAAGTTAAATTCTGAGTTTCTTTTTAATGATTATCTTATGATATTTAAAGATAAAGATAGTATTCAGTAATCATTTTAGTTTCTGCATACTTTATCTGTAAATACGCATACTTTAGCTGAATGTACTGAAGAATTATTCAAATAAAATGCCTGATTAAGCAATAAATATACAGGGTTCTTTTCAAACTTTTATTAAAACACTAACTGAATGGAATCCTTTCATCTTTGCTCCCAGAGTGAATTTGAGTCATTATAAATATTTTATTTTAAGGAAATGTGCAGCAATATTAATATTTTAAATCACCCATTTTAATATACATTATCGAAAGTACTTCCAAATTTCATGAATATTATTTGATTTACTGACACATTGTTATTCCTTTACATCGAACAGAGAATTAAAAGGGAAGCAAATATCAAAAGCTACGATCGCGATCTGGAAGACCTACGCGCAGTGGGCCTACAAGCCGAGACGTCAAAATTTAGTGCTCTGGCCTCTGCTCTCGGAGGTGACGCTTCAGCGCGGGCTCGTGCCCCCTTCCCCACCCCCCGTAGTCGGCTCTTATGAAGGGTACAGAATAATTAGAAGTCACTTCAGAAACAAGTGTGAAGCCCTAAAACTATACTAGGCGCCGCTTTTTACAGCGGAGATCCCATACTTGGCGCCCAGGTAACAACCAAGGGCGCTCACCTTGGGATTTTGTCTAGTGTGGGATCAAATATACGAGTACTTCTGAACAAGTGACTGGAGGGAGAGTTTTCATTAACAGGCGACGTGACCTCGATAACGTTTCAGGGAATTTCTTTATTTTCTGTTAATTTTCAATCAAATGTATATAAAATCGAAATTTTTGATCAAGCTCTTTCTACAGTTTGTCGGGCATTGCTATGGGAAGAAGTGGAATTGATGTGCATGCAATGCAAATAGTTGCCTACTACTACGCACGCGTTGAAACTAAAGAATTTAGATTGAAATGAAGGGGGGGAGGGGGCGAATGATCTTAGTTCAAAACAAGCGATGTGGAAATTAAGGGGTGTTATATGTATCTGCATTTTTTTACATAGCGGGCGCTTATTTAGAACCCAGGCAACGCCCTGTAATTCGTTCTAATCTGTAATTATAAAAGCTGTCTATCTGTAGCGAGAAATCTAAGCGACTCACGGCCATGAATTTGGTACAAGAGATACCTCAACTCCCAAGAGGAAACACCTCATCGATATATATATATATTTAATATAAATTTAGGATTCTTTGGCATCAAATTGCAAAACTGGGGTCTTTCGAACGTTCGATTACGTTTAACCTTTTGCTTACGAACCTCTCAAAAAGACAGGTATTTGACATACCCTATCCATACCCGACATTAGCGTCCATGGACGCCAATGTCGGGTATGGATAGGGGGATCGAACTGTTTAGGATAGGGTATGTGAAATATCTGTCTTTTTGAGAGGTTCTTCGTTTGGGATGGACGCTGTCCCACCCGTAAGCAAAAGGTTAAAATGAATAAGATTCCAATATTCACTCGTTGTAATGATCGTATTAGATGTTTTTTCGAAACACTCCATTTGTTCGTGAGATATCGTGAAGCACTCGGATCGGATGTCATTTTTTACAATTTTGTGATTTCCGCTAATAACGGACATAGTTTATACGGCCATTTGGCGATAATCAGATGACTATTGTACTAACGGAATTCGCCTTCTCAAATGAAACGACGAAAAGTTATGAAAAACATTATTAGAATTTTAGAAATCCATTGATTGGAACTCAATGGCTTGGTTTTTGTGCTGTAATCGGTTCCTGCTTAATAATAACAACACTATTTTTTACGAAGATTGCAAGACACTGGATTAAGTCATGCCCGACAGGGTCAGTTGTATTTGCAGAGTTGCGATGTCGCATCTTATTTGCGCACATACAGTCAACTTAAAACTGCATTGCCTGTGCATAGAAGTTAGTTTAGGTGAGTGGATAACTAACACGCAATTTTCTGCTGTTCTGTTTGCGTTAACGCTTTACGTTGCATCTTTTAGGAAGCATACTTAACATTTGGACACCGATCTATATACAACCGTGTCTGTTAGAAGTATGGGGATGTTAAATTTGTAGGTCCGAAAGTCCATCCGAGAAGCGAGCTGTGTAGGAAAGGATTATACGGTCCCTGTTGGTTGCCATCCCCATTGAAGTCCGTTCTAAATTGGGTGGCACTGTCCGTTACCTCCGAGATACAAAGCAGTAGGGTTCAGGGGGCGTGGCTTTGGGTCGTCGCAGATCATACAAAACCGTTAATTCGGGAAGATATAATTCTAATTAAATTGCTCTTTAAAATATAGGACGGGTCGTAAAAGTTAACTCCCTGGAACTTTTTCAAAAGTAAAATTTGCGTAATATAACGAGTTGTTATTCTGCTTTTTTTTCTTCTGCAAGTAACATATACTCAAGATGTAACATTTAAACGCACAACACCTATAAAGTGGCATAACCAAATGATACCTATCACTGTCCCGACCGTTCAGTTACCTTACACCTTCATATAGGTCGAATGGTCTTTGCGGGAAATTTTATATATACAAGTATTGTTTATACTATTACAGTTTTAGTATTATTCATATTACTTTTAGTATTGTTTAGGGTTGTATTACCTTTTAAAATGCTCGGTACTTCAGACTCACCGCTGATTCCCAAAATATTAGGTAAGATAGCATAAGTTGATAAGAAAGTAATCATATTGAATTGCATGACGATGTGCTGTCTATGAATCAGCATAGTAAAATTGCCTGGTTGGAGGTTAATGGATGTCTTTTGATATTCAAACTGTATCCATTTTCGCTATTATAAGTGTCTTCAGTTTAATACTTTACGTAATATAGCACTCATTTTTATAAATATGAATTCTAAATTAAAATCTTTGTGAGTGACTAGTATTTCTTCACTAAATTATAAAACATCTGCTACAACCTGGAAAGGTCAGCATGGTCTCTGTTACTTCAAAATTGTGTAAAGGATATATATTCCCATGATCGAGGATATTTGAATATTTTTAGAAAAATAGTAATAGCTTCTTTATTATATCATTTTAACTGTGGCAAAAAAAAAAAAAAAAGAATAACATATGATATAAATATCACTCGATGGATAACTAAATAGTACATTGCTAAAAGAGTAGTCAAATAATGAATGAATTTTTATAGAGTTTTTAATTCCCCCCCCCCCCCCCCCCCAAACTGGAGCCACAACCAGGGGCGGCAAATTTTTCCTTGTCGTCTATCGGCTGCTCTTTTTTTATCGACTGTCCACTGGTCAGTTTTCTCACGCTATGGAGCTTCAAAAGAGCCGACCTTTACAGTGAAGTTTCTCTCTTCCGGCCGGGACGAATCCTTTACAACTTGCAAAGATTGGGGTAATGTTATCCTTTTCACTTGAAAATTTCAAGTGCCCGATTAAATTTATGTGTAGTTGGTGCATGCTCATCCATTCCTTCTGCTAGAAATGCATTTCAGCAGCTCAATGCATTATATTCTTTCATAGAAACATCCTATAAAAGACATGCTATTTTCGAAAAGATTCGCTCATCAACAAATACTTTTTCTGGAGGCTCTTCAACTCTACAATCACTAAGTGATACGAGGTGGTCTTCCAGATTTAAAGCCATAAAAGCACTACTTGAAAATTTTGAAGTGCTGATTTTAACATTGAAAGAATTATCTGAAAACGATTCTCGCAATGGTGGAAGAGCCGAAGCACTTTTAACATGCATGACATCGTACGAATGTTTGTTCACTTTGTTTGTATTGCCCAGTGTTTTTGATCAATGCAATACTCTCTCAAAGCATCTTCAGTGATCTGATCTTAATTTTCAGACTGTGCAAGCTTTGGCTAAAGCTACTATTGAAACTGTTAGTTCTTTTCGCACTGATGGATATGTCAATCAAGTGTGGAGTTTTGTAACAGAACTTTGCGAAAAAAATTCTTATTCTGGACCAAAACTGAAAAGGCGTAAAAAAATTCCAAGCGAATTCAGAGGCGGTGAAAAAAATCCCCATGATTGATGTTAAATCATATCACAATCAATATTCAATATGAAATTATAGATTCAGTATCTAATGAAATTGAGAAAAAATTTAATGACAACAATATATCTGTTTTATTTGCCCTTAGTTCAGTATTATCCAGATCAGATGTCGAAAAAGAAAATGTTTCAACCATATGCAAAGTATATAACTTCCAGAAAGAGGAATTGTTATGTGAATTGCGACTGTTTCATTCAATGGTGAAAAATGAAAAGATAGACCATTCCAATTTTGTGTTTCCTGACATAACATTATCAGTTAAACTGTTTTTGACTGTGCCAATCAGCTCAGACAGTTGTGAAAGGTCTTTTTCGTATCTCAGGAGGCTGAACATTTATTTTCGCAGTACAATGGGATAAGAAAGACTTTCATCTTTAGCTGCTTTAGCTATAGAACAAAATATACCACTGGATTATAATGATACTGTAACAAAATTTTCTCTTCTTCCAGACTGTAAGAACCGGCGTTTAAAACTTCAATAAAAGGTAAATAAATATAGATATTTGTATTTAGAAAAATTATGTTAACAACAATTATGTACAAAAATTATGTTAACAACAATTATTTTTCTCAACATCAATTCAATTTTGTGATCCCTCTTTCTCTCACCCCCCCCCCCCTGCTAACAAACATTTTATTTATTCCATATTGTAGATTTTCATATACAAATCTCGCACCCCGAAATATAATGCTGAAATGACGCCCCTGGCCGCAACCTCAAATCGCTCATTCCTCGACCCTCTAGATGTGGCGGCCTCGACTTTGGAAAAATAATTAGAATACATGTAACATACATTTAGCATAATTTTACATACATTTAGCACATTTATAGCTCGACGTGCTTAACCAAAACGAAGCGTCACTGACCAACTGCATTATATATAACCGGACACCAGATGACGGTGGTATATAAAATGTCCGGGACAGAGGCGTAGAAAGGTCAGGTGATACCCGGTGCGGAAAATTTCTTGTCACCCCCCCCCCCCCCCCACACACACACACATTGAAATTATTAAAAGAAGGAAATATAAGATACTTACAGGTCAAGTGTTATTTTCTGGCTTGTTTACTGTGAGCACTTTGTGCTTGATTATGTGTGTGTGTGATTTTTTACACTGTGAGTATAAGCACTTAAAACCTTTTTTTTTTCCTAACTTTGGTCTCTGCAAATTTTAAAATCACATCATCAAAATCAATTCCTTTTGCTACACTGTTTTCAATTGACAAGATAGCTAAGCCAGAGAGCCGACCTTGACCCATGGGGGACCTAAGATAACTCTTCATTAATTTTAGTTTTGAAAAACTCCTCTCACATGATGCTACTGAAAGAAGTGTGATACGCTCATTTTGTGTGGTAGGGGACAGATAGCGTGTAAATATTTTGCCTGTTTGTGACTGCCTGTCTGCTATAGTTTGATCAAGTGTTCTCTTAGTAACGGATCATACTTTGATACCAGTTCAACTAGCTGTCGAAAAGTTCCCCTGTTTTCTGCTCTCTGTGGCCACTGAATGGTAAATTTTGTTGGGCCAAAAATAATGTTACATCTAAGTGCATTTTCAAAATATCCCTCCATTTCCTCTTTTCTGTTTCTGCAACAGTCTGGCTAAATTGATCAATCGTTTTGTTAGCAATTAGACTTGCTCGTAACGTTTTCCATTTTTCAAAACTAGTTAAATGTTGCTCAGAGTTTTCATGACTTTGAGCTTTCGGATGAAGTTTCCACCAAGATTGAAAACCAGTCATAAACTTTGATGGACTACCACTCAAACTTTTATCAGTGCCAAAGGGTCTATAACAAAAACAGTACAAGCTTTGTTTTTTTATAGAGTAGGCCATCCAGGTTCTCAGTATTTTCTCACCATTTGGTAGCCTGATATAGAACCAATCAGATGTTAGTTGGCGGATAGAACCTTCTATTTTATCACCTGCTCTTGTAGCTGTTCCGAATGGACCCTCTTTGTTCTGATACGCTTCGCTACTCCTTTTAATTAAATCAACTCTTAGACTATCTGGAACAGGTAAAGGTCAATTAGATATATCATTATACAAAATATTACTACTTATTTGTTCCCCTTCTGATCTATCATATCGTTCTAATTTGTCTTCTTCTAACTTGAATTTTTCTAATTTATGATCAGAATCATAGCTAGAATCAGATCTGCTATCAGAATGATGAGTCACCGATTGTTTGCCTCTCGCTCGAGTACAAACTGCAGAGACAAGACTTCGGCGGAAAGAAACACCCCCTCCCCTTCTTTATCCACACGCTCTCCACTACACAGCATCAAATTCAGCCGTGTTTTGTTGTGTTTATTGACTGAACTAAAAAATTTCAAACTTTCAATACGTACTATGTTGACGTGTTGATGTTAAATAATTGTCTGACGACGTTATTAAATTCGTTTTAAATAATATTACTTTTTCAAAAAAAAAGTATTGTGAGCCCCCCCCACCCCCAATTTTAATTTTATTTTAAAAACACATATTTTTGCCATTTTGTCACCTTCCTCAGTGATGACACCCGGGGCGGTCCGCACCCACCGCATCCCCTTCCTATGCCACTGGTCCGGGATGGATCGCGTTCCAGACATCCTACGACGGCCTCCGATGATAGGCGACTGGGGTTATCGCCGTAAAGTGCAATTGATCCATCATCGAGTGTCGCGAAGCAAGCAAGAGCGCGACATGCGTGATGCGTAGCCGAAATGTTGCATCGCCGATCTTTCATAATCTGCGACATCGGACAACTGTCGTTTACAAAATGCTATTTCTTTTATACTAAATGTATTTTACATTAGAAAATGTACCTGCCGTTGTGCCCGGGATTTAAAGCAGGGATTGGTTGAATTCATTCATAAAGTGTGGTACAACCCAGTGATTAGCGCGTGGGGATTGCACTCGGGCGATCCGAGTTCGATTCCTGACTCTGCCCAAACTGTCCCCGTGTTCAAGCGGAGTACGGACACGTTAAATATGTGGGTTCGTAAATTCTTCTGAAAAGTTGGTGGTAAGGGAAGGAGGGTATGGTCCCTGTGGATGCCGCCTCTACTGAGTTCCGGTCTAAGTTGAGTGGCACTTCTGGCCGTCTAAACCTTACAACTTTGGGTAGGTCGAACGGTCTGGATTGTGAAAGAAGGGTGGCTGCGTCCCGCCTGTTAAGCGAGCGTAATATGCTCTACATAAGCAACTAAACACACCTTAGTCCGCTGCGCGGGTGCATAATGCACCTTGGGCCCGGCGCTGTGGACATCGAACGCTGTCTTAATACAACTGAGTATTATACCATATGCTTTTAGCCCTCTGTGCGGATGTAACACAACCTAAATAAATCATTTCGATACACCCCAAATAATTTCTTTAAATACGCCCTAAATAAGTTCCTTGAAGACGTTCTCAATAAATGCGCTGTGCGCATTCAAATGGGGAATGCATAAAACAGCATGTTTTCTAAATGAAAAAAATCTGACGTGAGCAGCATATGACTTTCCTTATATAATGTAATGGATTTACTAGTTTTACAGTCAAAATATAATAATGTATAAGATCCACGCCGCTGTGTTTTTATCGCTGAATTGCACATTTGGCGATTTTCCGGACGACAACATGTAAAACTATTTCAAAATACTCAATTAACTTATACTTCGCGCAACTCTAAATAAACAATTATCAATATTGATAGCATCCTCAATAAGCGATATAGTCCATATATTAAAATACTTTAATTACTTCCTCAATTAGGCGTAATTTTCATAAATTTAAGTCAATTTTTCAATTTTGACGATATTTTTGTCAATCTGGGGCGAAATATCGCCAAGTTGGCGATACTTTGCTAAATTATTCGCCAAGTTTACCAAATGCATCACCAAGTGTTACAGACAAACTGAGAGAATAATATTTCTTATATACTAGAAGGTATGACCGTCACTAATAACCTTGTGGCCGTCATATGACGGAAATCAAAATTTGCGTTACATTACTTCTCATTTGGCGTCATTTTTATCAATTTGGCGACATTTTTGTCATTTTAGCAACATTTAAAATAGTCTCTAAGTTGGCAATGTTCCTCTAAATTTCTCGCTAAGCGTTACGGACGGACGGAGAAATGCGTTATTCTTATAGTCTACGCTTATGTTCCTTCCAAGACTTTCATCATCTAGTCGTCATTTTTATTGATTTAGCGTCATTTTTATCAATTTGACGACATTTTCGTTAATTTGGCAGCATTTAAAAAGTCGCCAAGTTGGCGACATTCCGTCAAAATCTTGCCAAGCGTTATGGATGGAGAAATAAGTTATTCTTGTAGTAGATAAATGACTATTGGTACAGTGCCTAGAAGTAATAGTGTGCCGACTGCCTATACCTACCAATGCTGGGAGCTGTTTCCGCCTCCGCCAGACGGCTATTAGTCTCGAATAAGATATCAAAAGCTGAGGAGTTAACATTGAAACTAATGGGAATTTAATGCAAATGAAATGTCCGATATCTTTGGAAATAACTGAAGAATTTGTGTTGTTGTTGTTGAAACCCAGACCGTCCGACCTACCAGAAAGGTGTAAGGTAACTGTTTGAACGGTCGGGAAGTGCCACCCAATTTAGACCGGAACCCAGTGGGGGAGGCATCCACAGGGACCGTACCCTCCTTCCCCTACCACCAACCTCTCGGAAGGACTGAAGAATTTGTGTGAAATTTGGTGTGATTATTCGAATAAGAGATCAAAAGCTGAGGAAGGAATTTAATACAAATGAAATGACCGATATCTTTGAAATTGATTGAAGAATTTGGTGTGATTATCGCAAGTGGTATACACAAAATGTCATTTGATTTTCAGAGAGATTGAGCTAAGGATACATTTGTATTTTTAAAATTTTATTTAACTTGATCTGGTGTTCGTTCAAACCTTTGAAGTCTAAAATAATCAGGTTCATTTATCACAATAACGTGAAATTCGGTATGACGTTTTCTCTTGTGATACATTTCTTCAGTTTTTTCGATTTTAAAGCTTATCGGGCTAGCCCGTCCTGGGCCCGCTATAGGACTTTACCCGTTTTTAGAGAATAACTTAAAAATCAGAGAAATTAGGAAATATAAATTTAATATATTTTCTTTTGGGCTATATTTTAATTTTTTCAATTTTGAACAGTATTGGGTTAGCCCGTCATGGCCCGCCTTAGAAATTCACCCGTTTTAGTGGAATAACTCGAGATCAGGTGTATCGAAAAATTCGAAGTTTAGCATATCCTTATCATTTGCGGTATATTTTAACTCTGGATTTAAAACCTTATCGGGCTAGTCCGTCCTGAGTGCAACAAAAGAAATGTACTCGTTTTTTGAGAATAACTCAAAATTCTGAACATCAAGAATATCTAAATTTAATATATCATTGTCCTTTGGGGTATATAACATTTCATCTCATGTCGAACCTTATCGAGCTAGCCCGTCTTAGACCCGCCATAGAAATTTAACCGCTTTTCAAGAATAACTCGAAAATCGGAGTAGCTGAAAAATGTAAATTTAATATATCATTTCCTTTTGGATAGATTTTAATTTAGATTTTGAACCTCATCAGGCTAGCTCGTCTTGGGTCCGCTGAGTGCATTCGTTTTTGAAGAATAACTCGAGAATCGAAGTAGCTAAAAATTCTAAGTTTAACATGTCGTTGGCTCTTGTGGTATATTTAAGTTTCTTCAGATTTGAACTTTATTGGGTTAGCCCGTCCTGGGTCCGACATAGGAATGGACCCTTTTTTTTTAGAATAACTGGGAAATTGGAGCAACTAGAAAATATAAATGTAGTACAACCCTTATTTGTTGAGGAATATTTTAATTTATTCGATTTTGAACCGTATCGGGCGATCTCGTTTTGGGCCCGTCTTAGTTCATTCCCGTGAATGTTCAAAATGAGTTCATTCCTGTGGCGGGCCCATGACGGACTAGCCCAATAAGATTTTACATACAAAGAGTTCAAATATACCTCAAAAGACAACGACATGCTAAACTTGGAATTTTTAGCTTCTCCGTTCTCGAAATATTCCCCCAAAATGAGTGCATTCCTAAGGCGGGCTGATGGCAGGCTAGCCCAATTAAGGTTCAAAATCTAAAAAATTAAAATATACCCCAAAAGACAATGATATATAAAGTATTTTATTTTATCTGCTTGAGTTATTTAAGAAAACGAGTACATTAATATGTCGGGCCCAGGACGAGCTACCCCGATGGTTCAAATTCGAAAGTATTAAACTTTACCCCAAAAGAAAATGATATACTAAATTTTGATTTTTTAGCTGCTTCGACTTTTGGATTTTTCTCGAAAAACCAGTACATATCTATGCCGGGTCCAAGACGAGCTACCCTGATAAGGTTCAAAATCCAAAGAAATAAAATATACCCTAAAATACAATGATATACTAAATTTAGACATTGTAGCTGCTACAGTTTTGGAGTTATTCTTAAGAAACGAGTAAATTCTTTTGTTGGGTCCAGGACGGGCTAACGCGATAAGGTTTTAAATCTAATGAGTTAAGATATACCTCAAATGATAATGACATCCTAAACTTAGAACTTTCAGATGTTCCGTTTCGCGAGTTATTCCCCGAAAACGAGTTAATTTCTAAGGTGGGCCCTAAGGACGTATCCAGAAATTTCATTTCGGAGGGGAGTCCAAAGTATAGTGAACTTTCAATCCAAAAAATTTTTTTTAAAAAGACTAACTAAACTTGACTAAATTGATACTCGATCACAATTGAACGCGAAAACACGAGAGCACAGGCAAGGACGTATCCAGAAATTTCATTTTGAGGGGGGGGGGGGGGGGAATCCACCGGATCCCCTCTATAAATACGTCATTGGTGGGTTCATGACGGGTTCGCCCAATTCGGTCCAAAATCGAAAGAATTAAAATATACTCCAAAAGAAAAGGATTTATTAAATTTAGATTTCCTACTTTCTCTGATTTTTAAGTTATTCTCTAAAAACGGATACAGTCCTACGGCGGGCCCAAGACGCGCTAGCCCAATAATCTTCAAAATCGAAAGAACTGAAATGTAGCACAAGAGACAACGTCATATCGAATTTCACGTTACTGTGATGAATAAACTTTATTACTTTGGATCTTAAAGGTTTGAACGAACATCAGATCAAGTTAAAAAAATTTTAACAAGAAAGATCAATCATGCATAAAGCATTGATTATGAAACACTTTCCAACTTCAATGCAATTTCATTTAAACATCTCTAAAATGCGATACATTCCTCGGTAATATTTTAAAAATTATCACAATGCTACATTAATTTATTATATTTGAAAAGTTCATCGAAAAAAATGAACTTCATTCAAATGACGTCAATTAAATATAAATCGCCTGGCTCCTCGGTAATGTTTTTAACATTGTCATAATACTACAATAATTTATTATATTTGAAAACTTCATCAAAAACAACTGAAATTTATTCAAATGACGCCATCGAAATATAACATGCCAGGCTCTCTCTATAAAAGCAGCATTTCGTTCATCACAATACTATAATAATTTATTTTATTTTAAAACTTAATTCGTTTCTTATTCGTTCCTACTCTTCGTTCGTTCAAACCTTTAAGACCATGGAGGAACAAGTAATTAAATTCTATGCTTAAAACTTCACCGAAAAAAATCGTCCTTCTCTCTGTAAAATCAATGAATATTTCATTCATATCAGCTATGCAGACTCCATGAGCTAAATAATTTTGTGTTAAAGAAATGTAGCAGTTCTTATACAACTCTTTCTACATATTTTGCTGTTTACATTTTACATAAGTTAAAAATAGGCTTTGTTGTAGAAATAATCAAATTTGGATGATTATTTAAACTCAAATATATTGTAATTGCGTTGTTTCAGGGGGGTTCTGAATTACTGTTGTTTCAGGGGAGTTCTGAATTGGTTATTTAGGGGGCTTCTGAATGTCCGATTGCGTATAAAAACAATAGGCTTCCAGTATTCATAGATCGTAATTTTTGTACCAAATTTTGTTCGAATCGCTCCATTCGTTCGTCAGTTATTGTCTCCACACACACACACACAGACATCATCTCAAAAACGTCCGATTCGTGATCAGGGATGCTTGAAACGTGCTCTCCCGTCGAAAACTGTAATTCGAATTTTCGACCCCATCACAATACTTTCCTTATACATTATATGTATATAAGGAAAGTAATACTTGATAAATGCTTGTTAATATTTCAATCGCTAAAGAATTAGTTTTTCCTCTAATTAAAATTGCAACGAAACTCTCGAAGACCAGCTCTATCCCCCATAAGCGCACTACTGGTATCACCATTGGTGGTGACTGGTATAGAGATTGTATTTCGAAAAGCTGCTTTGGAGCTTTGAAAAACAAGAAAGATCAATCATGCTTAAAGCATTGATTATGAAACACTTTCCAACTTCAATGCAATTTTATTTAAACAAGTCTAAAATGCAATACATTCCTCGGTAATATTTTGAAACTTATCACAATACTGCATTAATTTATTATATTTGAAAACTTAAACCTTCATCGAAAAAAATGAACTTCATTCAAATGACGGCATTGAAATATAAATTGCCTGGTTTAAACATCTCTAAAATGTTATACATTCCTCGGTAATAGTTTTAGAATTATCATAATACTACGATAATTTATTATATTTGAAAACTTCATCGAAAACAACTGAAATTAATTCAAATGACGTCATAGAAAAAATAACACGCCTGGATCTCTCTATAAAAACAGGATTTCATTCATAACTTTCTCCCATTCATCACAATACTATAATAATTTATTTTATTTAAACATTTTGTTTAAGACCATGGAGCTACAAAAAATTAAACTCTATGCTTGAAACTTCATCGAAAAAAATCGTCCTTCTCTTTATGAAATCAATTAATATTTCATTCATATCAGCCATGCAGACTCCATGGACTAAATTATTTTGTGTTAAAAAAATACAGGAATTCTAATACAACTCATTCTATATATTTTGCTGTTTACATTTTACATAGGTGAAAAATAGGCTTAGTTGTAGAAATAATCAAATTTAGATGAGCATTTAAACTCAAATATATTGTCATTGCGTTGTTTCAGTATGTAGATGCACAGAATTTAAGCAAAAATAACGTAGTTTTAGGACGGATACAACACTCAATATGAATTAAAAAGAACTTTAAAAATCACGATTTTGGGACAAGATGGATGCCATATATGATTTTGAAGTGGGTCACGTGATATTTTCATATTATGGTCACGTGATCGTTTCATATAAGAGGTGTAATTATTATTTTAATTTTTATTTAAAAAACTACTGAATATATTTCGCTAAATTTTTTTTTATATATTTTATGGAACAATTTGAATATTACCTAAAATTTTCGAAGCAATTTGTGAATTTTAAATCCGCTTAAAAAATGTTTGAAAAATTAGTTCTCATAGGGCTCTCAATGTATTTCATTTTTTCAACCCGGGTTCAATCCAAAACTAATTGGGTGATATTATTCATTTATATTCCCATAGGTCCTACAGACCATCTGAACAACATACTAAAATTTCATTTTGATTAAGTCATTTTTACGGCAGTTATCGTGCTAACGGACAGACAGACAGACAGAATGAACAAAGTCATAAACACTTTTCAACTTTGTTGTAAAGTGTTAAAAAGTCATAAACACTTTTCAACTTTGTTGTAAAGTGTTAATAACGAAAGGTTTCACATTAAAATTCATAGAAATTTCAGAAATAGAGTAATTAAAAAGCAAAACATCTGATGTGGGTAGCACATGCCTTTCCCTACAGATTTAAATTCGTTTCCTCTTTATTTCATAAAAAAAATCCTTAATAATTAAGTTTAATTGCACTAAATACCAATACCACTCATTATCATTAGCAATTACATTGAAGTTACACTTTTAATTCAGTTTTTGTTTTCATTTGGTAACTCGATGGGCTTTCAAAACCATCATAGCAAGAATGCAAAAAAACTTCAATAAGAACGGCTAATCCTAGAGTAATGAGGTTGGTCTTATTCTTTTTATTGTCAGAAGTTACGTATAAAACATGCATTTAAATTGATACTTTTGAGCATGCGGAGTTTTTTGTTTTAGATTTTGATGATTTTTGCGGGCCATTTCACAAAAAAAAAAGGCAGGATTTTCTTCCTGAATCGTACCAAAATTTTATCAGCACCAAGGTCACCCACAAGTGATTTATCTACCCAATTTTGTGAAATTTAGTCAATTAGTTTTTTAGCTAGAGTGGATACATGCGAAAAAAAAAAAAAAAAAAAAAAAGGCGGGTTCCCTGATCCCGAATCGAACCAAAATCTAATCAGCACCAGGATCACCCACAAGTGACTCACCTATAAAATTTGCCCCATTCGTTTTGGGGTTAAAGTGGATACATACATTGCATAAACAGACACACACACAGATGTCACGCTAAAAATATTTTTTTCGTGTTCTAGACGTCCCAAGATGAAGATATCACGCAATATTTATACCAAAAATTGGAATTGTGCAACTCTTCAATTTAATTGTGTGACTCTTCAAGTACATATGAAATATCATAAACGTTTTCATATTTTGGAGAATATTCAATTTTTTTCTTCTTTTAAATGTGAAGGAATGATCCTACGGATTCCATTCGAAATTTGAAAGAGTTTTTCGATTTTTCCGATGATGTCAAGATGTACTTCTTGTTTCGTGTAATCTTCCAAACGTCCGATAAGGGCGCCCTGAGGACACAAATAAATTGCTAAAAACAAAACATTTATTATAAGAACAAAAGCATGGTAAGAAGGGTAATAAAACCATTATCAAATTCTAGTATATTTTCAGGGTGGTCACAAAAAATTCATTTTGAAATTCCCTGAAACGTTCTCCCAGGAAGGATGTTTATCGAGGTCACGTCGCCTGTTGATGAAAACTCTCCCTCAGCAGTATATTTAAAGATGAGTGATGGGTCTTGTGACGCGAGATGAAAAATGCGACATCATGGAATGAACAAGCATTGTTTGTTCATTCAGCTAAAAGAAAATTATAAGGTCGGAAAAAGAAAAATAAATCACCGAAATTCGCAGTTTCCCCGACTTTCAACGGAATTCCCTGATATATTTCCAGAAGCATAAAATTCCCTGATAATTCCAGGTTTTCTAGGTCAGTGGCCACCCTGATTTTAAAGTAGTAATCATATTTTAGTATTTAAAATAGCAATTAATATAAGGTCGTGCGGCCACTGACTTTTGGAGAGAGCGCCTGAGATAGCGTGTGATATTGACTTGCCATGATTGATGCTGGGCATCGTCAGGACGACGTTTGGGATCTCGGCAGGTAGCCTTGTTCGCAGCGCATTCTCTCTCCAAAAATTCTGATTACCGCTTACTATTCTCTCATTCGCTCAGCCCAGGCAATTGACTATTGGGGTATTTTCCTTATTTATAACATAAGGTGTTGAAGGCCCAGACCACTCGGCTGGCCCTAGGGCTTACAGCAAGAATTTGAGTGGCCGGGAAGTCTATGTAACATAAGGTGTGTTTAAGCTCCCCTCCCCCCTTGTAACAATTGATATATCAAGTTAATTGAAAGGTTACGTTCGACTTTCTTGCCGCTGTTCGTATGGGATTTACCATATGACAGATATTTTAGATCGCTAAGAAACAGATTTATGAGAAAATCGTTTAAAATAGCTTCAACATATATAATAACTAAAAAACTAGTTTGATTTAAAAGAAAAATCGCTCCAGGATGTCTTCGGGCCTGAACTGAAGTATCATTATATTATATTTTTTAACTGTGAGTCGCTTAGATTTTCCACTATGCAACCAACAAACAGACAGACCAACATCTTCCTTTATTATTATAGATGCATTCTAAGGATTTTTCCGAGGTTGATGCTTCAACACTATAACCCAACGTGTTCTCGTCTTGATTGACGAATCAACGCTTGGGGTTGTGGCTGTAGTTACGTTCCTGTTAAGAAATGTGTTCCTGTAAAGAACTTATGTTACATTCGAAAACCTGACGGCCTATAACCCAAGGCTTCTTAAGTACTCTAGACAGCCATGGGCTCTCCTATGTAGAGGACCCATACTTACGTGCCAAACCCAATGGGGTGCAGAACCCAAAACCTGTAGCATCTTTGTACTACCTCATTTTCACTGGTTATTAATTTTATTAACCACTTGTCGACCTCAAGTTGAATCATATCCTTAATATTCGGATATCATGATGCAACTCGTCTACTTATCGATCATTTCTTTCACTTCCCCCTATCTTCGCTGTAATTATTTTATATCACGACAGTTTTCAAAATTTTTAGCAAGACTCTAATATGCATGGCATCAGATTTTTCTAATGCTGTAATGAAGAGTACCCATTTTTTTTTTAAAAACCTACCTTCAAAAATCTTTTTTGAAATCCTTTGAAAAGGACTCTGAAGTCCATTGCCCTAAATCTATCTTCAGCTTACAAAAGTGATCTTTCCAAATTCACTGTTAGTGTTGAGTTGGTATATAGGAATATCTAATTGTTTATACAGAGAAAATGAAATACCTTAAATTAATAATTTCCCTCCTAAATCATAAGGAACTCTTGAAAGTTCTTTTTAGGGGCATCTCTGTCAACATTAACATTCACATTCAACCAAATTGGGGTACTCTAAATTCAAAATTCAAAGTATCACTGCAGAGGCCCATAAGAAAGTCTTCCTCATATGCCTAAATCATAAAGCAATTCCTTTATGAACTAAAAGAGCTCATGGGCATGGAGATTAAAATTGAGAAGTACTGTGGAAGAAAGCAAGTGTCCTAGTACCACAAATGTCAGAAATTCTTCCTCAGAAGCATACGTTGTAATGTTGAGGCCAGGTGTGTCAAGTAAGCAGGGACTTATTACAAACAAAACTGTGAGCCCCACCTTTTCCAAAAAGTTGGCCGACCCACAGCAAAACTTCACATCCCCTCAAAATTCGATCCCAGAGATCAACCCTACATCGTCGGTCCCTAGCGGAGCAGTTTTGGACACGGACAACATGTAAAAATTTCTGAAGTACCTTCTGCAATTCAAACAGAATTAATCCAATACCGAAGGGACCGATACATGAAGAATATAACTCGGGTGGTCAACAATCCATTGAGAAAGCACTTGCAATGAATTTTTTCCTTGATAGTGAGTTGTTCACTTTGTTACATTTTTCAAACACTAAGCAGGCTATGCATGGGCACAAGGTGCTTTGGATACTTTAATTTAGGATGTATTGTACCTGCTGCACAGGCAAACCCAGATATCCTATGTGAATTGAACAGCACTTATTACAGACCTTGCTCTCGGATTTTTTTTTTTCTTCAGCCACTTTAGCCGCAAATAATGAATTTGGCGATCGGCAACAAAAGACCGGTATTAACAAAGGCCATGTAACGGATAAAGAATTTTGCACTCATTTAGTAGACTAAAGGTGCTTTACTGCAAGAAAGCTAGTTTAAGTTAAGTGCGTTTTTAGTTGTCGAAGGCAGCTAGTATTTATCATCGCAGGTTAAATTTGAAAAAAAAAATGAAGATTATATACAGCATGTTATAAAAGAGATGGAAATGATATTTTTTTTTTATTAAAATTACATTAATTTATTTTTGATTATCTGAAATACTTGATACATTGTATTTCTATCAGCTGTAGGAGGACAATTCATTTTTACATAAATTTTATTCTTTCCTTTAATTAGTTGAAGATTGCAGTGCAAGACGGTTCCTTGTTCTGTACTTATACACCCACTGCTTTCAATATTAACTTTGGACTTTTTACACATAGGTGTCTGTTTGTTGTTAGAATAATATTTTCTTTTTTTACTCTGAGAAACATCAGATTCATCCATTAGTTCACCGGGACTGTCAGAAGCATCATGTTTTGAAACAAGCTCACGATTTTCATAACCATCTTTAGAAGAAATATCTACAGACTGATTAATGCATGAAGAATGTTCAACAGCTGCTTTACTTTCTGTGCACTCCTCAGTATTTTCTAAAGTTGGGCAGTCCTTTAATGCTAAAGAAATACTTTCACTTATTATTATATTGTCAGTAGAGAAAGTACCTGGATTTTCTCCAGATATCACTCCAATCTGTTTTAACAGTGTAGGAGTGCTTTCATCTGAAGATATTATACTGTCTGGCAGAATACTTTCCTTGGAAATTTCTGCCTCTTTTTTCTGCCGCTCTAGTTCTCTTCTCTTCCTCCTTTGATTGGTCCAAGTGTTTTTATCTGATTTCAACAAAAGTTCAGCAAAGGTTTTAGATGATTTTGTTGTAGTGACAGGTATCTAAAAAAAAAAAAAAAATCAAAGGTTATTATATGAGTAATCAATCTATAAACTTACTAAAAGCCAAATGTTGTTAGAAAAGCAAAACAAGATTTTTCTGTGAGGTTCTGTTAGAAAGCCTTTTTAGATTTAAGAATATATGTTTCAGTGGTTTTAATTTTCAAAACTGGAATACCTGTATTGATACTTTGCTCACATAAAAATTAGATAAAATTTAAAGAAGAATAACAAGGCTGATGTTTTTCCTTAAACTTTCTATAACTTGATTTTAAAGAAAAGGTATTTTTACTTGTCCAATTAAACATGAACATACAAATAGCTACAATGAAATGCAAATACTTAATAATAATAATGTTAGTACTTGTTTCCCATAAAAAACAAATTACTGACAATAAATAACAAAATAAAATTGTTATGTATTGAGACAGGTATATGCAAATTTTAGATTTCATGATACAGGAAAAGTCCCACTTAAGCAAACATCTTTTTTTGCAGCAGGAAGCAAAAAGAGATGTTTGCTTAAATGGGACTTAGATGCTCGCTTAACATAACCTCACAAATCGACACAGATAATGAAGCAAGAAGAGACGTAACCTCACAGACCCTTAACGTAACCTCACAGATCAAAAACAAGAAACAGGACATGGCCAGTCTTCATGGCGATAAAGGCTGGCTATGTCCAATTTCTTGTTTTTGATCTGTGAGGTTACGTTAGACCAACAAGTTACTGTATTTAAATTTTAGTTACATCTATAATAATAAACAGGGTGAGTACACTTTCCTTAAAAAAAAATTTCAAGCACTTTCAAGTACCATGCAATTATTTTTCAAGGACATCATTTTTTCCATATTATGAAGTTGTATGTGTTTTTTTTGGGGTGAAAAATCATAACAAACTAACATTACTGTTTAATGTTGAAGCCGTTGAAGAAATTTTTGGGAAAAAACAATGTTGCTTAGGAAAATTTCAGCGACAGTGTAACTGCTATGGAAATTTCCAGAGAAAGCAGAACTTTTCAGAAAAAATAATGCTGTGAATCTGCAGAACAATTTCAACCCTGTCTTTTCCAAGCTCTTTCAAGGACTTAAGGAAATGAGAATTTTCAAGTACTTTCAAGGCCTTGAAAATGTTCATCTAAAATTCAAGTACTTTCCCAATTTTCAAGCATCAGTATGCACCCTGAATAAAGAAAGATGTCTGTCTGTGTCATCTATAGTGTAAAATCTAAATGTCATGCGGCCATGAAATTTGATACACAGAGCAGCAGTCTGAGGTGTGATTAGTTGCTTATTTGGGGCAAGCATGTACTCGCATGTATTTTGGTAATTTAAATATGTGCTTTCACAGTGGGCGATTAAGCCTTTCCAAAATCTTAATGCATTCAATTAATCCTTACTTTAAATCCCGGACAATGCTGGGTACATTTTCTAGTGTTAAATAAATAAGTTATTTTGGTTTATCAAGTTGTGTTGACTGAGACACAATAAGAAAAATAAAACACACACATACACACAAAAAAAATCATAAAATAGGACCAAAATATATTTCATAGGGTAATGTAAAATACTGAAACATATAAGATAATATAAGCTGATAGGATCGAAAAATTTAATAGATTAATAATTTTCTACTACAGGTTTGCAAATGCCTTAGGTCTCTTGCAGTAAACCAAACCATGGAAACCATGGGCTACTTAAAATGTAATGGTATTTGGAAACCTGATACATCTTCATCTTAAATGAATGCCCTGTTTGGTACAGTACAATTAAAACATAACTTTAATAAGGACATCCAACACAGGTATAAAAGAGATTCACTTTTTTTCTACACTGATGCAACTAAAATGTACTGTTTATTAGCAAGCACATAGGCGTAAATATGCTGTAATCAATTTTAAAATTTAATTTCAAGCATATTTCAGAAGCAAGTTGGTTACATGGTATGGAACAACATGATTATGAATGATATTGATATGCTGATGTGATAGGAAATAAAGATGAACATTCAAAAATATTTTCTGTTCTCAAACACTAAATGGAATGAATTGAGAACTCCAAATTAGCATAAACTGAGTAATGGTAAGAAAATGGATCAACTCTTAGAAAAATGGCACAACAAGTCACATTATTTCTCACATTGTTATTAAGAACTTAACTATTGTTTTCTACTGTTCTTTACTTTTATCCAAGTTTTTAGTTTATCAATTTAATAAATATGAATACTAGTGCTTTCATATTTCAATACTGATATTAAAATACCAACAAATTACCTGAAATACCAGTTTTGGGGATCTCAGGATTGGATGCCAGAGAATGGTAATGCTTTAATTACCATTCTAGACCCTAGAATGCTAATTAAGGTATTACCATTTAATTAGTTTTAAAAGGAAAAAGTTTTGAAATACTCTAAAAGGATACCATTGCACAATACGAATTAAAAGTACTTTTTTAATTTATCAATCCAACATTTTTGGATGATATTTTAAAACACTGATAAAAGTCTGAATTTTAAAATATTTTAAAAGAAGAAAATTTTTAAATCAGAAACCTCTAATTCATTTAGAATGTGTTTCGCTTTTTTCAATAGTTTTTCAAGATTAAAATTTGCAATGCTGGGTGGAGATATCTCAAACTGAAGAGCAGGCTTTACTTTTTTAGGCTTTTCTTTCTTCACCTAAAAAAAAAAAAAGTTCAGACCCAACTCTAGATATATACAATATTCACAAATAAAACAATTTAATATTTTTCTAGTCAAATACCACCACCACTGGTTCACTATACTTTTTGGCAATAAGTGGGGGTGGTGGCATTATGAAGTTCATTATTAGTATTGTCCATATGATCTATAAACAATTTGCAAGAGAAATAATATTCTTAAATTTTCAGAAACATAAAGAAACATTTTTAGTCTTACAATGTGCATTATAAAACTATTTTATTATATATATTTTTAATTATAATATTTAAAAACAAAATAAAACTAAATTCATAAGTTTGCACTGAAAATTGCTAATGTTTTTTAGGGAAAAAGTTCAATGATTAACAAAAATAGTTTTTTAATAAGATTATGATATCATGTTATGAATGGGATTACAAAATATTAGGTTTTTAAGATATTTTAAATACTTAGGAAAACTGGGGCATCAATGTATAGTAGCCATGACTGATGTAAATTGAAATAAAATAAAGTGCTAATATAAATTAAAATACAAATTTCCCTACTACCTGTTGTTCATTGTCTGCTAGATATATGTCAAGAGGCAAATTGTGATGGGCCTATCCTTCGAAGCTAAGTATCATTCTAAGCAAATTCTGCAATGCTTCACTAAAGTCTTACCACAAATTAAGGAAGCCCCCCCCACTGATATAGACAAGATTCATGTTCTGTATGCAAGTCTCAGTGAGCTTGCATGGCAGAAATGAAATCCTGTCTCTTGATTGGCCGACCCCGATGAGCTCTGAATCCCAACGTTTTTCAAAAAAGTAGCCTTTCACAGATTCAAGGCCAGTGCTCTGCAGAGCACAGCTAGACCCCGCCCACTTCAGTAGATAAAATTAAAAACTGTATTCTTGTTGCCATGGAAACTTCTAATAAAGTGACGTAAGCTTATGAGTAGATTCTGCTCTCAATTAATTTTGATCAATGAATCCCTTTAGTTCATTCTTATTAATTTATATGAACTTATTGTGTTCCCTCCATATTTTCTGTTTATATATATATATATAAAGCTATGTTAACTGTTCTTATTTTTTTAGTTCTTTCTTTTCCTTTTGATCCTTTTTATTTGTATTTCTTTTAATTTTTCTATTCTAAATTTTATTCTAAATTTCTGTTTTTGTTTTTCATGTGCCTAATTTTTTTTCCTTTTCATATATTTTCTAAATTATACTTTTAAAATTTTATTATTTTCTTTAATTTTAATCTATTTTTCATTATGTTATTATACCTCACTCTAAATTTTATTTTTCAATGATCTTTTTATCTATATTCACAATAACCCTTTTCCCACTTTTGAAAAATGGACGTACTTGTCAAGTTCAAATATAATGTAAAACTGTCTGTTTAATCACAATATTTTTCATCAATTGCTATTTTTTTAGATCTAAATAAATGTTCATTTGGTGGAATGGTAGACCTTGGGTGCCTCCTGAGTGCAGGAGGTATCCTTTCCCGGCCGTGCAGCTAGCTACTCTAAACCCACTATGTGAGTTGCACGATCTGGGGTCTTCAGACCCCGCTCACTTAATGCACTTCCTTTACTTCTCGAGGAATTTTACTCCCTTTTCCAAATTCTGTGACTCGACAGATCTAGATTTTGATGCATTACAATTTGGATCCAAGAGCATAGCCTGCTTTTTGAAATTTCTCTTTTGTAACTTATCTTTTCTTACTATTTCCCAACCGCCCCTTAGATTGGAGTATAAATGGCAGCTCATGCTGTTCTGGGAATTCCGTTAATTGGAAAATCCTAGAATATTTGAAAAATATAATTGTAATGGGGATATCAAAGAAAATTCAAAGGGAGATAGCGGATCTCTTATTATTTATTTTTTCTATTTTTAAACGATTATTATATTTATTTAATTCACTTTATGATTATATTTATATTTTTGATTTGGCCTGATCGTATCGTTTTCAATAAAGTTATTTATACTAAATATTAAAATTATCTCTATTTCTTTACAATTCCCTACTGTTGTTTGGTCTGTGCTTGACTTTGTTTACATTTTTAGAAACATTTCAACACCTTACAACTTCTAAAAATTACCACTTACCTTTACATATTCACATAATTAAACAGCACAGCCAACAAGAAAAGAAAACTCAACTAATTTTATGTTAAATGAAACTATCTTTATTAACAACACTTTAAATTATGAACAAAAAAAAAACATCTTCCAAAATTGTTATAACTTAACGTATAGTGGCTAGTTTAGTACATTGCGAAGAATAAGAAAAGAACAATTAAAACTCAAATTAAATAATCCAGTTATCAATTTAAGTCCCAGGCTCAGGTTCCACTCTGGTCTGAAGATCAGAGTTTGGTCTATCAGAGCTGTCCACCAAAAACTTAATGTTAGATAATAACCCTCAAAATAATCAAAACAAACACAATAATTTCAAATAAAGACTTTTGTATATATAGAGATAAGAGTGTGCAAATATTGTATGTAAGTTATTATTTGAACTTCAAAATGCCAATCTAATTGAAGACACAACCAATGCTTTTATCATTTTGGAAAAATTCCCATTTTGGCTGGGACGTTCTAGGTGGTGCATATAGATGGCAGCACCACTGAACAAAAGAGATTATGATAATCAACATGTGGAACACCAAAACAAAAAAAACTTGCTGAGAGCGCACTTTGAAGATACTGATGAGTGGAACACTAAGGGCTCGCTGAAAACCCACTTTAGAAGATTTTGATGAGAGGAACATTAAAACACACCTCCAAAACTCGAGACAAGCAGAACTGCTATGGCATACGGTGATGAATTCCTTTTGCAAATCAAATGACGGCACATGACTCATTCATTGGCAAAATAGATGTCGGCACTGGACTCAAAAATAGGCGGGTCAGCAACAAAAGCTTTAGAGCAGCACAACACAGTGATGGCAGAGCGAGACCAGTGGCATTTTTCATTCTGCTGTCACATTTTTCATTCAGTTGTCAAAAATTCCAATGCGAAGAGCTTAAGAGCAGAGTGATTGATTCCGGTGATGCGAAGGTACAATTTTATCGAAGAAGGATGTCATCACTTCATAAATTCAAAGAAACTAAGCTTATATGAGAATTTGATAAACACTCTTTTCTTGATCAGGAGATCCACAGACAAAGGTAACTGTGTCAGCATCAACTTGGACTTTGGTAGTCACAATGTCCTCATTAGAAGCACATTTCAAGATATTAGTCAAGATGCATTCCTATCGGAAGATTTCTGTCGCATCGGAATTTATTAAAGCCATCACTTTGTAAATTCAAAGAAACTAAGCTTATGTGAGAATTGTCCATGGACTCTAAAACACCTTTCCGACGAGCCCGGGCGCTCAGCATGAGCCCCGGGCTCGGCACTCCAAATGTTTTTCAACCTCTCTTGTCTGCTGCTTGGAATCGAATTAAAAAAACATGCCAACCAAATTTCTGCTTCCCAAGAGACGCCAATCTTGGCGAGTGAAAAAACTTGAACTGTACACAGAGCGCCTATGCATACCCCTGGGGAATAAAAAAAAATGAAACTTTGCAACGAACCGCGCGGCACGAAAATGCCGCCAAGCTAGCTACCATGTTTTCCCGCCAAAGTTCATTGCTCCGTTACGCCAACCCTACGGAATGCTCCTCGGCACCCCGAACACATCTGAAATGAACATCATTTCTACCGATAAGCCATGAAACGGCGAAATCCAAGCTTAAAAAGAGCATATTTTTCGTTTTCAGAGAAATATAATTGCTACTTGAAAGTGAAGGCATAAGGCCCAAAAGGAAAATTACAGGGGCACAGGTGAATTAGTAAAAGACTCTATGGATACATTTAGCGTTTGTAGATACTTGTGTGCGTAATTTGGAATATAAAAATATATGAAAGGATGATAAATAAACGTTAATACGAGATAAATCGCCGAAACACTCAATAACCATAAATTAATTTAGAATTTTGAAGGGAAGGGGGAAAATTATGAATTTTGAACATTAAAAATCTTAGAAAATAAAAATCTCTGAATCTAAGCACAACAAAATTGTTACAACTTTTTCACATTCAAAAATTTTATTCTAACATAAATGGTCAGTAAATTGTAGGGGTTTTTAACGAAATCCAAGAGGGTTTGTAAACGGGGATAAAAGGTTCTGCGTTGTGAATGCAGAATGCATTGTTACACAAGAATCTTGCATAATAAAAGATGTCTGCCTGTGTGTGGTATCTGTAGTGGAAAATCCAAGCTTCGGACAGCCATGAAATTTGGTATTGGGTTAGCTGAGCTCCCGTTACAATACACCTCAGCAAGATTTTTTAAAAATTTGAATTAATTGTTTAGTTTATTTATGTTTGTTTTAGGATGATTTTGAATGATTTTCACACAAATTAGTTTCTTAGTGAACAAAAATATTATAGAGTTTCTATCTTAACACCATCTCCTAGAATAAGGATTCTATTATGTTTCTTTTATTCTTTTGCTTTTTATGGTTGTGGTGTGCATGCATGGGAATTTGGATTAAAAAAAGAGGAGGAAATAATTTGGAAAATGAGACGATTTAAATATATATATATATATATATACAGTAAAACCTGTAAAGTTGGACACCTCTATATGTTGGACACCTGTCTATCTTGGACACAATTCGGTGGAACGGAACGAATTCCTATGCTTTAACATGTATATAATACTGTCTAACTTGGACACCTGTCTATCTTGGAATTTGGACGCTGTTTACATTACTAAGTTGGACAAGTTCCTTAAAATTGGCGTTTGCATAAAGGAAGTAACCTACCACTTTTGACCTTCCTTATCTATCCCCAGAGATTATCTTTTGATGTTGATCCCCAGAACTATTCCTTTGTTGTTATCACTTCCAGGAAGCTCTTATCTGCCCACATTTCTTTCCTATTGTTGCTAAGGAACTGTTCCTCCCCACCATTCCACAGCCCTCAATTATGTATCACAACCTGTTTGTTATCAGTTTGTTTACACACACAACAACAACACACTTGAAGAATGGACAGTTGTAGCTTCCCTACTCCATCTTTGCATTGTCCAATTAGATTTCTGCATCTTCTGAATAAAAAGGTTTCTCTATCCTCAAAAGTCACATTTGTTTCTTAGTGCATTCTGGAAAGATGACTATGATTTTAGTGACGTGCACATTAGTTTTTAATAATGAGCAAACGTAAATTAAGTTGAGCTAACTATTGAAAAGAAAAAAATAATTCTTGATCGCCTAGACAAAGGTGACAGCTGCAGAAAGTTGACAGAGGAGTTTGGCATATCAAAATCTACTGTTTCCAATATAAACAATAAGAGATCTGATATCATACATGCATGGGAACTGAACTGCTCTGGAACAAGAAAAAGAATCTGTAGAACCCCACATGTTGACCTAAATGAGAAAGTACTTCAATTTTTTCTATGTCGTCGTGGCAAGAACAACCCCATAAGTGGCCCACTTCTTCAGGAAAAGGCTAAAGAAATCGCTTCAGAGTTGAAAATGGAGTCATTTTTTGTAAGTAACGGATGGTTAGAATTCTTTCGGAAACGAAACAATATCAGTTTTAAAGTTATTTGCGGTGAATCAACTGGATGTTAATCCACGTTGCAGAAGACTGGAAAAATAAACTTTCAAGTCTAACATTAGAGTATGGCGACAAAGACATTTTTAATGCTGACGAAACTGGCCTTTTTTATCGGTTGTTGCCTACACGTTCATTGGTGAAAAAGGGTGAAACATGCAGAGGTGGGCAAAAGTCTAAAGAAAGGATAGCAGTCTTGTTGTGCTGCAGCACTCGAGGAGAAAAGCTGATGCCTTTGGTAATAGGAAAGGCAGCCTACCCTAGAGCATTTAGGAGCAGCAATGTGAAAATAAACAACCTTCCTGTAATATGGCAGCATAACAAGAAAGCCTGAATGACTACCGCAATATTTTCAGGTTGGTTGACTGAGATCAGCAAAAAATGAAGCATGCAAACAGAAAAATTCTGTTATTCATTGACAATGCAACAAATCATGTCGACTTGAAGTTTTCAAACATTACAATACAATTTTTGCCTCCTAATTTAACGAGAGAAGTGCAGCCATTAGACAAAGGGATTATTCAAGCTGTAAAGTTATTGTATAGGAAACAACTAATGCCGAAACTGATTCAGGCTGCAGAAAATTGTGAGAATGCGGAAAAATTTGACAAAGAGGTGATAGTCTTAGACGCAGTCCGGTGCATTTATGAATCATGAACAAATGTATCAGAAAACACTATTGTTAAGTGTTTCAAGCATGCAGGATTTATATGTGATCTCAGCTCTTCCGAGGTTCAAGTGACAGACTGTTTCGAATTGGAGTCACTGGATGAAGAACTAAAGTACCTTTCTGAAACGTGCAGAAAAGAGTTATCCGATGCTTGTCAAAATGTTGCATTTGACGATATTTTTGAAACCCATGATATTGAATCTCCATGTGTTGCTACATCCAGCGAGAGTGATTACGACAGCTTTTCTTTGGAGGAAGAGAAAAAAAAACAGATGTAGAAGAACTTTCTACACACGAAAGTGCAATGCAGTGTGCCAAGAAATTAGAACTGTATGCTTTTATGCAAAATACGCCAGAACTCATTGAGGCCGTGTTTAATCTGCACAGTAAAATAGAAAGACAATATGCATCTGGAATCAGAAAAAAACAAACTCTTCTGACAGAGTACGTTTCTGAATAATAGAAATGGATTACTGCATCAATCTGACAGTATGTGAGTAGCCGTTACATATTACGTATAAAATTAGGTGTATGTATTTAGATTTCTTGCTTCACATTTTAAGTATGTATGCACATACATAAGTATTTTGTAACAGTAATTACAATATTTAATTAAAACCATTGGCGTATTAGTATTTTCTATATGTTAAGAATGAAGTCTTTTGATGCGTTTTATTGAAGGGGAAAAATGAAATTCATCACATTGTCTATGTTGGACACCTGTCTAAATTGGACGCTTTTAGGGGGAACCGTGAGTGTCCAACTTAGACAGGTTTAACTGTATATATATATATATATGGTGTAAGTGCATAACATACATGGTGTAAGTGCATGAATAGTGTAATAGATGAAAAGATCCAAACTGAAAAAACTTCATATGGAGCTAGGTCTTTCCTGGCTCCCAAAATATTTTGATTATACATGAAAAAGAATGATAAATTAGTAAAAGTGAAAAGTATTTTTGGAACCATGTACATTTAATTTATAATAATGTACACAGAAACGTAGAATCAGCATTAATGAACCAGGTATGGCCCTTGATAATGTACATGGTTTTGAAAATGCTTTTCACTTTTTTCAATTTATTCATTTTCAAAAAAAATTTTAGGAGCCAGAAAGACCTAGCTCCACGTGCAAAAGAATTTTTTCTGTTTTGTAAAATTTCATCTTATACACTATTCTTGCTTTACACCATGTATGTTTATGCAGGGAACAAGGGGATTAGTACTTTAAGTATCTGTATTACATATATGATTTATAACACAAATAAAAAAATTAATCTAAGGGTGTAGTTAAGGGATTATATTAACTAATCTTTACCACATGTCATTCTTTTTCAACTCCTTAACTTATATATAGAACAGGGAAAAAGGGGTATTTTAAACCAATTTAGTACCTGTTTTATTTATAATGTTCTCTTTATCATCTTCACAAGCTTGTCATATAGTAACTATTGATATCAAATAATCACTTCAGACTATCTTATTTTCAATTTTGCTATACAGAATAATTCAATAAATGATCAAATCTTTTAGTGCTAATCACAAAGAATAAATTTATATGAGCCAATGGGAGAGAGGCATGGGGTCACACTTCCCTTTGAATATGCTGGTCAAAATATTTATTTGGGATATTTATATCTATTGATTAAAAATTTTTATTTTAACTAGTAAACTTTTTTTTTTATAAGTTAGCAAACTTCCAACTTTCCATGAAGGATTTTCTTTAGGATCCATTTTGTACACATATAATAACAAATATAGTATACATATAGTATAAAATATAAATTTAGAAATCCAAAAATAGAAAGTAGTACCTCTTCAAATTGAATGGATTCATGAAATGTCCATGCAACACCCCAGCGGACAGTGTTTCCTTGACAAAATTCTGTTGTCGTAACCTTCACACCCTAAAATAATACAAAGAATAAGGTCTTATCATGTTGCACTATAAAAATTTATTTTACTTCATTTTTTTTTAAATTTTATTTATTTAAAAATTATATGGAACACATTTTTTAAACTAATCACAAAAAATATGAATCATGGTCACAAAAATTTTGCTGCTAAAAAACTAAGAAAATAAGAAAAATAAAGTTGACTATTTTTTTTTGCATGATCTTATATACATTCATGGAAATTGTACAAAACAAAATAAAAAGCCAATAGTTCTGAATAATGATACAATGTTAAGATAAATTTTAAAGTTATTGGATGTGATATGTATTTAATTAAGATATTTTTTTTTACTAATTGTTATGAAAAGAATCTACTTGACTATGGATGGTATTTTCAACAAGTGCTATTAGGGTTTTAATTCCTAGTTATAATTGTATCTTGTTATTTTGATTTTTACCCTTAACTATAATCATTTACTTTAGAAAATTAAAATACTTTAAATTAGTAACAACATAAGCATAAAAGGCATCCGTCCCACCTAAAGGTATATGGTTAGCGGATCAGTTGTCATGATAGCAAAATCGCACACTCGGCACACAGCAAAGCCTGGTGACTGGTGAGAAGCCATCAACATGGCCCAACAGTCCCAACAAAAATGAAGACCTTGCAGGTTGCCGAGGGAGCAAAGAGGCCGAAGTCAAAATGTGAAACAAAGGCCAACAGACAACAGCACCACCTGCACTGTTCAGACTCATCCCCTCACCAGACTCAGTCATTTGCTGAGTAAAAACAAAATCACCAAACAAGCTAAGAGACAGTCTTTGACAGAGCCAATCTTACTCAAAAGCCAATCATACAAGTACAAACTATATAACAGATCGTGACATAGTAAAACATAATTCAAGCTGAAGACATAGTAAAATACATTTCAGCAGTTACAACCATATAAAACTAAAGATAAAATTTCAATTGTTAAACTTAGAAGAATATACAAATGGTACTCAGGACACCAAGAAGATTTACAGGCATTTCAATTAAACATACATTTATAAAAACATGCGAAATGAATGCTTAGTAACAACATAAAACAAATATGTTAAGGTAGCAACCATTTTCAGTTGTAAGAAAACCTCCTTCTACAACATAAATGAAACAGAGCAGTCACCAACAGCAAAATAATGTAAACAGGAATCAAGCTCCCATTGCATATACTAGCATCAGATTACAGGTTTCATATTTTTTAATTCTTTTAGTATAGAATAGCCAATAACTTTTATGGCAGCAAGAAAACTTGCTATTTGCTGCAATTAAACAACAGTAATAATGATGATTATTAATAATGTTACAACAATGTATAAAAATCTATTAATGTTTATGCATTTAAATATGTGTTTTATGCTGTTACTAATGAAGTGTTTTAATTTTCAGTTTTACTTAGACAGCAGTTTGAGCAAAATAATTTGTATTTACTTTTGATTTGTTTTCTGTGTAATATACTATGATATATTATTAGCCAGCAGTTATATGAAAATTATTTTTGTGATTAAATCTATGTCTGCATTTTGGAAAAGTATTATAGTCAGTTGAAAGTTCCAAAAAAGAAAAAAAAATTGATTAAATTTTGACTACTTCGGGAAGCTGTTCTCTTTTTTTCAAGTTATTCACATTCTCCTGTCCCAATATTGTACTTTTCTTGCTTTCTTAAAATATAAATAATAAAATTTATGGATTGTAATGAAATCACAAAATTACACCCGCACTGCGGTGCTCAGGATTTAGATTAATTAAAATGAGGCATTTTTCATGCTAATAAACAATGATAAAACTTAAATGCTTATGTAGTTGCTTACAATAGTAACTTTTGTTTCAACATTCCTACAGAATAATTTTGTATCATATCTGGCTCATTTAAATTTTATATTTTTTTTTATTAACAGTATAAGTAATATTTTTAAATGAATTATCACTGATTTTATTAATTGAGGCAAAATATGATAAAAGAAATGATATTTTGAGGACCAGCGCTGGTAATAAATCTTACCTCAATTTCTTTTATTTCTTTTACAATTTCAAGCAAACTTTTTTTCTTTCCAAACATAGAAGTAAACAAGCTAAGTAAATAAAAATAAAATCTTAAAAACATGCATACACAAACTTTTCAATCTCTAACCTCATAGTATATGTACAGTGGAAGGAAAAAAGTGCTAGGCATGAGTGAACATATGAAACATATTGTAGGATTTTAAAATCAAAGAAAAAAGAAATACAGTTTTATTTCATTCTCATGCTACAGTATGAGCTAAATATGCAGTAAGTATTAGAGTGGTGATCAATAATTAAGGCTCATGGGCCACATCCAGTATGCAAAGTTGGCAACCTTTGGCAATTGAGGTTATTGGGCTCAATATTGGATTGAAATAACGGGCCACAGATGTCGGGTAGCTTGACATCGTGAAGGGAAAAGCAAATAAATTTGAAAATTTCGTAGTTTAACATTTTTTAAAGATACACATAAACACATAAGAATAACAAAATATTATATAAAAAATTGTGCTGAAATAGTAAAAATTGAATTTACTGTTATCTTTAGTATTGCGACGCTTCTATATTGTACAATAACTATACAAATAAACGAAATCTGTTTTAACCAAAAATGATGTCATGAGTCGTATAATGAGAAAGGAATATAAATATTTAGATTTGGGATATTCCATTATTGATATATAGAACATATAAAAATGCAATTGTATAATACTGGGAATTTTTTTTTAAAAATTATGGAATCCTGGGTTAAATATTTATTTTCAAGGAACTAAAAATAAATTTATTTGCAAAAAATTCATAAAAATGCCTTAATTTAAGTCTTGTAATTAAATATAATCTCTAGATGCAGAAAACTAAAATGAAAGAAATTGAACGAAGCTAATATTGATCAATAATTGTGAAACCAGTCCATGGATGCTGGTATCTGCAATGGGAGTGTCTTCCGAAGAAATATGTAACTTTTAATGTGGAACATCTTTGTATTTAAAATATTAATACCATTTAATTATAAGCATATCTATTCAATAACGTTAATATACTATTACTAGGGGCTACCACTCTCAGCTTGATGTAACTCGCCAACTCTTGTCGAACACCTCGCCTTTTCCTGACAGCATGGGTCTGCGTCCCATGATTGTGGTTAGCGGCTAACAACCATTAAAAACAATACCTGCCATGCTTATGGTGTTAAAATGTAAACTCTGTGAAAATATCTTATGTTATACTTTGCAAGAATATATCATTATTATCTGATGACAACAAAATTGTTCTCTAATTTAGTGCCTTTGATTATCTTAAGTGCCCTTTTTTAATTCTGGGGAAAATGCTGAATCCATTCAGCATAATTGTAATATATGCAAAATAATTGGGTTATATCTGAAGTGTTAATTTCCCTGGAAAATTTGTCTTGCGTGTTACGTCAGAAAATTTCCACAAAAATTATATATATTTTAAAAACACACAAATTACTTTAAAATGTTTTTGAAATTTTTTTTTTTTTGATCTTACCAATGGTGTCAAGAAGGAAGCTTTGTGATAATATTTTTTGTTGCTAAGGAGCCAATTTGTTTGAAAATGACCCAAAAACATGCTAAAGCATAAAATAACTAAAAAAGTAATTTGAATTTTTAAAAAATCTCATCGAGGTGCATTGTCCTAGGTCTGAAGGTAATTGTGTACAAAATTTCATGATTATATGACACTTAGATTTTATGCTATAGATGACACAAACATCTTCCTTTATTATTATAGAAGTGCAAATTCATATGGTACTGTGAAGATGCTTGTCAGTTAATAATAAAAAACATTTTTTTTGGTGTGATTCATCACAGAAAAGGTTTGTTTGTATATGTAAATACTGTCAAATCTTTTTTGATAGCAGGAAAATTAATTGGCAAGCATTTGTAGAACTGGGTAAGATTTTCCATGTGACCATTAAGCCATTAGTACTGTGAAACCATTAGCAGAATGTCATTATTTTGAATTTCCAAAACTTCCATTTGGAGTGAAACCATAACATTATCAATACATATCTGATTCAAAATTAGGCATTAGGTTAAGGTGTTGAAATTGTGCATGGTAGGGCCAGTTTTGTACCTCAATGATTCCCAAAACTATCTGTATGTCTACACAGAATATGAACATATTAAATCTGTAGGTCTGAAAGTCCATCCGAAAGGTGATGAGTTAGGGGAAGAGTGGTATAGGTCCCTGTGATTATCACCCCTATTGGGTTCTGGTCTAAATTGGGTAGCACTATCCCAGCCATTCAAACAGTTACCTTACACCTTCAGGCAGGTTGGGTGGTCTGGGTTAAAAATAAAGAAATCAGAACATGTTACAGGACTGCTACTCAAAGAGCATAGTAAAATTTCCTGATAAGTTTTTAAAATTTTCCATGTTAGTAAATTAAAAAAAAAAAAAAAAAGAGATGAATAGTTACCAGAGAGTTCTAGATACTTGATGAGTTTTATAAATTCCCAGATTTTATACTTTTCTAAAGTATACAATTTAACAAAATTTTCTTACTTTTCCCAGTAGGTTTTTAAAATTTTTCATGCTAATAGGCATTTTCATGTTAATAAAAAGAAGAAAGAAAAAATGGAGATGGATAGTTACCGGACAGTGCAAGATATTTTATGAAGTAAGTTTAAACTGTTAGCTAAAATTTTAATATTCCCAGATTTTATAATTTTCAAAAGCATAAAACTTAACAATTGCAAAGAAAACCCTTGTGAGATGTTCTAAAGCCAATTTCAGCAGGAATCAAAATTTAAAACATTTTAATTTGATATTATGTCATCTAGATATTAAAAAATAATTCTTCAGTCTTATTTCAGAAATATATATATACAGTTTTATAATTCAGAAAAACTGTCATTACAAACCAAATTCTATCCTTGTAGACAAGACTATCTTTCAGTATGTTCTTTACAAAATCCAATTCACCACCTTTAACAAAAATTTCTTCTTTCTGTGCAACATCTGCTATTGTTTCACTTGAATGTTGGTTTTTTATTCTTATTTCTTCAGCATTTTCGAAAAAAGGTGGATTGCACAGGCAAAATTCATAACATGTTTGATTTCCAGATAAGACTTCACTCAAGGCACTACCTTTGCTTACTTTCATTACTAAAAGAAATATAATAAAATATATTAGAAAATTCCATTCGAAATTGAAATATGTTTAATTAGCAATTTTTAAATTATTCAAAAGCTCTAACATTGAATATATTTGAAACAACAATAAATAATTAAATAAATAGCCAAGTTTGCTGCATTTATACTAACAATTTGTTATTTTTCTTGCAATTAAAGAATAACTATTGAAAGAAAATAATTACATTTCTGATGTGTTGTGAGGCATGAAAGGAGCTTCCTTGCCATTGACTCAAATATATGTTCTGTTGTTGATGTTGTTTCTTAGCAACTATTTGACAGATGTGTGCGAAAGTTGGAACATTATAAAATTTACCAAGTTACCAATCGGCATTATGTCCCAAAATAAACCATTTTCGCAATTTAATGTTTTGACACATGAAATATAGTTACAGATGATTAAAAAAAAATTATAACATGTTGTATTCCTTATTATTTAATATCAACATTGAGGAACAAACTCTTTGGTTATGAGGTTATGTTCAGTAATGCTTATTATTAAAGGACAACATTTCGTTAAAACCTTTAGCTATATTCTAGAATTTATGATTACACAATTAAATTTCAATATTTTTTAAATGTTATGTTGTTCTTGTGGCAATGTTCATTGATTGTGATTATACTATGGAGGTAAAGAGAAGTTCATGGATTATACATTTATTATAATTAGTATTCTTTTTGTTTTCTCTCAATATAATGCGTCAAGTTCTGGTATATATAATTCTCTATATGAAAAGCCCCATTTCTAAGTTTGTCTGAAATGTTTGGCAATAAATTTGATGATTTTTTGAAAAATGTTGGCAATTTTACTAAAATGCAGTATCTCGAAAATTTAAGTTGATTTGAGACATTGCAATAACTAAATTTTTTTTCTTTATCCTGTTATCAAATATTAAGAAATCAACGAAATGTTATTCAATAAAGAAACACTTTATATATTGACTGATTTGTGTACTCTAGTGTCTTGGCACCTACACTTCGATTTAGAAGTCGGTTGGTTAGAATTGCACTCTGAGTGAAGGCGTTCGGTTACTGCATGAGTCATGGATGTACCATATTATTCACAAAAATAAAAATTAAAAAAAAACTGTGGAGGGTGGTGAATGCCATTATTCTCACTAAGTTACATTTCAGATTAATTTTTTACTATAATTTTGTTTTAATTACGAATAATTTTATACAATGATACTTTTATGTTTTTTGTGAATAATTTATTGAAATATTTTATATTATTATGTGAATACTAATGTTCTAATTTCACTTTGGTATACATGTTATGCATTTGTACATCTTGTAATACTACTCAATATGTGAGTATGAGGTACAGATATATGTACCTCACCCAATATTTAAATTTCAAAAGTATTTTCCATACTTACTGAGTTTGGAAATCACCGAAAGTTACTTAACATCCATATGTCATGGATTGTTTCCAAAATTGGCATAAATTTAACCCCTTGCCTGTGGAGTATATTTCAGGAAATATATATATTATATTGCTATAATAAATGGAAAATTTATTATATGCTTCAGTTTTGTCTATTATAACATTTAAAAAGGTTAGAAAAATTTTATTTTGTAAAAATATAAATTTTTATATGAAATAACTACTATATTTAATATTTTGACATACATGTGGAAAATTAATGGATTATATTCATATTTTACTCAAAATTGTTTAATTATTATAGCAAAATAAATCAAATAATCTTTTGAATTTCACAAATCATTTCACAGAATCATTTTTCAGAATTTCACAAATCTTTTATAGTATGATATATACGAAAAATATGACCCGGCACACAAGCCGACATCACACTCTTTACAATAAACTCGGTTTATATCCCGCTTAATCAAGCTACTGATCCCACCTACTTCCAAAAAAAATGTGGACAAGTATCGCCATCTGTTGGAAAAACAATGAACTATATTGTAAAGCATTTGGGAAGGCAAAACGTACTCAATTCGGGATCAACGGAATAGAAACACTGATTTTTCGCTTGCCCGAAGTCAGTTCGGGCATTCCAAATTTGGCGCAGAAGGGTTGCCCGAACTGGATTCGGGTGGCACAGGTAAGGGGTTAAATGTTTCATGTGTTTTACATACTTTTGTTTATTATTTTAATGACTCTTTATTTACATTTCATTAAGATGAAAAATAAATTGATATTTAATTAAAATAATGAACATATAAGTACAGATGCAAATATATTAAATTTTAATTCATGCTCTCAAAATATAATATCTGTAAGTGCTTCCCATTGAAAATATAGGGCTATTCAAAAATAGCCCTTTATTTCATAAATAATATATTTGAGATTTGATATTGTTATGCAGTTAATCCATGTATTCTTCCAAATTTTACCATTTTTCTTCAAATTTTCTAAGTTGTTGTTTTCGTTAATTTTTCCCCTTTTATTTTCAAAATTCTTAATTGTTAATTAAGCAATTTTTGTTAATTAAGCTTCATTTTCCAATCATTTGGCATTTAAATCGTGTAGTTTAACCCTTTTTTCAGATTGGTGGCCTTCAAAATTAACCCCTATTTGGCTAATGTGAATTCCAGTAATTTCAAATCTCACTTAAATGGGCGCCATTTTTGCCATCGGATTGATAGCATCATTCCTATGTTCTGTGGCCGCCATCTTGGCCTTTCTGTAAGTGATTCTTTTGAATCACGCGCGGAGTTATTACTTTATGCATGAGGACGTGGTTGCATTTTTATATTGAAATATGTAACCATTTATATAAGAAAGTATTTATTCATTTTTCATCTAATTATAAAATGAAACATATGCTTTTTTATGTAACCTTTTTTCACACACACACATATATATATATATATATATATATATACTACCCGATGTAAAAAATGCAATACCATGAAACTTTGGCCATATAATTATGCAAATTGTGAGACAAATGCAGCTGGTCGATGTATGCAAATGATCTGAAATGCAAGTAGGTCACATGATTAGAGCGTGGGATAAAAGGGATGGAAACGACAGATGAGTCAACAGTCGTCACCTACAGAAACCCATTTTCCGATTCAGAAGACATGTGTTGTTGAAGAGATGCCTGGTCGACGCCACTGAAGTTCGTTTCAGCATTTGGAGGATCGTGTGAGGGGATTCATTTTAGGCCTATGTACTACTGGGTGGTCATACCGGTGTATCACCGCTAAAACACATATAGATGCATCCACTGTGCAAAGGACTTGGAGAAGATGGATTGAAGAAGGGCATGTGAGCCACCGCAGTGCTACAGGCCCATCCAGACGTACGTCAGCACACATTGATTGACACATTCAAAGGCATGCGGTGACAGTCTCACAAATGATGCCTGTTGACATTCTGCAGAATTTGCAGGGTACACTGGATATCAGCAAGAACAGTTTCTTGATGATTAGCCAAAAGCAGCTTGCACTCAAACCATCCTTTATGAAAACTGCCATTGACAACAAGATACTGACGTGAAAGACTACAATGGTGTCGGGCCTGAGCAGGTAACATCTGGTTAGTATCAGAGGCACAATGACGGCACGATATGAGGATGAGGCATTGCAGTCAGTTGCACTGCCCTACCTTCAGTGGTTGCAAAATGCCACTTTCCAGCAAGATAATGTGTGACTGCACACAGTAACTATTAGCAGACAAGCCTTGCGAGGTATCCAGATGCTTTCTTGCCCTCCACTGTCTCCAAATCTCTCATCCATCAAGCGTATATAGGACATGATTGGCCATCATTTGACTGCTCTGCCCAGCCTCAAACAGAGCTCAAACCTATGGAGGATGGTTGATGGCATATGGTCATCTATCCTTCAGGAAACTATCCGCACACTCATTGCATCTGTTCCTAAAAGGGTTGCTGCTTGTATCGCCGCAAGAGGTGGTCCTACTGCCTACTGATTACCCTATTTATGCCATTACTGTATTGCATTATCCTTCATCACTTATTTATATAAGCCATCTCTGTCTGTGTGTCCTTTATCATCACACTCTATTCGTTCTTTCATGGTATTACATTTTCTGCATCAGGCAGTGCGTATATATAAGGCCATCTGCATAATTTCTATAATATTTATAATATGCAGACAGAAACGCAGCTCCACTGAGTAATTCTGAGCCAGGATTGGTCCCTTTAGAACATCCATGGTCACAGAAATACTATTTTGGGGGTTTTCACATCACATTTTCTAACTTCCATTTTTCAATGTGTTTCTGTTTTAAGTTCCCCCTTTTTATCTGGGTAATGCTAAATACTTTACATCACTTTCACTGTTTCCATTTCTACTAGTTGTTATTCTACTTTTTACATTCTCTTGCCAAATCACATTGTGTGCTGTGCCAGGTGAAGGAACTTCGAATATGTAATTTGTCAATAAAAAATGTCTATTACATATCACTAGGTTTTATACTTCCTTTTTGTATCGTGCTGTTTAGTATGTTGATCTGAAAAATCAGGACAGCACATTAAAATATATGTGACTTTTGACAATTAATAAATCATTCAGAATGTTAACCCTTTTATTAATCACCAAACTACATTGGAATTTGATACGGATTGAGTCGTCAGTATTTGGTAATATAAGAAGCAAATAAAAAACAAGTTACTAGTTTTACTACAAAATATTCCTAAAGAATCAGACTGTATAAAAAGCTAGTGCATGTACCAGGCTATTATATCCTTATAAGAATTTATCTTCCTGTGATGTGAATCATATACAAGTGACAAAATGTGACACATTTGCTCATATTTAAGTGACATGGTATATTATGGTAAATACATGTCAAGCATCAGGATCATATCCAGAATTTTTTTTCAGTGGGGGTCACAAAAGCTGTTAAGACAACAGAATATTTATATATGTAAAGAATCCCATATAATAGAAAATCCTTTTCTTTTGAGGATTTTGGGATGGGGTGACCAGTAAAGCCTAAAATTCCCACTTGCCAATCGCCACATGGCGATTAACAAAATCCTGACTGCCGCCCAAATTGCATGATCGCCTAAAATGATTCTTCTTCTTAAACAATCCCTCCTGTGGAGTGAGAAAATCTGGCAACAATAGCTACGATGCTGCGATCGTAATTTATTACATTTACAGCCGAGAATGAGTGTAATCCACATTCCTATCCTCTCCCTTTCCATAATCACCTGGTAATCACTGAAGTGTTTTGAGACATGTCCAAGAGTAGTGTCTTTGCCCCGCTCTATCCATTGACCCAGAGTGCCGCCCTCCCTACTTTTATATGTTATACAATAAGGTTTTATCATTTTTACATCTATGTTAATTTTAAACGGTTCCTGAAAGCAGATGTACAAACAGAAATAAAATCACTCGCTAAAATAAAAATGGTGCGTGAAACTTGCCTCAACCATTTTCAGCTTCTTCCTCTTCGACCCAGACTGCCCGACCTGCCAGGAAAGTATGAAGTATCTGCTTGAACGGCCGGGAAGTGCTACCCAATTTAGATTGGAAACCAGTAGGGGCGGCATCCACAGGGACAATACCCTCCTTTCCATACCACCAACCTCTCAGAAGGATTTACGGACCCACATGTTTAACGTGACCATACTCCGCATGAACATGGCAGCAGTTTCGGCAGTGGTGGGATTCAAACCCGGGTCATCTGAGTGCAATTCCTGCACACTAACCACTGAGCTGTCATGCCTCATGCTATTTACGGCTTGTAAATCTATTTATTAGTAAAATATTCATTATAACATATTTTACACCATGAAAATTAAAATAATTAATCTATATGAAAGAGTTTCAATAATACGCTGTGACCTGGGACAGGTGCGAGCGAACCTATATTTGGGCACCCGGTGCTAATAATGGGCATCAATCTTGGGGTTGGGAGAATGCTTTAAACTAGATGGTGAGAACTTCACATTTTTGAAAATCTTGATGCACAGCAGTTTTTCGTTCAGAGAAATTTCAGAAATCCTTTAATTTAATGAATTGTACCTTGTTTTAGTTGCCTGTCATCGACGATATAAAACACTAAAAATGAATGGATTTCTAAAATGTTAAGAGCTTAGTTGTGTTTTCAGAAGTGCTAACTGTTAGCAATTATTATCAATTCAAGGTTAAATCAGTTCTATTTTCAACTTTCCTGTGGCTAAGGATAGTTGACGCCAGACATGTAGTGATACCTTGCACCTGAACAAAGTACTCACCAGCTCAAGACATGGGGAAAAGGACTGGTTGTTTGACTTACTCTACTGTATAATAAATCTATAAATAAATAAGTGTAATATAACTGTAATTTTCTAAATTATTATATAACATATTTAAACACAATTTAGCATAATTTAAGTAAGTTGAAAAATATTTCACATTTTACAGCTGTCAACTAGCCATTAAACTTCATGAACCTACCGGTCAGTTGCTACTAACTAAAAATGGGAATTTTAAGATTTAGTGATCAGCCCCTAAAATTTTCACCCTAGCCTATGTCACTCATATATGAGTGATATGGTAGCGAATGTGGTAAAAAACAAACAAAAAAACACGGGTTTCTAATCCAAAAATTTATGGTTTAGTTTTAATTTTTTTAATGTCATGTAGCTTTTCTTTTGGGAACACGGAGCAGACATGTCAAAAATTAAAATAATTAGATTTTTCTGTGGCAACTTAAACATGTATTATTTCTTTTTAATTTTCGACTATGCCTATATCTTTAACTGCTATTTATAAAAGGCAGGATTGCAGGACAAGAATTAGCATTATTTTAAGTGTATTGAAAAAGTGTCTAATTCGAGCTCTTTAGAAAGGTTTTGTAAATAATTAAAAATCTATTATTATTTTATAATTTTTTAATGCCATGGGATCATGTTTTGATCTTTACCTTACTAAAAGAAAAAACAAAACAAAACAAAAAAGAAACATGCTTCTAGGTCAAGAATTATGCATTTTAAATTATGGGTCATTGTACTAACATACAAACATGATCAGACAGAAATTAATAGGATAGAAAGATTATTTTGCTACTAATGACGTTATTGCTGATAAACTCTAATGATTGTATAACCAATTTCTCATTTTAAATTTTTTCCTGTGCTACAATATTATTTAAATTCATCAGTATAGTTGTGGAAGTTGATAAAGAATTGAATTACTAAATTATTTCCCGAAAAAATAATATTTAATAATATTGAGATATATTACCACTGATTTTAGATACCAAGTTATTTTTTTCAATGTTCTTTTTTGCCCATTCCATGGCATCATCTGAACTCTCTGTTGCAATAAAATTCCAGCAATTTTTCTGTGCTCCTAATAGAGAAAATATAGCACAAGCACCTGTTCCTGAAACAGAAAATTAAAAATTATTTTATATAGAGCTTTTCAGAGTATTTTCAAAAAATATTTTACGGAGAATTTTAAATTTCTTTATTTAATTTAAGTTTCTTTATTATCCAAATTATAAATTTAACAGATGATCACCAAGAACATTAGTGAAGTGTTGCTTAATATCAACAAATATGACATTTTTAATAACTAAACACTAATGCAAAGTTATAAACACTTTATGCAAAGGATAAGGTAGAGCACATAAAGTAATCATCTTTGACAGTGTTAAAACACCAACATACCCAGTATGACAAATTTTTATGTTAATGTAACAATTATTACATTAACATAAAAATTACTATACCTCATAGAATTTTTGAACATGAGAAAAAAAGCTTGTACTGAGAGTAAAGTAAAAGCTGTGCTCGGAAAAGACACAATTACATTATAAGCAGGGTACGAAATTTCCACTTGCCAATGGTGAGTAGATTTTTTCATCTAGCAAGTAAAATAAAATCTATGTTTTATAATGTTTTTTTTTTCAATGTTCCTCTGTCTTAGAAAATGCTACAACAATTGTGAAAATCAAAATCTTTAATGGCTTGCCTACTTGCTGTTTGAAACTCCTTCTAACCAAGGCAATTTATTGCTCAACTTAGCATAATATAATAGCTGTGCAGGGAGTTAAATTTTAATGAAGCATTGTTAAGAGTCTATAAAAATTAAAATAGGTTTAAAAATGTGTTGCCTGCTTATTTATTTACAGTTTCACCTCCCAAGTATTGCCTCTTGTGAGTGCTGTTTCAACTGTTTTGCTAGAATAAAAAACTCCCACAGAAATAGACTAAAAACCAGCACAATGAATAACCTGTCAGTTATATCTATTAATGATCCACATTTGGATAATTTTAATCAAGAATTAGCTATTGATACATGATCTTCTTCAACTGTAAGAAATGTCAATAGACAAGAAATAGCTATCCACTTTGGGCATGTTTTTTCTTTAATTTTCTTACAAAATTACATGACTTTTAAAGGTTTTTTTTTTTGCATGAAAGCACTTTAAAAGATCCAATATTATTAACTTTATATGGGTAAAAAAATCTTAGATTATTGTTAAATTTTCAAGTTTTGGGAAAATTTGAACAAGAGAACTGGATTTATTTTAAGACTTGTAAAAAGTGACTAGTTGTAAAAATTGAAATATATACTTTAGATGTATATAAAGTTTGGTTAATTTAAAAAATAAATAATTAACAGTTTTTCTTAAATTCAGTATTTATTTTGTAAATATATATTTCTCCAAATCAATTAGAATATAACTAATAATTTGATAAGCCAAGATTTTTTTTCTCATGATACCTGATTTAAATTAATGCTTTTTTTTTAAATCAACTGATTTAAACTAACGTGTGAAAAAAAAAAAATGGATGAGTTAACTCTCAGGTGAAATTTTTTACCTTGCTACAAGATATAAAATAATAGTCACAAATTATAAAATAATGTGCAAAATTTTTGTCTAGTAATGTTTAAACAATTAGTTAGTTAAATACAGTGATCTTATAAATAAATCCAAAAGTTGATGCCAATAATAATCTAATAAAAGATATCTTATCTCTTATACTATAAAAATAAAATAACTTCAGTAAAAGCAACAAAAAAGAACAATTTTATGTTATATATAATTACTTTTAACAAAGTTATTTTAGTTTTATTACAGTAGCAGCAGTTTGAGTTGTACGCTGGGGCTCTTATGTTGGGGGATACCAAGCAGACCAAAAAATGAGATTTTCCATTCTGCATGAAAATAATTATCGTCTTTCTACTGATGTCACTCTTTGGAGAGAGATTGTATGGCTACAGCATAATTCAATGAATTTCAGATCAAGTTGTTTACACTTAGATATTGCCACTACAATGTTGCTTTTGTAGAAAAAAATATATAATAATTTCTAAATATCTACTTTATTATTTATCTTATAAATTTTTATTGTCTATATTTGAATGAAGTATAATTTAAATCAGCTAATTCAAAATGAAATTATTCAGTGTCAATGAAAGTTTGGATAACAAAATAAACATTTTCTTTCTCTATTATTTGAAAATGCAAGATTTAGCGATCACAGATAATTAAAAAAATATATTTAAAAAATTCTACAAGTAAACAAATAAAGTTTCATAATAATGTGATAACATTCTGTAATTTCGCAACTCCTATATTTCTTGCATGAATAATTTTACTTCACTGATATCAAAGGTAAACTAAAAACTTTCTGATTCAATGGTGGGCTACCAGCACAACCTAATGACTCTTGTAATCTCTTTAGGTTTTGCTTCTTTCAAAATTGTTTGAAGGTATTTTTACTGTATATAGAATTCTAAACAGTTAAATTTTTATTAAATGCTTGAAAACTGACTTTACTTGGTTTAGAAAATATCAGAACTATGTTATCCTTGAGTGTTAATCCAACTTATGGTTAAGTGGATAGGATTAAAACCACCCATTGAATCAAGGGTAATAAAACTATATCATAACTTGAAACATGATACTTGCATACATGAATGTCTGTGATACATGCAAACAGATTATTCACACCTAAGGTTTTACATACCAATATCAATACCAGTAATGTTCTGTAGCTTTGAAATGCTCGAAAGAAGATCTTCAACCCAAAGAATATAATTTAACCTTTGTGGTATAGTAGGAATGAGAAATCCTTGGGGAATTTCAACATCCAAATCAAAATCCTTTTTGAGCAAAATTTCAGTTAGCATTCTCAGAGCGTCAGTGTTAGAAAAATCGATACTGACTTTACCTCTTGCATTAGGAATAACGTATTTGCGGAATTGGGGATAATCTTTGCCAATTTGATTAAAATCTGGTCGATTTCTATATATATTACGCTCATGCATTTTATAATTGAATGTCATGATTTCAAAACAAATATCGTTCACTAATCTGACATAGAAATTAATAGTTTATAAGATTTGAATAAAAGATATTAAAATTTTGAATGTTGGTTCGCATAAATTTGATAAGTTCTTCTGATTTGCGTTAATAGTCAAGGATTTTTATATTGATCTTGAAATATAAACAACTATGTTGACTACTTTGGGCCTTCGAGCCATACACAAAATTCAGTTCGGGAATTGTTTTGTTTACATTACATGACTAAAATTAGAGTTGAACTGTATTCGTGCTTGCACGACTTGCGGATACAGTTAAGCCTACAGACTAACTTGCGGATGCAGTTAAGCCCATAGACTGATATTCTGTGGTTAAGCCTATGAAACATATGTTTAAGAATCTTTCTACGATTCATAAACATATTTCTATTAAAGTATTTTTAATTTGTATGGTGCAAAATAGTGAAAAATTAAAATAGCAAAGTTTTAGTTGTGCTAAGTTTATTGCCAAACAGAAATGCAATTATTTCACTTCACTGCCTATTTGTTTACTTCTGACTTCTCTTATTTTCTTGCTCTTTAATTAACGTGTGTGGAAATCGTGGAAGGTGGAAATAGAATAGAAACGCTCTTTTATATTACTGGGACAATAATTTTTTTAGTTTTGTTTTAGACTAGGAAGAAAAACAACTTGTCAAACTGGACATCAATTAATACTTATTCACCAGTATTTTAAAAAAAAGTGTGATGCTGTTCTGTATATGTTTTTTCTGTTTAGTTTAAAAATATATTGATGCAGCTGCGGATTTACTGTGTTGTGGGCCCTATATGATTGAGTTCGGGGAATTTTAATAGGGTTAAGGAATTCAGCGTTCCTTTAACCATCTTATTTGTAATTCTGCTTTTGTATTGATAGCTGTTCCACGGGAGCAATGTGCGATATGAAACTAAGATAATTTTGAATGTAAAGTTTACTAGTATTTCATACTTTGTATTTAGCGGGTACGTTGCTAGATCATTTCATTGTTTGTCTATCGTGCTGCGCTCTTTAATTCTAGAATGCTATATTTTTATATACATGTTATTACTAATTATACGTTAATTTTACGTTGTGAAACAGATGCCGTATTATCCCTTTTGGCGATTTAAAAACTGTCGCCAAAGTGTTTGCTCTAACGGCAATGATCAGAAATGCCTAAAAATATAAAATACAATAATTATAATATTAAATACAATAATGGTAATTTTAATTAAATAAAAGTAGAGCTGCTATATTATCGATTTCATATAGGTATAATCATTCTCTGTTGAAGGCCGCAATGTGGCAGCAGCCGTTTATGCAACAGTTGATTCATAGCAGTTTGAACATGGACCTATGCCGTTACGTGGGCCTATGCTCGCTTTACTCGCCCCCTAAAAATGTCACAGAATCTGGCCCACTGGCTGTAGGAGGTCGCATGTAGCAACAGGTGTTCCATGGCACATAGAACTCAGGCTTACATCTGTGCATTGAACGTAATATGAAAATCAGAAAATTTTAAAACATTAAAATGACAAAAATGGGAAAAAAAGCAAATGTCAACAACTTAATTTTTTAAATACAAATTACCCATTAAAATGAAATTTTGAGTTATTTTCATGTAATATCCCTCACAGTACATAAAAAATATAAAATTAACTGCATATTTGAAAAATAAAAATCCTATTAGCCACCTCCACTTTTCCCAAAGTCGACCTACCACAAGAAAAATTAAATACCAGTTTACTTGAAAGAATTCTGTGGTGTTTTTCAACAGTAAAAACAAAAGGCATTTTTCCAGTAAATGCAAAAAAACAAACAATGAAATAAAATCGAAATAACAGTAAAAAATACAACCTGATTAACTTAAGTAACAATAACTAAAACTCTATGAAGAACACAGTTGAAATGAACCATTTCAAATTAAAACCAAATGTGCACTATTACGATGTGGAACATCATGGAAAGGGTTGTTGGAATGAAAGGTTCTCCAAATCTCAAAGTATGGACACTTTTTCTTTTGGAGCTCACTGCATATTTGTTCTTATGTTGGGAAGAAAAAACTGTATTTTCTTAAAAATTCTTAAAAACATTCTAAAAGTTCCTAAAAACATACTACATTCCTGAAATAAACTAAAAGCATCTGAAAAGGTGTGCCTTCTGACCAGTGTTCCCTAAAATTACAAATATGTAAACCTATGAAACATTAAATGGAACTTTCTAAAATAAAAAAAAAAGAGGGAGACAAATTTAAGTTTTTTCCAAGACTAATGTTTATTAAAATTTTAACTTCAATTTAAAAGAACTATTAAAATTTACATCTCATAAAACAATCAAATTAAATATCATAAATAAATAGCCGAATGTATAGTGGAAGTATAAAACATTAGAATACTAAAAGTTAAAGAAAACAAACAGTAATAATTAAATTAAAATGTGTTAAAATTGTAGAATAATTTGCCAAACGAGAATTTAGGATAAACGGGCACCTCAATTACCTAGAAAGGAAAATTTAGAGAATTACTAACAACCCAATTACAAGTTAAAAACCCAAAGATAACCCAGGTTCAGGGGACTTAAAATATATAAGTCGAGGGAACAAATTCTTACCATTCAAAATTATTAACATTTCAGTAATGTAAAATTAGAACTATTGCAAATTAGAAGAATTAAGGTGATTTCACCAAAAGATCCAAGATAAGCAGTTGAGATCTGCGAGAGAAGACTGCACAGGAAAAAGTCACCAAAGTTCCTAGAGAACAAACACACTATTGAAAGGCAGAACACAGCATAGGAAAAGTTATTATATCCATCAAGAATCGGGAAAACAACACCACCGGCTGGGTCCAATTCTCAAAAGGCTTCTCCAAACAAATAGGATTCTCAGAAATGACGAAATCAAATAATTTCTCCAAACTGCTGCACTGGACTTCTGGCATCAGAATGAAAAACAAAGCATATGTCTGTCTATTGGGTTATGGAAATGACAATTCCATTCTTCATAATAAAAGCAATGCAGCCAGGAGGAACAAACACTTATTGGTCAGTTAAATCTTCTCAGCAGATATTGTATATATCGTGGAATTTCGTAAATCATTTAGATGACAGGAATCCAATTAACAACTTCTCTATTGGGTCACTGAAGACACAGCAAATCACTGACTCATGTCATACGCTCATTATATAGTAGCAAGATCATTGCCCCAAATCATAAAAAATCTGATGTGGGCAGCATATGACTTTCCTTATATAATGCAATGGATTTACTACTTTTACAGATAAAAAAATGTTATTCTTATAGTAGATACTTATATTATTTCTAAGATATTGAATTTTCTTCAATTAGTCGTCATTTTCATTGATTTGGCGAGATTTTTGTTAATTTGGCAACATTTAAAAATGTCGCCAAGCGTTATAGACAGAGAAATAAGTTATTCTTACAGCAGATAAATGACTATTGGCTTTCAAATACAAAAGTATTACTAAGTATCTTTTCTTGTGAATGAAACGAGTTAAATCCACGAGAATTATGTCACCAAATTTATCGCATGATATTACATACTAACCGCCTGTTTGCTACCCTTGAAAATTCTGACCATGGCAAACTAGCTGGTGCGACCTACCAGAAAGGTGTAAGATAACTATTTGGACGGCCAGGAAGTGCCACCCAATTTAGACCAGAAACAGTGGGGGAAGCATTCACAGGGACTGTACCCTCCTTCCCTTACCACCAACCTCTCGGGAGGATTTACAGATCCACATGTTTAACGTGATCGTACTCTGCGTGAACAGGGCAGCAGTTTTGGCAGTGGTGGGAATCAACCTGGGCCTACCGAGTGCAATTCCAGCACGCTAACCACTGGGCTACTGCGCTCGCTGCGACAATCTCCTAACTTTCTTTTTATTCACCCAATTTAGACCAGAACCCAGTGGGGGAGGCATGCACATGGACCATACCCTCCTTCCCCTACCACCAACCTCTTTGAAGGACTTACGGACCCATATGTTTAACGTGATTGTACTTCGCGTGAACATGGCGGCAGTTTTGGCAGTGGCGTGAATCGAACCTGGGCCTACCGAGTGCAATTCCCGCATTTAAAATATAACATAAAATCACTGTGACAATCTCCATAACTTTTTATTTATTTATTTTTTATTTCTTCCGTTCCATTGTTCCATCATTTAAAATATCCATAAAATTAAAATATCCATAAATTAAAATATCCATTTAAAAAAATCCATATCGTTCCACCATTTAAAATATCGCATAAAACATTAAATAACAATAATAATTTCACCCTCACAATATCTCCATGGAAACAGCATGACGTCCCTCTGGTTGAAAAATCGGATCTTCGCCTGGTCTGCCGAGAAATTGAAATTCGGAAATACTTAACATCCCGATCCTGCGGCAATTTTTTATTATTTCTTGACCAGATTGGGCTTGTAAGAAAGCCAGATCTTTGAACTTTCTAAAAATGTAAATTATTAGTCGAAATTATTAGTACTTTTACCGATGCGAGGATTTAAAAACCAAAGTTCGTTTTTTTGAGCCGAAAGTGACTTGTTTTTAAAATTTTTAAAAAATATTAGAAATTGAAATTGATATATTTTTACTCGCAATTGTCTGCTCTTTTCGGTGGTGTGATTTGTTTTTTTCTACGACATCTGGATGGTGGAGAAAAAAGGGGAAAAAACGGTCGAATAAAGCATTAAATAATAAAAAAATAATTCAAATTTTAAAAATCGGTTTTCACATGTCCCCTTCCCACCCCCCTGGGTCTCCTTTTGCCAAATTTCGTAGCTCTGCGACGCATGGTTGCTGAACCTATAGTGTATAAAACAGACACACAGACATTGCCTTTTATTATATAGATGAAAAGTGAACATGTTTCTTAACAGTTAATATTTTTTTTTTAATTTATGGGATGTTTTAATAAATTTATTTGAAAAATGTGCAATATCTTGAGAATGGTTCATGCTTGCATTCTAAAGTTTGTCAATCGTTTTCTAAGGAAGAATTACATAAGAAATGTCTATTTGCGTAACTTTATTAAAGGTTTTAATTTTTTGATGATTTTTTCAAAATTTCACTTGAAAATTTAGGGGGGTTCTGAACATTCGATTGTGTTTTAAAACAATAGGCTTCCAGTAATCATGGATTGCGATTTTTGTACCAAATTTCATTCAAATTGCTCCATTTGTTCGTGAGATATAGTCTCCACAGATTCACTGATACACACACACAGACAACACCTCAAAAATGTTCGATTCGTGATCAAGGATGCTTGAAATTTCCTCTCATGTCGAAAACTCGAATTCTAATTTTCGACCCCATCACAATACTTTCCTTATACATTATGTATATAAGGAAAGTAATAAAACTATTGATAAACGATAAAAGAATTAATGACAGACGATTTTAATATTACTGTCAACCAATCAAATACCTTAATTTTTAAAAAGAATAGCGAATTTTAAAGGCAGACAAAAATGAAATGAAGTTAAAAGCTTTGGAATAATTAAATTCCTCAAGATTTGAAAAGCAGAAAAATAGAATTTACATGAAAAATTAATAAATTCTTATTCACGATAAATTAATAAATTCTTCAGAACCTAGAATAACAAATTTAGTATCAAATGAAGGAATAAGGAAGGTAAAAGGAATTACAAATTAGCCAATTTAAATAAATTTAAATTGCTAAAACCGAAAAGGAACAAACTTTTGTCATTTTCAACACAATAACTATGGAATAAAAGAATATTAAATACCTGAATAAATGAAAATTGATAACTAAGAATAAAAAAATAACAATATGTAAATAAGTCGCCTGATCCCATTTTGACTAACTAATAAAATTTCTAAATAATAGCAGCAACCCAACACTTACACTCATAGCAGGTAGTTGTTATAATTTACTTTTGTTTGTAATCATAAAAGAGGCAATATTTTCTAGACATTTTTCTTAGACATTCTTGGACATTCATGGTGTCGCTTTTTACTAAGTATATGCCCAATGGTGAGAAATGTTGTTTTTTCTGGATTTGGTGGATTTTTCTGCACATGCATGCCTTGAAGGATTTAAGCCATGCCTTCTCTCTTAATACTTTTGTTTATATTTGTTTGCTTTCCATGTTTGCGAAGAGCATGTTGTTGTTGTTGAAACCCAGACCGTCCGACCTACCAGGAAGGTGTAAGGTAACTGTTTGGGCGGTCGGGAAGTGTCACCCAATTTAGACTGGAACCCAGTGGGGGAGGCATCCACGGGGACCGTACCCTCCTTCCTCTACCACCAACCTCTCGGAAGGACTTTCGGACCCACATGTTTAACGTGATCGTATTCTGCATGAACACGGAGGCAGTTTTGGCAGTGGCTGGAATCGAACCCGGGCCTACCGAGTGCAACTCCAGCGCGCTAACCAATGGGCTACCGCGCCCTTGCAAAGAGCATGTGTAGGGATTTGGAGGCAGTTTAGGATATTTATAGTTTAAATCTACAATTTGAAAATTGATTGTTATCTGTAGGGATGAAACGGATATCTGGTAAACATCCGATATCTGGCCCACCCGGATATCCGGTCATATAAATAATATGCAAAATAAGTATTTTTAATAACTCAATTAATAGTAATAATAAAATTTTCAGATTTCTCAATTTTTATCATAGTTTCTTAAATAGTTACTTAATATACATTCAAAATCTCTCCTTTACATTCAGTATCTTTGACAATGAATATTACTTTAACTTACGATTTACATTACAAATTAAAAATAAATTTTCAGTCAACAGCATTTTTTTTTTTTTTAAATTCTTGCTATAATCAAAACTGGAATTTTATTTTAAGCAGTGACTACTAAATATTAAGAAGTTAACAAATGTAATTGTATTAATAACCAGTTGATAATCATTAAATATATAAACACTTAACGCTTAAGCTTTAATGGCCATTTTAAAAGTTTTAATAGTCTAGTGGCTACTGCTGGTTTTGGTTTTAGTTTGTATTAGTTGCTTTAAAATATAATAATTTTAAAATATGCATTTCTTCTGAATTAAGAATTTAATTTAGCTATAATCATGTAAAAAAAAACCAACCAGGCAAATGAGAAGAAAAATTAAATAGGAACAGTAGTGCAACCAGAAATTTTTTCTGGGGAGGGGGTATTCACTTTATAAAGGGTTTTAACCTTGAAATTAGCACAAAAATTACTATTTCTTCATATAAATTGAGGGCTTCTGGGTTTTTTTTTTTTTAACCTTAAAAACCACCTCCTGGTTGCACCTATGAATAGGAATAATGAAATAGTAACTATTTAGGATTTCTAAAAGAAAATTATACTGTCGTATATCCCGGAATTATATAGCCGTATATCCCGGATGTTCGGTTTTAAATTCAGGTTGAATATCCGATATCCAGCCAAACTGACATCAGTTGCATCACTAGTTATCTGTATATTATTTAAGTAGCAGGCTCTTATTTACGACTCGGGTAATGCCGGGTAATTCATTCTAGTCTATCATAATCAACATCAGAATACAAAAAAAATTGTAATAGCTTTTATTTTCAAGTTATTCCTTTAAAATATTTTGTAAAAATTCTTAATATATATACAGTAGGGGCTCATCTATAAGTGCTGCAGAGCTGCAGCATCCCCTGTAATTTATTTTAAAATTAATTATTTACTCATTGCATTTGAACAATTTTTCCATAAAATTGGCATTAAATGCAAGTTGAATGTTCATAAATAATTTCTTGTGGCCGCAAAGCATGCGGGAAGGTCGATTTTCTTATGAGTATCCTCAAAGCATATGAAAAAGACGCATATGAACTGCAGAACTCCCAGCTCCTTGTCTCCCCTAAAAGGCCCAGTGCGCATGCTCAGAGTGATGCGTCGGGAGCGGGACAAGCAAGACATAATGTTCTCTAAATGCTGCAAAGAATGCAGCCCCAATGCGTTATTTGTATGGCATGTGCAATTCTACTTCATTTGATTTTATGTTTTTGATTCAAAAACTGTTAAATTATGTTTTTTTTTTATCTTTCAAAGTAAATGACTGTTTAATGTTTGTGTATTTGGTAAAGACTTTAAAGATGAAAATATTCTTTATATACAAATAAATGGAACATTTATCATTATTCTGTAATGTAATTTTTTTTTTATATTGCTGTGTTAAAGATCTAATTTAGTTTAAGATACAATTTATTAGCAGCACTACCATGTTTCAAACTGAGGAGCCGCTACTGTATATATATATATATATATATATATATATATATTATTTTTAAATTAATAGCAGATGTGTTGCACTGATATATTAAAATCATTTGGCTAATATATGTTATTTTTATATACTCTTTACATCCATAGTATAATTCATACTATAACTTTCCAGCATTGATTTACTACTACCATTGAATGTAGGAGTTAATCTGTTTTTCCATAATGTTATGGAAACCTTAAATTTTAAATAATTCAAGTTTGATTATGGAAATTACTAAAATTTGTGAGTAGTTCTTGTTTTTTACATATTGTATCTACACACAAAACTTCATAGTGGTACAAACATTTCTTTTTGTGTTGTGTCTAGCACAGATGGATATTTTTCCAAAATAGTTTGAAATGTGTTTGTTCACTAGGTCTTAAAATATGCTTATTTGTTAAAATCTCAAATACAAAAATTTTACAGAAAACAATACCTTCTTAATACAGTAGTATGAGAAAATGATAAACTTATGTGCACCTACATTAACCCATTAAGGATCGCACTAACTTTCACTGGACGAAAATGAACTAAAGTAAGTTTTTACATATATTAGTGACTAATTAAGAGAAAAAAAGTGTCTGATGAAAAAAATATTTATTGGTTAATAAAATACAAAATGTTGCAAAAACGCAACGTCAGTACAATGCGATTACTTTGTGAATATATGAAAATCTTTGCAGCATTTACTATGCGGAGGCACATTAGATTTTTTACAAACAGTTACTGTCTAACTGCTACAATGTTTGCATCTTTTTCTTTTGTTTGTCTGATTTATAATATGATTTGTAGGTCAATAATATGATTAGTAGGATCTTTTCTGGTTTCGTTCAAAGTTAAATTCTGAAATACAGATGGCCGATCAATGGGTGAATGAAGATGAAGGTTGTATATCTTGAGAAGCTTCATCTTTTGTTTTTAGTAATGACAAAGCAACACTTCGTTGAAAATCTAAAAGATAAAGTTTTGGCTCTATAGCAATGTTAGAGTTTCCATGAATTTGCTTTAGTGACGTCAATAAAGTTTGTGAAATTCAGCCACCATCATTTCTTGCCCTTTATTTGCACTCGGGTCATTCCATATGGGGACACCCGATGAGTGTTGCTTTTTATAGTCACAGATTTTTTTTTAATTTTTACCATGGATAAACATGGTAATAAAACCCCCAAATCTGAATTTGTAATGTGTATATCCCAGTAATGGCCCAGATACATGCATTTGAAAAATGGTCATTTTTGCAAAATGGTGCCCATCTTGGATTTTGCAGTAATGTTTAAAAATGCAATAGATTGAGAACTAATGGCTCAAATTAAATAATTCTGCTACCAATTTAAAGCTATTTATATCAGGAATATAGGTGCCATATCAAAACAGTGAAAAAGATATATTTTAATATTGTTATTACATGAAAATTGCAAATGTTGATTGATAGGCAACTTTAATGGGCTATAAAAGAAATGGCCCCTATTATTTTTTTCTGAAACTTGGTACAAATACTATCTAATATGTGTACTTTAGATACAAAAAAAAAAAAATTAGAAAGGTAATATTTCTTATTACAAAGAAAAATAGCTTTTAAAATATATACATTTAGTTAACATTTGACATGCAATGCTTTAATCATTTAAAAATATATATATTTTTTAAAAACAAATAATGAGCAAAAACAAAACACTGGAATAATTTTTATACACTAATTAGTATGTACTTCCTGGCCGTCCATACAGTTACCTTACACCTTTCTGGTAGGTCGGACGGTCTGGGTCTCAACAACAACACTAATTAGTATGTGTGCTTTAAGTACAAAAAAATAGGATGGTAATATTTAATTTAATAACTAAAAATATTCTGTTATGTGTATAGGAAATCAGTGTAAAAATCTCTGGAATGATAATAATCTTCCTAAAAACCATACAGTTATCACTCTTATTTTTATTTTTTTTAGTTCTAATTATAAAATGAGTATTTTCTATATTCAGTAAAGCTGTAGATACCCATTTTTTCCTAGTGGCCACTGGCTCCTAAACCAATTTTATCTAAGAGACAGTACAATAATCTTTGGCCTATTTGTTATAAATGACAACTATCGCATAATGCTGAAGCTTTTCAGCGTACATATAGTTCATTCCACAAAAAATAATTTGTAATTAGATAATATAAAATACTGATTTTCATGAACAGCACTAAAATTTAAAAAAAAGTTAAACACAGGACTACAGCATGTCGATCACCAAAAAATATCTTTAAAAATATCACCCTGCCAGCTCCAACAAAAACACTGGGTGATATCCCCTATCTAGTTGAAACAAGTACCTAAACATAAACAAACAAGCTATTGGAGAAGGAAATGATCCTATAGCACCAATATTGATTCTGGAACATTTTAAAACACCTGCTTCTGGTCTTTATGTACATGAAACATCAGCTGCCTATAGCCTCAGAATTTTCAACTCTAATACTCACACAGTTCTGTTATATAAGTAATAGCAATTAACATATATTAGTTATCAGAGTTCCTAAAATAATTACTTGTACTGCATCATCTGTTTTCTCTTAGGCGGAGTTCAAAATAAAATGTAATATTACATTTCTGGGTGACTTATTCCTTCCAGAGCTCATTTTTGCTCAAGTGTTCACAGCTGAGTATGTTCAACAAATAAATCAATCAGTGAATTGTGCTTCTATGATTATTTCTTTTATTTATGTTCCATGATTAGTTCTTGTCTTATGCTATAAAAATTGAATGTTTTGTATGCAAGAAAATCAATGTGTCATTAAGTACTGAGTTTATTCCTGTACTTGCATCCTGAGTGATAGTGTAGTATCTGCAAGATTCACAAGGATGAATATCTGAAATGGTACAGTTTAAGACAGAAAACTTGGGATCCATTTAATAAACACCTCACCGAAATCAGAGCTGCACCTAATACCAATTTCTCTCAGACTGTCAATGATAAATCAAGAATTACTCATTCCAGGAAAAAAACTCTGCACTTCTTGTTATTCTTCCTTGCATTCATCAATTAGTGAGTCCGAGGTTTCTACTGCTGACATGAAGATGACCAATGATGCAGATTATAGTGAAGTCACAATAGTAATGGAACAATTGAATAAAAGCTGTGAACTTTTGGATTTATCACCAATAAAGGTCAATAGAGGTTAGCTCTAAGAGGAAACTTAGTTTAGAAATTAAATGGCCATGTTGCTACTTAAACTGCTGCAGTATTGGGTATTGAAAGTATTATATATATAATTAGTCACAAAATTCAAAAGACACTATTTGCTCAAATTGCATGTCTATGATGGAAAAATTATTGAATAAGTTTTCTTTAGATACATCATTTAAAGAAAAGTTGCAAATTTTAAAATTAATCCAAGATTCATGGATAGTCCAACAAGCAAAGGCTTGTTATATTACTACAGAGAATTTAGTAAAAAAAAGCAAGAAAAATAAAAGAAACGGAAGGGATGTTATCAATGGCATGTGAGATATGTGTTAAATTAAATTCTGATACTATAAAAAAATTACTAGTTTTTATTAAAACAGTAATTTATGTCCAGGAAAAAAAGATTGCATATCTATACCAAGTAAAAATGGGGAAATATTAAAACAAAAGAGATTACTTTTGCATAATTTAAAGGAATTATATGCTGCATTTAAAGAAAATGATAATGAAATAAAAATACAATCTAAATTTTGTACACTATATCCAACAGAATATGTAATTGTTGTCAGCAAAGTTATTCATTTTGTATGTGTTTGTATATATTATAAGAATATTAAACTCATGCTTCATGCCATCCATATCAGTGACTATACTACATAATTATTAAAAGAAACAAGTTTATTGCACTGAATCAGAAAAGTATGGTCCACAGGTGTGAAAACTGTCCATCTCCAGAAATTCTTAAAGATGTACCAATGCATCTCAATGAATTAGAAATTAGTAATCTGTTTTGTTTGTATATGTTATGTTTATGCATTCTCATGGCCCAAGTGCATCATGTATATGGCCAAAACCTCTATATATGTGCCAAAGATTATGATATTGGCTATTAGATGAAATTGGTTTAGGAGCCAGTGGCCACTAGGAAAAAATGGGTATCTTCAGCTCTACTGAAATACCTTTTTACTTTCTTTATATACATAATGTATAAGGAAAGTATTGTGATGGAGTCGAAAATTCGAGTTCGAGTTTTCGACGGGAGAGCACATTTCAAGCATGCCTGATCACGAATCGAACATTTTTGAAGTGATGTCTGTGTGTGTGTGAAAGTGTGTGTGTGTGTGTGTGTGTCAGTGAGTGTGTGGAGACGATAACTGACGAACGAATGGACCGATTCGAACGAAATTTGGTACAAAAATCCGATCCGTAAACACTGGAAGCCTATTGTTTTTATACGCAATCGAATGTTCAGAACCCTCCTAAATATTCGAGTGAAATTTTGAAAAAATCGTCAAAAAATCAAAACCGCTAATAAAGTTACGCAAATAGACATTTCTTATGTAATTTTTCATTAGAAAACGATTGGCATAAATTCTAGAACGCTAACATGAACCGTTCTCGAGATATTGCACATTTTTCAAAAAAATTATCAAAAAGTTATATAAAATAAAAAAAAAAGTTCCTATTGAGAAACATGTTCACTTTTCATATGTAATACCATGCGATAAATTTGGTGGCATCATTCTCGTGGATCTAGCTCGTTCCATTTATGAAAAAAGATACATTGAGTAATACTTTTGTATTTGAACTCCAATAGTCATTTATCTGCTGTAAGAATAACTTATTTCTTTGCCCATAACACTTGGTGAGATTTTGGCGACAAATTTGGTGGAATGTCGCCAACTTGTCGACTTTTTTAAATGTTGCTAAATTAGCGAAAAACTCGCCAAATGGATAAAAATGACGCTAAATCAGTGATGGCTCATTGATGATGACGACATGGAAAATGACGACTCTGGCGAAATTAAATATCTTGGAAAGAATATAAATAACTACTATAAAAATAATTTTTTTTTTTTTACTGTAAAAGTAGTAAATTTATTGCATTATATAAGGAAAGTCATCTGCTGCCCACATCAGATTTTTATAATTTGAAATAAGAAAATTAAATATAAGAGAGATAACTGTATGGTTTTTAAGATTTTTATTAGAATGTTTCAGTACACCAGAAATTTTTACACTGATTTCTCATACATATAACAGTATTTTTTTAGTTATTAAATTAAATATTACCATCCTAATTTCTTTTTGTACTTAAAGCACACATACTAGTTAGTGTGTAAAAAATTCCTGTGTTTTGTTTTTGCTCATAATTTGTTTTTTTAAAATATATTCTTTTAAAATGCTTAAAGCATTGCATGTCAAATATTAACTAAATGTATATATTTTAAAAGCTATTTTTCTCTGTAATAAGAAATATTACCTTTCTAATTTTTTTTGTACTTAAAGCACACATATTAGTTAGTATTTCTACCAAGTTTCAGAAAAAAATATTAGGGGTCATTTTTTTTTATAGCCCATTAAATTTGCCTATCAATCCGAAGGTGATTTTTGCAATTTTCATGTAATAACAATATTAAAATATATATTTTTTACTCTTTTGATATGGCACCTATATTCCTGATACAAATAGCTTTAAATTGGTAGCAGAATTATTTAATTTGAGCCATTAGTTAGTTCTCAAGCTATTACATTTTTAAACATTAGTGCAAAATCCAAGATGGCCACCATTTTGCAAAAATGACCATTTTTCAAATGCCTGTATCTTAGCCATTATTGGGATATATACATTACGAATTCAGAGTTGGGGGTTTTATTACCATACTAGCCGCCTTTGGCGACCAGCCTGTTCGCCACCCCTGAAAATTCTGACCGTGGCAAATTCTGACCGTTGCAAACTCGCTGGCGCGAACTACCAGAAAGGTGTAAGGTAACTGTTTAGACGGCCAGGAAGTGCCACCCAATTTAGACCGGAACTCATTGGGGGAGGCATCCACAGGAACCGTACCCTCCTTCCTCTACCACCAACCTCTCGGAATTACTTACGGTCCCACATGTTTAACGTGATCGTACTCCGCGTGAATACGGCGGCAGTTTCGGCAGTGGCGAGAGTCGAACCCGGGCCTACCGAGTGCAATTCATGCGCATATTTAAAAAAAATCCATGACTATGGAGCAACAAGTTTTTCTTAAAATGGGTGTTTTCACATGGAATGACCCACTCTATACATAGCTATAAAATTATCAAGTAGGTCCACGTCACCCATATATTTGTTGTAATTTCTGATGAGTTTGGGTTGCTTTATGGATATAGATATTTTTTCTTTTGAGTACCTTTTGGCCATTGCTGGTGGTTCAATTGTATCGCAGTTAGTAGCCATTGAGACGACAGCATTATCATTTCAACGTACTACTGCAATGTTGTGTTTCTTATCAAAGGCGGATTCAAATGTTCCACGTTTTTCCTTTTTCATTTTATTCACCGGTATTATGGGGCATTTTCTGATGAACATAAGCACCAAACTTTGTACCCGAAATGAACAGGTTTTCTCTTCATAAACATTTTACAAAAATGTTGACCATAGTATGGTATCATTTTTCATCGATATAAAGATGTGTTGAAAAAACATCATATTTCATAAAATTGGCATTTTAGATATTTATATATGGCCGAACCTTTGCCAATTTATCGGTTTTATCCAAAGCACTATTACCTGCCATATGGAGATTCTTCTTTATACTAGTATATATCGCACGAGACATTGTTGCATGTACTAATGGGCAACTGACATTATCAGCAATTGACTAGTGTACTTTTTCTTGAGGATATCCAGTGCAAAGGTGAAAGTCTATAAAGCGTGTCAACATTAGAAAAGAAAGAGAAAAATTTTGAATATTATTCTGATGTGCATATATTTCAAATTCTTGAGAGATATGCTCCAAGAGATTCTTTAAAATACATTCATGGTCTCGAGATTGTGCATTTTTCCCATAATTATATCTTTTCTTGCATTTTCTGTAGATTCCTTGTCATCAGGCACTGTCGCATATATGGGCGAATACTTTGACCAAGAAATTTCTCCTTTCTTTTTCTTAGATGAGTTGGATGTTTTATTATGTTTTTTAGATGAAGAAATTTCAACCTCAACCGTTATGTCTTTCGGTATTGGCAATTTATCTTCGTATATGTCATCATCAATGCATTCTTCATCTATCAAAACGTCGAGGCCCGGTGGAATTATAACTAAATCAGTTTTATCTTCACAATCTTCATCTGATGAAAATTCTGAACCATTATCATCTAATTTTTGCAGGAAGCTTTTTCTACAACATACGGCTTCATTCAACGTTAGAAATTGTTATTTTCGAGATATAGACTTATCTGAAAAGGAAATCCAATTGCAAATAAAATATCAGTTTATGTTCATTCATACACTGTTAAGGACTGACGTTGCGTTTTCGCAACATTTCAAATAACTGTTATCTACAATAATAAAAACAAAAAATGTCCTTACCATTCGACGCCATTTCGTAAACTAACGTCTGTAGAAAATAAGAATTGCTTCATAATTTAACAGGACCTGTGCTGCCATATGTGAGAGCAACTCAAAGTTAACAAATAAAATTTTGCAAAAAAGACTCAATACAGATATTAATTTCTCTAAAAATTTACAAACTAAAACAAAAATCTATTTTTTTCCAAAAACACTGAAGCTTTTTCTACAACATACACAAAAAATATTTTAAAACACTACTTAGAAAATAATTTACAAATATTTAAATTAATGTTGCGAAAACGCAACGTCAGTATCTAATGGGTTAAATATATAGGAAAGTGCGGACCAGTTAGAGATGCTTGGCACTACTCATAAAAAGACTTCAATTTTGCTATATAGTTGAATATTTTCACCTTGCTTTGAAAGAAGCATGAAGCATAGGGATCAGTAAAAAGAAAATATTTAGTAGAAAATATTTAGTGATAGATGCATCAGTCATACTGTATAAGTATTAAAATCAATTCATAAAATATAAATACTATATCATGTTCAACCAGTTTAAAAGAATTTTTAAATGAGGAAATCAAAGCAATTTCTCTGGCCATATTTTTCTGAATTTTTGCAATTTTTTTTTTTTTTCAGAAACTGAAGTGCAAATGGGTTTCCAAGACATGCTAATCATACCATCAGTAAAAGATCGTGGTGTTCTGAAAGATGTTAAACATAACTTGATTACAAAATCTGAAAATGATACTGAAGGACTAAGTGTAGAGAATTTCATAACATTGGCCCAAAATGGGGTTTTAAGTATGTGAAAAATACTTATTTTTTCTCATTTATTTTAGTTTTGATTATTTATTTACTATAATGTCAGTATATATATATATATATATATAAAAATAAATTAGTAAATCCAAAGTTAGAATGTATGTAGTAACTCATAATACACTATTCCAAAATTTTTTACAAAATACAAAGAAATATAAGAAATTAAGACATAAAGAGGAAATAATAAAGCGTAATGCAGGTCATAAAGACAAAGACAATCAACAAATTTCAAAAATGAGGAATGCAAATAAGAAAACAAAAAAATCAAGCAAAAAAGCTTGCACATGGAAGAGATTTAGGCTTACGATACGTTCATTTCGAAAAAATTCGCTTCGGGTCCATATATCCCTTCGAAATGAACACAAAAATGCTTGTTTCTGAAACACAAGATAGATTTTATCTATAAACTTGTGTTATATGGACGACAAGCATATAGAATGGAACAATAAAGGAAATATAAATACCTCAAAACACACCTCATCAGCGCAACCATGACGAGCAAAATATGACTAGAGCAATGTTGCCATATGCCAAAAAGAAAAGATGTGATTTGCTGTTGCCAAAGAGAGTAATAAAAACAGTACTGCGCAAAAGCAATAAATTGAGTTATTCAACAGTTAAAGCTTCAAGATAAAAGATGAAAATATAATTTCAAGAGAATGAAGAAGTACGGCTAAAATAAGATAATAAGGGGAGAATAAGAGAATTTAGGCTAATCGAAACTTATTAACTATACTATTTACTAAATAAGCAGGATATTGATACATTTTACTGGTAATTTTGAGGTTATTAATGTGCAAAGCATGAAATTTTTTATCTGATAATCTATAAATTCTAAAAAGTTGATTAAGTATAATATTTCTAAACAATTGAATCGAGTTGCAGGAATTAAAACGTAATAATTTATTAATATTAAATTTAAAAAAATCTTTTTTATCATATAAATTAGTAACTATCCCAAGAGCAGGTTCTATAATTAGATTTAAATCCAAATAATAAATATTATTACTAATAGAAGTTTCATTAGGTATTAATTCCAAATTATCCGGATAGAAATCTATATCTATGACATAGTTATCAGTAAATACAAGACAAATCAGATCATCTACATATCTATAAATTTTATAATCTGTTGAAGTAAAGAATTTTTCATATTGATATAGGTATAAATTAGCTAACATACTGCTACTACAGCCACCTTGTGGAACACCTGAGACTTGTAAGTATAATTTATTACCTTGAAAGATATAATTATTGAAAAGAACAAAATGGAGGAGCTTAGGAAAATTGGTAAATTTAGTAAGATTAGAATGATTAGTAATATAAGCATTATATAAAGCTAAAATGACATCATATAGATCAGTGATCTTAATATTATTAAAAAGATCTTTAAAATCAAAAGTTTGAAATCCTATTATTTTACCAAGCGTTTTTAATTTATTTTTTAATTCTTTACTGTTATTTAGAATAATGTAGCTATCACCAGAATCTCGTAAATTACTATTTAGTACATTTAAATAATTTAGTAATAATTTACTAGCAGTAGTAGAGTATGAATTATGACCACTAGTAACAGTTCTAAATTTAATAGGATTTTTATGAAATTTAGGTATAAGCACAATATATGGAAATGTCAAAAATTTATTATTAATATCTAAATCACTATACATATTGATAATTTTCAATTTGATACTATTAAGAGAGTGTGAATCAATTTTAAATAGACTATTATTTTTTAAATAATCTAGAAGATATTGAATATAGAATTTTTTACAAATAATAGCATAATTATTGGAGGCTTTATCAACATAAGTAACAACAAAAGATCTATGTAAATTATTAACAGATTGCTTTATATTATCCATATTATATATAGATCTAGATAAATTAATACTACAAATAGCATTTTTAATAGATCTCAAAATAGTAAATTTCCACATATTAAATGCCTCTAAAGGCTGAGCATATTTAGAAGCTAATCCATAAATAAATTTATCAAGGTCCAGATTGATTGACTTTAAGACTTGTTTAGAATTATTACATGATGATAACGGTCTAAACAATTCCCAACAAAATTGAAAATACCGAGCAATATTTATCAAATTATATAATAACAAGAATAAATATATTTGCCAGTCACTAAATCAAATAAGATGTATAATTCATAATAGTTTAAGTAATATAAAGAGTATGGCATTAACACATATAAATAATATAAATAATAATAAAAAAATAGTTGCTTATATAAAAATATAAACATCTAAGTCCATGTAAAACCTAATAAAATGTAAGGAGGATATTACAAGATAAAAAGAAATGATTATCAATATAAATATAATCAATTCTAAACTAGATTAATTAAAACACAAGGTATAATAATAATATATATATATATATATATATAATAATAGAAGTTTGAAAATCCAATGAACGAAAAGTAAGAAGATGTAACACGATAAACCTAACTTTTTAAAAACACCCACAGAATAAAATATAATACAGCAAATCATCAATCAAATGGATTAAAAATACAAAACACTAGCTATCAAGTTACAGAAAATCAACCAAATTAAAAGGTATGGAAACAAAAAAAAAAAAGAAAAACTTAAACTAAATTCAACTATCTAACTGGCGTACAAAACAAATGTAAAAATCAATAAATCCTCAAGCATATGGAAAAAATAAAAAAATTAATATCGAATCAACAAGTCAATGAAAAATATAATACAAAGGTATGGAATCGAAATAAGTATAACAAACGAAATCAAGCACAAACGCCTTACACGTGAACGAGGCTCTAAGCCTAAATCATGAATTGTTAACCTCTACAAAAATCTAATCATGTCCAAGTTTTTTGTAGAAGCAAACTCAAAAATGTATGTTTCTGAAGAAATAGATAGATTAAATCTATGAACTATTTCTACTTGGACATTAATATATATAAATTAGTTTAATTTACATGCAGCTCTTTAAATCTCTGTTTTAAATTTACACAGAATTGATAAAATATAGTTTTATGTTTCAGAAACACACTGTCATATTCATGAATTCCTTGAGAGAAGTGAAATTCAGCTAATATCAACACCACCAGAACCTAGAGTATGTTCACATCAAATATTTTATTTGCATGTTATAAAATTTTGTTCCAGTGTTATTAAATTAAAATGTTTGTATATCATTTATGTACAGTCACTAAAAATGCAAATATCATATGTAATTCACTTTTGCATGATAAAACAAAAAGCATTTTGAATAGTTTCCTCCTAATACTTTCATATCAAATCTAAACTTAATGAAACATAATTTTGATTTTTGCATAAGATTTTTGATATTGAAAAGTATATTAAATTTTAATTTACATAAAACACTAACTGCAAATAAAGGTATATACACACAAAAGAGGTGAAGAGGGGGTCAGGTTCGAGCCGAATACCCCACCTCAACAAAGTAGCTTATGCCGACGGAGAAGGGGGTCGACTGGGTTTTCTATCTGTCATCAAGCAAGACTGCTACCAAGGGAGCAAAATCATTCACCAGGCGGAAGTCAAAAGATGATCCTAATGAGTCTCGACTCCTATCGTCTACAGATCTTAGGACTGGACATAAAGACCAAGCTTTTTCCCCCAACCTGGAAGAGTCTGCTGCATGAGCCCAAGTGGCACATTCCCGGGAACAATCCACAGTTTAGTTTACTCCCGATTAAAAGGACCAGAGCTATAAGGAGCTAAGATCTGCACACCATCTTTAAAAGTGGGCCGCCCCAAGGGGAGAAGGTTCAAGCCGAACTTCCTATGGCAACCTGGAGGTTTATGCTTAGGAAAAAGGGGGTCGATAGGTTTTGTATCCGCTACCAAGCTAGACCAGGACCAGGGAAGCTAGGTCAGCGAAACCATTCACCAGACGAGGTGCGAAGATTGTCCCCACTCCAGTGTGGACACAGTTTCTCTCTGCCATCTGGAAGAGTCTGCTACATGAATCCGAGTGGGAACTCTCAGGAGCATTCCACAACTTAGTATACCTCCCTGTTAAGAGGACAAGAGCTAAGATCTACACACCACTTTTAAACTCAGGACGAGTCGGACGGTCTGGGTCTTCAACACCACTTTTAAAGGTGGACCACCCTGGGGGGAAGGAGGGGATCAGGGCATATTTCCTGTCAGATTAGAAATTTCAAGAAAAAAAAAAAATCAAGAACATATGAGACACTTTAGAGTCATACAGGTTCTCTGGCTATTTTAAAAGTCAATAAGTTTTCTAAATACTTGCACTGTTGGTAATAAGTGGAAATAATCTATCAATAGAAATTTTATTTTAAGATGGGTCTAGTCCAAATAAAAGATATGGCAGCGGTAATGAATGGGAACGATTAGAAGTTACACAATATGAAAATGTAGTCAATTATGTGAGATTTAACAGTAATTTTTCCTTAATTTAGAACACTTTTCTAAAATTCACTGGAATGTTCTACAATGTAGTTGTAGAAAATTATAATTCAATTTTTAAGCATAAATGTATTACATAAAGTTTTATTTTGCAATTTATTTGAAAAAGTTTACTAATTAAATAAAACTATATATTGAATCAGATCTAGTAGTTAAGAAAAAATTATGAAAAAGGATCCAAACATGAAGGAAGTTGATTATTGGGGCTTGAACACAAGTTTACACTAAAAATAATAGCATTTATTAATTTTAATTAAAATTATAACACCCTATTTATAGATGGGAATACATCAAATTTTAATATATCCTTTCAAAATGACTGCATTTATTGTGCCTAAATCATTGTTTTAATACATTTTTTTTAAAAATATCTTTTCATTTCATTAACTACATGTTTGAAAATTAATTTTCCCACATAAAACATGAAATTGTTAATGCAGATTGCAAAAATTGAAAATGTCTTTACAGTTAAACAATTTGCCAACAAATAAATGGAACACAACACATTAAAGACTTATTAACATATGAAAGTAAAATTTTGGGCCAAATGTAAGCCATATGGTTGCCAAATGAGCTATTTATTTTCATTAAAAAAAATAGGGAATTTCTCCCGAAACTTATCAAATATCAACAAATTTGCATATTTGCTTGAAAATTGGTAGAAAATGTACAAATTGGGGCCTTGTGAGAAAACACACTGTCTGAAGAAGTCAAATAGAGATCAGTTTTAATATACGTTTTACAGCCGCAAATTTTATTTTCTCAGCATTTTGGACAAGAGTAACTCAAATTAATTTTGGAAATCGGGATTCGCTTTTTCAAACACTTAATAAAAAGAATGAAAATATCAGACCAATATTGCATTGCACAAATGCAGAAACGATGTACAGTCCAACGTCTCAAATCTGGAATCTTGTCAGAATTTCGGACTTTTCTGCATTTTAGGTCATTTTTGAAAAAAAAGTATGGATCGCCCCCCCCCCCCCCCTTTTCCGTAATTTGAACTTTCTAAATACCACTACAAAACGGAAATTTGAACATTTAAGCAAAAATATGAAATAAACAAATACTCAAAAAGAAAATTCTTATTTATCATACACCTTTAAAACAATTTAAACTTTTTTGCCAAACATTTCTATAATGGTGCATTGTCTAATAATTTTGTTTTTCTAAAGTAAATTTTTCTTTAATTTTAATGACATAGCTTCTTGTTTTGTTACAAATCTCCTTTGTTCCAGTTCTTTAGTAATGTTGTTCAGTAACCCTTCTAAATTAAGAAACCTTATCTTCATTAACATCAACATCGTCATGGTCGCTAACTATGTAACTGCAACAGAGTGCCACTTATGCATGGCTCTGCAACAGAGTCACCTGTGTTTCTTTTGAGGTTTAAGAAACCATGAAAAATTTACAAAATATGAGAAAATCAAATGTGGAGGGAGGAAAGGCTGTGATACATGTTTGAAGGGGGCCAGCAATTTTTATGGGCGACCTAGGCAACAAGATAAAAGATTTGAAAGCACGTTTTACTGCTTGAAAATTAGACAGACAATGGATTGAGCCCTACCTTGTATTCTCCTTCCACCAATTACAGTAGTGGACCAATTATCTAGAATCTTTCAAACCGTTAGCTTTCCGTATTTCTGATCCATCGCCAAACCGGATTCCAAATAAAAAGAGCAAAATAGGGTTGATATAAAGTTGAAAGTTGATATTTTTACTAATGAGATTAACTGTGCTGTTGCGAAGAAGTTAAACTCTTCAGATATATGAGGGGGGGGGGGGGGTAGGTTCTGCAGATGAAACAATTCATTGAAGAATGGGATCCATACTATAATGAAGTGAATAAATAAATTTTCTTGAGTGTTTTGCACTTAGGGAAGGGTTAACATCAACAACATGATTCGCTCTTAATCCACGAGCCGATCTGCTGGCGTCTATTTTTATATCCGGTGTAAAAATCAACTCCTACATTTTCATGTCATTTTTGGGGTTCAGAAAGTTGACTTATATACCGGAAACGATATTTGTATAAAATGTAATTCAATATAAATAATCTTACACTGTTGTTTTAAATCTGCGACTTTGGCAGTCCAATAGTTAAAAAAATCTGATGTGGGCAGCACATGACTTTCCTTATATAATGCAATGAATTTACTACTTTTACAGTAAAAAAAGAATAGATTATTTTTATAGTAGTTATTTATATTCTTTCCAAGATATTAAATTTTCGCCAATGAGTCGTCATTTTCCATGCTGTCATCAATGAGTCGTCATTGATTTAGCGTCATTTTTATCCATTTGGCGAGTGTTTCTTTAATTTAGCAACATTTAAAAAAGTCGCCAAGTTGGTGACATTCCACCAAAATCATCGCCAAAATCTCGTCAAGCTTTATGGACAAAGAAATAAGTTATTCTTACAGCAGATAAATGACTATGTTGAAATACAAAAATATTACGCAAAGTATCTTTTTTCATGAATGGAACGAGCTAGATTCACGAGAATGATGTCACCAAATTAATCGTATGGTATTACATATGAAAAGTGAGCATATTTCTCAATAGGAAATATTTTTTCTTTATTTTATATGACTTTTTGATAATTTTTTGAAAAATGTGCAATATCTCGAGAACGGTTCATGTTAGCGTTCTAAAATTTATGTCAATCGTTTTCTAATGAAAAATTACATAAATGTCTGTTTTCATAACTTTATTAGCGATTTTGATTTTTGACGATTTTTTCAAAATTTCATTCGAAAATTTAGGGGGGTTCTGAACATTCGATTGCGTATAAAAACAATAGGCTTCCAGTGTTTATGGATTGTGATTTTTGTACCAAATTTCGTACTAATTGGTCCATTCGTTCGTCAGTTATCGTCTCCACAGACTCACTGACACACACACACACACACACTCACATTCACACACACACACACACATACACACATAGGTGGGCAAGACCTGTAAAACGAGGACGCTGTGTGTATCCCATCAAACCGAGAACCCTATTAAGGAATATATTTCTGGTGAAAACGTTAATGATTTTCCAGTTAAAATACAGTATACTTTTCATTTCTACTTCGCAATTGAAAAAAAAATAATTAATTCAAAGTATGTTTTTTTCAACCAAAATGGGGACCTGGTGTTACACACCGTAAATATACACACCGTAAATTGCGGACCCGTTTTACACCCCGCAAATCGAGGACCTGTATCACACACCGTAAATTGTGGACCCGTGTCACACACCGTAAATCGCGGACCCGTGTCACACACCGTAAATAGCGGACCTCTTTCACACACCGTAAATTGCAGACCTATTTCACACACAGTAAATCGTGGACATGTTTCACACACAGTAAATCGCGGACCTGTTTCATACATCTACAAACAGGGGACCTGTCTCATAGATACATCCAGAGACATATATACAAAAATAGTTTTTGGGTGTCAAACCTCCCGCTTAGTTTGATTTTTGTTTAACATGGATCCGAAGCATCGCTAGGCCTTTTTGGGGAGGGCTCAAGCCCCTCCCGCATAATGTGTGTAAGGAAGCGTCCCCCCTCCCCCCCAAAAAATCAAAATAGTATAAATATATTCTTTACTATTTCGAATAATATTTATATTTTCGCATTTAAAGTTTGAAATTTTCAACGTATTACCCTCTCGCTTTTCTGCAGTGAAATTTCTCTAGTTCTAAATATTAGCCACTTGAGATCGGATATCTTATTAAGCTTAAGAAATAAGTAAAACGGTAGTAAACAACCATCTGACACTTATCCAGTCTCGGTCTGAACCATTGACATTATAGGCGCCTGAAGAATTTTTTCCAGGATTAGGCAAAAGATGCATTGCACACACGCACGCACATACATGCATAAAATATACAATGAAATCTGTAAAATCCACAGAACAGGAGGCGGCAAATGCCAGTCTCCGGCGCCTATGATTAACAAATGTCATAGTCTATAAGGGGTAATTAGGTATCGTCGGAAATAGGATAGGCTTTTGATATAGGATAGGCTTTTGATTTAAGAAGGTTTTAAACAGTCTGAAAAATTGAATTTGCTTTTTATTAAACGAAAATTAAAAACCACTTTTTCTCATTTTTGTCCTGCTGCAAATCAATTGTTATTTTATAAAATAAATTATCCTAAATTGACAAAATTGTATAACTGTTTATGAACATTGATAGAGAAAGTTTTTATTATTTTATTTTGAAATTAATATAAAAAATATATTTTCCTAAATTTTCGATCATGGTGCATTGATATATTATTAATTATTATCTGAAAACCTCATTTTGCAATGGTCACTCAGTTCAATATCAGAGTTATCACTTATCTTTTATTATGATTTTACAGGTTTCAAATACATTTAACAAGTTGTATTGTTTAATTTCATATTTCTTATGCATGTACGTTTTGAAAACAAAACTGCTTTCCCCTTTTCGGGTAAAACTTTAATAGGATTTTTTATTAAACTAACATGATAGTATTAATAATGATAATACATTTACATTTTATTGCAATAGGAGAGGTACATACTTTGCTGTGTAACTATTTATTATACTTTACTTATAATTTTTTGTAGGGATTTAAAAAGCTTCAAATACTTAACAAAAGCAAAAATAATTGAAAATTTTCGAGCATATCATGAATTAAAAATCCACGATCAAAAATTGGCATAAAAGGAGGATTTTTAAATAAAAATTTCATAAATACTGATTTAAAATAATAAATTTCCGCATGTTAACATGGAAAATTATTAAGGCATAGCTGTTATTTATGTTTATACAAGCAAACACGGGCACCGGCATGGGAGAGCCATGCCCCCCCCCCCCCCTTTCAGTTTTCGATTTTCTATATAATAAATTTTTTTTAAAGATTTCAACATTTTTTAACTTTGAGAGAGTTATATTTGCTGATACGGTTCCAAACTGTCATATGAAATAGACATGCAATTAAAAATGAAACTGCACTTCCCCAAAGTTTTCACAACATTTATTAGAAGAAAAAACAATAAATGCGGATGATCCGCATTAAAGCGACCCCCCCCCCTCCCACCTCAAAGCGCCAACGTACTTGGTGAACGACTCCATATCCAGAAGAGTATATGCGAGAATTGAGAGTTAAATTTAAAATACGTATTGATTGAATGCCAAACGGGATAGGAGGGTGGGAGGAAGACGCTTTTCGCTCTCTTAAGATATGGAAATTCATAAAATTGGTCTATATAAATTCAAATAATTTCGTTAGAATCGTTATGCTGAACATACGTTACACAGTCAAACCTCGATATAAGGTATAAGGTCACCCTTACGTATTTGAAAAAACTGACCCTATAAGCGGGGTGATCTTATATGTGGATATGGAACATTTCAGCCTGAAGCGATGGTAATTTAACTGCATACTGATCAGTAGTGTAAACATGAAATAAAAATAAAATTACATTACATTTTAATTTAATTCATTTAGAACTATGATAAATACTACAAAAACAGTTTTGATAAGGAAACAAAAAACACGCACTCATTGAAGCTCCCCTTCTCCCCCCCCCCCCTTCCCAGAAGAAGAAAAGTAAGTCTCTATTGTCTATTTTTAGATTTTGGATTTAGGTACAATTGTGCAGCTTTAGCGGCACTTTCACTTTGCCCATTGTTACGAGAATGTCAAACTCTATAACTCCGTTTGTCGAGTTGACAAAATTGTCTTTTTGTGTAGACACCAAGGCAGGATGGCAAAAGGAGCAATTTGGCGGCAGGTACAAGGTAGAAAAGGGTGGTGGTCCTGAATTCCCTTGGGTAATTTGCTGCTGGTGAGAGTCGAACCCTTTTTCATTTTCCCCTGTTGTAGAGTAAAAGGTTGGGTGTGATGTAAACAAAATCCTGGTCACGTTTGGATAATGCCCAGTTGCCCATCGAAACAGACTGCTTTAACTGCAGACACAACTTCATTGCATTATTTAAAGGTTTACAGTATAACCTGAATAACTTAGAGCTTTATAGGTATGTACATGTGTTACAACCATGGGCAGATACAGACATTGCAAGAGGTGGAGGGAACCATTCAAAAGGAGGGCCCAACATTCAATTTCAACTTTGTTCCCATACGCATAGAACTAATGTTAGTTTTCATCATAAAGGGGGGGGGCACTAGGTCTCCCGGCTCCCCTCTCAATCCCCGCTTGGTTCCAACCAGTGACGTAACTATAAGCTTAGGGGCCCTTAGCACAGTTTCAAAGGAATCTAAGAAAAAATGGCCGAGGGAAAATATAGCCGTGGAAAAAATGGCAGAGGAAATAAATGGCCGCTGAAAAATTTTATTGTAAATGAGGGGACCTTTATTTTTAGCTTTGCCCCAAATAGAGGTAATGCCATTTTTGTAAATTTGTTTACACCCTGGATCAGGATATTTTATTCTTCCGATCTCCCTCTAAAGATAATTTTATATAGCAGAAACAGAGATTCTGATACTTAATTTGGGAGAATTAAATGGTTTAATAGAGTGCTTTGAATAACAATATCATTTAGAATACAAAGAATTTGCAAATAATTGTGAATTTAAAGTTTTTATATTATATATTCCGTACGAATAACAGATATACCTGCTAGTAATTCCATATATTTAATCAATGATTGAACCCATTGGTAATATTTTAGCGTATTCCGATTTATAATGAAATATTAGTTTTACAAAATTTATAGTCAACACTTCTATTGTATGATATGAAAATGTGAGTTACATTTTAATTGCATAAATAAAGGTCTAGATCTTATAAAACTAAAATAAAGGTGTTGATCCTATAAAATTGGTTTTTGTTTGCTAGTTTTCTACTTCTTTAGACACATTAGGTTCAAAATCCAAGGAATGAAAATATGATACGAAAGGCAAATATATGACAAATGTGAGATTTCTAACTTCTTCGGTATTGAAGTTATTATTCTAAAAATACACGTATACATTCCTATTGCGCGGCCCCAGGATGGACTGGGATGATAATTTTCAAAATTCAATAATACTGAATCCGTATCAGTCATTATCTGAGCTATCTATATCTATAACAGTTTCCGATAAATAAATGTTTTATGCAAAAATTTTTGAAACGAAATTAGAAAATATACCGTAAGTGGAAATCTTTAGTGACCTACTACCCTATACCTCTTCTTAAATTGGATGCTGAATCCCTATCATTTATCATCTAAGCTATCATTTGTTATCAAAGATTTTAAAAGAGATCGAACCTTTTACAAAAGATCGGATTTTTTAAATAAAAAATATTTAAAATTTTTAAATAATAAATTACATATAAAATCTTTTTAGGCAATACATTTTAAAGCATATTTATCTTTTATAATGATTTTTTGATTAAAAAAATGCTAACATTTTATTAGCTTCTTCACGTAATTTATCGTACTATATTTCATTCGATGTATTTAATATATCTGGGATATCATGCTCCATAGCAAAAAATAAAATTCCCAATATCTCGAAAACCTCTCTTAATAATAGGGTCTACCACTATTCTGTTAAAGTAACTTGCAAAGCCTTCACAACATTTGTTAATAATGAATGTATTTCAAATTTCCTACTGTTTATTTTAAATAAAACATATTGAGAATTCCGCATTTTGCAAATCGCATTTAATTCACTTATAAATAGAAAAAAATATATATTAAAAGTAATCTGACGTGGGCAGCACATGACTTTTCCTACAGACACAAATATATTTTTTTATTTTGTATTTCATGCTGCGTTAAATTGAGTTTAATTGCAGAAAACCACATGGACACTTTTCTGATATTATATCGAATTTGCATTTTTAATGTACCTTAGTTTCATTCAGCAACTGCTCTTTAAAGTCTTCATCAGCTCCTCGATATTCTTTATTCGAATTGCAGTAACATCTAATCAGTACGAGGGTAACCCACAAGTGATTTATCTACCGAATTTTGTGAAATTTGATCAATTAGGTTTTTAGCTAGAGTGGATACATAGGATTTTTGAGGGTCATTTCGCAAATAAAGGCGGTTTCTTTTATACTGAATCATACCGAAAAGTAATTAGCACCAGGGTCACGCACAAGTGACTTACCAACCAAATTTTATGAAATTTGGTCCATTAGTATTTGAGCTTCAGTGGATACATACATCACACAGACAGACCACACACACAGACGTCACGCTAAAAATAGTTCATTCGTGTTCTACAGGTCCCGAAACATGGAGATCCGTAGAAAACTCCAGATGTGATTCTCGGCATTATTCCAATACTTTATCTATACATTAGCATGTATTGCAGCGAAAGTAAAAATATATTACAAGAAGGAAGATCAGTCATATATAAAACATTGGTTATGAAACACTTTCCAACTGCAATGTAATTTTATTTAAACATCTCTGAAATGCGATACATTCAGAAGTGATATTTTTAATAATATTTTAATAAAGTTAAATAATTTTGCGTTAAAGAAATTCAGCAATTCTTATACAACTTCTCTTAGAGCTTTATGTGTTTACATTCTACATGCGTGACAATTAGGCTTCATTGTAGAAATAATCAAAGTTTGATGATCATTTAAACTCAAAATATTGTAATTGAGTTGGTGCAGTATATAGATGCACAGAAAAGATAAAAAATAAAGCGGTTTTAAAACGGATACAACACTAAATATAAATAAAAAAGAATTAAAAATCACGATTACACTGGGAAAACAAGTGGTTGGCATATTTTATTTTGAAATGTGTCACGTGATCCCTTCATATAATATGGATGCAATTATTATTTTAATTGTTACTTCAAAATATTCCGAACATATTTTGCTGATTTCTTTTTATATACTATATGGGATAATTCGACTATTTCCTAAAATTTTCGAAGCAATTTCTGAATTAATTTCGCTTAAATAATGTTTGAATAATTAGGTCCCTTAGAGTTCATTGTATTTAATTATTTCAATCTGGGTCCAATCCAAAACTAATTAGGTGATATTATTTGTTTACATTCCCGTTTGTCCCACAGCCCGTCTCAGCAACATACTAAATTTCCTTTTGATAAAGTCATTTTTACGGCAGTTATCGTGCGAACGGACAGACAGACAGACACAATGAGCAAAGTCATAAACACTTTTTATCTATGCTGTAAAGTGTTAAAAAGCAACGATATACTAAATTTGAACTAAATTTGAACGTTTAGGGTTCTCGAGCTGTAACGTGTACTTTCCTATTGTTGGTTTAAAAAATATAAAGCGAATTTAAAATTTGTGCTTTTTAAATGACTTGTCTTGTTGCGTTTTGAAAGATAATATTATTGTAATGATTTTCTGTAGCACTTGTCTCTTAGTCTAACTATCCCACATTCCGACAAATTTGACTACTTTTTAATATGCTGTCAAATTACTGAAAATGCTGCCGAATTGATAACATGATACTAAATTAATGACAATTATACACCCAATTAATGAAAATTCAATCTTTTGAAAAATTAAGTTCAATTTCCTTGAAAATCCCTGTCGCCCTGTGGTAATTAGATAATAGTTTTTGTAAATTTGTTTACACACAGGACCAGAATGTTTTTACCTTCAGAGCTAGCTACCTGTGAAGATAATTTTGTATAGCGAGAATAAATATTCTTATACATCCATTAAGGATAATTAAAATAAATACAAGCCGAATACCAGTTGAAAATATACTGTGTCGCAATAAGCAACTCTCGAATAATGTAAATGTTTGATTAATTCGCGTTTCACATTTATTCGTCAAATCGAATATTTTAGTGTGCATACCCCCCCCCCCCCCCTCCCCCCAAAAGAAACTATTGGAAAACTTAAATTGCACAATTCTTTCTTTCAAACAATCTACCCGTACACCAAATTAAAGTCTCAATGTCTTCCCGGAGCATGCTATTTTATCATTTCACATTTCGAACGTTTTTTTCTATAGTGCACACCCATAAATGTGGTCTGGGCCTTCGACATCGACACCCATAAATGAACATTTTTGAAATAGTTCGTCTTTTATCAGATAATTGGTTCATATACCAAATATCAAGCCTCAATCACATTTAAATGGAAGTGTGTCTCATTTATTCGGAAAATCGAACGTTTTGGTGTGCGGCAACACCTAAAGTAACAAATATTGGAAATCTGAAATTGCACACTTTCTTTTCTTCAAACTATTTACCCATATACCAAATTTGAACTATTCTATCACGAAGCATGCTTTTTCTTTCATTTCACCTTTCAAACTTTCCCTGTGTAGCACCCCCCTATGAACATTGCTGGAAAATTGTATTCATTATGTGTTTTTTTATCAAATGATTTGTCCATATACCAAATTTCAAGCCGTTGAAAAGGAGGCGATTTTCATTTGTTTGTCAAATCGAATATTTTATTGTGCGGCACCCCCCTGCTTTAGCAAATGTGGGAAAACTGAAAGTGCACACTTTCATCCTTTCCAACTATCTACCTGTACACTAAATTTGAAGTCTCTATGTCATCACAAAGCATGCTTTTTCTATCATTTCACCTTTCAAATGTTTCTGTGTAGGGTAATCACCCCCTTATATACACATTTTTTAAAAATTCCGTTTTTCTTGGGTATTGTATCAGATTATTGGCCCATATATCAAATTTCAAGCATCTATCACATTTCAAATTGACGTTTCTCATTTATTCCGAAAATCGAACATTTTGATGTGTGTCATCCCTACGGTAGAAAATATTGGAAAATTGAAACTGTACACTCTCTGCCTTCCAAACTATCTATCCGCACAACACATTTGACATCTCTATCTCATCCCGAAGCATGTTTTTTTTTTTTTTTCATAAATTCATCTTTCGAACGTTTTTCTCTGGAGCACCCCTTAAACGAACATTTAAAAAAAACTGTATTCGTATTGAGTGTTTTCATCACATAATTAGTCCATGTGCAAAATTTCAAGCCTCTATAAAATTTTAAAGGAGCCGTTTCTAATTTATTTGGAAAATCGAACATTTTAAGGTACATGAAGGTCTATTTTGCCCACGAAGTTCTTTCGAACATGAAGGTATATTTTGCTCCTCGGACCTCTGCCATTCCCCGCTGACGGGAGTTTTTGAACTTTTTTTTTCTTGCGGAAAATAAAATCCCATGATCTCATGTAAACTATTACCAAGTTTGATAGCATACTGTCCAGTAGTTGTCCATTTATGGCCATTTCTAAGTGGAACTTTAATTGTAAAGACTCTGTATAAACTCTTTCTCAAAACGTTCGAATACCTACCTACACTCTTTGGCCATTAGACGAATATTTTAGTGTGCGGCACCCCCCTGCTTAGCCGCAAAGAAAGATTAGTGTCAATCATTATCCCCTTGGAGTCCCAAATGAGGGGTGAAATACATTCTTCCCTGAAAAATATCTTCTCTACCGTGGGAAACTTAGAGCAAGGGGCATTCTTCTGATTTTCACCAAAACCTGTGTTCATTGCTTTTTGCTGAAAACGATTTTTTGTTGCATATAATATTTTTTTACGCATACGTGTACATGTACATAAACATTTTATAATATGTTGAAATTATATTATTTCTGCAATGAAACACGCATTTTCTGGATATCGTTTGTGCGATATTTCAACATTTAATTCAAGCTAAAATGACACGAGTATTTACATATTTTTAACATTTTACAGCATAGTTGAAAAGTGTATATGACTTTGTTCATTTTGTCTGTCTGTCTGTCCGCTTGCACGATAACTGCCATAAAAATGAATTTATTAAAATGAAATTTTGCTATATTATTCAGACAGTAGGTAGGACATATGGGAAAATAAATGAATAATAACAAACAATTAGTTTTGGATTTAACCCGGGTTGAAAAAATGATATGCATTAAATCCTATGGAACCTAATATTTCAAACATTTTTTAAGAGAATTTGAAATTCACAAATTCCTCCGAAAGTTTTAGGAAATATTCAAATTATCCCATAAAAAAATGAAAAAAATTCCGCAAAATATATTCAGTAGTTTTTAAAATAAAATTTTAAATAATAATTACACCTATATTATATGAAGAGATCATGTGACCCACTTCAAAATAAAATATGGCATCCATCTTGTGTCAAAATCTTGATTTTTAAAGTTCTTTTTAACATTTTACAACATTGTTGAAAAATGTTTATGACTTTGATCATTCTGTCTGTCTGTCTGTCTGTCCGTTAGCATGATAACTGCTGCAAAAATGACCTTATCAAAATTTTAGTTGTTCAGGTGGTCAGTGGAACCTGTGGGAATAGAAATGAATAACATCACACAATTAGTTTTGGATTGAACCCGGATTGAAAAAATAAAATACATTGAACCCTATGGGACCTAATTTTTCAAACATTTTTTAAGCGAATTTAAAATTCACAAATTGCTTCGAAAGTTTTAGGAAATATTCAAATTATCCCATAAAATATATAAATAAAAATTAGCAAAATATATTCGATAGTTTTTTAAATAAAAATTAAAATAATAATTACATCCTTTTTATGAAGAGATCACGTGACCCACTTTAAAATAAGATATGGCATCCAACTTGTCTCAAAATCGTTATTTTTAAAGTTAGTTATTTTTAATTCATATTTAGTGTTGTATCCGTCCTAAAACCGCCTTATTTTTGCTAAAATTCTGTGCATCTACATACTGAAACAACACAATTACATTATATTCGAGTTTAAATGATTATCAAACTTTGATTATTTCTATAACGAAGCCTAATTTCCACTTATGAAAAATGCAAACACCAAAAGATGTAGAATGTGTTGTATAAGAATTGCTGCATTTCTTTAAAGCAAAATTATTTAGCTCATGGAGTTTGCAATACAGCTGATATGAATGAAACATTCGTTGATTTTACACAAAGAACCCAGACGATTTTTTCAATGAAGTTTGCATAGAGTTAAATTATTTGTATCTCCATGGTTTTAAAATTTTAAATCAAGTAAATTATTATAGTATTGTGATGAATGAAAGAATTGGAAAAATGTTTATGAATGAAATGCTACATTTTTATAGAGGCGATTTATATTTCGATGACGTCATTTGAATAAATTCCATTTGTTTTCGATGAAGTTTTTAAATATAATAAATTATTGCAGTATTATGATAATTTTAAAAATATTACCTAGGAATGTATCGCATTTTAGAGATGTTTAAACCAGGCATTTTATATTTCAATGCCGTTATTTAAATGAAGTTCATTTTTTTCGATGATGTTATAAGTTTCCAAATATAATAAATTAATGTAGTATTTTGATAATTTTAAAAATATTACCGAGGAATATATCGAATTTTAGAGATATTTATATAAAATTGCATTGAAGTTGGAAAGTGTTTCATAATCAATGCTATATGCATGGTTGATCTTGTTAATTTATATTGAGTGTTGTATCCATCCTAAAACAGCTTTGTTTTTGCTTATTTTCTGTGCATCTATATTATGAAATAACGCAATTACAATATATTTGAGTTTAAATAATCAATGCCATCCACCTTGGGTCGAATTCGTGATTTTTAATGTTATTTTTAATTTATATTTAGTGTTGTATCCGTCCTAAAATCGCTTAATTTCTGTTCACCTATATTCTGAAACAACGCAATTACAATATATTTGAGTTTAAATGATCATTAAACTTTAATTATTTCTACAAAGAAGCCTAATTTTCATTTATGGAGAATGTAAACACACCAAGCTGTAACATGAATTGTATAAGAATTGCTGAATTTCCTTAACGGAAAATTATTTAGCTCATGGAGTCTGCAAAATAGCTGATATGAATGAAACATTCATTGATTTTATATTGTCATTAGTCCCACCGGGAGGCAAGTTACCCCCTCCCCCCACTGTTAGGTATACTGTTAGGAAGTGCGGTTTTAATCGATTTTTTTTGCTCTTTAAAGTGAAGTGTAACACACTATAATTGTAATCATTTAGGTTCTTTATACCGATTTTTCAAAAAGATTTTGTAAAATAAAACAAAATAAAATAAAAAAATAAAGAAACTATTAAAAATAAATTATGGTATGAGAAAGTCGAATTTTAGCCAAACTGCAGTTAATTTTCCCCGAATATCGGAACTATATTGAAACGTAATTACATTTAAAAATTTCCTGCGAAAATTGCCAATTAATATGTAAAGTTCTGTTTAAAAGCAAATGACATAATTTTTAGAACGATAATCTACACCGTTCTTGCGATATAGTCGTTATTGATCCAAAATGGGGAAAATCCTAAAACATTATATATTTTCACAATTATTATGTAACAAATAACTTAAGTACATTTTACCAATAATTAATGGACACTATTGTTTAATAGTTAGTTTAATAGTTACTTACTAGATATTAGATATTTTACTTTTCTCCAGAAACACGATATCTCACGAAATAATGAACCAATTTACTTCAACTTTTTGTGCATATTTTAATTGGTAACTGCAATAAGCCTATTCATTTTATTGAGATCTGGTTGAAGAAAGTTCTAATTTGTGTTGCTGTTTTCCAACAAAATAAAAATCTGTTAATCTGTAGTGGAAATCATGAGTTGCATACGTTACTTATCTATATTTCATTTTCTTTTTGAAAGAAAATACGCTGATTTGGAAAAACAATGTTTCTCTATTGTATTCCATTGCAAGTATAATGATAAATTCTGTAAATCGAATGCTATATGCTTAATCAACTCTGTCATATTTATTGAGACCTAATAAGAATGAACAATAGAAAAAGTAAAAAATTAGGACGGAAATCCAAAGTTCCCAGATTGAATTCACGGACTTATTTTGTGGCTTAAGGTTTTGAGAGCTTGAAAATTGTAAAGAAATTGAAAATGAATATATATAAATAATATAGAGTATTTTTGCTAAAAATGTATAAACTATGGAAGTATATTGGATGAATAAGAAACTCCTAACAAATTTTATTCTAGAGGTCACTTTGCTTCTGGCCTGCTTGAAGGATTAAAATTCCCCGCTCTCAAATTCTTTTATCTTCTTCCTGTGGGTCAGGATAGTCGTATCCTCTGATCTATTGTACGTTATCTCTGATGGGTGGTGTCAAAGGTGTCAACTGCCCGCAAATGGGGATCAACCTGTTTGGGATAGGGTTTGTCCCATAGCCGTGTTTTTGAGAGATTCTTCCACCCGTATGTTAGCATGTCCAAATTTAAGTCAATGTAATTGAAGCGCTTATAGTTGGAACGTCAGTAGCTTGGAAAACGTCGAAGTTTGCATTCCATCTCGAACGAATATCTAAATGAAGCTTGCGAAAACCAAATATCGCTACTTGCTTCGAAAATTCGACAGCAGACAATTTATTTTGGACTAGCCGCCTTTGGCGACCAGCCTGTTCGCTACCCTTGAAAATTCTGACCGTGGCAAACTCGCTGGCGCGACCTACCAGAAAGGTGTAAGGTAACTGCTTGGATGGCCAGGAAGTGCACCCTCCCCCCCCCCCCCCCCCACCAATTTAGACCAAAACCCATGACATCCACAGGGGAGGCATCCACAGGGAACGTACCCTCCTTCCCCTACCACCAACATGCCGGAAGGACTTACGGTCCCACATGTTTAACGTGATCGTACTCCGCGTGAACACGGCGGCAGTTTTGACAGTGGCGAGAATCGAACCAGGGCCTACCGAGTGCAATTCTCGCGCTCTAACCACTGGACAACCGCGCCCTCCGCGACAATCTCCATAACTTTCTTTTTATTCACCCAATTTAGACCGGAACCCAGTGGGGGAGGCATCCACAGGAACCGTACCCTCCTTCCCCTATCACCAACCTCTCGGATGGACTTACAGACCCACATGTTTAACGTGATCGTACTCCGCGTGAACACGGCTGCAGTTTTGGCAGTGGCGGGAATGGAACCCGGGCCTACCGAGTGCAATTCCAACGCGTTAACCACTGGGCTACCGTGCCCTCAACCCCGTGGAGTTAACAAAGTTTGGTTTAGTTTAATGACGTTAAAACTAAAAAGGAAATTTTAAGGCACCGTGACAATCTCTATAACTTTATTTTTTTTTATTTTTTTATTTCTTCAGTGTTTAAGCTTTTCATTAATATCATTTAAAATATTCTCATTCCATAGTCGAAATCATTAGTACTTTTTGAGATGAGAGGATTTAAAAACCAAAGTTCGTTTTTTTTTAACCGAAAGTGACTTTTGTTTTAAAATCTTTAAAAAATATTATAATTTGTTCCTGAGATTTGAGATTGATATATTTTTACTCGCATTTGTCTGCTCTTTCCGGTGGTGTGATTTGTTTTTTTCTACGACGTCTGGATGGTGGAGAAAAAAAGGGAAAAACCGTCGAAATCGCATAAAACATTAAATAACTAAAAAAATAATTCAAATTTTAAAAATCGGGTTTTACGTGCCCCCCCCCCCCCCCCCCCCCCCCGGGTCTCCGATTGCGAAATTTCGTAACTCTCCGACGCGCGGTTGCTGAACGTATAGTGTGTAAGACACAGACACAGACATTGCCTTTTATTATATAGATAGCGAGTTTTGTTTTATCCGCTGTCATTTGACCATCTGTGGAAACGGTGAATTTTACACCAAAGACGTGTTCGCCACTCCATCTAATATTAAATATTGGAAAAAAGCTAAATTTGAACAAAACGTTTTGGTCTATATACCGATTATGCCAGAGGGCATCAGCCAATCATTTATCCACAAATCTGGATTACCAAAAAGAATGTATTATGCGTAGGCTCATTCCTTATATACGTGTTAATTATAGAAAAGGTGAATATGTCTTTTGACCTGACCGAGCCAGCACTCATTTCGCAAAAATCATATTGGAACCTTTGAGGTCAGAAAATGTCGAATTTGTTGATAAGTACATCAACCGTGCTAACGTCCCAGAAATTCGTGCCATTTAAGACTTTTGGTCGTATTTGCAGTCTTTGGTATATGCAAATCATTTCCTTTTGGATGGATTTTAATCTAGATTTTGAACCTCATTGGGCTAGCCTGTCTTGGATCAGCTGAAGAATGCATTCGTTTCTGAAGAATAACGCGAGAAGTAGCTAAAATTCCAAGTTTAACATGTCGTTGGCTTTTGGGGTATATTTAAAAGTCTTAGGATTTGAACTTTATCGGTGTAGCTCGTCCTGGGCCCGACATTGGACCTATTTTTTAGAATAACTGGAAAATCGGGGAAACTAGAAAATATAAATTTAGTACATCCTTATATTTTAAGGAATATTTTAATTCCTTCGATTTAGAACCGTTTTGGGCGAACCCGTTTTGGGCCCGCCTTAGAAATTCACTTTTTGGAGGAATAACTCTAGAACCGGAGTATCTAAAATTTCCAAGTTTAGAATGTCGTTGTCATTCGCGATATGTCTTATATATTATTTCTTTGGATTTTGATTCTTTCGGGCCCGACATAGTGATAATGTACTGTTTTTCGAGAATAACTAGTGAATCGGAGCAGCTAAAAATTCTAAATTTAGTATATCAATTTCTTTTGGGGTTTATCATAATTTATAATTTGAACCTCATCGGGCTATCCCGTCTTGAGTCAGCCTTAAGAATGCGATCGTGTTAGGAATGTGATCGTGCTAAACTTGCTCCCCCAAAACGAGTGCATTCCTAAGACGGGCTTAAAACGGGCTAGCACAATAAGGTTCAAAATCTAAAGAATTAAAATATACCCCTAAAACAATGATTTATAAAATATTTTAGCTGCTCTGCTTGAGTTATTTAAGAAACGAGTACATTACTATGTCGGGGTCAGGATGGGCTCTCCCGATAGGGTTCAAATTCGAAAGTATTAAACTTTATCCCAAAAGAAAATGATATACTAAATTTTGATTTATTTATCTGCTTCGATTTTCGAGTTATTTTCCAAAATCCAAAGAAATAAAATATACCCTAAAATACAATGATATACTAAATTTAGACATTCAAGCTGCTATAGTTTTGGTGTTATTCTTAAAAAAAACGAGTACATTCTTTTTTTAGGCCCAGGACGGGCTAGCCCGATAAGGTTTTAAATCCAATAAGCTAAGATATACCGCAAATGACAACTACATTCTAAACTTGGAACTTTTATATACTCCCGTTCTAGAGTTATTCCCCACAAAAAGTGAATTTCTAAGGCGGGCCCGATACGGTTCAAAATCGAAGGAATTTAAATATTCCTCGAAAGATAAGGATGTACTAAATTTATATTTTCTAGTTGCCCCGATTTTCCAGTTATTCTAAAAAAGCAATGTCCATTCCCATGTCGGGCCCAGGACGGGCTATCCCGATAAAGTTCAAATCCGAAGAAACTTAAATATACCACAAAAGCTAGCGACATGCTGAACTTGGAATTTTTAGCTATTGCAATTCTCGAGTTATTCTTCAAGAACGAAAGCATTCTTCAGCGTACCCAAGATGGATTACCCCGATGATGTTTAAAATCTAAATTAAATTCCATCCAAAAGGAAATGATATACTAAATTTACATTTTTAGCTACTCCGATTGATCGAGTTATTCTTGAAAAGCGAGTAAATTTCTATGGTGGGCCAAGACGGGCTAGCCCGATAAGGTTCGAAATGCGATGAAATGTAATATACCCCAAAGGACAATGATATATAAAATTTAGACATTCTAGATGCTCCGAATTTTGAGTTATTCTAAAAAAAACGGTATATTCCTCTTGTTGGGCTCAGGGCGGACTAGTCCGATAAGACACTCATGTTGATAGGATTGTTTCTAAAGTCTCGTCACAACTTTATATTTTTAACCAACTCATTCCTTATCTTAATGAGTAGGGCGCGGATTTTCATGCACAATATTTAGGCCAAATAATCTGCAAATATGCTCAACATTATATATGAATATTTTTTTCTGATGCTCAAAATTATGGCAAAATATTCACAAAATATGCACCTAAGTGTGGAATATATGCACTTAATTGTGCATATATATCGATACATTTAGTTAGTGGGGCACCCAGATTTTTCTCTGGGGGGGATTAAGAATTTCTTTTAGAGAGATATTTGTTATTTTTACTCTTTTTGTATATTAAAATGGCGTCTCGGGGGCTTCATGCCCATAAGCACCCTTATGTGCACTTATGCAAGGGCGTAGCTAGAAAGTGTTTTTTTTTTCGGGGGGGGGGGGGTATATAAATCAAATTTTGATAACTTAGAATTTCTGGCATGGGGGATATACCCCGATATCACTCCTGATTACATGCCTGCACCTATTATGTATTCAGTTCCAATAAAATCCTATATGTTTCCTCCGTACTTAATATGGAAAACATTTTACTGGGTTCTTTTTCCTACTTAACTGAATAATTTGTTAATTAGATATTTGTTTAGTAATACTAACTTTAAATACCCGTCATTTTTTAAAATACATTTCCATTATTTGTTTTTTAATATATGCAATTCTTTACATTTCATATTGTTTTTAACTTTCGTTATTATCAATAAACTCATGTTATGGAGGCATGAGTTAATCATAACATATAGAGAAAAACATTAATACAAAACGAAGATATAGTAAAGAATAACTTAACTATTAAAAATAATATAATAAAATAAAATAATGTTTTCATTGTTCCCTACACGGGCGGTCTATCGCATTGGACATGGAACGTAAATTTTTAACATTTGGATTTTAGAATAATTTTGTAAGCTTTTCCATTTTCTAATAAACGGTACGTAATGAATTTCTTTGATTAAAAAGTTCTTGAATTTGGAATATTAATAGTTTGATGTTCGGTATATAAGTTGCTAAGAATTCCTAATAATAATAATAGCCTAGCTAATCGATAATTCCTGTCCCCGTTCTATTGCATATAAAAATGTCCGCTTTTTACTGGTATAAATAATGTCCGCGCTTACCTGGGTGTAAGAAACGTCCGTGATTTACTGTGTGTAAAAAATGTCCGCGTTTTACTGTGTGTAAAAAATGTCCGCGTTTTACTGTGTGTAAAAAATGTCCGCATTCTACTGAGTGTGAAAAATGTCCGCGTTTTACTGTGTAAAAAATGTCCGCGTCTTACTGTGTGTAAAAAATGTCCGCGTTTTACTGTGTGTAAAAAATGTCCGCGTTTTACTGTGTGTAAAAAATGTCCGCATTCTACTGAGTGTGAAAAATGTCCGCGGTTTACTGTGTGTAAAAAATGTCCGCGTTTTACTGTGTGTAAAAAATGTCCGCGTTTTACTGTGTGTAAAAAATGTCTGCGTTTCACCGAGTGTAAAAAATGTCCGCGGTTTATTGTGTGTAAGATTTGATGCTTTGTTTATTGCTTTATTTGTAGTTTTAAGTCCCAAAAATAAATCTTTGGCTATCTCAGGCGGGACCAACCTTAACGCGATCTCCGACAAGAACCTACAGCCCATGTATAACTAACAATAGCATAAAAATAAATGCGTGTGTGAAATGAAATATTACTAATTCCATTGCAATAAATTTGAAAATAGATGAAGCCTGTTCTGCCAAGTTAACTTTTTGCACAGCTAAAAATTAGATTTATTGAAATAAAGTCTACATGCTGAACTACAAAATATAACTGATCGACTACACTGAATTTTATTCTAAATTAAAATTAAAATTTGTTAAAGTGAGGATTAGAATGATTAAAAATAATTGGAACACTTTTTTTCATTCTATTTTAGCACATTGAAAAATGTAGCGAAACGTTTTGTTTCTGACAATAGCGGATTTGAGGGTCCCCCCCCCCCCCCCCCCAGCTTCACGTCCGAAAAATATATCCTTAAGTATTCACAAAAAATAATCTGTCTTGATAACAGATCAGGCCAGCATCATTCCCAGCTGGGACCCTGACAACTTTTTCCGTGATAGCCCCCTCCTAAATATGCATAATAAAGAGGGGGGGGGTAGGTCTGGTACGATCTTATGTTTACGTACTTTTCATAGATTTTTTTTCCGAAGAGAGATTAACCCCAAAAAACTAATCCTTGCTTACGGACTTGAAAAGGGAATTATGCATATATCAAACAGTTAGAAACGGCATTAAAGTAAAAATACAATTCAATCTTTAAGCGCAGAATAAAATAATCGATATGATGAATAAAAAAAACTACAATTTTGACTTGTAAGTACCCAAAACCGGTTGTGTAATATCAAACGTGTGGAAATTACGAGTAAACGAGGACCTCCGTCCAAACACATTTTATAACATGAAAGCGGGGACCTCGATTTTATCGGTCCCTGATGAGCGGTACCTGATGATCGGTACCTGATGAGCGCGTCATACACACAATACACTATAAGCCTACTAATCGAGGACTACCTCCAGATTTATAAAAAAAAACTTTTACATTATAAATTTAGTCCTCAGATACACGTTTTCGCAATAAAACAAACCGAGGACGTCCGCGGTGTGAAGGTGGTCCGCGGTTTGTTGGTGTGTAAACATACGAATGTCCCCAGTTTCCAGGTCTTGCAAACACACTCACATTCACACACACACACACACAGACATCACTTCAAAAATGCTTGATTCGTGATCAGGGATGCTTGAAACGTGCTCTCCCGTTGAAAACTCTGAATTCAAATTATCGACCTCGTCACAATATTTTCCTTATACATTATGTGTATAAGGAAAGTAATAACTGAAAAAAGTTGAAAAACGTCCAGATTTTGGAGGTTTCCAGATTTTGAATGTTTGGATTTTTGAGGGTATTCTGTATTTGTTTTATATCACAAAACCACTATATACATTCAAACGAAAAGAAATATTTTGTTTATATTAAAGGAAAATTAGTAACTTCCATTGAAAACACACATACACACAAAAATTATTTTTTTTTTTTCTGGATAATTGGTCCATTACTGCATTATAACCTATTTAATCATATCAATGTCTAGAGCATTGCGTTTCTTCCAACCTGCCCCTTTCCTCCCAGTGCATCATGGAACAATATAAGTAAAGAGCTATTGCTTATGGGCTAGGACATTCCTTCTAAAAATAGATTATCATGTGGTTGCCGACCTTTGAGAGGGCAGTTAGTTTTGTTGCATTTTTAAAGAGGGGAGACTTTTTATGTTCTTGTTCTTACAGTGTTAAAAGGGTTCAGCTATATTTCATAGTTTATGGGCCAATGGTTGTATAATCAAGTGCCTGTCCCTTCTTAAAATAAAAAAAAAAAAGTTTGTGCTAGTGTATAGTTTGGATAATTCCGAATTTTGGACATTATACTGTATTTAGAAATCTGCATAAATTGTGTGCTGTAGCACGAAAAAGCAAATCCTGTAATAATAAATTTTTGAAAGATAATAATTTTTGTCGAAGAAAATATCAGACACATCTCTTTGATCTAATCAGAAAAGAGTAAGCTCTCTGTAATTTAGGAGGTGCTATACGGAGATAATAATTTCAATGATCCGTTTAACGATATATGCCAAATTTAGAAACTTTTTATGAAGCATATAACATATTATATCCAGCAATAAGGACATAGCAATTAATGAATTATGCAGGCGTAAATTCACATTTTTGCATGGTTTGACATCAAACATGACTGTAAATTTTCACCTGTCAACGGCAATTTTCCATAAAAAAATATGAAAATTCCATAATTTGTATTATGAAGACATTTTCCATAGAAACTACAAAACAGATCGATAGTAATTGACATTCCTGATTATTTGGCGAGATAAAAAAGACCGCTATTTGATCTTTTTAGCAAAAAAATATTTGTTTTTGCAAAATTTGACATCATTCTGTCCAATTCTGGTTTATGGAGCATTCCTGATATATTGGAACATTGGATAAACGATCCTTATCAATAATATAAAATTTTAGGCAATAAACAGAATAATTGTATAGATGAATTAATTTATCAATGTGTATATCGTTAAAAATATTTCTGAAGTTAACATTGCTAAGTTGTGAGCAAAAAAAGATGTACAGTCAATTCCTGATTATCTACGGCAGTGGGTGGCAGAGTTCGGCTGATAATAACATTTGCTTATAATCCAAATTTTACAAGAAAAATAAATTAAACTACAAAATACATGCATAATATAAGTGCAGTTGTAGTTATTATTGCAAGCATATAAATGCATACTGAAAAGTTGTGTTTAAATCTTCCTTAAATAATCAATTACTTTATTCTGTTTCTTTCCAGCAAAATATATTTTGTTTGATTCAGGCCTGCAGTTGATGGCAAAGCCAGTTTATCAGCTAATAATGCATTGTTTTTTCTTTCAAGATAATATTGCAATTATAGGGCTAGAAACAGGCGTTCTTTGAGCTCAATGTTGATGAAACAAGTCTAGTAAAGCTGTATGTAGCTCTTCATACATTGACAGTTTCATTGCTTTTCTTTTTTTCATCATGTAGGATGAACTGGTTGAAGATGAAAATGGTAGAAGCTTGTTTCTTTATTTTAGAATGCCATGAACTGCTGTTTCCCCCATTCTATATTCTAAACAAATCTGCTTTCTTATGAAACCTTTATTAAGTTTATTAATAATTTCATGTTTTTAATCATTCGTTAAAACTTTAATAAGCAGTGTATGAGTAGAGAGTGATTACATTTTAGCAACTAAAATATATTGCCGCAAAGTTGCAGATAATCGTCAGTTGATTGGGATAGGGAGTATTCTAGAAAAAAATGGGCCAAATAAAGAGAAAGTGAAAGAAGTAAAAGTTTTCATTGGTGTTACAGTGTGAACATAAACCTGAATTTAATTTAATATAGAGACCAAATATAAACCACCTTAAAGGAAAGTTCAAATAATCTATTACATCATAGTAAGATGTGTATCAGGGAGATCAAAATTTCAATACTTGTATAAACAATTAAAGTAATGTGGTAGTGCCCAGTTTCAAGTCATAAAATATATCTTGGAGTAGTTTTTTTAACACCTAGAATTCTTTTAATTCAGAGTGACTGGATTCTTTCTAAGCTTTGTGTATAACTATCAACCCATATAGGTGCAGCATGGAGCAGTGACCAGAGAATCAAGAAGTTTAACACAAGCTTTCATAGAATGAATTCTACCATTTATAAGGATATGCCAAACTTTGTTAATATCACTTTAGAAATAAATCCCTGCATTCAGAAATTTCACATTTCTAGCAAACTGTATTCTCATATAAGTGTCCCTTCATGACTTCTAAAGTCATGTATAATTTTTGAACAATTTTAAATGGGTAGAAACACAGCCTTTATAGCTAAAAATAACAACAATTAATCAGATATGAAATTAATGTTGTGCTGAAGTCTAATCTGCATGTCTGAAAATCTTACAATATCATCATTATATGAAGGAATATGAAGGTCAACAGAAGAGTTTATAGAAATACCTGAAGAAACTGCCCAACCTTGCAACTTGCCTGTACAATTTCACCCAGAATGTTATCAAGGGCAGTATTTTTCATGGCAACTTGTTTACCCCATAACATGTTCCCCCCTGCCCATCCCCAAATAATTTTAGTTTAATTTGTATCTGGTCAGTGGATCCACAAATGTTGCATTCAATTCTTTTGTAAATGGAAATGAGATGCTCTGAGTAGATATGTATGTTGTAATGACTTAGAATTAGCCCTAGGTTTTGATCAAGTGAGCCCTTCTATAGGTCCAGGGTTTATTTTGCTTCATGCACATAAAATAACCATAGAGCACCCAAAGAACCCAGTTCATCAACATTCTATATTTATTTTCCTCTGCATTTTAACATTTTTATTCTGTTTTCACAATTTTGTTTAAAATTAATTTATTATAGTAATATATGTATTTAATTAGATATTACAGCTCTACTTCAATAATGCTAATTTTAAGTGTTTTATATATTTACATGCGAGTACTTATGTATTTATAGAATCCGGACTTAGAAGCTCGAATTCAGAAACTGAGAGCTGAACAAGAGAATGAAGAATATAGGAAGATGACAAAAGGATTGCATTATTCACAAGATCGAGGAATTCCTCTTAGAGAAGATGGTTTACACATTTTGATATTACTTAATTCACTTCTATGAAATCAATGTGAATATTTCAAAACTGATTTGTTTAACAACTTTTATATAGGCAATTAAGATGTTGGCTGCCACAACATTCAATAACAATGCTTTTGTGAATCATGGATGACTCACACAACCAAAGTGTTCATATTATTTTTTTTTTTTTTTTTTTTTTCCAATGGCCAGGCATTGACTTTTTCATCTTTGCCTATACATCGGCCAGAACAGTGAACCTCTTAGCCGTCAAAGACATTGCCCCAGCGCACCTGTGGGGGTGGGAACACATTGCACCCAACAACACAAACATCCATGTCTTACATGGGACTCGAACCCACAACGTGGCGGGCGATCAATCGCTGGAAACGCTCGCCTTGACCATTCGGCCACCATGTCGACTGAAATGAGCCAACAGTACGTGGTATTCACAGGTGGTCACCCACCCAAGTACTAGCCATGCCCGATGCTGCTTAACTTCGGTGATCTAATGGGAACTGGTGTTTTCAGCACTGTACAGCCGTTGGATCATGTTCATATTATAACTTCTATAAAACTTTAAACACATAGTTTGCATACATCTTAACTATAGCCTGGCAAGAGTATATAGACTAGCTCTTGGCAGCTGCAGCATATATCTAATAATATTAGTAATCTCTTCTCTTATCTTTTGTATAATTTTCATTCTTATAAACTTCCATCATGATTTAAAAATATTTTTTACTTAGAAATTAAAATGCTTCATAATTTACAGCCGAAGACAGTTGTTTAAAGGTATCAACTAGTTTTAGAATAAAAAATCTGATGTGGGCAGCACATGACTTTCAATTCATATTTTCTCAAATTCATATTTTCTTAATTTCTTTAATAATTCATTAGACTGAGTTTAATTGCACAAAATAACACTAAATTTGCATTTTTAATTCAATTTTTGTTTTTATTTGGTAATTGGACATTTTTCCGAAAGCTGCATAACAAAAATGCAAGAAATCTCAAATATCTTGAGAACAGCTTGTTCTAAAGTATAATGGAGTGTGTTATATTCTTTTTCTCGACAAAAATTGCGTATAAAACAAGAATTTAATTGATACATTTGAGCATATGTAGTCTCTTTTTTTTTTTTAGAATTTTGCGGGTCATTTCGTAAAATATAGCAGGTTGTTCTTTTCCGAATCTTACCAAAATATAATCAGCATCAGAGTATCCCACAAGTAATTTATCTACCAAATTTTGTGAAATTTGGTCAATTAGTATTTTAGCTAGAGTGAATACAGAAATTTTTGTGGGCCATTTCGTAAAAAAAGGCAGGTTGTTCTTTTCAGAATCATACCAAAATCTAATCAGCACCAGAGTATCCTACAAGTAATTTATCTACCAAATTTTGTGAAATTTGGTCAATTAGTATTTTAGCTGGAGTGGATACATGAAATTTTTACAGCCCATTTCGCAAAAAAAGTAGGTTCTGTTTTTTGAATCGTACCAAAAACTAATCAACACCAGGGTCACAACCTAGTGAACCTACTTATCTACCAAATTTTATGAAATTCAGTCCATTAGTTTTTGAGTTAGAGTGGATACATACATTGTACAGACAGACAGACACACACACAGACGTCATGCTAAAAATAGTTTTTTCGTATTCTAGAGGTCTCAAAACGTGTAGATCCATTGAAAATTCGAGTTGCGATTTTCGGCATGATTCCATTACTTTCCCTATACATTATCATGTATTGCAGGGAAAGTAAGAACGGCCTCTGTCTTCATGACAGAAAGACAGTGTAGCTAGCTACATCAGTCAATCAAGTGGCGGGTAATTAATGGTTTCCCTCTTGTGTCATGAGTTCAACTTTAGTGACAGAAACCTCTCTTGCTATGGCTGCACTGTCTTTTTGTCCTGAAAGTGAAGATTGTTTTTTGCCTTTGAAAGTGGTTGACATCTTGAATCAACTATACATCTTATGATGTAGCTTAAAAGTGTTATAGTTTTTAAATTATTAAATCAACAGTTTGAGCGAATTTTTTGTTAGATTTTCTAATTATTAAAAATTCATAATGAAACAGGGCACATTTTGGTAATTATATCTGATGAGGATTGTCATGGTCCATGGTGGAAATTTTTTTTAAGTGCACTCAATAATCCCCCACGAAAAAAATTATTTTTTTTATGTGTGTTTTTAATAGATGCTGCTAATTTCCTTTAATATGAACAAGATTAAAAATAAAATACTTCTTTTCTTTTAAATGTATATAGTAGTTTTGTGATATAAAACAAGTACAGAACAATCTGGAAAATTTGACATCCAAAATGTAGAAACCTGGACGTTTTTCATGTTTTTTAGTTATTTTAACTATTGGATTGCCAAAGTCATGGATTTAAAACAATAGGGTAAAATTATTTATATTAAATTATATTTTATAAACAAATATCTTTTCCGCTATATGTCGATTCTCTGAACCCCCAAAATAACATGAAAATTTAGAAGTCTATTTTTACAACGAATATAAAAATGGACGCCCGTACATTGGCTCATGGGTGGAGTGCAAATCATGTTATTGACGTTAACCCTTCCCCAAATGCAAAACTCTCAAGAAAATTTGTTTTGTTCACTTCATTATAGTATGGATCCCATTCTTAAATGGATTCTGTTTCATCTGCAGCATCCCCCCTTCAAATATTTGACAAGTTTTTCACTAAAATTTAACTTTCTTGCAACAGCACAGTTGCTATCTTTAATTAGTGAAAGTATCAACTTGAAATTAACTGTATATTTTTATTCTTTTTGTTTGAAAAGTCATATTTATCATAAATAACGAAATAAGATCGTATTGCAAAGCACAGCAAGGTCATTAACCTTGGCACACTGACCTCTCAAGGTTATAAAATATATAAAGGTTTATAGTGTATTTACCATAGTACAGCGATTAGACAACAGTGCTAAATCAACGTAATATTCTGTTTAGCATTGGTTTGGGTGATGGATCAGAAATCTGGAAAGCTAGTGGTCCGGAGGATTCTAGATAATTGGTCCTCTACTGTACTAGAAACTGTACCCTGTATTGCCAGAGATTTAAAGAAAGGAAAAATTTAATTTATTCATTAGGTTTTTTTTTAAAAGCTTAGTCGCCCACTGCACAAAAAATCATTTCAATTACAAAACACATGCAAGCACATGCTCACTGTAATTAAGCAACTAATCATACCTTAGATTGTTGCTTGGGTATGTAATAAGCCTTAGTCCTGGCACTAAACACATTGAATGCTACACTCTAACATGATTGCATATTATCCTCTAAATATGCCTTTTGCCTTCTACGTGGGTGTATAAGCTCTTTTGACATGCCCTAAATAACATACCTGCCAATTTTTACGCATTATGCGTAAAATTTACGCATTTTAACTACTCTTTACGCTTTTACGCATTTCTTGCTGTATTTTACGCATTTCCGCATTTATTTGAATTTTTTAACATTAATAGGAAATCAATCTCCGGCGAAATTCTCCGGCTTTTTATGTTTGAAATTTATCAAATAACCAGACATAGTATAATTCCTCGGAAACACCGCATTTCCTCTTTTTTAACACTAATATCTACCATTTCCGGGATCGTAGCAAATCTATAATAAAATGCAGGGTAATGCCAATCAAATTAACGGAGATTTACGGCCGCGTGGAACGTAAATTAAGATCTCGATCGCTTATTTTATAAAAGTAATAAATATACTTCTTCAAAGGTTATCTAATTCAGCATAAATCGCTAAAATGTTATTTTGTTCATTAATTTCGTATAAATACTGCGATTGCGCAATTCAGTTTGTTCTCATGAATCGCCGAGAGTACAATAGTATCTTTTTCCATCCATCTCAATCTTCTAAATATTGCATTTTTAATTGACTAAACTAGCTTATTTTCATATTCTAATTAATTATTACTGTTAATTTCTTAATTATTTTCGCATAAACAGTGCGATTACGCAATTCAGTTACTTCGTGTGAATTACTGAGCGTGCGTTAGTATCTTTTTCCATCCATGTCCATCATTTAAATGTTGCATATTGGATCGACTAAACTAGCTTATTTTCATATTCTGATTAATTATTACGGTTAATTTCTTAATTATTTTCACATAAACAGTGCGATTGCGCAATTCAGTTACTTCACGTGAATTGCCGAGAGTACGTTAGTATCTTTTTTCATCCATCTCCATCATTTAAATGTTGCATATTAGAGCGACTAAACTAGCTTATTTTCATATTATGGCTAATTTTTAAGTCAATTTTTTAATTATATTTGCATAATATAATTTTTTCTATTTAAAAAATGGGTATAAACTCTGTGAAGGGATATTTTCCAAAAAGTGGTATTAAAGCAATGATTTAGGCAAATAAAAGGGAAACCATTTTGGCAGGAATATAATTCAGTGCTATATATATATTTTTTTAATTAAAGATCAATATTTGTTACTCTCGTTAGTGAAAACCTGTGTTTTGCCAAACATAAATATTTGTCTTCATTATAAAGTAATTCTCACCGGATAAAACCTTTATATATTTTTTGCTTTATAATTTATTGACCTGAAATTTTATAAAATTGGTGTCCTGAATTTTCATATTCTACCAGTAAACCTGATATTTAATGCAGTATTTTTTAATGCAGGTATGTGTATATAGTTGAATTTATTAGAAATGTCGTTTGCGCGTGTAGTTTAAAAAAGAAATCATTATAAATGTCATTCACGCAAAATTTTACACATTCCAATTTTCCCAGGTTGGCAGGTATGAAATAAGCTCTTTCATATGTCTTTAATAAGCTCCTTTGATTTGCCTTATCCATTTCACCCTCTGTGTGACCGTAATATGGTTTAAATATGATATTTTAATTCATCATAAGCTCGTTCGATTCACTACATAGGTAACATAAGCTTCTTCGATTTAGCCCATATTTGCTCCATGTGTCAAATTTCCTACATAAAATATATTATCTACATTAAATAAGTAAAAATCTGAGCGAGAGGATAATGATGAATATGCCTTTTTCTTGTGTATATATATATATATATATTTTATTTCCAATGGCGGGTACAAAAGACAAACTGAAGCCGAACAAGAGAACAGTAACAAAAGGCAACAGAAGAGAGTCTATGGACCCATTCGGTCCCTTGCTTCCCAGTAGCATTCCCACATAGGTGTAGCGGAGAGTGCAGGACAGTGTCGCAAGTGAGAATAGTCCATGGGTTCCCGAAGGCTGCAGAGCATGCAACAAGGGTCATCAAGTATATTTATGCGATGTAAATGTCCGGTAAGACAGTCATGACCAGTAGCGAGATGGAATTCAGCTACGGCTTTCTTCCTAGGCTAGTCAGAAAGTTTTGAAATGTTTTTCCACCAGGGTTTGTGGGAATTCCTTTCTGAAAGCTCTTTTTCCAAATTATTCTTAAAAATCTATTTAATGATTGACTTTACATTATATATGATAAGGGATTTCATCAATAGTAGTTTGAATAATTACTGACCCTTTTTTGGCCAGTCGATCTACTTTTTCGTTACCCTCTATACCGCAGTGGGCTGGAATCCACTGCAGGCAAATAATCTTATCCCTGTGGGACAAAAAACTTAGAAGAGATTGGCAATTCTTAATGGCTGCAGAGCAAGGGGCTCTAGTAGAATTAATTGCCTGCAAGGCGGCTCTCGGGTCGGACAAAATTACCACTCTGGAAAAACTATCTAAGTGACACTGGAGCTGAGAGAGGGCAATACGTATGACCTCAATTTCACCATCAAAAGCAGTTCTATATCTCCCCACTGGGGAATAGATAGCAAAGGAGTCACAATAGACACCTGCTCCAGAATTAATGCTGTTATCCACATGAGATCCATCAGTATAAATCCGAAGCCAATCACTTTCAGGGTATAAAGTGTTAATAGTCTCATAAGCCAGAATCCGCAATATCAAGTCATTTGTGTTGCTTTTAAGGACAGGCTGAATAATTTCGGTACAGATACGAAATCCCTTATTTGCACTTGGATCAAGTGACTGTGGAAGTTGTTCGGGTCTGAAATTGAGTTCATGGTGTTCCTTCAGCTCGAGAACTTTCTGCAAGAAACCATATTGAGTTTTTAAAATCCGCTCACCAGTTTGGGAGTCATTGTTCCACAAAGAAAAGTATCCAGGACTTCTTAAAATCTTTTCCCAGAGAAGAAGGGCATTCTCCTCGATAATTGACCTAATAGGCTTGTTCCCCGTACAGAGCAACATAGCATCAATAGGGGTTGTTTTGACCCCACCAGTAATTAGGCGAAGGGCCTGATTTTGCAGTCTTTCAAGCAGGCCAAAAATTTCTTGTGAAGAGGCCACCAAGGTTTCGCAGCAATAAGTAATGATCGGCATTCATACAAAAGTTTTATAAGTCATATTTAGAGTAGATCTGGAGCAGCCCCATCTGGAACCGGCCAGACGCTTCAGTATGTTAAGCCGATCATTGACTCTACTGACAGTTTTCTCCGTGTGTGGCTTGAACGTCAGTTTTCGGTCAAAAGTCACGCCCAGATATGAAAACTCCTCCGAACCATTAATAGCAGAATGACTGAAAAATAACTCAGGTTGTAGGGGTTGATGGGTGAGGGAAAAGCTTTGGTAAACTGTTTTATCTAAGTTTATTACCATGTTATTGGTATCACACCATTCCTCCAACATCATAAGGGCACAATTCAGAGTTTGTTCGGTCAAAGATTTTGCATTCCTTTTGGGAACTTCCGTCCAAATGATGAGATCATCCGCATATAGGAGGCACCTATCTCCATCAATTGATCTCAACTTAGTAACCAGATTGTTAATATAAATGTTAAACAAAATGCAGCTGGTAACAGCTCCCTGTGGTAGACTAGTTTGGAGTATTTTATATTGTGAAAAGCAATTTCCATATCTAACTCAGCACAAACGTTGGTTGAGGAACCCTCTAAACCATTTAATCATGTTAGAGGTTATTCCTAATTCTGAGAGTTTCAGAAGAAGATTTTCTCTCCATACAGTATCGCAGGCCGATTTCAGATCCACGAACACGGCTTTCAAGGTATGCCTTTTGTCCAGAGTGTCCTTTATTGTCTGACTAAGAAGTGAAACGTGGTAATTAGTTGATCTAGATTGCCTAAAACCAGCCTGTTCTTCTTCCAAAAGCCCAAAGCTTTCCAAATACCAGTTTAATCTACGATAAATAATCCTCTCCATGCTTTTCCCCATTATACTTGTCAGAGAGATTGGTCTGTAGTTATGTAAATCACCAGGGTCTTTTTTGTGAATTGGTATTATGACAGATTTCCGCCACTGAGAAGGGATAATGCCCTTTTCCCATATGACATTGAAGAATTTCACCAGAAGCTTCCTGGCATGGGGACCAAGGGATTTAAAAAATTCAGGATGAATATTGTCCGCTCCTGGCGATTTGCCATTTTTAAGATATTCCAATGCCTCATCCCGTTCAAAATCTGAAATTGGCGAGCTAAAAATTTTTCTCGCTTCTGGGAACACATCTTTTTTTAACCCAATGCAATCAGCCTTCCGTTTAACGACTCGTGACATTTTCCTTCCATAGGTTCCCTTACACTGTGATTCTGAGAAGTGCCGCACGAAAGAGCTTGCAACACCTTGATTTGTTATTATGGTCTTTCCATCAACTAAGAATGGTTGCTTTTTAACACGGGTCCTTTCATTATTAATATTTGCTAGAAATGTGTAAGTTCTTTTACTATCTTTTTGATAATTGATGTTATTTATGAAGTTGTTGAAAGAGGCACGCTTTGAAAGTAAAATTGCCTTTTTAAGAAGGGTCGCGTGTTTCCTCCACGTCTGCACATCCGACAGCCTACCCATCAGTTCGGCAGTCCTCCTAAACCTCTCACGTTTAGCCTTCATTTGGTTGAGTTCATCTGACCAGAAGCATTTATATCCTCTAATTTTTCCTCTAGGAATGAACTTCTTAGCACAATATAAAATAGTATCTGTCAAAGTTTTGTTAATGATATCAGGGCTCTTGTTGAGATTCGGAGGGGAGGAATGGACTTCATGTTCTAGAGACTCCGTGAAAAGTCCCCAATCGGCTTTCCTGAAATTCCATGAAGTCTTTGAGGTTGCATTTTGTTTATGTTCTGCTGTGGGAAGAGATATGTACGCAATAATCTGTCGGTGTCCAGAACCCGGATCATCAATAACCTTTCTTGTAGTAGAACGTCTAATATCAGATGTGACCAGTAAGAGGTCGGGGGAGGTTTTCGTGCCATTATAGTGCAGGTACGTGTGAGGGTCCTTACGATTATAAACCAACTGGAAAATACTTGAGTTTAGCAGGTCTTCCACTGCTCTACTGGCAGGATTGATGTCGTGGTAACCCCACTTGGGAGAGTGGGCATTAAAGTCGCCAAGAAAAATAGTTCCTGTAGAGGAGTCAATGAACGAGAAATCAGGCTTGCTGTTTGGAGGGCTATAAATAGCCACAATTCTCAAACATCTCGTTCCAAATCAAACATCCAGATGCACAACTTGTCACCATATCCCATTTTCTTTATTATCTTAAAGTTATTAGTTATGTCTTTCTTTACACCAACAAGAATACCGCTTGCCACCTGCCTAAAATGGAGTAACAAATATAGAGTATATCCCTGGAAGGAGAAATACTTGAGTTTAACAGGGGTGATGTTGGCTTCCATGATAGCAAAGATGTCAATATCATAAGTTCTCAAAGTTTGCTGCAGCTCTGCTCTCTTGGGTTGGGACAATCCACCGGCATTCCACTGTAAGGCACGAAAAGAATCGCTTCTAGAATTCATTGAAAGCTTGGACTGCATAGCCAAAAAATTGTAGATCACTTAGCCGCAAAAGCGTTACCAGGGTGCACCATGAGGAGATGAATCTACGTTGCACCCCTTTTTTTGTTGGTTTTTCTTGTATATTGTGAATCTAAAACTTCAATCGCTCTTCAGAGGAATATAATATTTTCTAAAACCTACCAATTCAATATTATTGTAAATACATTAATCCCAAATTTGCTCCATGTGTCAAAATATCTACATAAAATGAATTATTCAGAATTTATAAGCGAAATTCTCAGCACATAAATTATGTCCAAAATCTTGTTTTTGTGCATATTGTGCATCAAAAATTTCAATTGTTCTTCAGAGAGACTTAATGTTTTCCAAAACATCGTCTTTTCTAAAACACAAGTTTGGTACCATTGTGAAGATATTTATCTCGAAATTTCTCTACATGTCAACTTTCCTAAATATAATTTATCTAGGTTTTATAAGAGAAAATCTGACCACATAAATTATGTCCCAATATCCTGTTTGGATAAAAAAAAAATGTCAGTTTTCCTCATTCCTCTCCCTGCCTTTCAAACATCTCCATATTGTGAGAATCGGTTTCAGCATTCTTTTCTTAATTCCTTCCATGGTTATACCTCCTTTGACGTTGGGTAGGCAATCCGTGTGGCATCAAAAAGTGAGTGGGTGTGCCCAAAGCGGTGACGAGATTCGCATTTCAGCCAAACTATTGAAATGTTCTTTTTGTTGATCAGCTGGGAATTTTAAGAGTGCAATTTTAATAAAACAATAGCGGACCAATTATCCGGAATCCTCCTGACCGATAGCTTACCAGATTTCTGATCCATCTTAAAGATGGCCACTAAATAGAGTATTACATTGATTTGACATCAATATCTAATCTCTATTACACTAAATACGCTATAAAACTATATTTCACAACTTATAAATTTATACATTTTATAACTTAAAACTTATAAATAGTTTATTTTCTAGCATCTATACATCGTTATATTTTTAAATGTTGATGCCTCTGTTAAAAGGAGAAACTTTATTAGAAATAATCAAATATGTGAAAAATACTGCAGTAGATAAAATAAATAACCACTCCTCAATGATTTTCCAAAAATATGATGAGTCATTATTGAGCAACGACGCTGGGAGGGATAAGGGCATTGAACGCAAAGAAAAGAAAGACATGTGCTTGGCTCCTGAAAGCAGCTGGACCCTGCGAGAGGTCATTGTGTTAATGACCCTGTTGCTCTGTGATGATCTTATTTAGTCAGTTGTTATTTGTAGTAAATATGACTTTCCAAACAAAAAGAGTAAAATATACGATTGATTTCAAGTTGAAAATTGATTTTTTCACTACTAAAAGTAACAACTGTGCTGTTTTCCAAGTTCGATTTGAGCATAAAACTCCTTTAGATGGGGGTGGGGGTGGGGGAAGCTGCAGAAGAAACAGAATCCATTGAAGAATGGCATTTGTGTTATAATGAAGTGAACGAAATGAAATAAATTTCCATGAGAAAGGAGTTAACACCAACATGATTCACACTCCACTTATTATCTGTGGTCATCCATTTTTATATCCAGTGTATAAGTTGATCCTTAAATTTTAATCTCATTTTCGGGATTCAAAATGTTGACTCATACATCTAAAAACATGGTATTTGTTTGTAAAATATAATTCAATATAAAATCTGACTTTTTTGTTTTAAATCTGCGACTTTGGCAGTCTGATAGTTAAAACAAGAAAGATCAATCATGCATTAAGCATTGATTATGAAACACTTTCCAACTTTTATCACAATACTACATTAATTTATTATATTTGAAAACTTAAACCTTCATCGAAAAAAATGAACTTCATTCAAATGATGGCATTGAAATATAAATTGCCTGGTTTAAACATCTCTAAAATACAATACATTCCTCGGTAATATTTTAAAAATTATTATAATACTGCAATAATTTATTATATTTGAAAACTTCATCGAAAATAAATGAACTTTATTCAAATAACGTCATCGAAATATAAATCGCCTGTATATAAAAGCAACATTTCATTTATAAACTTTTTCCATTCCCTTCATTCATCACAATATTATAATAATTTATTTTATTTAAAAACTTAAAACCATGGAACTATAAGTAATTTAACTCTATGCTTAAAACTTCATCAAAAATCGTCTTCTTTGTGTAAAATCAATGAATGTTTCATTCATATCAGCTATATTGCAGACTTGGGACCAGGGGTGTAGTGGATGTGGTGCAAGGCACTACTTCACCACGGGGGATAAGTAACAACAACAACATATTGCAGACTCTATGAGCTAAATAATTTTGTGTTAAAGAAATGCAGCAATTCTTATACAATTCATTCTAAATCTTTTGGTGTTTACATTCTCCATAAGTGAATAATAGTGAATCCATAAGTGAATCTCCATAAGTCAAAATAAATTTGTGTATGTACTGTAAAAAATATTGAAAATTGCCATTTTACATTTTTTCAAACATACGATTTTCTATAAATTTTATTTCCTGTAACTTATCAAACTACCTTAAATTTTCAAGTTTTCTTAAATTTAGTTTCATGTTAAATTGAGTAATGTTATAGATGAAGTAGGCTTTATATTTATGTATTAAAAATGTTATTAGTAATGGTTAAAAATGCAATTGCTCTGTATGCAGTATTCTTTTTTTTCTGCATCAATGATTTTAATGTTATAATTTTTTTGTATATTTCAGTCAAGCAGGTGACATCTCAAATTACTGCTGTGGTCAATTTTGTGTTATCTGTGGGTGGAACATTCTTCTTTGCATATAAGGCTGTAGAGTATGCATTACCTGAAAGTAATATCCCTGCTGTAAGTACCATTGATCATACAATTTGGGTGCAAAATGGGATAATTTTCTTCTTTGTAAACAAAAAATTAAAGAGATATATTTTGAAGAAGTCAGTGTAAATGAAAACTGTGCAAATTATAATAAGAAGTTGAATTAGAAGGTTGAAGTACATTAATTTGATTAGAAAACTGCACCTTAATTGAAATGCAAACACCCATTCTAAATGCTAAAAATGAATTTGCCATCTATTGATCCTGAAACCAGAATGATACTGCTTACTATCAGATTTGGAAGTTGTAGAAATATTTAAATTTATAAGCTTACTAATTCAAAAGTTAAAAATATTCATAATTTTATTGGTATAATGGGTAATTTATTCTAATTAAAAAAAGAAAAGATTGAACTCCGTTATGTTTGTATGGTTAGCCTCCTTAACACTGGCTCTAATCTGATTGTATGCGAAAGTTTTGTTAGCAGTAAAATTGAACAGATTCGGATAAAATTTTATACATAGCTTGAACTATTCATGTTTTAGGTCATGACAAAGCCCGAATTTTAAATTTTATGTACTGAGATATCTGAGGTCAAAGATTAGATAATGTTAAGTCTATGGAGAAAAATTAATTTAAAAAAATTTACGTACTGAACAGAATTTTCTATTTTGTTTTATATAACTTGTACAAGTTGCTAGACTGTCTTGTACATTAATTATTTAATATTTTGAATCTAATATTTTGAGTGTTTTTTCTACTTCATGAAAAAAAATATCTGTTAAGCATGTAGATTCCCTATTCTGCTTATGAACCACTCCTAAGAAAGTGTTTTATCACTATGAAACTTCTCACGTGCAATAAGTATGTAAAGATAAAGAAAATATTGCATTTTTATCATAAAAAGACCTTTTATTGCAGAGCAGTGGCAACATGATATTCAAATGTTTATAATGAATCTATGTTCAAGGTTGTCTTATGATAGATTCTGTAATTGTTGGACTAGTTCACTCACATTCTTTGATGGCACCTTTCTGGTAGGTTGGACGGTCTGGGTCTCAACAACAACAACATTCCTTGATGGCTGCAACTACTTTTTCAGCATGTGGTGTTCATGGTGTTTGTCTGGTGCCAGCATGGTGCGGAACTCACAAACCCAGGTTTTAAAGAACAAAAATCATTTTTAATTAAATCACAGTAGATGCCCAGCATTGGTAGAAAGGTATACTAGCCCTTGAAAAGCAGTAACAGCCTTCAACATGTGTGGTTTACAACAGAGCACTAGCCTTAAACAGATATTTAGTAGTTAAAGTTATAAAATACATTTTAAGGCAGAAATTACTTTGCATGTAGACATATCTCAAGCAAATGACCATCAGAATAGATTCAACCGTTAAAAATATTCCTCACATTTTAAAACCAAAGCACTTTTCAGATAACATAATTTACTTGTACTTGCTCACAGCCATCTTGGGTGATAACATAATTTACTTGTACTTGCTCACAGCCATCTTGGTTACAAGAATAAATAATTGTCTCACCAATGTTTAGTGGTTGGTGGCTTCCACACTGGGAAACTAGAACCTCTCTTCATTTAATCACCGCTGGCAACTTGGACATGTTATGTCCAGTAGTGAAGCGTGGAAAGAATTTGAGGAGACAGTGTTTACAAAAACAACTCGCTATCAATGTTTTTTTTTTTTTGTCCATCAAACTTACTGAGTGCATAAAATATTCCCTCCAATGTATAATTAAAGTGTGTCTCCACATATATGCTGTGCACTGGTCCAAACGTAGAACAGTTTTACGGCAATTTTTTATTCATCATTAAATTAATTTTCTTTAACCAGTTATTGAATATATTTGCCATAATCCACACTTTTTTTTTTTGCCTAACACTAATGGTAATATTTTGATATTTAAAAAATATTATGATCTTGCAGCTTTCTCAATGGCCAAGTGAATAAAATTTTCAAAGCTGTTAGCATATATATTGTAAGAGCATTTCTCTTAACATTTTACAAGTCAGCCTGATTCACTAGTGCATTCAAATGCTTAAATAAATGTTTTTAATAATGTTATACTAAAAATTTATCTCCATTTCACTAATTGGTGTCATTGTAAATTGGACTTGTGTGGTTGTTATCATTGTAATTGGACTTCATTTTATATCGCTGAGAAATAAATAATAATATGTGTGTGTCCTATTTCAAACCCCAATATTTACGAGTCATTTGTTGACTTGCAGTTGCAAAATCTGCATGTCACTATTTTCAAGATTTCCAGAATTTATGCATAAAATGAGAGGAATTATAAGTGTATGATAAGTCTTTTTTTGCTTCTCTAGTTTGCAGGATAGTGTTTACTTTTAAGATCAAGGGTAACAGATTCACACCATTGAAAATATTCTGCATATATATTATATTATGTGTCAAATTTATTGGATAGAACCATGAAGCATTCTTTAATTGCTTCTAAAGAAATGGCATTTATTATTTGGCATGAAATGTGTTGCTTTAAATTTATGTAATCATCCTGAAGAAAATCTGTTTTTTGACCTATGTTTATGCAACTCAATTTTCAGAAACTCAATTAGAAAGAATCTTACTGGATTTCGATTGACCCTGTCTCATTAGGAAATGATTTATGAATGAAACTGTAAAATGAATTGTTTTATAACCAAAATATTTATAATAATGAAAAACATAATGTCTGGAGACCAACAGAAAAAGACACATAATAAAAGTGTATGAATGAGAAATATATAAAAAGTGTTTTACTGTTACTAATTCAAAATCATGAAATTATTTTTTAACTGTAAAAATATAACAAACATGCTAATAAATGAGTTTTTTACTCTTAAAGAAGATAGTGTTTTGGTTTTAGATAAAAGCAGAGCTATAATTTTCATTCATACTTATGAAAATTATTTACAACAATATCTCGAACTAAAAATTTACGTTATAAATAAATTCATTTTTAGTTGTTTACATGTAACAGATAACTCTTGCATACATTAAAGACATTCTGGTCTTGCTTTTAAAATCTTCTTTTCAGACCACTTGTATTGCACTGCTTGAAATCCTTTTATTTCCACATTTTCAATAGCAGTTGCAAGGCTTTTACCTCCCCTGCAATACATGGTAGTATTTATATAATGAAATATATTTATTTTTATAAATTCATCACATAAAATGTTCATTGCAAATTTAATAGACATAAAAACTTTTTACAATAACAATCTAGCTGATATCGTTTTATAAAAATACCATTATAAAATATTAATAAAAATTTCACATTGAATTTTAAACTATTTTGAATTGTATATTATAGACCCTTAATTTTTTTTTTACTTTGAAATATATTTAAAAATATTGAAATAAAGGGGAAAGAAAGCAATACATTATATTATTAAAAATGCAGTTATTGAAAAAAAAAATAGTATTTTTCAAATTTTCGATCAAATCATAAATTTGACAAATTGAGACTTCAAAAACTAAAGTGCTAACTTTCTATTATCCAAAAAGATAGATCTTATTTATAGAACTTACCCCTAATTCACAAGTTAAAATCATACTCTCATTGCAGATGACAATTGCCATTGACCAGTTTCGTGCTTGTCAACATGGAATAACTGACAATTGCAATGACAACAAAAAGTGTGCCATGTGTCACAATTTTACAAACCTCTGTGAAGACCAACAAATTCAGTTCCCGATAAATGCAGCCACCAAGAAATTTATTGAAGATTGAGCTAGGGCTCCTATGACCAAGTCCATACTTGAGGGGTATTCCCAGAGTTTGGATCATGCTCCCACTGCAAATAACTTTGGAAGCATTCCCTATGGGTGGGTTCTGTGGGTATGACCATGGCCTTTGCAGCCTTAGCACAATCTTTAAGAAGTTTGTTGCTGAATAGTAGGATTGAATTTGTCGGTCTTCATAGAGGATTGCAAAGTTAAGGCAGATAATAAGTTTTCTTGTATTGGCTATTTCATGCTGCCAAAAATGTTATTGCAGGTACTATTTTTCTTTGCATAAAAAACACAAATCTAATCCATGAATTCTGTTATCTACAATGGGAGCACGGTCCTTTGTATAGATCTATCCAAAAACATATTTGAGCATGTTTTGGGGTAAACTAGAAGAAAAAATATATTTTACAAAAAAGTTGGTGTTTTAAAAGTCAAGTATCGATAGTGATTAAACAAGAAAATGTTCATTTTGATACCGTCACCACCCATGGATTGCAAAATCTGTCCAAGGATGAGCAAGTGAGCACTTTCTTGCCATTTACGTTGTCCTGTAATGTGAAGTCGCTTCAGTAATATAAGTACCCATACCTCTCTCTCTCTCTCTCTCTCTCTCTATATATATATATATATATATATATATATATATACCTTTTGAATACAGCGTAAATAAAGACGATAAGCTGACTAAAACGTAAGATATTGAACTTATTTTAATTTTTTAGTTGTATATATCTATTAAGAATTTAAAAAAAAATGCTTTAGTGTTACTTAAAGAATAATTATGTATTTGTTAAGGAAACATCTGCCATTACAAATATTATAATAATTAATTGCATATTTATAAAAGTTTTAAAACTGAATATCAAATATTACTCTCTTATTCCATGATATTGATTCTACCAATTTTTTATTAGATTGCATATATGATACTCACTGTTTCTTTAGTTGTTGGATTTAGTTCAAAGGTTGCTTTAATAAGATGCTTTAATATACACATCTCTTACAAACACAAAGTTACAGAAATTTACACATTTCATAATATTCATTTGGATATACATCCTTGCATTTTAAAATCTCTAATTATTTTACTTACCATTGTCACCAGTAGGGTCAAGCTTATAAGTGAGGAAGGTCTTTTGATTATAACATCATAATTTTTATTGTATTAAAAAGTAGCAGAAATAATTGTGTGTCTGTAGATAGTGTCATCACCCAGGCAAGAAAAGTATTAAAACAATTGCTTTCATATTTCTGAACATAGTATACAACACAAATTCATTTTAGGTAAATTCACTAAGGGTTTTTTGAAAGATTCGTGCTCAAAAATTGATGTTCAAAGTTTGTGAGACCTTGACCTTCTTAATGTTCTTCTGTGAGAACAGAAACTATACAACTCTTTTCATTGAACCATAGTGAGTCAAGCTACTGGCTCTTAGTCTGATCTTTTGTTTAAACAGTATTGACATGTTAGCTTTTTATGATTTTCCATTATGTAATGTAAATTTAATGTGGTTCCGTTTTTATTAGAAAGCCCTTTCCACTGGCAGTATAGCCACATCGAGCCTTCGCTAAGTAAAACATACTTCTATTAATGTTCTATCATCAACATTATCAAAATATATTTTTTTAAAAATCAAAGATTTAGAAATTGCCCAGAATTACTATTTTGATTGCTAGTTTAATTATTAATAGCAAAATTGTCATTGTAGGATTGATGTCTAATTTAAAAAAAATAACTATTGTATATGTTTTTCAATAAATTTAAAAATATATAATTGTTTTGCAGCAAGTTATGATGGGAATAGTCTCTTCAACAATTGTTGCTCTGGCAGACTTGTATTTCCTTGCTAGAACGATATGACAACCTTATATAATGAATGGATTGTATGTATAAGTTATGAATTTCTCTTTTGTATAAACAAGACTATTTAGATGTTGAATAAAGTATAATATATTTATGCCATTTTTGTTACTGTATTATCTGTAAAATTATTTCTCACAACTAATGAATATTTTTATTCATATAAAACCTTTATTCTAGTAAAATTTCAACATTAGAAATTCAACTCAACTATCATCATTTATAAAATTTTTGTTCATTCAGACTACACACTGCTTTTTGCTAATTTGTACTTTATTGATTGGTTAGTTTCTAAGGCATTCAGAGCATACTGCGGATTTTAGGTAGGAGCATAAGCAGATGTGCTGTAAGGAAGTTTTTGATCTGTACTAACCTTTTTGAAGTGATCACTGGTGTTGTTTCATATGAAAGAACTGTATACACTCACAGAGAAATTTATTAATTTGAAGTGAGATTTAAAGCTTTGGAAATGCTCATTAGTGGCCATTTCGTGGCAGAGCCTGGCCATTGCAGCTTGAGCTAAATCTTCTATAAATTTCAAGCTACCTATGTGGTATAACTGACTGCAGCACATAAATAGGATTAAGTTTTGAAAAGGTTAGCAAATGTAAGAAAATTACAGCATATTTAAATGTAAGAAATTTTTTTTTGTCAGTGTAGCTATCAACTATTCAGTGACGAGCACTAACAAGCATAGAACTAGTTCACAGATTGGGAGTTCTTTGCTGTCAAATATTTCAATATATTTTATGAGCCACATTTTATTTTTTGTCAAAATTGACAATGTTACAGTTATTCTAAGAAAATAAGATTAAAATAATTAACCATGTTAAAAGTAAATGGGGGGGGGGGGGGGGGGGGGAGAGGCAATTGAGGAACTATTATTAGTAGGCCATATCATGCCAGATTTAGTAAATGATGTTACATAACTACTCATTAATTTTCCTGTCCTTTAAGGTTATTTCAAAACTTCCTTTTACTAAAATTTTTATTTTACCAAATTATTTAACCTACATTTAGCATATAGAGCAATAGTTTATCATTTTCTTGTATACGTATTGCCAACATTTTTATTGCTTTTGCTGTACTTTCTTTAACAAATCAGAGTTTATGTAGAATTTCAACATTTTTGTTTGCTTTTGCATTTTTTAGTATATAAAATATTAGTTATTGTTTGTGATTTGCATTTTCAAATATCATTTCATGCATGTTTTTATAAAACTATTTAGTATTTAAAATATTAACATTTTAAAAAGCTTAAGCCATAAAAATTGTTTTAATTAAATATTATATTTTAATTTCTATTTTATAACACTAAAACCTAATATTTTAAATATTTTCTATTTTTTATATTTATACAATAGCCGTATATTTAACATGCATCTTTTGTTATATTTATATTGAGTTATTCATAAGTTTTGATTTTACTATTTTAAATTTATTTCTGTATAAAATATTTTACAATGGATTATAATCTAATATGTATTCATTATTATTAATAATGACATGTTTTCATTTAGAAGCCAGCATTTTATGTAAGAATTAGTCAGTTTTGAGCTGAAGTAGTTTTTGACAAATTTTCAAATTTGTTCACAATCTAAATTTTGCATTTTTAATTCATTTTAAAGAGCTGAAAAAGATAGTATTATATAGTTGGTTTGAGCATGGAGTAAAATGGAAATAATTTGTTAATTTCTCTACTGCTAAATACTGCCTTGCGATATTATTAAAAAAAAAAACATTTTTGTGATGCAAGACTTAGACCAGTTTTGCTAAATAGAGATATACTGAAATATGGTATGTTCAGCTATTTTGTTAATGGGTCATATCTACTTTACAAATTTTTTTGTGTTATTGTATTTTGAGGGACCTGACTACACCATTGTTTTTCAATCATGAGCCTTGAAAACTTGTATGTTTTGTTGACTATTACTTCTATAATATCATCAATAAAATACAAATTAAAAAAATTAATCTCCTTTAAAAAAGGCTTTGAAATGTTTATATTTAATCCAGAGTTCAGAAAACTGAAGAGATGGCAGATCTTTGACATATAAACTCTAATCATCTATACCAAAAGTATAAAAAAAACATCATCACACACATCAATGTCCTTCAAATAAACTTCCACATTAAAGCACATAGCAACTAATTCACTTTCTTCACTTACATCACTATAAAATTCATTCATTAATTGTTAAATTTTACTTTCAGAAATATATTTTAACTCTTTTCAACATAATTATTGCAATTCTTCTGACTAAATACTTACTTGTTCATATGCAGTCCCCCTTGAAAACTAGCAATAAAAATTCTCAACCCTAATCCCCTTCTAAACGCACCACCCAAGACATTGAATAACTGTCATGAAAGAAACCATCCCTTTAAATCTTTCCGTCGATGTGCTTTTTAAATTAGAACCATCACAACAGCTTACACTTGGGGTTTTTTTATACAATCAACTCAGCATTCTCATGAAAAACAAAAACCATAGCTAAAATGTGACTGTCAATAATTCAAGTAACTAGCTTTGCAAAAACTATAGGATTCTATCGCAATGTAGTGTTATTAAACATATTAACGTCATAAAACGTCCTAATCCTACATTATCCTAATACACATTGAGCTCTAGCAGCCATCTGCATTACGTAGAGAATATGAATCAGTGGGATAGAGAATCTCTCCATTATGCCACAGTGGTCCTGAACGGGTTAAAAAGGATAATTTGAGTAAGAGAGAAAAAAATAATCTAGAATGATTTCATGTTTATTTAATACAGATTAATTTTATCTATAGGGATTATTCTCATTTTTATTTTTTGATTTGACATTTTTTCCTACCTTCAAAAATAACATTTTTGTAGGTGCAAAAATGACTGTTTTGTATACATATTTGATTTTTTTTTAAATGCATTCTTTATGCTATGTTTATTTAGTTTATATATAGTTTTTGTGAAAATTTCAAAGTAATGAAAATATATTTTAATTTATCTGAAATTTTAATCTTTGGCATTGAACACTTGGATTTTTGATTTTATAGTACTTTTCATGTACTGTAAAAGGAGGGGACCTATTTTGATACAAAAAAAAAAAAGTTGAATAACTTTTTTATTATTCATGGTAATATTTTTAAAACCATATGATAAGTTTCTTTTATGAAATGTAGCAGAAATTTTTTTAGCTGATTAAGTGAATTATTTATTTTGAAAGAGTGTTTAAAGTAGCCCCACAGGTGGGACTAGTTTAAACATTAATTTATATGTCTTCTATCTATACTATTGTTCTAACACAGCAGAAGATTCTTTGATATGTCATTTAAAAGCTGCAGCTTTTGTGAATATTTTGTTATATATGTTTATGTTTTGTACAAAGTAAAATTATTAAAATTAAATAAATGGATCAATTTTCCGGAATTTCCATGAAAATAGGTTTAAAAAACATATGGGCAGTGAAAACTTTAAAATTTCCACATAAAATGAATATGCTATTTTAATATATATATTTAATATGTTTATGTGTACATAATGTTTTTTGAGTATGTTTTTTTTTTTCGATTAATATATTATTTCATAGAAAGTTTTAAATAAATGCATTCATTATGGCTATACATTTTTAACCAGTGACCATAATAGGTATTGTTGCAATTTATGTAACATAATCTAGGATTATGAAACACTTTTCAACTGGCCGCCCAAATTGCTGCTCTCAGTCTTCGGATGAGTTGGTCGGCCTGGGCTTTCGACACTTTTCAACTGAAATGTAATTTTATTTAAACATCTCTAAAATGTGATACATTCAGCACTGATATTTTTTAAATTATCACAGTACTAAAGTAATTTATTATACTTGAGAATTTAAAATTCATCGAAAAAGACAATGCTAGTTACACTAAATGAACTTTATTCATATTATGTCATCGAAATGTAAATCATCTACCTCTCTATGTAAAATCAATGAATATTTCATTCATATATCATTTATATTTCAGACTTTAGAGCTAAATAATTTTGCATGAAAAAATTTCAACAATTCATATAGTACTCACCTTACAATCGCTTGATTTGTTTACATTTTGCATGCATTAAGTTAAAATTAGGTTCTTAATATAAATAATAAATAATTAAGTTTAGTGATCATTTAAAATAAAAAATATTGTAATTGCATTGGCACATAATTTAGATACACAGAAAATATACAAAAATAAAGTGGTTTTATGACGGATGCAACAGTAAATATAAATTTAAAAGATCTTTACACAGCGGTAAAACAAAAAAAAAATGGATGTCATATTTTATTTTGCAATGAGTCACATGATCTCTTGATATAATGAGTGCAGTTATTATTTCAATTTTTATTTAAAAAACTACTCAACATATTTTGCTGAAAAATTTGTTTTATACATTTTATATGATAATTTAAAATTTCCTAATGTATTTCATTTTTTCAACCCGGGTTCAATCCAAAACTAATTGGGTGATATTATTAATTTTCTTTCCCATATGTCCCACAGACAGTCTCAACAACATACTAAAATTTCATTTTGATAAAGTCATTTCTAAGGCAGTTATCGTGTGAATGGACGGATGGCCAGACAGACAGAATGACCAAAGTCATAAACACTTTTCAACTATGTTGGAAAGTGTTAAAAAAGGGAAATGGAAATTTTCAGATAAAAGGAAGACTGAATAAATGCAGTCAGTAAATGTTTCGAAAAGTAAAAGAACAGAATACTTAATTTTCAGTAAACTAAATCGCAAAGAAAAATTTCATTTATCCCCAGGGAAAAGGATGAAACAAGTAATAACCCTCCATTAACTAATTTTCCCCAGGTTTTATAACTATTACAGGGTGGTCACAATAAATTCATTTTGAAATTCCCTGAAACATCCCCCCTCGAAGGATGTTTATCGAGGTCACGTCACCTGTTGATGAAAACTCGCCCTGCAGCCTCTTCTGTTCAGAAGTACATTTAAAAGAGATGAGTGATGGGTCTTGTGACGCGAGATAAAAAATGTGACATCATGAAATGAACAAGCATTGTTCATTCAGCTAAAAAGAAATCACAGAAATTCGAAGTTTCCACAGACTTTCCCTGATAATTCTAGATTTTCCAGGTCTGCGGTATTTTCCAGGTCCCTGTATTATTCTATTGCTCTTTTTTTTTTGTCCTTAATCCTTTGAGGACAACAAATGTGTCTATGACTGTGAAATTAATAATATTTTTACCCTAAAGAATGAAAGACGTAAATGTGTATACGAGGGTCGCACTGAAATTTTTGAGATACGGCTAAGTGGTACAAGTTAAACTTACCAACTCTTAGGAATGTTCAAAGTACTCCCCTCCAACACCAATGCACCTTTGTTGGCAAATTTTTCAAAGATTAAATGCTTCAAGCCATCCATTTCTTGGAATCGATGAAAAATATGCTTTTAAATCCTTATCAATCTCATCTTCGGAATGAAAATGATGCCCACGTAAATTTATTTTAGATTACAAAATAGCCAAAAGTCACACATAATAAGATCAGGAGAATAGGGTGGATGTTCTATCACTTTGATGTTTTTTTTGTTCAAAAAATTCGACTGTCATTCTTTCTAAATGAGAAGATGCATTGTCATGGTGAAGCATGAGTCCAACTAACATTCACTTCCAGAAGAATTTCTAGAAGACACTTAGAGGTGTGCCAGCTAGCTGTAACTGTCTTCTGTCCCTCTAGCTTTATGGCTTTGACCAGACCTGTACTTCTGAAGAACACTGCATACATTACCCTTTTTATTACTTGTTGTTTTTTTACCATTGTTGGTTTGTGGTCATCTTCAAAGACCCATACTTTACTTTCTTGACGTGTTGGCTTCAAGAGATGGTATGTATGATTTTAGAAATAATACGGTGTCTACCATTAAGTAATTTTAGGGTTTCTTTACTGATTCTGACATGCTCCGCTTTTTGGTGTTCTGTTAAATTATAGGGAACCCAACGACAAATTAATTTTTTCATATGCAATTCTTCATGAATAATTTTATGTATAGCTGCGAATCCAATGTTAAGTTCCTTCTGTATCATTTAGTAAGTATAGCGATTATCATCAATTAACATTTTTCGAAAGGCCAACACATTTTCTGGGACTGCAGCTGACAAAGGTCTTCCTGTGTGTTCTACATCCAGAAGAGAATTTCGACCTCTTCTGAACTCTAAGCCATCTGAATACAGTGGCATGAAATGGAACATCATTTCCATATGCTAATTGTAGACATTCTTCTTGATTTAGCCCCACTTTTAAAATCATAGAAAATCATAGCTCGATAATGCTCTCGCGTCAACTCCATTTTCTTTTTTTTTCAAAATTTATTCTACAATAGTTAAATTGTAATTGTTGCCACAAATTATCGTCTGCGGATACAAAAGAGTTCAAATTTAAATATCTGACCAATATTTTTTTTTCTAGCGCATATCGTCTGCTCCCGTCTAAAAAATTTCAATGTGATCCTCGTATTCAACTGGAACATTTTTATTTTAATATTAGATGACGCTAGATGTTCATTCTAACGGTTCCAACATATTTTGCTGATCTTGGACTATGGGAGGGAGGGGGGGGGGGGGGGGTCCCAATGAATTATCAAATCATCTGAGACTGTGCAACATGGTTTTATAATATAAACAAATAGAATACTCATCAGATTTCGTTTGTTATAATTTAGTATGGATTCTCATTTTGATTTTCGCTGAATGGATTATTGAAATGTAAGTTATTATTTTCTTTTGAGTTTTAAAGGGGGGTATGCAGTAGTGGTATTTTAAGGTTATATCGGATTAAAGAATAGCTAGTTCAAGATGATTTCAGTCTGTGGAAAAATACTCTAGTATGTTGTTACATAAACCAGATAGTAATGAAAAGAATGTAAATAGTGACTACAAGAAGTAAAAGAAAGAGCTCTAGACAATTTTTATGAATACAAAAATCGCACTAACAATTTGTGTATGGATCAATGCTTTGAAATATACCATACACAAGAGGTAGAAAGCCCAGACCACACGACCAACCCATAGGCTAATGGTAGCTTTCTCATACACAAGAGGTGTATTAATTAATGAAAATGGTAACATTTATTTCCTATATATATAATTGCAAATAATCTATTAGTTATGTAAAGCTTTGAGTACAATCATTCCGATATTTTTCCTATACAACTGATAACTAATTTTAATCAAGGAAAGCAATAATTTTTAATCCATTTTAATTTTTCATATTTTAAAAGGAGAAAATTTATATCAAATGCATTTATCAAATGGGCAATAAGTCTTTCATTTATTCTTGAAAAAAAAAATACTATTGTGATAGAGGGTTTATTGGGGTTTTTTTAAGGGGGGGGGGGGAATAAAGATTGTTGTGAAAAATATTCCATTGTTTGATCTATGGCAGTTCTGGAATGTTGCCGTCCACAAAGAGTTGTTAAGAGAGGGAGAATTATTACACCTGTAAAAACAGAAGCAGTCTACTTTTACTGATGTTACCATTTTGTATTTTTCATTCAAAATAAAGAAAGTTTATTTTGCTGGTTAAGGTAAACAAAAATAATAAAAATCATACTCTCAAAACTCATCTAAAGGAGGTATTCCCAAAACCAAGATGACATTCTTACAGATAAGAGCATCCATGGACCACTTTTATGCTTCATAGTGCTCCTCAGTATGGAATAGACAATATCTGAAATGGCAGTAAAAAAACTTGCTATGTGGTACAGTGACCGCCGGTTATAAGATTCAGTGGTTATAAGAAACAGCCGTTTATAAGACTCAAAACGACAGAAACAAATACAAACTTCGTTTTAACATTAAAATTGTGTCGCTTATAAGAAACACGATTCCGCTTATAAGAAACAGTTTTCTACAGAAAATTTGTTGATTTCCTTGCGACGCTGGTGTAAAAAAGAAAAATCGATTTGTTTAAGGTTAACTGAAGGACGAGTTGTTATCTCTTGTCTCTGGGCGTACGGGGAGGGGGTGGGAGTTTGCTATGTAACAAAGGATGACAGAGGATTTCTCCGCAGAAAGACTTGGGGAGTACAACCCCAAACCAGTAAGAAACGAGCTTTAATCTTTTGGCAGTTAAGGAAACGTACTGATAAGGAAAGGCATCTTTGCTTATGCACTCAAATAAGATTCGTACAGCTTTAGTTAGTCATTTTATGTTTTGCTAGTGAAGCATGTCGCAAACCCTTACTTTGCTTGAAAAGCAAAGTTTACTTAAAAAGTATGATTCTCCACCTCCGTGTAGTCAATAAGCAAGAAAACAACCTTGCTTGATGCTATCCATATGATCGCAGGCGCATGGAAAAAAGTTTCTGACATATGCATTTTTAATTGCTTCCGTAAAGCAGGATTTTTGAAAAATAATGTTGCCATACCAGCAGAAGATGAAGAAGAATTTAAAGCACCTTTCGAAGAATGGATTCACATCGACGAAAATTTACAAACATCTGAAGAAAACAATAATGATGACATAGTGCGGAAATTCAGAATGTTTGCAATGAAGAAGAAAATGAAGACGACGTTCCACAAGAAGAAAATTTTCCTACAGCCAAACAGTCGCGAGAAGCCCTAACTATAATTAGAAAAACTCTTGAACACAGAGGGGCATCAGAAAAAGTTTATGGACTGTTTTATGATTTAGAAATGGATGTACGTAAACTAATCACAGACTCGTTAGCACAAACAATACTGGATAAGTTTTTTGCTATTCTTCAGTAATAGATTACGGTATGTATGAAAATGTACTATGCTCTTATACATAAATGAACGACCTATGAGTTTTACTTTTTATTCTTATTTAACTGCATACTATATGCATATAGATAATAATTTAAGTTGTAAGGCTTAATTTGTAAAATGAGAAATATTTTTGAATGCAAAACTTAATTTACAAATGTATTATGTACGTACTAATATTTTACTTATATACATTTATCTTTTAAATTCTGTAAAACTGTGTTCAATAGTTAGTATTTACAATGGAAGAACGATATTTAAAAAATTTCCGGATTTAAGAAACAACTGCTTATAAGAAACAAAACGAGCGAAACGAACGTGTTTCTTATAAGCGGCGGTCACTGTAGTAAGTTTTCTTGTTGCCATTACAGGTATCAGCTATTCCATGTTAAAAACCATTAAAAAGTGTGAAACTGGTTCATTGATGCCGTTATCTGCATGATCCTAATAAAATCAGTTGCCTTACAATGTGATATTCTCACAGCCTAAATAACTCAGTAATGCAATACATGATTTGACATTAAAAGGTTCAAATTCTCTGGATAAGATTTATGAACAGTTGACTCTTGTTATATGAAATGGAGATTGTATTATATAAATAATTAGGTGGATTCATTGAGAATGTGAGGTTCTTTCACAGCCTGGTTAGCTCAGTTAATTTTGCTTGTCTCAAGATCAAAAAGCAAGATGTTCAAATTGGTAAAATCCTATAATCAAACAAGTTTCCCTTTTAAAATTTATTGTGTATTTTTCAAATTAGGACAAATTATTAGATTCATCAGAAATTTTAATTAAAATCTTAATATAAATCCAAACATATGTTTAGCCAGGGCCCTAACATCGCATCAGAAAATAAAAGATTTTATAAATAAAAAATTTAATATCAAATCAAAACAAATGATTCATTAAAATGTTTGTTTCCTTTTAAAGTGGAATATTAAAAAAATAAACTTAATAAATTTAAATAAAAATTTAAATCAAATCCGTAATGGAAAGAGACTAAGTAAAAATTGCTTTTAAAAAGCATGTTTATTAATAATTTGATTGTCAAAAAATGTAATATTAAAACATTGATACCAAGAGAAAAATACTAAAATTTTCATTTTTGAAGACATAATGAATTTTTAGACAACCGAATTATAGATAGAAATATTTTTTAAAACAAATTCTGCTAATTAATTTTTATTAAGGATTTTTTTTTTTTAATATTTCATATTTTAGAATGAACTAAGCATTTTAATGATTCAATAATAATTTTTTTCATAAATCCCTGCATGCACACTCAGCAATAATTTTAAATTAATTGGAAAATGCATAACTTTTTTTTAAATTATCCACAACTAAATCAGCTATGACAAGCATTTTTTGACTTCTTAAATTTTATGTTCACAAATCGACTTATGATGGCAACAATTTCTTGTATGTCACAAAATATGCATATATTCCTTGCAAGTGTATTCAGCAAATGCAGTGGCCATAGAGGTCTCCAAATATGAATCCCAATGTGAGATGCAGTAGGCAGGCAAATTGCATTGTGTCAGCCTCCGCCAATGATTACTCAGATTAATAGCTCTACTTTAGGAATAGGGCTTTTTCCCCACAGCTCATGGTAAACCACATAGAAAGCATTAAAAATTGATGCTAGGGTGGCGTCTTTAATGTATCAGATCTTGTGTATTAGATTGCTCATATACCAGAGTTGTTTTAGTATTTTTCTACAAAAAACAAAAATCACATTTTAGTATTTTTTTTTAAATGCATAATTCCTGCATAAAATTAATTTTTATTTCTTTTATTTTTATTTTTTCTGTCATACTTGCATGACCTTATTACACAAAGTTTCGTTTCAGTTTGACTTTTGGTTCCGAAATATTCATATTAAAAGATATATTTTGGAACTCCCTATATTATGCATTTTTTTTTTTTTTTATATAAGGTCCAAGATTTGCCTAGTCTGCTTCAAAGTAAATCTGAACCTAAGGTTTCATGCCAGGCGTAGACTCAGATTTAAAACATTTGGGCCCACTGGATTTCTCATTAGCATATTTTTGACTGGCCTCGGGCTAAGTTAAAAAATATTTTGGCCCACTGGGTTTTGCAGCAGTGAATTTTCTATCTTGAAGGTTCGAAGCTGTAATGAATTTTAGGGTCTCCATATTATGCATTTTTTATAGGGTCAAGGATACTGTGAAATAAACATATTGTGTGTGTGTGTGAGGATCTCGGAAAGGGAGGCCAACGGTTGAAAAAGGAATTTACTGTGCTGGATTTCATTTTCAATTGTAAAATTGATGTACGAGGGTTGTTCAAAAAGTAAGGTAACAAGTTCTGTGAGAGAAAAGGTTTATTCACGAAATCAAAGAAATACACAAAGTTAGCAAGGCACTGGTACATATTACTTTTCCACATAGTCACCATGGTTGTCGAAACATTTGTTTCATCGGTAAACCAATCTATTGAAACCGGCATAGAAGAAATCAGGGTCCAGATTGCGGAGCCACTCAATGACAGATTCCTGAACTTTGGCATCGGTTGTGAAATGGCAACCTGCCAGGTGCTTGCTTCTTCAACGGTCCGAAGAGATGAAAATCACTTGGTGCAAGATCCGGGCTGTAGGGTAGGTGTTCCAGCACATTCCATCGAAAACTCTGTACCAAATCACATGTAACCAAGACCGTATGCGGTCGACCGTTATCGTGCAACAACATGACACCTTTAGAGAGCAGTCCCGGTCGTTTCCTGCAAATCGCCTTGTGCAACCACTCCAGCGTGGCACAATAACTGGCAGCATTGAAGGTCGCTCCACAGGTGAGGAAATCAACCAGCAGTACACCCTGGTGGTCCCAAAAGACTGTGACCATAACTTTCTTTGCGGATGGCGTTGTTTTGAACTTCTTATGGGGTGCAGACGAGGGATGTCTCTATGACATTAATGCCTTCTTCGTCTCAGGTGTCATGATGCACCCACAATCCACATTTTGTCCCCTGTAACGATACGGTGCAGGAATGGAATTCCTTCTGCCTGATACCGTATTAAGTGCTGAAGAGACAACCCCATTCGCGTGGCTTTATTCTCGTCTGAGAGTTGCTGCGGTACCCAGCGAGAACACGTCTTCCGGTAGCCCATTTTTTTGTGCACGATATCCATTACACTGCCAATGGAGATGTGGAGTTCTTGTGCAATTTTCCTCACATGAATGCAACGATCGGCTCAAATCAAACCTTCGGCATGGCACACAACGTTATCTGTGGTGGACGTTAGGGTGTTCCAAAATACAATGTAAAAAAAAATTTGTTTTAAAAAGGTGGGCCTCACCCTCTAAAAAGTTTCTTCTAGTCCTATTAATGAAATATATAAAGTTAGAGCTCATTTGGAAAAGATTAAGAGGTCCCTCAAGGTCACACAAGCTACACTGATTTATGTAAAAATCTTGAATTTTAATCAAAAGCATAAGTGATGATGATGATCAATTATATATTTTATTTTCATTATTAATAAATTTTTAGTATCTATTATAGTAGGCTTTAGTATCTAAACAAGTAGGCTTAATGAGAAATAAAAAAAGGAATAATGCAAAAGACCAAGAAAATCAAAAGAATGTATAGTAAAAATCTGGATATGTTATTTGACATAAGTCACGCTAATTCAGAACAGCTTATTAAAAATGAATAGGATCGTCAGTTTCTCAGATTACAAAGAGAATCTAGGAAAGGTTGCATTGGATCTCTGGACAGAAAGCTTTCTGCATGTGTGAGAAAAGATCAGCTGACCGACAGGAAAATTTTGCAAAGCGATTTAACCCTTTCACGACGATCGGCACGCCCACGTGCCAGATGCGAACTTGAATTCAAGGACGAACGGCACTCACTCGGGCCAGAGGAAATTTTACCGCAAGCAGATAGTGGCACCTATAAGTGCCACCACGCGGAACGTTTTAATTTGTGTACTAGATGGCGTTACTTTCCATGGAACTAACTTCAATGTATTTTGCAGAGGCATGACCTTGGCAGAAGAGAATCAAATGAATTATTTCTCTATTTGGAGCGGTGAAAATCATTTTGTAACATAAACAAACAGAGCAATTCTCGTAGCATCAACAATTTTATAATTGAGTTTCGGTTTTTATTTTTATTTCAGCGTTATGATTTCGTTGGTGAATCATAGGAATATAAGAGAGTATTTTTTTTTTGGGGGGGGGGTTTCTTAGAGGCAGTGAAATTATTTGTTTATTTCGGATAAAAGAATGGGAGCAACTAACGAGTATTTTGTATTCAGATTTGTATGAAAATTATACATCAAATAGAACATAAATATTTCTTTTATTCCTGAAAAAAGTAGATTTCTGTGTTGAATAGGTGATTTTTAGTGAATTTTTTTCGAGAGTTAGGCTTAGGGCAAAAAATGCGCCGTCCTTTTCGACCAGTTCGGAAGCGAAGCGCTTAGTCTTTTGGGCCACGACAGCTCCGGAATGCCGCCGTCCCGAAAGGGTTAAAAGAAGCTGTTTCATCTCAGAATTCCTTAGCTTTATTAACTGCATCTTCTACTTCAACAATGGATGAGACTGAGGAGACTGAAAGTGAAAACTCTACAGAAGACTCTGATGATGAATATGCTGCAGAAATTACACCAGAAAAAAAATTATTACGTGAGAAGCATACAGGTAAAGATGAACGAAGTCGAAGGTGTGTCATAACACTAAAAGTTACTGCTGCTTTTGATAGGAATAATATAAGAAAGGCAACAATGTTACTTGCATCTGTCTTAAACATGGCTGGTGGTGGTGGTGGTGGTGATGGTGAAGCAGACTGTTCAAAGAGTAATGAAACTTTAAAATCTCTAACTCTTTCAAAAAGTACGGTTCATCGTGAACGTCAACGTTTACGTTGTGAAACTGCGCAACAGATAAAAATGGAATTTTATACCTCAAAATCAGTATTCATTGGGACGGTAAATTATTACCTGATTTTATCATTAAATGAAACAAAGGTTGACCGTTTGCCAGTGTTAGTTACCTCTCTAAAAGATAGTAGTACAAAACTTCTTGGAATTCCTAAGCTGTTATCTGGTACAGGGGAAGCAGCAGCTAATGCGGTTTTTGAACTTTTACAGTCATGGAAATGTGATTATCAGGTTATTGGTATGTGCTTCGACACAACCTCCTCAAATACTGAAAAGTTTAAAGGAGCATGTGTTCTTTTTGAAAATAAAATAGGAAGAAGTCTTCTGTGGTTAGCCTGTAGACACCACATGTTTGAAGTGTTACTTTCAGATATATTTAATGTATGTTTTGGACCGTCAAGTGGACCTGAAATTATTATGTTTAAAAGATTTCGAGAAAAATGGATTGAACTTAACCACCACAACCCAAAGTGTCAAAAAAACGCCATTGATAGTAGCATCCGACGCTTTGAAAATTTTTATTACTGATCAACTTCAGACAGCTGCTAAACACTTTCCTAGAGATGATTACAGAGAACTACTAAATCTTTCCGCTCTTATGATTGGAATGGATGTGAACAATATTATTCAGAAACCAGGTGCTCTCCACAGAGCTCGATGGATGGCAAAAGTCATTTATTCTTTAAAAATTGAACAACTGTTTGATGGAAATGAATCTATAATACAATTGACATCCCAACAATTTCAAGGCCTTCAAACGTTCAATCGGTTTGTTGTATGTGTATACATTCAATCATGATACACATGTCAGTCTACTGTAGATGCATCAGTGAATGATGTTTTACGGATACAAAGATTGCATGAATATGATGATATACGACTACGCAAAACAGGAATAAAGATGATTTTATGCCACTCGTGGTATTTAAGTGAAGAGCTTGCCACTCTTTGTTTGTTTTCAAAACTTCTTAGTGCCGAGGAGAAATATATGTTAGTTAGTAAAATCAGTGAAAAAAAGAATTTGCACTTATTAAAGAAACTTCCTTTAAAATTTGATGACTTAAATATCTCTTGCAATTTCTTTCACACTGCACAAATAGACGACAGCTTTTCTAAGCCTGCGTGTTGACAGTGGCCAGAAACACAATCTTTTAAAGAAGCTGAAGAAATTGTTAAACATTTGCCATGTGTTAATGACTGTGCTGGACTTACTGGACGTGCTTGGCCGCCCTGACCTTTGCTTGTCTCGCACATCTGTTCTGCCTTTATCGAATTCCTTGCACCAAAACCACACCTGTTTCTGTGACATTACACTCGCTCCGTAAACTTCCACTAATTGCCGATGAATTTCAGCTGGGGACGTTTTCTTTAAGCGCAAAAACCTTATTACACTTTAAACTTCTATCGCCGACCATGTATCCGTCATCGCTTCCATTTTCTAACAGATTTCTGAGCGCTACGGCACAACTAGCTCCATCTACAGGTGGCGTTTGAATGCTGGGATAGTCTCTTCTATCTAGACATGGAATTTAATTCGCACGCCGAATTTGTGCACCAGTGAGAGCTTTTGTTACCTTACTTTTTGAACCACCTACGTAATAGTCAATTAGAGATTATGACTCTTCACCCTTCTGAGCCCCTACAAAATTCTAAAATTTAGGCATGCCATCAGCAGTAAATAAATGTTTATAGCAAATAAAAAATGCTATAATACAGCCTTTTAAATTACAGTTAATTATGGAAATATAAATTGAACATAAAATCACAGTAATTTTGTTCCGGTTTTCTTTACATATTATTGCTTTTTTCAGTTATTAAATTTCATATCTTTACAGTAAATTTTGGGGTCCCAGGGTCATGGCCCAGTGGTTCATAATGTAAGTCAGGCCCTGCTGAAGTTCTAAATGACCACTTAAAATGCCCCAGAAGTTGCAAGCCAGGCATAAGCTCAATTTAAGTCTTTTTGTACGCTGGATTTCTTTTAGTGTTTTGAGCTGGCCTCAGACTGTCATACTAAATAAATATATATATAGTATTATATACAGGGTGTTGCCTTGAAGTGGCGACAAACTCAGGGGGGTGATATTAGACATCAAGAGGAACAAAAATTGCCATAGAACCAGGCTTCCAGAAATCGCCCGTCCTTGAGATTAGAGATTCCGTAAAAAAAAAAAAAAAAAAATACATAACAAATTGTTGTCATCATAAAATTGTGGCGAAAGCTGCCCTTTTCCGTGCCATGAATGAAAATTGAAATGTCGTCACCTGCAAATTCCCCCACCCCCACCCCCACCCCATAAACTTAGCTAGTGTGCATTATCAATGCCTTCTTTGGAGGCGAACCGTCAGATCTGCATTGTAACCACAAGCGCTAGTTATTTTTTCTCCCCTCTTCCTCCACCCAGTGAATCCGAAGACCGCACGAAAATGCGATAGCTCACTCGCGATCGAAGTGGCATGTTCTGTTCTCCTTCTCAAGGTCTACATGTGCGGAATTTTCGGATTTTCAGAAGACCGACAATACCAATGCTTAAATCTGGACCAAGCCCGAAGAAATTTATAAATGTAGAATGAACTCGGCCTGAAGATAACTGCGTCTCAGCAGGCCCGAAATGATTTGTATTCAAATATGTTAAAAATAAATTTGTCAAAATTTTGTACGGAGAATTTAGTTTGTTTTCTTAAACATTTATCTTTACATAGCTGAAATAAAAGCAATAAGTTCATGCATCAATTTAAATCCATTTTAAAAATTTTCAAAAGAAATGTGTTCGGCCTGATTGTAACGGACGTTTAAAAAAAAAAAAGACTCAACCCTGCCTGAAACAATAGAAAACTCAAGTTCAGCCTGGGCCTAAGCCTAAATCCCCATTTAACTCTTTAAAACCCAAACTATAAAATTTTCATTTGCTGTAATAGACGGGAGTAAGTAACAAGTTTTAATTTTTGGAATGGATTCTTCTAGTTTCAGCCAGAAGTGTTTTATTTTCTTCCCCACTTTGGTTTCAACTTTAAAACTAAAACGTTTAAAATTTATTCATGGCATTTGTTCCAAATGTTTGACAACTGAAGTTAAAATATGAAACATCTATTCAGTCCAAGAAGATTTTAATCTCGATTGACTACATTCCCTAGAAATTAAAGAGTACCGATGAGGTTTAAACTGTTTAGAGACAAGAGGATTTATATGATTATTTATTTACCACTCCTTCAAGTTATAAAACATTGAAAAAAGGAGCGATTCCTTACATATCTTATCCCTTTGCTCCCACCCATAGATCGAAATTCCGCCGGTCCGATCCTTTATCGGAGACTCCGTGTCGGCAACTTTCATCGCGGCTGTGCGATGTATTTAAGCACATATATTAATGAATATAAAGTGAAAAAAAATTCTTAGGAGGACAGGTAAAAAATTTCAATAGCCATCCTCGCGGACGGGCTAGATTTTGCCTATTTTCCAAAGCCTGCATAGAACATGGTATCGCAAACCACGTTTAGTCGGTGAAAATCGCAAAAAAGACATCGAGAGAACAGAGAAAGAGGCGGCTGTAGGTTGATCATTGATTTCTCACCGTTCATGGGTTGGCTAACCGTGCCTGACGTAAGTAACAGGCAAAACAAATGTGTTGGTATAGGAGCACTAGTAGCCACTTGCAGCACTTACTTTGCAGCTGCCATCTTGCCTTGAAGCAAACACAGCGACTGGAGCCTTTCCTTCCTGCACATACAGCACGGTCGGGAAGAAGAAACCCTCTCTATGCAAATTTTCCATTTGTGTGGGGAAAATAAAAGCAGCGAGCAAGTGTTGATCAGTGGGCTTTTCGGGATTTGTAGGCATTACAATTTCATTCGGAAACAGCATATCTGACTACATGAATGAGGAATATGTGGACATGCATTTGATTTATGGCCGAGCAGGTGGCAATGGACACCTATCATAGCAGATGTACCAAGAGCAATATCCGAAGAGACATTCACACCACACCATCTTCACGAAGATCAATTGACGACTACGGAAGACAGGATCCTTCCAAGTAGCAAGGTGTGATGTAGGGCAAAAATGCAATGTGCACACACCTGAAGTGGAAGAACGAGTATTGCAATGGTTTGCCGATTCCCCGTCGACAAGTACACGAGCGGTTGCAGCAAAACTGGGTGTTCGGCACAAGGTGGTGTGGAAGGTTCTGCATACTGAAAAGATGCACCCCTTCCACACGCAGAAGGTACAACTCCTAGCCGAAGCCGATTATCCCCTTTGGGTAGAGTTCGTGCGATGGATGCTTGATGTCACACGGAATAATCCACAATTTCCCGCCACTGTTTTATTCTAGGATGCAGCCAGCTTTACGCGAGAAGGTATGGTCAATACGTACAATGCACACATGTGGTCATTCAAAAATCCCCACACCACTGGCCCCTCGAAAGTTTAACACAAGTTCAGTGTTAACATCTGGGCAGGGATCCTCCGAGATAAACTGTTGGCACCGTACCTTCTGCCCGAACGCCTCAATGGTGCAACATACCTTGTTTTCCTGCAGCATGTCCTCCCGGATTTGCTGCAGGGTGTACCGGCCACAGTACGGCAGAACATTTTTCCATTGTGGTACATAACCACCTCCATGCTATATATCCTGGGAGGTGGATTGGATGTGCCGGACCTGTTGCTTGGCCTCCACGCTCCCCGGACCTCAATCCCTTGGACTTCTTTTTTGGGGGACACCTTAAATCACTTGTGTATCAGATGCCTGTGGAGATACTGGAGGATCTCATAACACAGATCATCATCGCTGCGGCAGACTTCGCCAGCACACCCGGTACTTATGAGCGCTTCGCGCATCCGACAATAGTTACTCAGTCACTGTTGGTTGTGCAATGACCTTCGCGGCCACAACTTCAAACAACTCCTGTAATAATTTCTCTTCGTCTCCTTTCTGACATTGAACTGTGCTGCATAGGCTATATTGTAATCATGCTGTCAAGTAAATGGTTTTTCTACTTATTATTGGCCTTTTTGTCCCACTCGACGTCACACCCTTCATAAGTATTTTTGTAATTTACACAGATTAAACGTGGTTTGCGATACGATGTTCTATGACAATTTTTGTTCCTTTTGATGTCTAATATCACCCCTCTGAGTTTGTCGCCACTTCAAGGCAACACCCTGTATATACACACATGTTTATGAAAATTACAACACCATGATGGAATGGTCCTATTAGAATGACATTTATACTACATATTACTAATGGTGATACAAATTTCACCATTTCAGACCAATACAACCACATTGCTGGCACAAAATCAGTATTTTGTGAAGTCTCCTTAATAGCAATAAAATCTTCTAAATGTCACGGCATTGAATCAGAGAGTTTGGATGTGTTCATGGGGTATTGTTGGCCAGGCTTTTTCTATTCGGGTCCACGGTTCATTGATGGTGACTACTGGAAAACACTTAATAGCCCAGTTGCCGAGTGACCATATTCCATATACGTTCAATCGGTGACATGTGAATGAACAGGCCATAGAAGAAGCGGTATCTGCTGTGCAGTGAAGAAGACTTGGATATTCTAGGCAACATGTGTGGAGTGTTCTCTTGTTGGAATATAGCGCTAGGAGTGTGCTGAAGGAAGGGGACAACTTTGGTCTCCAAAATCTCCCTGCTGTTGCTGTTGAGTGTACCTGCAATGCGTAGCAGCTGTGATCATCTAGGATAGTCAATGGCACCATCACACTTAATGTTCGTGCAGTATGACATGCAGGAACACATGCAAGAAGATGACACTCACACAATATGTCTAGTGCATATGTGGCCATTGTAATCCAGGTTGTAATAGGACTCGTCCAAAAACATGATTTGTTGCCGATCTATATGCCGTGGTCTGTACTCCTCAGCCCATTGTAACATGAGGTGTCTATGGTTTAAGGTCAACAGTATCTTCCGCAAAGGAATGCTTACATGCAGTCCTCTGCACAGAAGACTCCATCATACCGTAGAAACAGACAATGCCACGCCTGTAGCAGTGCTCCAGTGCTGCGCTAACACTCAAGAAGAAGCTGTACAGTTTGTCACTGTTATGCGGATGAGATGTCTATCATCCTGTGTTATGATCACATTGCATGGTCCACTGTTGGATTTTCGACTTGTCCAGATTTTTTCGGTTCACTGCTTCCACATTTGCATTGCTGTCATGGCACTGCATGGGCAACAATATTCCGTTACAAAAATCCTCCTTCCTGCATACCGATTATGTGTCCCCGTTCAAACGCTGTAGTTTGCTTATAAGGTACCCTCTGATGTTGACGAGGCATAGTGACTCCAATAGAACAGTTTTCAACTTACGAACACTGATACCATACTTGTCTGGCTCTTTCAGAGCCCTTTATTTATACTCCTCGTATGACCATTCAGAGGGCACTACAAAGCCCAAGCATGCACATTCACTTCATTTCTAATCAATTGCATGTACTACCCTACTTTGCATACCCTGCACGTTTCTTTTTAATCTGACAATTCCTTTATGGTAGTGTAATTTTCATAAACATGTGTCTATATATATATATATATATTATTTTTTTTAATGTTTCTCAGCAATAGTTTTACTGTCCTGGAAGCCTAAACGGAAATGTATTTTGAGTTTGCAATATTATACATTTCTCATAAAGTCAAGGTTCTTGATGTCCCTCTCTGAAACTAGTAGGGATACTTATTAATACAATTAACTAACATTGATTTAAATCAGTTTTATATAGAATATCATGTATGTCTAGAAATTTTATTTAAAAATTAAAATTCATCTTGTGAGCTGTAATTAAATTCATAGTTGTGTGTATGTATAAAATGCTTTAAAAATAAACCAAAGAAAAAAATATGATTCTTTTAATTCATTTCTTTGTACATATACTAGAAAATATGAAAATGAAATGGAATTCACAATGCTAAAATGAAGATGCAACCATGCATCTATCTATTCATGTATGTTGATCATTATACCCACATTCTCAACAACATTGCTAGAAGAAATGTCTGTTACTTGACCATCCATTATTTCACTGAAAAGAAATTCAACACTTAATATACAAAATGTGCAAAGTGCTTACTATACAACATTATGTATAAAAATTTAAATTATATTACTTATTTCAAAGCATGGCTATTTAGAGGGTGAAGGAGGAAAGAAAAAGATTTCAGAGATTGCAGGAGAGTCAATTTTTGTTCAGAGGATCAAAATGTGAAGGGTACTCAAAACAACTTTTTGAAGGTTTGAGTAGTTTTATATTTTAATTTTTATGGTCATTTCATAATTAACTACATCCATTTAACATGATATTTAGTGATTTATTTCAAAATGTAAAATTATATCAAATAGGAAGCATAATGCACAACAACCACATAACTTTTTTTTTTCCAAATAAACATATTTTTCTATTGATGTTAATAAATATAAGGTGACTAACAACTCGTACAAAATCCACATTTTTATGTTCAACATTAACATTAAAAAAAAGTCATCCAAAGAAATAGTTTGTACAACCATTGGTCATTACTGCACACTTTTTAAAACTGGAATACATTTTGAGCCTACTATATTTTGGTAGGTCTAATGATACTTCTCATAATCAATGCCAAAACAGATACTGATTTTATATAGACAAAGGATAAAAAAGTAAAATATATGTATATAAAAGTCATACATTTGGTTGAAAGGGTAATTAGAATGTACAAATTACATAGAGGATGTTTAAACGCAAAGTGACAAGATAAGATGCTGATTCTATACATGTAGAAGGGTGTCAAAGTAGTTGAAGAAACCAGTATTTTAAATATTATGTTCGATCACTTTCAGCACCCACAGACAACTTATTAATGCTATATCTAAAACAGCATAATTTTTAAATTAAACTATTTTTATTAAAAATATCAGATAGGTTGAAGAACAGCGACTGCTCTTCTAAGCATTTCTGCCTTTCTTCCACAAATGTATCTTTTAATATAAACTAATATGACCTTTTAATGAAGTCTTTACAACAGGCATTTAAATTATATATTTTGTTATTCTTCTAATTAAAAGCAAATTTAAAAATACTGCATTATCAATAGCTTTTGCTTAATAGTGTAATTTTAGTGCTTTTTCTTTAATAGTGTAATTAACAGATTAATTATATTCACCAAATTATATTTTGTAAAAAGATGGCAAATGTGAATATGCCTTTTAAAAGCATATTTATTATGTCACCATATATTTTATGCTATTGGTATGCTGATTGTTTTAATTGTTTACATGAAAATGTTAATAACCAGACCCTTTCGAATTTTTTCAGTTTTTTTGTTTTGCCCCAATCCAATCCCCAAATACAGATTTATTAAGAACTCTTTACTTTCTAAAAACCTATTAAATTTTGAATTCACTAAGTGCAAATCTATCAAAACTAATAAATTATTGTTATGTGAGAACACAGACAATTCTTTACTATATTAACCTGTTAAATTTCAACTCAAAGAGTCCACTATTTCGACTTCAGACCAGTAGAATAACTGAAAATTTCACCCCTTCCTGTAAATACCTTGGCTTCTGTGTGTAACCTGTTCCCCCTTCTTAAACCCATCTCAAGCAGAGAATATATATATTACAATATGAATGCCCAAAGTATTTTAATGGGGGACAATAGGTGCACATCTCCCTGTCCAGAAAAAAAGGGGGGGGGGGGGTGAAAAACACTGATACAGATGTTGTTCCAGAGCCGTTTGCTGAGAATAGCAGTGTTACTGCAATAGTTAGAAGGTTAATATAGTAAAAGTGTACTAACCATTCCATTACTGAAGGCTCATTGCTGAAGAGCTCCACTGGAACAGTCAAAGGTGTTTTTTCTGGTATCAAATCCCGTAAAGACTGTTTTGCTTCTAAATGTCTTTCAATCTCTTCTGAAGTCATATGACCATCACCATGACTGACGGCAGGTAAAGTCTCAATCATTACATTAGGAGTTGGTTGTGGTATATCCGCTAAATAAATAATTTCAGTATAAGTTTATGTTTGAATATGAAATACTACTAGAGGTCACTGTGACATAGAAATGCTTGAATTTAATATGCAGATCAGTATAAGCTAAGAAAAATAAAATAGTTAGGTGTTTTAGAAAGTAATTTTTGTTTCATTTAATAACAATTGGTACTTTATAAAAGATAAAAATTGAAAAGAAGAAAAAAAAGATATGTTAATATTAGCATATCATGTTCACACATGTAATATATCAGTTTCCTGTGTACTGAATATTTAATTTAATATTTCTTTATTCAGCATAGACAGTTAATAAGCATGGGATATTTTAAATTTAATTAATATTTGTTCATTCTGTGATATCAAAAATTATTTTTTTACAATCTTGTTTAATATAGAAAGCATATGGTCACATTTTAGTTGCTTCAAAGATATTATTAAAAAGGACAAATATATAATAATTAGATGTTGACGGTGTAGATATTTTTTGGAAAATACAGTATTGACAATAATCATCAAATGTGCCTTTGAAATCAAAGTTTTATTTTTAAATAGAAATTATACTATTTTTAAGCTTCAGTGAAGTGGAATTTTTCATCCTACAAGAAATTTAAATGGTGCATTGGCCAGTTCTTGAATTTGGCATTTGAATTCCTAGCAAAGTTTAATTTTTTAAAACTTAATTTGATTTTTTACAGCAAGACATAGATTACATTTTCTAATGTGAAATCATAAGATTTTATTATTTTCTTGATATATTCCAACCAGTATGGATCACCGGCCATCCAAACAGTCACCTTATACCTTTCTGGTAGGTGGGACGGTCTGGGTCTCAACAACCAGTATGGATCAGACTATTACCATATGATAGCACAACCAATTAGTGAGTCATATCACACTTGGATAATATTATTTGGAAACAGCAAATATATAATAATTAAATGTTGACTGTAGATATTTTTTGAAAAATACAGTATTGACAATAATTTCAAAAGCACATTTGATGATTAAAGTTTTATTTTTAATTTTAATTGGAAATTATACTATTTTTAAGCTTCAGTGAAGTGGAATTCTTCATCCTACAAGAAATTTAAATGGTGTATTAGCCAGTTCTTGAATTTGTCATTTTAATTCCTAGCAAAGTTCAATTTCTTAAAACTTTTTTTTTTACAACAGAAAATAGATTAAATTTTCTAATGTGAAGTCATGGGATTTTATTATTTTCTTGATATGTTCCAACCAGTATGGATAAGACTATTACTATATGATAGCACAATCAATTAGTGAGTCATATCACACTTGGATAGCATTTGAAATCAGCTTCTGCCATGTACTGTCATAGACTGTCACTTAAGGAATTTTTTAAAATCAAATCAAAATTACATGTTGAGTCAAATCACAGCTAGATAAAATATAATATAATTAATAATTAACAATGATGACTAAAATGTAATTGCTAATACAATTAATAATGGGGTATATTAATACATGCTACTTTTGCAGATATTTACCAATAATATGGAGAGATAGTTGTCTTATCTTTCCCCATGCTAGCAGAGTGGTCAAATATTAAACAGTTGATGTTGGTTAAGGAGGAAGTTCACATTATAGTTATTTCAAAAATATCACTAAAATGGACATTCATGATTTATCGCCAAAATTGTACAGTGCACTGTCTGGTTTTAGGTTAGACAAGGTTAATGAGAAACTTTTTGCACTTGTAAGATTTTAAATTTATGTTAGTAGTGTCTAGCTTTGCTTTAGGGCGTAATGTTACTGAGTTACTTTTACATTTCACTTATTTTAAAATATTGTATAGTATGTGTACTGTCAAATATATGAAACAATGTAATTTCCCCATTAAAATTTATACCTTAATTTGCATCTATTTTTATCAAATTATGTTTCAAAATTTAAGTTTAAAATAAAATACAAAATTATGTTTAAATTAATAAGTATAGGCACACATGCAGAAATAACCATATAATTCATAAATTGCCAAAACATGTCCCAAAGGTATATTTTGCCTATTAATTGATATAGAATTTTAAAATTTTTGGGAAAGTATTTTTCGATAAAGTATAGGAAACAAATAAAATAATACCATATTACGGCACTAAATATAAAACTGCATTTCATTATAATAGTTTCAAAGACATTATTGCTAATAATGTCTTTTAAAAATACTTTCAAATAGATATTGTGCCCTTTTATCTCTTATTTAATTCCCACTTGCCTCCAACCACTTTCCCACTGCTTGGAGGCAAGTGGGAATCGCCACTGCTTGGAGGTGGCGATGTCACTGGGCATCATCACCAAACGTTAAAGATTTGGGGGGGGGGGGGGGGGGGGTATACCCCCAAAATCCATTGATGTTTGGAAAAATGGGAAACAACTTATTTGGTTGTCCAGGCAGCATAACTAAATTAAAGTTGAAATCGATCACTGCAAATTTTCAAATTATAAAAATATATAACAAACATTGTTTTTTAAAAGCATACTTACATTTTAAAAGCACACATCTTTGTATATAAAATGCACTGAAAAGTTATGACGTAAAATCAAGCTGAGATTTCAAAATCTAATTTTGGATGTCAAATTTTATTACACGACTTGGCTCTTTGCTCGAAACCTTAACTCCTATGTTTCTTCCATAACTTTAAAACTTAGAATTTTCATCAACCACCAAATCTTACAAGTTACGCCAAGTTTTATCTCGAAGGAAAAACATATTAACATGCTGAAAATAACTGCATAACTATAAGTAAAGCACTCCAAATGTTTTTTAAAAGTGACATTATAAATCTCCTACTATATCATAAGCACTAAAAATAAAGTTAAACATCTAATAATACAGCACTAAATGCCAAAAAAATTAATAGTTAAATGAAAGATATCATGCTTAAGTGTAGAAAAATTTCTTTTTAAGTACATAATGACAGAATTTGTCTAAAATATGAGAAAGGTTTTCCTTATACATGCCTTTCATTGAAGCCATATGTACAGCAATACATAACCATTTTTTTACCATATATATTTCTCAAACCCATTCTCAATCAGCAATTGCCATTGAAATGTACAGGACCATGGTCAGGAGAAAACTAGTCCGCAGAAAAATCGTCCTGAAATCACGTGGTTTTAGTTTCAACAATGATTGCAACCGTTAACGGGGCTCGAAATTAAAGGTGGTCCATGGAGACCACAGAAACACCCAACGGACCAGCAGAAAATAAATTATATTGGTCTGTCGGAGTAACCTTTTATTCTCATTTCCCTCTCGTAAATTAAATTTTCCCCTCAGCACTTATGTAAAGAAAGACGATATTCAACAGTCTGGGGGAAGTAAACAATACTGCTTCTGTGTTTGTAATTTTGTTTTCCCCCCCTCTCGCACTTGCCCGCAAGACATCTGGCTATTTGACTCCCCACAGACTCCTGCTGTGAAAATGGGGAGGGGAACTGGAATGTATCTTTCCTGGGCATTGCTTCTTCCCCTTCCTTCCCCCATCGCTTTCTTTCTCCCATATTTTGAGGTTGCCACGTATTTAGAATATTTATCTTCATCTTTATGGCAACAAAAGGGAAGAAATGGAACAACACCCATACTTTATAGAGTGCATAGACAAACATGATCTCACAACACCTAACCGTTAACCGTCAAAAGGCAAATTCAGCGTGGTGAACAGTCCTGAATGTTAAGTTAAAACTTTATTCTTTGTCTTTGGTTTTAAGACTTCACAGAAATTGCTTTGAAAAAAAGTTTGTTTCATCTTATCGCAATTTGTTTTAGAGATTTAAAATGTGGCGTTATGGAAGAAATTTTCAACAGTTCATTGAAAATACCATTCTGCAACTGAAAGAGCGATTTACAGATTTGAATGAAAGTTTACTTTGTGTTAGCAGATTCCTTTTGTTAGGTGAATAGCCATTAAAACCATGTCCAGAGAATTTTGGAGAGCCAGAATTCAGTGCTATCCTTGAGAATTATGAAAGTACTCTAAAAAAATTTGGCATCCAAACCTCTGAAGTTGAACTGGAGTGGAAAACTTTAAAGAAAGCGTTATACTTACATAATGAAGAACCAAATACTTTAACATGGAAAGATATTAATGCTCAGTATTATCTTGGACATTCAAATATCTTGGCAGTAATAGATGCATTACTCACCATACCAAGTACATCAACAGAGTGTGAAAGAGGTTTTCGAAATATGAAAGAGTTCAAAACCGACTGGCGTAGCTCTTTGTGTACAGACTCTTTAAATGACTTAATGAGAGTATATTTAGATATGCCAGACATTGAACATTTCGATCCGATACCAGCAGTTTCATTGTGGCTGGAAAGTGGATAAAGAAACAGAAAAATTGTCTGTGCTTCTGTCACAGAATAGCATTTCATTATGTAGTTGTTTGGCAGTGTACATTTCACTTCACTTTATATGGTTTATTCCACAAGAATTAAATTACATTTTATGTAAAGCTTCATTTATATTTTTTAATTGAACTAGGTATGGTATTTATGAATTTATGGAAATCCACATAATAACATTCCACATGTAATTTATTTTATTTTATAATTTATGGAAGTCCCATGTACGGACCAGTAACAAAGGTTGCGGACCACTGAAGTCATAAAGTCACTGGTCCAGACTTCATTTTTCTAATTTCTATTCCTGCTTAAGCTACCTCCATTATAATAATACCTCGATGGTATATACAGTTTGCATACTCATAATAACTGACAGATATAGCAAAACTCTGCACAACTCCATGCATTGTTTGCAATTTTACTATCAAAATACTTAACTATTCAAACTTTAGTTTGGAAAATTAACTGTTTAAAATATTTTAAAATGGCTAAACACTTGGTAACATTTACAGTTTAAGACTCACAGTGATGTCATGTGAATAAACCACATTATATTTCTTAATTGTTGCAAACAATTAAGAAACCAATAGAAAATTACAATTTTATAATTATTAATTGTAATTATAGTTATTAAATTACATTCGTTAATACTTTGTTTTTTAATTTTAATGCATTGAAAACATTTAAATGCGTAAGAAAATAGAAAAATCATTAACAGGTTTGTAAAATATTGTACACAAATCAGAGTAGTGATGTGTGAGCAAATATTGAATAAGACATTCACATTCCATGAAAATAATAGGGTAAAGTATAGGGTTAAGAAATCTAAGGTATAATTACAAGGATAATTACAATTAAGAATTAACAATTACTGATTGTCATAATAAACAATTACTTGTCATTTTAACTAAATTATATTTAATAATACCATTACCATAACTTTGTTACAATTCCATTATTATTGCAATATTTTAATTAATCAATTGTATTTTAATTTAATTATCCCCAGCTCTGGGTTGAACATATTAGTAAGCATGTTGAAATATTTTTCTTCTGCTACAAAATTTATTTAAAAGTGAAAAATTTTGAGGATTACTTCAAGTCAAATAGTTATTTATATTTTTGTATTTCATATATTTTATATCTATAATTACTTTTCTAGTATATAAAAATATTTAGGTACATTATTTTTTATCTTACTATTTTACTTAATATAAATCTTATTCTTTTTTGCATTTTCTCAGAATGTTATTGTCTGCCATTAATTTTCATTTTGATTTGATTATTGAAATTTTCTAATACAGTGAAATGTGTATGAGTGATTACCAAACCAAAGTTTCAGACATGGATTTCCCCCTTCATATACAAAGTAATTCCTTGCATTAAGCACATGCTTATTTTAATGATTCCTTATTCCATGTACTATAGTGGTTTGCCTTAATACTTTTCACTGTATGAGAATAGTGGTTCTAAGCTTTTGAAGTGCAAGACACAAACAGAGCATGAATGATAGGAATGAGGAATAATTCAAAATGATTACTTATCAAGGATTATATTTTTAATGGGGTATGTTAAAATATGGAATATTTCATAGTTGAATTCAGAAGCTTAATTGGTTTGACTTACCTATATAATCAAATTTCAGGTCAGGATAGAAAGGCAAACGTCAGATATTGTCAAGACGAGACTTTTGCATGGCTTTCAGGAAAATGCTCAAACATAGTATTGATTAAAATGCACATTGTTTTTAGATTTACCTCTCAAAAATACACCCAAGGTTCAAACCACAATGGTACACCAACCCAAGATTTGAATTCAAAATATTGTGATGTCAATTTTATGTCCTGTAACAATTGCAAATGTGTAATTTAATAGATTTTAATTTAATTTTCTAGTAACTTGGACATAGAATAGATTTTTCAAAGTATATTTTCATGCAATGTGTAATGTATAAATGGCAGTAATAAGTACTACTATTAAAAAAAAATAGATGTATGTCTGTCTGTTTGCCTATGTTACCTTTAGTAGAAAATCTGAGTATTTTACAGCTATGAAATTTGGTACATAGGCACCTCGGCTCCGGAGAGCAAACACCTCATCCAGATTTTTTTAAAATTCAAATTAGTTTAAAAGTTACAAATTTAATTAATTGTAATATTCGGAACTGATTAATGGTACCATCTATTGCATATTGCTAAAAATAAAACAATTTTTTGGTACCTAAAGCTTCAAGTATTGTATTGATAAATAAGATCAACCTTGAAATCTGATTTTTCTCCAATAAGCATTTTTTGCTAATCATTTTATTTTCTCAATGAAAAACAATTTAGAAAATAATATAGTATCACGGAAATAATATCATGAAAATATATTGATACAATATTCATTGTTGAAACTTTGCATTTAATTTATAATTTTAGTGCATTCCTTTTGTGAATACTGATAAATTACGTCCGACTGGATCCTGAGACATAGGTGAACAAAAGGAAAATAATTCCTGGAGAAATTGGGGTTATTGCATTGGAAACAATAGACTTATGATTTCCACAAAACAAATGGTTGCATGTTTATACCGATGGCTCTTTACTTGACAGAATTTGGGGGCTGGGGCCTCTTGCACACTGTTTGATTTTCACTTGCCTGTTCTCTCTCTTGCCTGAACTCTCTAGTTCGGCTCTCCAGGCACTGTCCAGCAATCAAAGAAATAATGGTACCTGGATTCAAGAGATTGGGACGCTTTTAAAAGACGTAATGCACAGAATCACTTTACAGTGGGTGCCTACACATTGCAGAGTACCAGGAAATGAAAAAGCAGACTTTTTTGGCCGAAAAGGATGCTTTGGTGGAGCAGAGATTCTCAAAGCCTGTGATTTTTCATTCAGCACAACTGTACATAAAATGATATACAAGAAAGAAATGGAGGCAGAATCTCTGGAGGCGTCTAAGGAAAAGTCATGGAGCATATTCAGCAAGAATATTTCAGTCATTCCAGAGGCTCCTTTATGAAAAGCAGTTGCCAGGTTCAGACTTCCGACTGGTTATTACTCTCTCAGGGCTCATCTCCAATCGAATTGAACTTGCTGCTTCCCCCAGATTGTATTTTATGTGATCTAGGACAGCCTATGTCTGGAAAACATTTAAGACGAGTGCCCTGCACTAGTGACTTTTAATTCAATCATTGAGAAATATTGCAGAGCTCACTGTCTAATGGCCTGGCAGCAAAATGACCAGCATTTGTAAACAATATAAGTTATTGTAATGTTGAAACTTGGCATTAAATTTAAAATCTCATTTTAATTATGATCTCATTTAGGGTGTATTATGCTCATGTAGATGATAGGCATATTTAGGGCATAAAAACCATGTTGTATTAGTGCATAGAACCGATGACCTTGCAGTAGGCTAGGGCATGCTTAGATGTTTATTTACATTGTATTATGCCCACTTAATGGATGTGGCACAGCCATGTATTCGCGCAGTGGGCAACTATACGTTTTGAATAATTGAATGAATTAATTAGTTTAAATCCCAAGCAACACCTCGTACATTTTCTAGTCTGTTATAAGTTATATCCTCATTTTAATTTATTTGGATTTTTTTCATTATTAATCAATCATCTCCACTTATAAAGCATCCTGGCATTATAACGCAATTTATTACAGATTATATTAAAGGAAAAAGAAATAGATTCTTAAAATCAAACTTTTTAGAATTTACATAAAATAAATTTGTTTTTTCTGATCTGAAGCACTACTGAGTATTGTTTAATGGCATTTTAGTGAAATGCTGGGTGTACTGAAATTGTGGTTCTACAATTCTAGATTATTGATTTCCAATTGGTGATCGACAAATCTTTTGGGGAGTTTGCAGAGCTATTTGAGGAAAGAGTAATTTTTTTTGCTTTTCCTTTATACTGCAAACCATTTAGAAAGACATTTATTTTGCCATAATTGTAATGTTTTTCCAATTTTGTTTCATTACGATTATAGCAAAAAGAACAAAAATCTTTCAAATTCAATAGTTTCTGGATATATTTATACCTTTCTTTAGATTTGAAAATGTAAAAACTGGTTTATTTTTTAAATTAGTCGCATAGGGCAATAATTCTTAACATTCATAAGTCTTGTTATTTATACAGGTGACTGCTAAGTGAAATTTTTCAGTAGAATAATTTTACTTCATGTAAAATTATTTTTTTTATGTGCTAAAATTACTTTTGCTCTTTACTGGAATCATAAACATATGCAAAAATATAATACATACCCACAAAGGACTTTCTTCTTAGTTTCTTTCATGAAGCTTAAAAAAGAGAATAGGCAACTTACTTGGAAATACTACAAAAATAGGCAATTATACCTTTGGGTAAAACGAGCTTTTGATTTATTGAATAAAGTTTATTCCAAACAAAGAAAAAAAATAATACTTTTTCAATTTAAAATGTTACAAAACTTTAATTTAGTTACAAATTTATCTCATTTAAACTCAATTTACATTTTAGTTTTACAGGTCAAAAAGCATAAAAAAATATGATTTATATATAATAACTTTAATTTAGTTACAAATTTATCTCATTTTAACTCAATTTATATTTTAGTTTTACAGGTCAAAAAGCATAAAAAAATATGATTTATATATAACAGGGGTGGGCAAGTTCTTTGATAAGAGCCACATAATATTTTAAAATTTTAGGTATAAATGATAAAAAATACTATTTAGTGGTCCTAGTAGTAAACCCAATATTGTTTTGGGAGTCGCACAGAGTAGCTTTGGGAGCTGTATGTGGCTCAAGAGCTACAATTTGACAATCTTTGACATATAATATAAACTTGTTACTCAAAATATGTGGAAAACAAAAACTATTAATGTATAGAAAAAGAAAATTAATTCTAATTAGAACTAACAAAAAGGAAGGAGTCACTATACCTATGTATTTTCAGTTATCTATTGGAAAATTTCACAGATTATATTTTCGTGGAAGAGATTTTGAGTCAAAAAAGGCTGGATACCACCTCACCACAGACCTATCACTTAAAACTGATTTAAAATTACAGATTAAAAAAAATGTAAAGAGGTAGCACATGATTTATCCTTTATATTATCAATTGAATTCTAACAGCTTAATAGACTATATCTGTACATCAAATTTTAAGAAGTTGCAATGATGTCATTTTAATTCAAATATAGGCATTATTGATATTACAGCAACAATGTAGAAACAATATTATGACCTGGTTATCTCATTAATGCCTAGCACCCTCATATAATGATAAGGAAAGTCTATTTGGATAAAAAGATCTTATAATAGAGTAATTTCACTGCAAAACAGAGACAACATTTGTTGTAATTTTTGCACAATTAAGTCATTACTAAAGTGTTTTTAAGCATTTACGACTCACCATTATTTTGCTCATTTAAATATAAATGTATTTTATTTATATTTAATATAAATACTGATTTAAATTATAAATAACAAATATTTTGTTTGTGCTTTAACTCTTAATACTGATAAATGTGTGAAATGAAGGAAAACATCAAATAGCGCAAGGCCTGTTTATTTTGATGGGTATCTGTAGTACAATTAAACAGTGGAATAATTTTGACCAATATTTTCCTTATGATAGCCAGTGGGGGATGTTTTAAAAGATGAGCAATATCTTGAAAAAATGGAATTACACCCTATTCAAATGATGCGCTTAGACTAAATAGGTACCGTAATTTCCTACGTGGAATCCACGGTTTTGCATAATCCATATGCCTATTTTTCAGAGAAATAAAAAGTAAATTCTTCGTATTAATCTGCAGATAAAATTGGCATGCCTAATTGTTTATTTCCTTATATATATATATATATATATATATATATATATATGCAAAAGTAGTTAAAATGATGAAATTTAGCTTGTATTTGAATAAGTAATATGATGACATTAAGGATTGTTACTTCAGATGAGCAAATTTTATCAAAAAGTATTTTGTTTTAGGATATATGTTTCTTTATATTACTTTCCTTATATACATAGTATAATGTATAAGGGAAGTATTGTGACAGGGTTTAAAATTCAAATTCGAGTTTTCGACGGGAACATTTTTGAGGTGATGTCTGTGTGTATGTGAGTGTGTGGAGATGAAATCTCATGAACGAATGGAGCGATTCAAATGAAATTTGGTACAAAAGTTGCAATTAGTGAATACTGGAAGCCTATTGTTTTTAAACAGAATCAAATGTTTGAAAAAATCAAAAACCTTCAATGAAGTTATGTAAATAATTATTTCTTATATAATTTTTCATTAGAAAATGATGAACACAAACTTTAGAACACTGGCATGAAGCGTTCTGAAGATATTGCACATTTTTCAAATAAATTTATCAAAATATCACAAATTAAAAAAAAAATATTAACTATTGTGAAATATGTTCACCTTTCATATGTAATATTATGCGATAAATTTGTTAACATCATTCTCATGGATCTAGCTCGTTTCATTCATGAGAGAAGATAATTTAGGTAATAGGTTTTTTATTTGGACGCAATTAGTCATTTATCTACTATAAGAATAACCTATTTCTCTGTCCATAATGCTTGGAATATCGCCAACTTGGCAATTTTTTTTAAATGTTGCAAAATTGACGAAATTGTCACCAAATCGATAAAAATGATGCTAAATCAAAGAAAATTATGAGTAAATGATGAGAATTTAATACTTTGGAAAGAATATAAGAACCTACTATAAGAATAACCTATTTCTCCGTCTGTAATGCTTGGTGAAATTCTAGCGAGAAATTTTTTGACGGAATATTGTCAACTTAGCAACTTTTTATATGTTGCCAAATTGATAAAAATGATGCTAAATGGGAGGTAATGTTTCATAAATATTTAATTCTATCATATAACAGGCATACCTTCTAGTATATAAGAAATGCTCTTCTAACTCCATTTGTAACACTTGACGAATAGTCTAGCAAAATATCGCCAACTTGACAATATTAAGTCCCAGATTGGTGAAAATATAATTAAAATTGTAAAAATGACACCAAGTTAATGAAAATGACACCTCATTGATAAATTTATTATTAAAATATATTAATATATGGACTATATTGCTTATTGAGTATCAATATTGATAATTGTTAATTTAGAGTTGTGTGAAATATAAGTTAATTGGGTATGAAATGTTATCTGGAAAGGTGCCAAATGTACAGTTCAACATTACACACACTGTGCCGATTTTTAGGTAGGTTGGACGATTTGGGTCTCAACAACAACACACTGCCGTGGATATTTTCATCATTTTTTCACTGTGAAAGAAATAAATTTATTGCATTCTATAAGGAAAGTCATATGCTGTTTATATCAGATTTTTTTATATTTGCAAAATCATTTGTTTCTTCTGCTTGAAAAAAATTACCGTAGATAATCCGAGGCGTCCTATAATCTGCACCTTCAAACGTTGAGGGTTTTTTTAATAGCTGCATAAAAATGGATTCTGTTATGAGAAAGTCGTGCTGAGCCACACTCCAGTTATTTTTCTTTTCTTTTACGCATTTGTACTTTACCAATTATGAAGCAGACGATAAATTATGCACATATCAATATATCTAACTTTTAAAAATATTTTGTACCTTTATATTAACAGGGATTCAAATTTTTTTTCATGGATTATAGAGTAACGGTCAATTGTTAGCTATGTATTGATTATTGGCATTTATAATAGTCAATACTAACCATACACTTGATTGTATATCAATTATTTATTAATAATATTTAGTAATAGTTAAATGTATATTGACTGTTGCTAATAATAAACATAGATCATAAATGCTATTATAGTTAATATGTAATAATTAATATTGATGTTTATATTTTATCTTAACTTTCAAATATTAGTTTATAGATACTAATAATTAATAAATCTGTAATACTATTAACTACCCCTGTTCACAAAAACTACCAAATCGTTTCATTCTAAGAAAGAAAGTATTAATATAGTATAAAGATAAATAAACTTCTAGGGTTGATGAGTTGAAAGATTAATTGAGGCCATTGTAGGACATGAGTTCTGAGGACTTTTGAACCCACAGATTTAACATGCTTGTATTTCGTGTAGACACGTGGATAGTTTGCGCAGTGCTGAGAATCGAACTCTGGTCCTCCTAGTGCAATCCCTGTGCCTTACTTAACCACTGGACTATCCCACCACAGGAAACATTATTTATTGTTCAAAATATTAGTGTTCGAATGAGTGGACATTTACATACAAATTGTTATACTTGATCCTCATGTTAAACAGGCCTTCGTTCACTCTGCTCATGGTAGATAAAAAAATGTGTATGCTTAAACTTTTATTAACCCTTTAAGCGTGTCATTTATTTCCCTTCGCATGCACTGTAGTGGAAAGTTTTTTCTCCCATACCGTTTTACCCACTGCTTGCGCGTTGAATAAGAAGATGTTTTACTGAAATAAGTATTAAGTAAATAAACATGCATAATAACAGATACGTAAGTAAAAAACAAACAATTCAAATTTTTAATAGTTCCTCTTGGTATAATAAATTTTAAAACATGGTATAAAAATGAGCAACTTCACAATCTGGACACTCCGGCCGTCCAACTAGTTACTCTAAGTCCTCAGGACGAGTCGGACGGTCTGGGTCTTCAACAATCTGGACACCATATCCTGGTTTCTTTCCAAAGCGTCTTGCCAGTTTTATTAGAAGCACAACATATAACACATCGCCTAGTTGGCTCTATTTTGCAGGGTGTGGGAAGTATATATTTATCAAAATGTTTCCATGTAAGACAAAGCGAATGATTTTCATAACTTTGCCTTCCTGATTTTACAGCCATGTTGGTAGAATCATAAGATTTTTGTATTGTTTCCTCAATGATTTCAATTCTAAAGTCAATAAGTGTTATATTTCTGGATGTTACCTTTCTCTATAGAATAAAAGCATTGAAGGTAATTTGATCAAGCAAGTGCATGGATATTTTTTTATAATAAACCATCATCCTTTTTCGTACTGTATCATAATATGATAAATTTCATACTGTATCGTAATACGAAATACAAAGCTAGCTAGAACTTGTACGAAATACTGTCTTCGATAAAATCTAGTTTGTAGGACTACTACTGCCATCTAGTGAAGAAGATTGTAAACACAATTAATATCTCATACACAATCATATGACGTGCTATTTCCATCAAACACACAGGAGTCTCGGCCTTCAAAGTACATGACGAGTCTACCTCGTCAATCACGTTTATCGGTAATGCAATGCATCATGAGTTGAACTCATCAATAATGCTTAAAAGGTTAGTTGGAAATTTTAGATTCTTTAAAATCAAATGGTAAAACAAGGAAAGAAATAGGAAAAGAATATGGTTGTGCTTTATCAACTATTTCCTACATTGTACAATAAGAAACAAAAATTAGAGAAATTACAGTAGTAAATAAAAACAAATTAGAAAAGAAAATTATAATAAAATTGACCAAGCGGTTTCTGTATGGTTTAAACAGATGAGAGCTCAAGGGGCAGTCATTAGTGGCTCAATGATTTTGAAGTAAGCAAAGGAGTTTTCAAAACTACTTGGAATTGAATATTTGGAGTCGAGTAGTAGCTGGTTATGATGTTGGAAACATAAGGGAAATGTTTCATTTCCATAGGTTGCAAGGAGAAAAATCAGCTTCTGATAAGAAAGGTGCAAGTGATTGGATTAATAACATGTTGCCCAATTTACTAATAGATTATTATGGAAGAAAGATTTACAATGCTGATGCATCAGGATTCTTTTATAAAGCTTTTCCCAAATGAAGCTTCTAAAAGCAGCAAAATTGAGATAGGGAAAACAAAATGATCACTTAACATTGCTCTTTATTTTCAATATATTGATGGAACAGAAAAGAACATTTTTTTTTTTTTGTATTAGATGTTATAAAAACTCGCACTGTTTTCATGGGAAAAAATATCCATACCATATTATGCAAATACAAAGTTCTACCATATTATGCAAATGCAAAGTTCTGGATGACATGTAAAATTTAGAGTAAATTTTTTTTTATTTCAATTTGATGACAATCTTATAAAATTAAAAAGAAATATTGTTCTCTTTGCTGATATTGCTACTTGCCATAAACTTGAATGTGGAATTAATCCCAAACACATAAATATCCAATTTCTACTCCCTAACAGACATATTTCATGCTTTTACAGTTTCTTATCAGCAACAAATTGTTTGACAGTGGTTTCTTTTTCTCAAAAAAAGAGCAATCTTTTTTATCCAAGTTTGCCCAAACTATTAATGTCTAGGAAGCAGTGGACATGATCAAATGGTCTTAGGAATTAATAAATGACTACAATTTGAAATAGTTACAAAGAAAAGCTGGATTTTCTCATCTGGTTGAGAACGGTGGGTTATTGGAGCTTGAAAGTCCAATAGTGCAATTAGAGCTTAAAAAAAAAAAGAATTTAATGATTTTCGATAACAATAGATTGCTATGACAAACTCACCAATGAAAAGATTCTTTACGAAGTTATAAATGCTAAACAGAATTTAGATCCTGTGGAGGGAGAATCTGGAATAGAATCTGATGTTGAAAATGTTCCTATACATAAAGAAGTTTTATCTGCTCCAATAGTTTTGAAAAATTATATTAATTCTAACAATTTTGATTTGAAACATCAATTCTTTGATTAGTCATCAGAACATGTACATGTGCAAAAACAGTTAACAGACTTTTTTCTGCTAATACCTATATGCTATATATACATGTATTTAGGTAATTGCGGTATTTATTACTATTATCTTTATTAATAAAGTAATAGTACTGTATAACTATTAAAAAAGTACTGTACATAATTTATAAAATTTGAAATATGTAATTTAATAACATAGATAAAATAGATGTGTATTACGTATAAATTTAGTCAAAAAATGACATTTTAAAGAAACCCGCTCATGTGCACAGAATTTCATTGCTGTTTAAATATGTACTTGTGCAGTTTTAACTGCATTTAATTACAAATATTAAGTACTTATAATTATTTATTTGTATAATAAAGTAATTTTTAATGGAATCTAATAAATATATATCTCAATTTCTGCAAAATTGTAAGATCTTGTGTTGAAATCTGGGACATAAGAGTTTGATTCAGAATGTCATTTTTAGTCTTGTTTGAGGCTAGAATACTCAGATGTGAATTTTAATAATCTGTTTTCAATAGCCCTATATAAGTTCTAAAATGAGAGGAATAAAAAAAATAGTGTATAGAAATGAGCGTGGTTAGCTTAATAACAAAAGTGAGATTGGCAACATTTTTATTGAAATAATTTTATAAAAAATGAAATTATTTCAATTAAAGCTTTTTTCCCATCAAATTTTGTATTGAAAAGACATACAACTTTTTATTATTATGATTGCCACTTTTACGGCAAGAATACTTATATTTATCATTGAATCTGGGTGGGTATTTGATTAATTGCCTAGTATGACTAATATTCATTCAATCTTAAACAAGACTTAGGAAACCCTTTAAATGTTGTATTTTCATCATAGATTTCTATATTTTATCATTTGATCCTTCAAAAGAATAAAAGCGAGTAAAAAGTAATAAGCTTCATAGAAATCATTAAGTTACTTACAGTTTCATTTCCCTATAATATTAAGCCATATCTTTACTACAGAACGCTATGTTAATCTTATATAATAAAAGAAGATGTCTGTATGTGTCAACTGCGGTGAGAAATCTAAGCATCAAACAATGAGGAAATTTGGTACAGAGGTACTTCAGGATCAAGGGCCAGATAGATATGCTTCAGAGAGATTTTTTAAAAATTTGATTTAATGTTTTAATTATTTTATATTTTAGCATGATATGAAGCGATTTCACACAAATCGGTTCCTTAGTAATAAAATATTACCACAGAGTTTCCATCCTGACATTATCAGAAAGATTGAAGAATGTTCTTTCCAATGATGTTTGACCAGAATCATTATAAGAATGCCTTCATATTTATTTATTTATTTTTTTAAATACATCAAAATTTGCATTGTTTAGGTTATGTAATACTTATTTTGCCACATCTAAAAAGTAAGATTAGCACAATTCTATAGTTTGATAAAAAGTTGCATTCTAACAAAAAAAAATTTATTTTTATATTGCTTTCCTTATATACATAGTATAATGTATAAGAACAGTATTGTAACGGAGTTAAAAATTCAAATTCGAGTTTTCGACAGGAGAGCACGTTTCAAGCATACCTGATCATGAATCGAACATTTTTGAGGTGATGTCTGTGTGTGTGTGTGTGTGAAAGTATGCGTGTGTGCGTCAGTGAGTCTGTGGAGACGATATCTTACGAATGAATGGAGCGATTCGAATGCAATTTGGTACAAAAATTACAATCCATGAATACTGGAAGCCTATTGGTTTTAAACACAATTGAACGTTCAGAACCCCCCTAAATTTTTGAGTGAAATTTTGAGAAAATCATCAAAAAATCAAAACCTTTAATAAAGTTACGCAAATAGACATTTCTTATGTAATTTTTCCATAGAAAACGATTGACATAAACTTTAGAATGCTAGCAAGAACCGTTCTCGAACTATAGCACATTTTTCAAATAAATTTATTAAAAAATCCCATAAATTAAAAAAAAATATTAACTGTTGAGAAACATGTTCACTTTTCATATGTAATATGTGATAAATTTGGTGACATCATTCTCGTGGATCTAGCTGGTTCCATTCATGAGAAAGGATACTTTGAGTAATACTTTTATATTTGAACGCCAATAGTCATTTATCTGCTATAAGAATAATTTATTTCTCCGTGCACATAAAATTTGGCAAAATGCCGCCAACTTGGCGACTTTTTTAAATGTTGCCAAATTAATGAAAATCTCACCAAATGGATAAAAATGATGACTAATTAATGAAAATTCAATATCTTGGAAAGAATATATGTATCTATTATAAGAATAACCTATTTTCTTTTACTGTAAAAGTAGTAAATTCATGGCATTATATAAGGAAAGTCATGTGCTGCCCACATCAGATTCTTTTATTTTTTGTGATTAATAAGCAAATGCATAAAATTGGGATTAATAATACCACTCACATAAAGAGTTTCTTTCTCCAGCAGCCGGTGGACTTTTCTGCACATGCTTGCATTGGAGCTTACGAGTTTTAAGCCACGCTTTCTCTTCTGTGGAAAACCCAGACCACTCGACTGACCCTAAGGTTTACAGCAGCAGTTTGAGTGGTTGGGTCTTCTCTCCTGTAGAAATGATCGCTTCTTTTATTATTATCCTTTTTGTTTGCTTACCAGAAGAGGTGGATTTGGTTTGAAACCAGGAAATGAGTTTGCAGTGGTTTAAAAAGGCGATCCTGTAATGTATTATTTAAGTAATGGGTGTTTATTTAGGACACGGCAATACTGGTTAATTTGTTCTAGTATGCTCTATAATTGTGGAATAATAGGGTAAAAAGGATATCAAACTTTAATTGTTGTTCCTAACGAAACATGTGTTATAGCAGTTCACGTATTTTCCATTATATATTGAATATAATTAAAAAAAATTACTGGCTAGAATTCATAAGTATTTTAATGTTAAAAGGGAAAGTGCATGAATAATTTTATACATTGGAATATTTTTGACAAATTTGGAATGTAATAATAATAATAATAATAAAAAAAATAAAAATTAAACCTTAATTTTATAATTTTTTTCTCTATCAAAATATAGCATACCTAAGCTTCAAACAGCCACAAAATTCGGTACAGAGTCAGCTGAACTCCCATGCGACAGACCCCTCGACATTTTTTTTTTTAAATTCAAATTAAGATTTTTGTTATTTTATATTGAAGCACAATTCTAAGCAATTTCTACAAAAATCAGTTTCTTAGAAATTAAAAATATTATCACAGAGTTTCCATCTTGACAACAGACAGATCAAAGAACATTATTTTTAATAATCTTTGAACAGAATCCATAGGACAATTCCTTCATATTTATTTATTTTTAAATACATTGAAATATACATGTTTTAAGTTATCTAAATCTTATTTTGTCTCATAAAAATGGAAGATTAGCACAATTCTATACTTTGACATAAATATGGTTGTTGTTGTTGTTGAGACCCAGACCGTCCGACCTACCAGAAAGGTGTAAGGTAACTGGACAAAAATATGGTGTATATCTTCACATTCTAATAATTTTTTTATTACTCTATTTTTTTAATTTTCTATGAATTTTCTAACAAAACATAAAAATTGGCATATTCAATTTCATTGGCGATTTACTTCATTCTCTAGTTGCTATGCACTGGGCATTGCAACTGATGTCAGAACCTGTATTCATTGCTGTAGGAAGCAGTAATGTATTTTTCAAGTGGATAAGTGACATATTTTGAAGGCAGATATGAGTTAAATTTTGGTCCAAACTATTTCCAGTGTTGTATCAGTAACGTTATTTGATAAGTAAATGTTAATATGAATGCTCTTCAGTTCACTGATAATTTTGGAATTAATTGCACTAACACTAATATAAATATATTTAAGTTTACTGATAATTCAGAAATAAAGGCCATGTACATGGATTACATGCACCCTGTATGCTTTATTAATGCATGTTATGCCTGTGTTGCAAGTTATTTATATTTTGTTGTAAGCAGGCATTAAAGGCATTGTTGGGTTTTCAAGAATTTACTTCTAGTATAATTTTAATAAGATGTTTGTATCTTAATTCTAGCCAACATTTATTAGTACAAAATATTCGTATATCCGAAACGGTTCTACATACGCATTTTAAGTAAATTAAATGATTGTTAGTCGTAGAATATATAACAAAACAAAAATGAAATAAAAACATCAAATCGTTTAAACAGAGACAAAACTATGTTTTCTGTATTTATTCGAAAACTACTCATTTAATTTGAATAAAAATAGCTTAAGCATGTATTTCAGATACAAACACTTTGATCGTATAATATTACCAATCAAACTAGTGATTTATTTACCTATAGCCCTGGCTGTATGTTTTGTTTAATGATCTATAACTGCAAAAAAAAAAAACTGGAAACTTTATTTGCTTTATATTTTTGGGGAAGTTTATGCGACTGGAATTATTTTTCACTCTGCCAAATTACATGAGTATAGAATGAATATTTTTTGGTAATTCTTTTGCATTCATAATGAACACTGGCCATAATCATAAAAAAGCATTTATGGAAAAAAAAGAAACTGCCTAAAGTAATATATACTTAAATTAAATAATAAAAATGTTTCGAAAAACAAAACCTGGTGATATTTTGGAAAATGTAACTTGCTAATATTGAACATATTGCTTGCAAAATTTTTATATAAAAGTTTAATTTAATAAATGCATTTTGTCTATTTTAAGCTTTATTACAAAGAGAAAACAAAACATATTCAACCAAATCAAACATTATTATTGACTTGTGAAAACGATTTAAAAAAATCATTTGATTTAAAAAAAAATATTTCTATCATGTTATTGCACCAGTTTCTACAATTAGTCTCTAAATTACATCATTATCAAATAGGGCAATATTTAACATTAAACATCTGATTATTATTCAATAAGTCAGACAGAACAGTAGTTGAAACGAAAAAAATATTATACAAAATTTAAAAATATGTTTTAATTTATTTCAGCACAAGGATAACTGATTAGAATTCAAATACCATTTAAAAATATGTTTTAATTTATTTCAGCACAAGGATAACTGATTAGAATTCAAATACTATTTAAAAATATGTTTTAATTTATTTCAGCACAAGGATAACTGATTAGAATTCAAATACCATTCTGGTGCTGTCTTCCCTCATTAAACAAAAAATATGATGTGGGCAGCACATGGTTTTCCCTATATAAAGCTTTACTTTGTTTAAATATTAACTTTACTTTTTTCAATGTGTAATAATGATAGACAACAAGATCCATGGCACAATGTTTTTAACATTGAAAAGTATGCTAACATTTGGTGCTTTTCTAGATAACAACTTGTAAAAATATTTTAAAGTATCAAATTAACTTACATTTCACACAAATCTAACTGGATAATTGGAAATATGGCTAACCATCTGCTAAGCAATATACTCCATTATATTAAAATATTAGCTGTACGTATGCAGAGCATATTCACTCTAGGCATCTATGGAATTTTTAATGATAGTAATCTGAGAAAAAAAAATTAATTGGCTTTAAGTTTTACATTTTTCTTTGGCCTAAATATTGAAGTCTCACTTCAATATTTTATTCAGCCTGTAGAAGCCTATCAGCTTTATTTCTCATTCAGTAGCTTCATCAACAGCTTCATTGGCACTCCATGCCCTTCTATGTACAATAACAAATTATGTACATTATAACTAACTTCCTGTATTAAGGCAATCTCAAAATCAATTACAAACACTCAATCATTTTGGCCTTAATTATGTATGTATATATGTATATATATATATATATATATATATATATATCTACAAAAATAAGCCATTAGGTACATAAATAAGCCATACTCCCATGTTCACAATGGCTTTGACTCCAACAATTTTTATCAGCACTTAGGGAAATGACCAGACAAATTGAGTCTACCAGGTTTCATTTGTCCGAACAAACAGCATGCGGGTCAAACACACCAAAACATCTGCTTTCATGTTGTCATATGTTTAAAATATATATATATATATATATATCTTATTATATATATATATATATATATATAATCAGCTTTATATATATATATATATATATATATATATATATATATATATATATATATATATAAATCTGAATATTGAACTCTATCTTATATCAATGGTTATTATAGTACCTCATTTTGCATTGTCACATGCTAAATTTTTTTTTTCTTATATATATATATATATATATATATATATATATACAGGGTGTCCCAAAAAGATTGAAACACACTTTAATTTTTTACCTGTTGGAGATAAGTGGGCAATGTAAATTACAAAAATGTTGAAAGTAAGGTAGGAAATAAGATTACCTTAATGAAATAGTCCTCCCATTAATTTTCAAAAAGTTACACTTTTTAAGTTTTTATACGACACCCTTGGACAAATTGGGTCAATCAGAAAATTTTTATTTTTAATGCAACAAGATCATTAAAAAACTCTGCATATCTGTATCTTTAAAATCAACTGAATTATGATAAAGAAAAAAAATCTGACTTAGCCACTTTTCCGTACCATATGAAAGGCCGTTTCGTCAGTGAAAATAGGGATCATAAACAAATTGACGATGGAAATTGTTTAGACAAAAAGTACTTAATTATTGGAAAAGTACTTAGTTATTGAAAAGTACTTAATCCGTGATTGCATCGTGAGCCTACGCGAAATTTATAAAAATGTCTTCTATGTATTATCCTCCAGTTCTATCTTTTTTGTGATATGTCACAAATTTACATTTCTAATTTGATATATATATGGTCTCCATTCACAATGTTCAATTTTTAATTAAATATAACTCGCTCAGTTTTAAAGATACAGATATGTGGGGTTTTTTAATGATCTTGTTGCAGTAACAATAAAAAATTTCTGATTGACTAAACTTGTCTAAGGGGGTCGTATAAAATTTAAAAAGTGTAACTTTTTGAAAATTAATGGGAGGACTATTTCAATAACGTAGTCTTATTTCCTACCTTACTTTCAACTTTTTCCCAATTTACATTGCCCACTTATTTCCAACAGGTAAAGAACTAAAGCGTGTTTCAATCTTTCTGGGACACCCTATGTGTATATGTGTATATATGTATGTATATGTATATATATATATATATATATATATATATATATAATATGCATTGCCATTTGGCAAACGATAATAACATTTATAAATTATTCGCACTGATATTATGTTGTTTGATGTTAATATAGTGTGTAATTTTTGCCAATTTGGTGACATTTTCATTAATTTGGCAACACATTAAAAAAATCACCAAGTTGGCAATATTTTGCCAAATAAGCTGCCAAGACCACAAAATTGATCACCAAGTGTTGATATTTGATGATACTTACTACTGCTCATTTTTATGTAATTTTTTGGTATATTTATTTAAAAAAACCTGCAATATATCGAGAATGGCTTAAGTTAGTATTCCAAAGTTTATGTCATTCATTTTAGAATAAAAAAATTACATATAAAATGACTATTTATGTAACATTACTGAATGTTTTGATTTAAAAAAGAAATTAATTACAAAATTTGTGGGGGGGGGTCTTCCAAAGGTTCGATCGCATTTAAAATCAATAGGGGGTTCCCGTATTCATAGATCATAACAATCCTACCAAATTATATTCAAAACGCTCCATTTATTTGTGAGACATTACATTTGCAGACTCACAGACACACATATCACCTTAAAAATGTTAGATTCAAATTCAGGGATGCTTAAAACATGCTCTTTCATTGGAAACTTAAATTTGAATTTTAGACCCCCTCACTATACTTTCCCTATACATTATACTATGTATGTAGATAAAGTAAAAGTGTCACTAACAATTTTGACACAATTGCAAAATTGGGAAAAGTATTTTTTCTAAATTAAAATAATCAAGATAAATCCCAAAATCTCAAGATTTAGACATTTCTCATTTTGGGATATCAAAATAAATTTTTTGGCCCAGGATTACCATCCCTAGAATTGTTTATGATTTTACAATTATGAGTGAGGTGGAAAAATTGTTCTGTTGAAAAAAAAATTAGTAACACTTTTACTCTTTATAGATTGATGTAAAACATTACATTTTTCACATATTTCGAATAGAAAAGGTTGATGTGTTATATGTGACAATGGTACAAGCTACCTAGGGAAAGGTTTCGATATTTTTAATCTAAAAATTAATTTTTTTACATTTTTCTACCAGAATTGTTTTATAATACAGCTTGAAGAGTAAATGAAAATAGAAAATATAAATATTGGGTTCTGTATTAAGGTTTGCAGATATTTTTACTTATATCACGTCAGCAATCCAACTGAATGATGAACCATGAATGATGATACCCTCTGTGGAAAGTTCTGGGAAAAGTATTTCTCTACCCTGCACCCTAAGATGTTTCACATAAAAAAAAAAGAATATTTCCCCCCTTGTACAATGGAGATGGTAGGCAAGACAGAAAGAGCTATTTAGCTAAGGGTATCAAGGCTTTTCTTGATTTGAAAGATAGAAAGGGTCTGCTTTGATATTTAATTCAGGAAGGAATAGAAATATTTTCTGGCAAATATTGTCACTGCAGCTGACCATTGCAAAAGCTGCTCAGAGCTTAAATTGGTTTCTTGTATTTTGAGATTCAATAACAGTGAACATTTTTTTAAAATTCAAATACAATTGATGCAATACGATAGAGGATGTATTAAGTTTAATTTCATTGAGATAATAAAATTGGGTAATACAGTATAAAAAATTTGAAAAATATTAGATAGTGTTTTTTCCTTCCTGATCTCTGCAAATGCTTGTGTAACATTTGCAGAGAACAGGACTGACTTATTAACTAGCAAGTTTTGTATAGTCAGTCTGACCTAAATTTCTTTATGTGGTGGATATCTAGGCATTTGGAATACATTGATTACTATGCTGTATTATTTTACCTTGAAAATTCTATTCCTGCATTGTGGCAGTCGACTCTGCTTCTGCCAAAACATTGATTAACTCTGCTAGGATCAGTACCCAAATTATTAGTTCGGACCTGAAGCTAGCTTTTGGTCTAATCTTATAGCATTGGTCGTATAAACTCATAGTCCTAGGTAAGGGCTGACTGGGGCCAAAACACATCCATTCCTACAGTGGAAACCTGGATGTGATGATTAGTGCAACCAACCTACAAAAGATGGCAATACTATGCTGAGCATGGAAGCACTGAACACTCCTCTCTCCTGGCTGACAACGACTGACGTCATGTAGCTCCACGATTGAAGTACAACATGTTTTTCCGACTACCAGCTCCCGATCGTGTTTACACTGAGAAATTTGAATGAGGCTCTTGGGGGGTGGTCTTTGCTGTTTCTCAGACAGACAGACCAAACACATTTTCAGGGGAGGGAGCGTATGGTAGCCAACTCTGCTCCTGCCAAAACTTTGGTGACCATGCTAAGAATCAGTAAATGAATTATAAGTTCAAACTCAAAGCTAGCTTTTGGTCTAATCTTATAGCATCAGTTTTCTAAGCCCACAGTTTTAGGTTCAGGCCTGACTTCAACCAAAAAAAATTATTCCTATAGCATGCAATACCACTAATACATAAATAATGTTTAAAAAGTTAAGTTCATACATTACTAAAAATAAATAGTGTACAAAATGTGTTGTATATTATTTTGAGAATTACCCTAGACAGTTTAGAATTGTTTTCTAAATCTAATGCTTCTCACATTGTCAGATTGTTTTAATGAGTCAGAGTGGGCAGCCCAGAACTCTAATACTAATACAATAATTTCTCCAACATACTGAAACGTCAGATGTTTGCATGAAAAAACAACCTATTCAATCTTTTAACAGGGTCACCACTTTTATGGGCCAATTTTTATTTTCTAAACAATACATGGTAATGTATAGGGAAGTATTGGAATAGTCTCGAAAATTGCAATTAGAGTTTTCAATAGGTCTACACATTTTAGGTACAACAGCACATGAACATTTTTTTTTAGTGTGACGAGTCTGTGTGTGTGTGTCTGTCTGTCTATTTTAACTCAAAAACTATTCAATAAAATTTCACAAAAATTGATAGGCAAGTCTTGTGGGTTACCCTGGTGCTGATTAGATGTTGATACCATTTAGAAAAATCAAACATGCTTTTTTTTTTACGAAATGGTCCTCAAAAATTGTTAAAATCCAAAATAAAAGACTCCATTTGATCAAATGTATCAAATTCTTGCTTTATGCACAATACTTCACGACAAAAAAAAAACAAGACCACTTCCAATTATTTAGGTCTAACCATTCTCGAGATATTCAATTTTTTTAACATTTTTATAATGTACTTTTGATCTAGCTGCCAAATGAAAATTAAATTAAAGTAAAACTGCAAATTCAGGGTAATTTTAAATAATTATCCGTATCTTATTTTGTTTAGTTAAATTTAATTTAATGAATTATGAAAGAAAATAAAGAGAAAATGAATTTGAGTTTGTAGGTAATAAAGTATCATGTTACACATATCAAAATTTTACTTTCCATACAATACATGGTAATGTATAGGGGAAAATATCGGAATCATGTCAAAAATCACAACACACTTTCAATGAATCTACTTGTTTCGAACACTCCAGAACCGGAGAAAACTTTTTAGCATGACATCTGTGTGTGTATCAGCAATGTATTTAGCTTAAACACTCTAGCTCAAAAACTAATTAATTAAATTTCACAAAATTTGGTAGATAAGTCACTTGTGGGTTACTGTAGTGCTGATTAGATTTTGAAATGATTTGGGACAAAAAGAACCCTCCTTTTTTACAAAATGGCCTGTGAAAGATTACTTATGCTCAAATGTATCACGTTAATGTTTGTTTTATATGTAATATTTGACAACAAAAAGAATAAGACAAATACCATAACTCTAGAACTAACCGTTCTTGAGACATTTTTGCAACATCACCTTTGAAAATGCATCCAGTTTCAAAATGAAAATGAAAATTGAATTAAGACTGCACAAAATCAGTATCATTTCAAATAATGATCTATGTTATTTTGTGCAACTCAATTTAATGTATTATGAAAGAAATAAAGAGAAAATGAATCCGATTCTGTAGAGAAAGTCATAAGCTGCTCACATCAGATTTTTATTTTCAAGAACCATATTTCTATTGATTGTCTTGGTTTATGCCCTTTTGAAATTAATATTCACTTTGACAAACCAGTGTATACAGAATTTGGTTCAAAGTGTGAACAATGTAAACTAGCCTTATATGATACAGTAACCTGACATGACACCTCTCTCTAAAATGTAACACAAAAAAGCCTCAGCTGTATATATTTGGTCAGATGGTGCTAGAGATAGGCTGCAAATTGTTGAGCAATTCTACTTGGATGTTCAGAGTCTAAAGTAAAGTGCACCACTGGTCTAAAGGTTTGAAATAAGAGTATTAAAATAAAGAATATTAAAGTGTCCTTGAAAATAAAAATCTGATATGGGCAACATAGTTTCATGCATTTTGTGAAATTTGGTCAATTATTAAACAATAATAGCTAGAATAGATATACGATTTTTGCAGGTCATTTCACAAAAAAAAGGCAAGTTCTTGTATCCCGAATCGTACCAAAATCTAATCAGCACCTATAAGTGACTTACCTATAAAATTTTATGAAATTTGGTCAATTAGTTTTCGAGTTTGAGTGGATTGCACAGACAGACAGACACACACACAGATGTCACGCTAAAAACAATTTTTTCATGTTCTAGAGGTCCCAAAATGTGTATATCCATTGAAAAACTCGAGTTGTGATTTTCGAGATGATTCCAATACTTTCTATATACATTAACATGCATTGTAGGGAAAGTAAAAATTAAGCAAGACTGTGGAAACCCTGGATAATGTGATGCTGACTGCACAGCACACCTGACTCCACAGGGGTTTCAAAATTGCAGGATACATTAATTTTTCTTTCTCACTGTGCCTTTAACAGTTATTCAGTGTTGATGAACTCCAAGAGTAAAAATAGTTCACCAATTTTGGTTGCTGCACCAGAAGCATGATTCTAAAGATGATCTAGTTGTCATATTGCAGCCAGAATGGCAGAGCAGATCTGCGAGTATTAAAAAGAAGCCATGATCAAAAGTATTCTATGAAGTTTAGGGATTTATATAAATGAAAATAAACAAACAAAAAAAATCAGCACATGATCTTAAGATTTTAACGAATAAAATTATATTTAGTCATGCAGGCATTGCAATATTAATGGCATGGTAGTTTATTTTATAACACTGGTTGGCATCAATTTCTTAACTGATATAATTATGATACTTTTTCACTGACCCGGGATTATGTTCACAAACACAAATACGTAGATAAAATGTTTATATCACTCTTATAAATTAAAAAAAAAAAAAAGAGAGAAATACAGTGATAATGTGCATGAGATACTGTGTATTGAACAGTGCTATGAAACAGTGTAACACAATCACAGAACTGCTTTGTGTAGCCAAATTTCAATTTGATTGAAATTCGATACAAACTATGTGGTACGGCTGAACTTGCTAGTTTCTATAGAAGTTTGCAAAATTGTGGCTCAAAGCAAGTTGTTGCTGCCATTGCAAATATCGGCTGTTTCATGCTGAATAGTTGCTATCTATCACAAGCTAGTCACAATAAATTTATTATAAAAAAGATATGGATTTATTATATCTCTGACAATTTTGATCATATATTAATAGAACATTTTTGATTGAACATTACTAACTGAGCTATGGAAAATAATTTTATGATTAAAATTTTTTTTCTAGGGTGCCCGTATAAAAAGTGTCATATAATCAAAATTTGCGCACGATAACAGTCTACTTTAATTAAAGCATTTTTTAATTGGAGCTATGGATCTACGACCGATCATTCCAGAGAAATTTAATTATTCAATCTTTTTTAAACACCCTGTGTGTGTGTGTATGTGTATATATATATACATATATAAATATTAAAAAATTCTTTACTTCAACAGATTATAAAATTTATAGATATGTAGATGATCTGATCTGTCTTGTATTTACTGATAACTATGTCATAGATATAGATTTCTATCCGGATAATTTGGAATTAATACCTAATGAAACTTCTATTAGTAATAATATTTATTATTTGGATTTAAATCTAATTATAGAACCTGCTCTTGGGATAGTTACTAATTTATATGATAAAAAAGATTTTTTTAAATTTAATATTAATAAATTATTACGTTTTAATTCCTGCAACTCGATTCAATTGTTTAGAAATATTATACTTAATCAACTTTTTAGAATTTATAGATTATCAGATAAAAAATTTCATGCTTTGCACATTAATAACCTCAAAATTACCAGTAAAATGTATCAATATCCTGCTTATTTAGTAAATAGTATAGTTAATAAGTTTCGATTAGCCTAAATTCTCTTATTCTCCCCTTATTATCTTATTTTAGCCGTACTTCTTCATTCTCTTGAAATTATATTTTCATCTTTTTATCTTGAAGCTTTAACTGTTGAATAACTCAATTTATTGCTTTTGCGCAGTACTGTTTTTATTACTCTCTTTGGCAACAGCAAATCACATCTTTTCTTTTTGGCATATGGCAACATTGCTCTAGTCATATTTTGCTCGTCATGGTTGCGCTGATGAGGCGTGTTTTGAGGTATTTATGTTTCCTTTATTGTTCCATTCTATATGCTTGTCGTCCATATAACACAAGTTTATAGATAAAATCTATCTTGTGTTTCAGAAACAAGCATTTTTGTGTTCATTTCGAAGGGATATATGGACCCGAAGAGAATTTTTTCGAAATGAACGTATCGTAAGCCTAAATCTCTTCCATGTGCAAGCTTTTTTGCTTGATTTTTTTGTTTTCTTATTTGCATTCCTCATTTTTGAAATTTGTTGATTGTCTTTGTCTTTATGACCTGCATTACGCTTTATTATTTCCTCTTTATGTCTTAATTTCTTATATTTCTTTGTATTTTGTAGAAAATTTTGGAATAGTGTATTATGAGTTACTACATACATTCTAACTTTGGATTTACTAATTTATATTTATACATATATAAATATATTTTTTTTTTGCTTAACATATATAGTAGGAACAGTTAATAAACAATGCATCAGACAGTGGTGAATTAACATACTGGCGAACCCGGCGAATGCCAGGGGCCTCATTTTGAACTAAAAATAAAATTAAAAATCTTTAAGAAATTTTTTTCTTATATTTGCTTAAAATACAAAAAAATATTTTTGATTTTTTGTGGTGAGAAAAAAGTGGATTTAAAGTGTTTGTATTCGTATTTATGAGGAGAAAACTTAATTCAAGCATTTCCAAATGTTGAAATAGTACTTCATACTTATCTGTGTTTAATGATCTCCAATGCTAGTGGGGAAAAGTCATTCTCTAAATTAAAACTAATCAAAAACAACTTAAGAAGTGTAATGACTGAAAAGAGGCTAAATCATCTGTCAATTCTTAACATTGAGAACGACCTTGTTAAAACGTTAGATTTTACAGATGCTATTGATACTTCTGCTGTAGCAAAAACCAGAAAACGTCCAATTTAAAGTACCCTAAGAAGTTTTAGTCCTTTCCTTAGTATTGTGCTGTAATATCAATATTTACAGCACAGTTTAACAAATAAAAATGCATCATAATTAAAAATTTGTATCGTTCAATATTTTCATAAAATATTACTATTCTCATTTTGATTTAATTTCTGTTCAAACTTTTGGGTACAAATATTTCAAGCATGTTTATTGGATGAAAAAAAAAAAATTAGCAAAGGATTTACTTTATTCAAAAATGTACATTGATGCATTTTGATCCTACTAAAATATTATGATTGGACAGTAAAAACTATACTCAATGTCGGAAATTTTAAAATCAAATTATGAATTCAAATAGAAAACACTCACAAAATTGCATTTTTTCATCGAAACATCTTTTGCGAAAATTCACTAAACACCGGGAAATCATATTATGGACTAGCAATATACCCGTTCTTCGTACAGAATATATAAGAAAACTTAATTCACAATCATGTGCAAATTCCTATAATATTCTAAATGACATTATTATTTAAAGCATTCTATTAAAATATTTAAATTGTTGTTCCTAAAAAGAACTTTAAGAATCTCTGTTTTCGCTATACAAAAATTATCTTCACAGGAAGATATGAAGAATGAAATATCCTAGTCCCGATTGTAAACAAATTTACAAAAATAAGAAATTAAATCAATATATGCCAAAATAAAAACATTAAAATTATATGGGAAGATATATCCGTACTACTTTTATTCTTGAATATTAGAAGATATACCCATGTATTAGTAGAAGATTACACGTCTATAATATATGAGCCAAACAATAACAGATCATGTAATAAATGAAAATATCAATAATCCTCATAATCTTTACACCTGAAGGCTGTAATCGATTCCAATACATCCTCAGTTAAATATCAGAAAATTTTATTTTCTATGACAGTTTTGTCCTGATATTCTTAGATTTCTTTATTTCCTTAATTCACTCTTAGATTCAGTATGGTATAACCTGTTTTGGTGAAACTTATCTGAATACCCTTAGGCCTGTTATTTTGTTTCAAAAATTATTTATTAGGATTGTCTTACGTAAACCTTGTCAAACACTATTCTTTCTTCTTTTCCTTGATTCTATGGTTATGCCATTTAGGCATCTTTATGTTTACAAAGCTCTTAATATGTTTTATATTAGAAATAAGAATGCGGGTGGCATTCAATGTAACTTTGGGCTAAGGCGGGGTATTATCAGACCTCCTTGAGCCAATTTTACTAAGTTTAAAAAATTTTCTCTTTTTAGCTCCTAGATGATTTTACAATCTTCTGCCTCAATCTTTTAATAGCATTGTTAACTATCGTTCCTTTTCCAGGGTTATCAAAGACTAGTTATTTACTTATAAATTCAGTTGAAATTGAGAATTTTTTCCGTATTGATAGCTTTTATTATCATCTTTACATTTTTAATTGTCTATGTTTATCTTTTAGATGTTATGTTGTAATAATGTATTGTAATTGTTTTATCTGTAACTGTTCTTATGTTATTTGATGCTACTATAATTGCAGTGTTTACTCATCTTCTTCTATAAGGTTATTTTTTAGGAGTGGGTATTCATGGATCCTGTAATCTCCTTACTTTGAATATTAAAGATTGAATATTTAAAAAATATATATATATGGCAAAATGAAAGCGCTAAAATTAAATACCCCTACTACTTATATTCTTGTAGATTAGAAGATATATATTGTAGTACGGGTTATCTTCTACTAATACACGGGTATGAGTTTTAAAATATTTGCCAAAATAAAACACATAATGCAATAAATTAAAAATATCAATAATCCCCATAATCTTTTTAAACCCAAAGGCCATAATTGATGCCAATATATGCCAACATGAAAGCACTAAAATGGTATGGGAAGATATACCCGTACAACTTACATTCTCTTAGATTAGAAGATATACTTGTGTATTAATAGAAGATTGATTACCTGTACTACATAGCCGTTTTTTGTATGGAATATATAATGTAAAGAAACAAAAAATTCACAATCATGTGCAAATCCATATACTATTCTAAATGACATTGTTATTCAAAACATTCTATTAAAATATTTAAATTAATGCTTCTAAAAAGAAGTTTGAATCTCTGTTCTCTCTATACAAAAATTATCTTCAGGCAGATCTGAAGAATAAAACAGCCTGGTTCTGTTTGTTAACAAATTTACAAAAAATATAAAATTGAATCAATATATGCCAAAATAAAAATGTTAAAATATGTGTAAATTAATTTAAATGTATATGAAGATATATATTCCTGAATATTAGGAGATATATCAGTGTATTAGTAGAAAATTACCCGTACTACAATATATGAATTTAAAAAATCTTTGCCAAAATAAAGTGAAAATATCAATTATCCCCACAATCTTTAAACTTGCGGGCCATAATTGATTCTAATATATGCCAAAATGAAAGCACTAACATTGTATAAGAAGATATAACCGTACTACTTATACCCTCACAGATTAGAAGATATGCCGGTGTACTAATGGAAGATTACCTATACTACAATATGAGTTTTAACTGTTTTTGCCAAAATAAAACAGATATTGTAACAAATTGAAAATATCAATAACCCCAGTAATCTATGTCTGGAGGCTGTAATCGATATAATCCCATCAAAACTGCAATTTTGATAAAATTTATTTTATATACATGTCTTTATTATTTAAATCAGAAAAGATTTAATAATTATCTGCCGTATAAACTCATTGGATTTAAAACCTTTACTAAGTGATATGATCATTTTCTTCAAATAAATTCACAGGAAAAAATATAGTCTGCATAATGCTATGTCTATGGAAGGTTTAACTGTGCATTTTTAATTAATTTCTAAACAACCCCTGGTCCTAGAAACTCAAAACATGGACTAAGTTGTAAGTGAGGCTATTCCAAGGCTACCTACAAAATTTCATGAAATTTGGTTCAGCCGTTCTCCCGTGATGATGAGACAAATGTACAGACAGACAGATTTTCAATTTTATTTATATAGATTCTGTACAAATTGGCGTTAAGATTAAAACTGAGCAATAACTTTTCCTGCTGCTATGTATGATTTAGATTAGTGTGAAAATCACACAATTTCTGTTTAAATATTAAATAATTAAAAATCTTTTTTTTTTTTTTTCAATTTTCACTTTTACAGCTTTTATTTCAAAATCCACACCACCTCCCTTTTAAGACAAACCTTAACAAAGAATTCACATTCAAAATTATGGTTACAGAAGCTTAAGGATAAGGACGTTTTGGGTTTTAGAGCAGCTTTTTGCAAATCAATTAAATTTTTTTAAATTTTAACTTTGACAAATTTCCTTGATCAACGTTCCTGTTTATATAAACAAACCGATGAGACAAGCAGTCGGCTAGTCTACTACGGTGATGAAAATAGTCTTTGCAAGGTAAATAAATGCTTTTGAATAATTTTGATTCGGATGAAAAGTATTGTAATGTTGATGTAGTTTAAAATGCAGTGTTATGATGCTCAGTTTTGATTAGAAAATAATTTTTATTTGATACTGCATATATTGATGTAATAAGAAGTACCAAAAATGACATATTTAGCTAAAGGAAGAAAGTGTGATTTAATATTGTTAGCACGCGAAGTTAGGGAAACTATACCTCCAGAAGATAAAATTGTAGAGTTTAAAACAAAAATATTAAGTAGTAAAGAATACAATGAAGAATTTGTAAAACAAATGTTAGAAACAATTTTTGATAGAAAGAAGCAAAAAAAGAAAAATTAGTGCAAGATAAGGAATTGGAAAGGGAAAAATTAAAATATGAATTTGAGCTAGAAAAATTAAAGATTGAGACTTCGAACAAAATAAACATTGATGATTTGAATTTAAGTTCGTGTAATGTTGAAAATTCTGAAAATCAAGGCAAACATTGTAGTTTACAATTTTTGATGCAGAAATTTGAAATGAAAGAAGGTGATATTAGTTTTTATTTAACATTATTTGAAAGACAGGTGCGTAGAGCAAACATACATGAAGATGATTTAATAGCTCATTTACTAGTGCTATTACTGTACGAAATATCACAATTAATTGCATGTGAACCTGATGTAGTAGCAAATAACTATAAGCATGCCAAGAATTTATTATTAAAGAGGTTTAAGGTTATGCCCAGAAAAATTTAGACAAAAGTTTGTTTATCAGCAAAAATCACCTAAAGACACCTGGAGCGATTTTATTTCCAAATTGAAAACTATTTTAAAGAATGGCTCAAAGGATTAAATATAAATAATTTTGAGAAACTTAAAGATTTGATAACAGATCAATTTAAGAGAAAGGTTCCAAATGAAATTAAAGATCATTTTTTAGATGACTGGTCGAAATTTGTATCTTCCAATGAACTTGCAGACAAATTAGATGAGTATGAAAGTGTTGGGGGGGGGGGGGGGGGAGTAGAAGAATTGCACGCTCAGTTGAACACCATCAGTATTTTGAATATGCGAGGAAAAACAATCAAACAAATAAATTCCATGTACAAAAATAAGTAAAAGAAGAAGTTCAAACAGTAAAAGAATTAAAATGTTTAGATGAATTTATCAAAGATTTTGGAGCTTCAGTGAAAATAATCTCTGATCGAGGAACATGTTTTATCTCAAAGGCATTCACTGAATACTGCAGTGAAAGAAAAATTAAACACATTAATTTGCAGTCAACTACCCCAAGCAAATGGCCAAGTCGAATGAATAAATTGAATTTTGATCCCTGCCATTACTGCCAGTTGTAATAAAGATAACCAAAAGGATTGGGGCAAATTTATGACAGAAGTCCAATGTCAAATAAACTGGACATCAAGCAAATCCACTGGTAAATCTGCATTCGAGTTGCTGTATGGTTATGTACAAGAAAGAACTAATGATTTTCCAATTGACCTGTTACCGGAAGAAGGGAAATATTGTGAACCAAAAATCTTACAGGTAAAAGCAAAAGACACTATTTTTGAGTCTCAAGCTAAAATGAAGAAAAATCACGATAAACGGCATTGCCCTGCTTTTAAGTATGAAGTCAGTGATGTTGTCCTTATGAAGCGTTTGCCAGAGCACATTGGTAACAGCACAAACAAGTACAGTACCGTGGACCCTTAGTGGTAGAAACTGTTTTACCCTCTGACACATATAGAGTGTCTGATCTGCAGAATATTGGACAAGGATGAAGACGACGTCCAAGTTATGAAACTACTGTACACACTTCGCAATTGAAATTGTTCAATTAGTGAACGACGAGGAACATTATTATCTTGAGAATGTAAATGGCAAAACTACTGCAAATGCGGAGTTTTGTCTGCAAAATAGGACGAGGATGCCTATTTTGCAGGATAGCTGGTTGTAAGTGCCAATCGAGAACTATTTTCTTTCATATTCATTTTATTCTTGTAACCATGCTCTAGCAGCACTCTGTGAGTCACATGATGTTATGCATGACGCTTGATGCCCGCATTCAATGTTACAATATATTTTGATTTATTACGATGAGACGTATTTAATAAATCTTTGTTAATTTATACTAAAATGTTATTCATTAAAATTCTTCTGCCTGATCCATCCCTTACACAAATAACTATGAAAACATTTGGATTACCTTTTTGTATTGACATGAGTTTGTATATCCAAAATTTTATTTCACATCTTTTTATACTTTTAAAATATTTATTTGCTACTTGCTATCTCACTCATTGCTTCACAATTAAAAAAAATTAAAATATTACATTTTCGGTAAAAAAAAAAAAAATAGTATAATTAAATTGTACATGCCTCAACTTTTTTTTTTCTAATTCAAGTAGTTTTTATTCAATTTTCTGCTTTTGTATACTTATATCAGTTTGTTTTCTCTTTTGGAGAATTTTATTTTGGCCCCTCATTCCCTTTTTTCTTGTTATTTAGTTTCTCGCCCTTCTCAGAGTTCATTTATTTCTTTTAGAGTATCAAAGACGATAGAACATAGGTGATATTATTGGAAGATGTTACAATTTGTTCAAAGATAAGATTAAGCGATTGCAAGGGTTTGTTCCAGAGCCAGACATATAGGGCGAGGCACAAAAAACATAAGATAATTTTAAGTCAATGCCAAAAATTTCCAGGCTTTGGATGAACATATCCATTTTTTCCTGATTTTTTAGCTGTTCCTTTATTCTGACTTTTTCAGGTTTTCCCTAATGCGTATAAACCCTGTCAAGCTCTACTTTATATACCCAGAATTCACATTTTAAAACCCAGGTCAGACAAAGGTTATGATCAATTTCTTGCAAATTAAAAACCTATTAAAATTTTTAATTTTCACTGCTTTCATCCCAAGATCAGTACTTCCCATTTTAAATAAACCAATATCTTCCACACCCAAAATTAATGTTTTAAATCAAGATTACAAAAGCCCGAAGTTAATTAAATGTTTAGCTTTTGGACATTTTATTTGCAAATAATAAAGTCTATTAAAAGTTTTTTTAATTTTCACTTTGGTAACTTTCACTCCAAAATCTGTATTTTTCATTTAACTTGACTTTCTACACCCAGAGGTTGTATTGTAAATCTCTGGACAGACATCCTGACACATACTCATGGTTTGCTGCATTTTAATAGCGTAGATAAATTAAAGGCCATAAGTATCAAATATCTGGTACTTCAGTATTAATGTAAAAAAATGCTTGTATATACATTTATATTTTAAAAGAATTCAATGTGTGAATTCAAAAATATTGTGGATGATGATGTGAATTCAAAAATATTTTAGAAGTTCAAGAGAATTGAACCTTTATATCTTAATATATCAGCAAGGATTTTGAATGTAGTTTAATGATTACATTTAAACAGTTTATATAGCATCCGGTCTAGTATGCTTTATTTGGACCTCAAAATAAGGATCTTTAGATATCTACTGAAACTTAATTTTCATGATGTGAAATAAAATTTCGGATATACAAACTCATGTTAATACAAATTGCTAGGAGAACAGTAATTAGTTTGCTTTATCAAAAATTTGTATTAATGATCATCATTATGAAAATAGAGCTTTGCCAGGGCTACAGCAAAATGCACTTTAACACCAAAATTTGCTTTAAAATAAGGATCTTTAGATATCTACTGATACTTAATTGTCATGATGTGAAATAAAATTTCGGATATACAAACTCATGTTAATACAAATTGCTAAGAGAACAGTAATTAGTTTGCTTTATCAAAAATTTGTATTAATGATCATCATTATGAAAATAGAGCTTTGCCAGGGCTACAGCAAAATGCACTTTAACACTAAAATTTGCTTTAACCCTTTTGCGACGGTTGGCATGCCCGCATGTCAGCTGCGAACTTGCATTCAATGACGGACGGCACGCATTCATAACGGAGAAAACTTTACCCTAAATGGCGAGTGGCATGTATGCGTGTTTTCACCTGGAACGTTTTATTTTGTCTACTAGATGGCATTAAATGTCATTGGAAAAAACTTCAATGTATTTTGCAGATAATTGACCTTGGCATAAGGAGGATCCAATGAATTATTTCTCCATTTGGAGCAGTGAAGCATGGTTTTGTAATATAAACAAATAGAGCACTTCTTGCAGCATCAACAATTTTATAATTGAGTTTCAGGTCTTGTTTTGATTTCAGCTTTATGATTTCGTTAGTGAATCATAGGAATATAAGAGAGTATTTTTTTTTGGAGGGGGGGGGGGGGGGGGATTTTAGAGACAGTGAAATTATTCGTTTATTTCGTATAAAAGAATGGGAGCAACTAATGAGTATTTTGTATTCAGATTTGTATGAAAAATATACATCAAATAGAAAATATATATTTCTTTTATTCCTGAAAAAAGTAGATTTCTGTGTTGAATATGTGATTTTTAGTGAATTTTTTTCGAGAGTTAGGCTTAGCGCAAAAAAATTGCTGCCCCCTGAGAACAGTTCGGAAGCGAAGCGCTCCGTCCTTTGGGCTGCAGCAGTTCCGGAATGCCGCCATCGCGAAAGGGTTAAAGCATATAAATTGTAGTTTTAAATCTCATGATTTCTTTTCTGCAATTCTGAATGCTTACATCTTTAGAATGACGTACATATAACACACACACGTGCCACAATAAAATACACCACTTTGAAAGCATACAACAGTATTTGAGCCTTTGTCTTTTTAATATATAGATTACTTTGCCTTAACTTAATGATTTCTATTGATTTAACAAATAAAATTGATGCCCTTTTTTACCAATAAAATTAAATAAGTATGCTTATTTTTCAACATACAGGCATGAGATTGCAGACAGACAAAAAAAAACGAGGAAATTTTGAATTCATTAATGTAGAACATTTTAAAGAAAAATTAGTGAAGCTCTATTCTAATGGAGCTAAAATGGTTTTGAAAAATTAACTTTTGTAATTATATATATATATATATATATATATATCAACTATCCAAGATCTGATTTTATGCACTTATAGGGTTTTCAAAGACTTGCAAATTTTTGCTTATTGTTTATAGCTATCACTTTTAGTTTTAAGAATACAAACTTGAAAAACATAAAATTTTCATACTTTAACTTTTATAAGACGATGACTCAAAAACTGTAAGAGCTTTTTTTAAAAATGAATATAAATTTAGAAAATATATTTTCTCATACATACTTTTGTTGCTTACTATTTATATCTTTTATTGTTTCAAAGATTTTTTGAGTGAAAGTATAAAAAGTGAATTCATTCGGACAGCTACTTTTTAAAGTTTTTTCAAAAAAGAATAAATAAAGCTTGATCCAAAATCCAATTATATACACTTATAGGGCTTTCAAAGGGCTACAAAGCTAGTTGATTAAAGCTAGCTCTTTCAGGTTTAGAGATATAAGCATTACAAACTTGAAAAACAAAAAATTTTCAATCTTCTTCAGCTTGACAAGATGATGGCTCGAAAACTATAAGAGTTTTTTGTAATAATCAATATAGATTTTAATACTAAATTTTTTAGTACACATTTTTGTTTACTATTTATATTTATCTTTTATAGTTTACTATATATTTTGAGTGAAAGTTAAAAAATGAAAAACCTTTTCTCTGAGAGCTACTTTTTTAAATATTCAATGTTTAAAATATTAAAATTATTCTTATATATTCATAATCATGAACGTATTTCCAACAAAACAAGAAAAATATTTATATTTTTATCTATTAGGTTCAGGGTATAAGCTTCCAAAGTGTTTATATTTCTTTGTAACGCTCTGGTTTTTCTGCGAAAGAAACCTCAACAATAGATGTTATTCACATTTAAAAGCTCCAAATTTTATATTATTTTAACATATTCATTGCAAGTTTTGTTATATTTCAAATCTTCATTTTTTATAAGGTAATAAAGGCAGTACAGCAGGCTTCCGGAAATCGCCCGTCCTCAAGTCCTCGCCGGGTTAAAATTCGGCGAGGACGACCAATTTTCGGAAGTTGCCGTCCTCTCGGACGGCCTTGAGATTAGAGATTCCGTAAAAAAAAAAAAAAAACATTGTTGTCATCGTAAAATTGTGGCGAAAATTGAAATGTCGTCACCTGCAAATCCCCCTAGTGTGCATTATCAATGCCTTCTTTCTAGGCGAGCCGTCAGATCTGAATTGTAACCATAGGCGCTAGTTATTTTTTCTCCCCTCATCATCCACCCGATGATCGCACGAAAATGCAATAGCGCACTCACGATCGAAGTGACATGTTCTCTTCTCCTTTTCAAGGTCTACATGAGCGGAAATTTTCGGATTTTCACAAGACCGACAATACCAATGCTTAAATCCAGACCAAGCCCGAAGAAATTTATAAATGTAGAATGAACTCGGCCTGAAGATAACTGCGTCTCAGCAGGCCCGAAATAATTTGTATTCAAATATGTTAAAAATAAATTTGTCAAAATTTTGTACGGAGAATTTAGTTTGTTTTCTTAAACATTTATCTTTACACAGCTGAAATAAAAGCAATAAGTTCATGCATTCAATTTAAATCCATTTTAAAAATTTTCAAAAGAAATATGTTCGGCCCGGTCGTAACGGACGTTTAAAAAAAAAAAAAAAAGACTCAACCCTGCCCGAAACAATAGAAAACTCAAGTCCAGCCCGGGCCTAAGCCCAAATCCTCATTTAACTCTTTAAAACCCAAACTATAAAATTTTCATTTGCTGTAATAGACGTGAGTAAGTAATAAGTTTGAATTTTTGGAATGGATTCTTCTAGTTTCAGCTAGAAGTGTTTTATTTTCTTCCCCACTTTGGCTTCAACTTTAAAACTAAAACGTTTAAAATTCATTCATGGCATTTGTTCCAGTTGTTTGACAACTGAAGTTAAAGTATGAAACATCTATTCAGTCCAAGAAGATTTTAATCTGGATTGACTACATTCTCTAGAAATTAAGAGTACCGATGAGGTTTAAACAGCTTAGAGACGAGAGGATTTATATGATTATTTATTTACCAAGCCTTCAAGTTACCAAACTTTGAAAAAAGGAGCGATGCCTTACAGATCTTACCCCTTTGACCCCACCCATAGATCGGAATTCAGCCGGTCAGATCCATTATCGGAGACTCCGCGTCGGCGACTTTCATCGCGGCGGTTAAGTGCTGTGGGGGTGGTGTATGAATATGCAGTTATCGCACTTCATCGTGAGGCAGTTGGTTCTAATTTATTATTGTTGTACGATGTATTTAAGCACATATATTAAGGAATATAAAGTGAAAAAAAATTCTTAGGAGGACGGGTAAAAAATTTCAATAGCCGTCCTCGCGGACGGGCTAGATTTTGCCGATTTCCCGAAGCCTGCAGTACAGTGACCATCCAGATTTAAAGAAATTGAAAGAGATATTTTGTTCGAATCACGGGTTATATTCTGTTTGAAACCTTGAATATGTTATAAAAGTAATCATTAAAAATATTTTAAAAATTGAATTTCCCCCAAAATTTTTTTGATTAAATATATTAAAGATTATCATCTTATGCATAATAAATCAGAATTTTTTTAAAATAATGCCTAATGTATTTGTTTTATGACATCATCTGAAGAATTCATTCCAGTATAATTTTTCAAACTTCACAATTTTTGACTCCATCATCCATTAATTTCTGCAACTTAAAGTGGAAATTGGGTTTATTTGTCATACTTCAAGGTCTGTAAGTTATTTTAAGCAACATTTAATTTATATCGACTTTTAAAAAGAAAAACTTTAAACAAAAATGTGCAACTTTCTAATGTTTTTCTACAGGGATGTTACTGTCTAGAGCAATTTTGTATTATGGATGGCGAACATGTCCGTCTTCTAACATAGGCATTTTCTCTCTTATAGGGTGTTGTTCAATTAGAGTTAGAATGACAGGAAATCTCCCATTCCAGCACGATAGGGTGAAAACACCAAGAACAGAAAACTTTCTCTCTCATGTGTGACACCGTTCTAAAATTTTGCCCATGATGGTAAAAAATTCAAAATGTAAATGTGTAGAAGTTTTAATGGCAAAGAAAGAAAAAATAGCTAAAAACCACACAGAGATATAAGAAATATAGGACATTATAGGATGTTTTTCCTGCTTTTAAAAAATATACAGAAAATATAGGATTACTTCTACCCCTGCAAGTAGTGTCCTTAGTTACAGATCTGACCTTTTCTAACATTAAATGTAGGGATACTTGCAAATTTAATGCAAAAAGAAAATATTTTGATCCCTGTATCTACCTTATATGTAGAAGAATTGGCTTGGATACATCTTGGGTTGAATTACCTACCTTTACCTTTAAGCATAGAATTGACTAATACACAAATATCTATTTTTTGATCACTTTTAAATTTTGAATTGAAAATAAAGGAGTAAAAAAGCTACTAGCCCGATCTATAATGCATATTTCATTAAAAAATAAACAAATGTGTGGTAGGTATCAAATTGAGCTGTTAGAAATTATAAGTTTACATTGTTAATTTACCAAAGGAAGAACTATTCACATTTTTCAAAAATTAGTAATAAACCGAAATAGTAACTACTGAGAACAAAATAATTAATAATAAAATGAATACAGCATAACTAAAATAAACATAAATATATGGATTTAATCAAAATTTATTTGCTTGAAGAAAAGAATATTCATTAGTATTCAGAGATTAACAAATCCCATTCATAACGTATAATAAAATATATTACAATATTTAATCAAATTTTGATTAAAATATCACATTTCCACTTGACTAGCAATTTGTCAGTCTGATCAAGGCAGATTACAAACCTGGTTTTGCAGGGCATGCTTTTCTGCTCTTCTTTTTCTTCACTTCAGAGTTTGCCTAAAAAAGAGATTGTAACAATTAATATAGCATTTAAAAGTTCTAAATTGCTAAAAAACATTTTAAAATGTTGTTTATTCAACATAATATATTATATTTTATATATTGTAAGAAATTTAATTATTTGTATATTTTAATTACCTGTGATTTATATATATATAATTAAACTATCAGGCTTCCGGAAATCACCTGTCCTACTGTCCTAGCTGGGTTAAAATTTAGCGAGGATGGCCAATTTTCGGAAGTTTCCGTCCTCTTGGATGGCCTTGAGATCAGCAATTTCGTAAAAAATAAATAACAAGTTGTTGTCACAGTAAAATTATGGCGAAAGCCACCTTTTTCCCTTGCTATGAATGACAATTGAAATGTCATCACCTGCAAATCCCCCTTCCCCCATAAATTTAGCTGGTGTCATTATCAACGCTTTCTTTCTAGGAGAGGTGTCAGGTTTGCATTGTAACCACAGATGCTAATTATTTTCTCCTCCTCATTTCCCATCCAGTAAATCCGATGACCGAACGAAAATACGACAGAGCGCTCATGATTGATGTGACATGTTCTGCTTCTCCTTTCACCCAACCGACAATACCAATGCTTGAACCTGACCTAAACCTGGAGAAATTTATAAATGTACAAAAAACTTGGCTTGAAGATAACTAAGTCTCGGCCAACCCGAAATGATTTGTATTCAAATGTGTTAAAAACATAAATTTGTGAAAATTTTGTATGGAGAATTGAGTTTGTTTTCTTAAGAATTTATCTTTACATAGCTGAAATAAACCCAAAAAGTTCATGTATTAAATTAAAATTCATTAAAATATTTTTCAAAATAAATATGTTTGTCCTGGTCATAACGAACTTTTTAAAAAAAAGACTCAACACAACCCGAAAACGGTGTTAGAAAACTCAAGCCCAGCCTGGGCCTAATCCCAAACCCATGCAGAGCACTATCCCCTTTAAACCCCAAGTTATAAAATTTCCATTTGCTGTAACAGATGGGAGTACGTAACAAGTTTGGATTTTTGAAATGAATTCTAGTAGCCAAAGTATTTTCTTTTCTTCTCCACTTTAGTTTCAACTTTAAAACTAATATGTTTACAATTCATTCATGGAATTTGTTCCAGTTGTCTGACAACTGAAGTTAAGCTATGAAACATCTATTCAATCCAAGAAGATTTAAATCTTGATTAAGTCGCATTCTCTAGAAATTGAGAGTGTCAATGAGGTTTAAACTGCTTAAGGACAAGAGAATTTATAAGATTATTTATTTACCACTCCTTGGAGTTACAAAAGATTGGAAAGAGGAGAGATTCCTTTCATTACTACCCCTCTGCACCCACCCATAGATTAGAATTCTGCTGGGTCCGGTCCTCCGTCTCAGCAAGTTTGATCTTTAAACAGTTGAGCCCTTTCTAAATACCTTGTGTTAAGTGCTGTGTATGTGTGTGTGTGGGCGGGGGGGGGGGGGACCATCTTTCTCAGGATAAATGAGACATGGCAGAAAATCCAGCAAAAGCAGAAAATGCGGACATTTCCTTGCTGTTGTATACTTATAACTACTTATTTTACTTTACTAACAAATTATTTTATTTTTCAGATAAACAAATGTTTTTTAGTATACTGCAACTAACAAACACATTGTTTTCATCAATCCTTTGATAGAAAGGTTCTTGACTATAAAATACCTGTAATCTACACTATTAAAAAAAATGTGGACAACTATGTATGTATCATCTATATATGCCTAGCATTTTTTCTACTAATTTGCACTCCCAAAAATTATGGTTGGTGTCTTGGTGTCTAATGAAGAGTTTTATTTATAGAATATTATTACGTGCTCAAAGATTTAAAAAAAAAAAAAAATAGATTTTTTAATTATTTGCAAAAAACAGACTGAAAGTAAGGCCAGAAAATATCCGGCAGAACAATGATGAGTTTCATTCTTCTAAATTGTTATAAAATATTAAAATGAAACTCAGAATTAAATTAAATAAAACTGAATTAGCTATTTTTTAAAATTAATTTGTCACCATCTGATCAAAAGGATATATTTAGTGGGCTTTCTCTTATCAATTAGAATTAGCTATTTCCTCTTACCCATGAAGTGGGTAAATAGCCTGGGGTAGATATTTCTTAATTTTGGGTTCTATTGGTCTGATTTCAGTAATCTTTGTGTCTTGATGACTCTGATCTGCATCTGTAACTGGTGGACACTGGAAATGTACTAGGACATAGTCTCTGCCCCCATAAAGTGGGCAAGTCAGCAATTTGCTGCTTCCTTCCTCAAAGAGTGCTATTGATGATTTTTCAGGGATATTGCAAGTAAACAGCTTCTTCAAAAAGTAAGCAAGGTAGTCACTGAAGGCAGCTTGTTATTTATTTTGTTTGTCATTCAAATTGCATTTAGAATTTCAGAATTACTTTACAAATGCTTAGTTCAAAAGAAACAGCAAAAGAAGTATTTTTGTTTTAAATGTGTACATATATCTATGAATTTAAAAAATACAATACTTTTAGTTTTGATCAGTAATGTAACTAAAAAAATTGGGTACCAATGCAAAATAGAAAAAGGGCCCCCTATACATATGTAATATAAGAACATTAAGTACTATACGGTTTTAACCATTAAATATTAAGAACAAAATTGATTTCGTGTCCTATATTCAAATTTTCATGAGAAAAAAAGTTACTGTGGAAAAATAAAAGCTAGTTGCTTAAAATGGGTTTATTGAAGATTAGTTTTATTAAAAAATGAAAAACGTTTTTTCAAATGTCAACAAATTTCAATTCTAAAAAAGTTATATTATTGATTTAACACTTGCAAAGTCATCAATCAGTTTTGAGACATCCATCTTTTCTTCAATACTAAATAGCACTGACATTCTTGATCTATGGTATTCCTCCAAATCCTTTATTAATTCTAATTTTGAGAATGAATGTTTTGCTATTGCCACTGTGGCAAAAATAGTTAGAAATAATTTTAATAAAGAATACACTTCAAAACTGTTATTCATATCATAGTACTTTACGATACCTAGCTTAGCAAACTCTTAAATAGTAAGGAACATCAGTCTTTATGCTGTCGAATACATTACACTAAAAATGCTCTAAGTATCATTAATGATAACATTTACCTCTTTATGAAGTTTTGTCTACAAAAGTACAAGGAATACACCAGTAATATATTTTAAATTGTTTATAATTTTTTTTTTTCAAAGTTTGTAGTGGCTCAGTCAAGTTAATCGAATAGATCACATTTAACAAGACTTGTTAATAAACAACTTTTCATGTATTCTGAAGACCAAACTATTATATTTTCCAGAGAACAATGTCATCAAAATAATAAACATGCTCTATTTATGATAACACGCCCGACTATGTGTGTGTATTAGGATGTCTGTCCAGGAATTTGTTACTGCAAATTCTGGGTGAGTTTGGACTTACATGAGAGGTGTGAATCTTGGAATGAAAGTTGTCAATATGAAAATTTAACAAATTCAATAGATTTTAAATTATTTGTAAAACATATGCACCTTGGGTTTTCGCAACCTTGATTTGAAATACGAATTTTAACGAGTGTGGAAGATAGAGAGAGGCTTGTTTCAAATGGTACGGATCTTGAGATAAAAGTAATGAAAATGAAAATTAAGAAAATTCAATAATTTTTAATCATTTGCAAAAAAACTGAAGCTCATCATAACCCTTAACGGTCTAGGAATTTAAACAGTAAATTCTGGCTATATAAAGTAGAAGGTTGTTTTAAAAGGAAGGTATGGATATTAAGATGAAAGTTATTAAAGTGAAAATTCAAATGAATGAATATTTTTTAATTATTTTATATTTAAACAGGATTTTGATCCAATTCGACACTATAAGTTTGTAGCAAGGGAAAAAATGCATTTTTATGGGTGCTTTCTGTCTGAAGCCATAATTTGATTTTAAAATTTCTACACCGTAGAAAGTTTTTACCATTAGTCATGAAATTTTAATAAGAATCAAAATGCAAAAATTCACACTCTTTTTAAAAAAATATGTATATGCCTTCATTAGATGTTATGTGGTAATTAATAAAAGATAGGAAAATATATTTTTCGCATTCACATTTTCGATTAAAAGCACTTTATTTGAGGAATTTTTGTGCATGCAGGAATGGCCTTAGTAACATTTTTTCCTTCTTTGATGTTAGAAAGATTGAAAATATTAATTTGATTTGTGATGAAAAATGACATCATTATGCTACAGTTAGGGAGAGGATAATCAGGGTGGTCACAAGAAATTTATTTTGAAATTCCCTGATATTTTCCTGATTTTTCCCAGAAACGTTCTCCCTCGAAAAATGTTTATAAAGTTTACATAGTCTGTTAATAAAAACTCTCCAGCTACTTGTTCAGAAGTATATTTAAAGAAGATGAGTGATGGGTCTTGTAATGCAAAATGCAAAATGTGACATCATGGAATGAACAAGCATTGTTCATTCAGCTAAAAGAAAACTATAAAGTCGGAGGGGGGGATCGAAGAAATTTGCAGTTTTTTCAAACTTTCAATGGAATTCCCTGAATTTCCCCTGATATTTCCAGAAGCATAAAATTCCCTGATAATTCCAGGTTTTCCAGGTCTGTGGTTAGTCACCATGATAATAGATACATTTTAATAAATGAATTTTTTTGGCTATGATAGGGGTGGATGGATGCCTATCATTAATCGAAGGTGCTAAGCAAATGACTGTTTGCTGTGAGCACTGTAGTTCATAAATAGAATGGAAAGGTATGTCTGCTGTATAAAAAAGTTTGCTAAAAAACTAGTTTAGAACAAAGTATAGAAAAGATACTTACAGAATTATTTGGCATTGAATTAGTAGAACTTATATCATGGTTATCGACAGGTACAGCAGTTTTTTTTCTGCAAAGAAACAAGTATTTTTCTTAGTAAATATATTAGTGACACTAATTAAATTAATTTGTTTATATGAACAAGATCAAAAAGATACATAGTTAATATAAAATTATTAGCATTTTCCATTAACTTTCTTTAAAGTACTTCATGATTAAAAAAAATGACAATTATTTTAACATTTGCACACTTGTACTAGTGGCAGTATTGCAGTTGAGCTTGTATGGGCTAATTCTCATAGTTAACAAGATTTAACATGCAAACAAATTTCCCTTTGTAACTATATACTGACTCCATCTCCGGAGCCTAAATTACCCTCAGGAAGTAATTTACTTTAACAGAAGCTTTGTACACATACAACACACAATTCAGGACTTATACTTTATTTTTAACCAGTGTAAATGCTAAAACAGAAGAAATCATAGAACTACAAAACATATCCGTGTCAATGGGGCACACATGCATGATAGGTCGGACTACTGTACAAAGCCGGCATTCAGCAAATCGGTTAATTTAGCAAGAACACTTCAGGTGGCAAATCAGCCTTCTTATACTGTGATCGGCGCCTGCGCAGAACTCCTTCAAACATTCGCATTGCAGGTGCCACCACACACTTTTACTAAAGAAAGTTTATAAAAATAATTTTTCTTACAAACACCAGTCAATTTTAAGACAAACAAATATATTACTGTATTTAAAATCCTCAATTCTACAAAGCATGAGTTAGGTATTAATAGAAATGGCTAGAATAATTTACTTTAATTTAATGAATAATGCTGACAACTCTGATTATCTGGATTTATTTATACTTTCTATTTATATTATTGCTTTCCCTACATAGTATAATGTATAGAGCAAGTATTATGATTTGGTCAGAAATTTGAATTAAAGTTTTTGATGGAAGGGCACATTTTAAGCATACCCGGAACTTAGACTGAATATTTTAGAGGTTATGTCTGTGTGTGTATGTACGTTAGTTTGTATGTATGTTAGTGTATCCATGGATGCAATATCACAAGAAAGAACGAAGCATTACAAAAATAATTTGGTATGATTACTACAATCTGTGAATACTGGGACCCTATTGATTTTAAATGGAATTGAATGTCTAGAAGACAATCCTAATTTTCGAAAGAAATTTCGAAATAAAAAAATCAGGCTTTTAATACTGATAAATAAAAAGTCATTTACAATGTAATTTTTTATTAGAAAACAGATGACACCAATTTTAGCATGTACCATTCTCAAGATATTGCACATTATCAAATAAATTTATAAATAATTAATATTATTCTCCAGAAACTGGACAGAGAGTCTAAAAAACAATTCGAACAACGAAAGTTCCTCAATTTAACATATTGATGACATTTCTGGAAAACTGAAGTATGATGCTTGAAAACAAAGTGTACTCCAGTTGTGAAACCAATTACTAAAAATATTCCCTTATTAACGAAACAACTATTAACAAAACTAAAACACTGATACTTAATTCAAGTGATAAACCAAAAACAAGAATTTGTGTTTTATGTAAAGGATTACATTCTCTGAACAAATGTGTTACCTTTCAAAAAATGAAAGTTCAAAAAAGATATGATATCGTGAAAGAACACAAACTTTGTATAAATTGCCTGAATAGAAATCACGTGATAAGTAACTGTAATGTAAAGAATTCCTGCTTCATGTGTTTCAAATGGCATCACAGTTTGCTGCATTTCGAATGCCAACCAATTAATTTTGAACATAAACAAAAAGGTGACTCCTTCAACTTATTTAGACACTTTTGAAGTTAATTTACCAAACTTTATCGAACTCACCAATCCCGGCCACTCAAATTGCTGCTCATGCCCTATGGCGAGTCGAGTGGTCTGGGTTTTCGAACTCACCAATCCAACATATTTCAAGCCAGGAAAGATTCACGCCTTAATAGGTGCCAAACTCTTTAACATTCTAAAACATAATTCATTCAAGGTTACTGATAAACTTATTCTGCAAAATTCTGTTTTCGGGTGGATCCCTACAGCCACTCTTAAAGAAGTTCAACCTTAAAACAAAGCTGTTGTCTCATTAGGGATTATGAAGTATTGGATGAAAATTAGAATCTATTGGCATAAAGCTTGATGATCCTAAACTTACAGAGGAGGATCAAGCTATGAAATTTTTTCAACAAACTACAACTTATCGCAATAGCCGTTATGAAGTGCAGCTGCCCTGGAAAAGAGATTCGAGAGAATTGAGCAACAATTTTACCATAGCAAAGCAGCCAATTACACAGTTTGCAAAGAAGACTTCGTCAAAATCCAGAACTGTATTTCCAATACAAGGAAATAATTATGGACTATTTAAAGCAAGAGATAATCGAAAGGGTTAAAGAAACAAGTGAACAAAGAATAGTAGATCAACCAATTTACTACCTGCCACATCAGGCTGTATATAAACAAGACAGACTTACTACCAAGACCAGAATCGTGTTCAACGCTAGCTCACAAGATAGCAACCAATTATTTGTGGCAAGGTCCAAACCTCAACCCAAATCTCCTTGACATTTTGATCAATTTTAAGTTGAACAAAATTGCAATATTATTTGATATTGAGAAAGCATTTGTGCAAGTATCCCTGGCAGAAAAAGACCGAAATGCTATACGTTTTCTGTGGCATACTTGCAAACATAAAGAGAATAAAAATCCAGTTGATAGTGCAATAAGCATTTTTTACAGTGCTCTACAAGTCAGCATATAACCTGTTCAATATCACTTAAAAAATAGGGATTAATACAGATGCTTTTTTACAACACACTAAAAATGTATGTTTTTTTTTTGCCCCCCAAAAATGGTAATTCACTATAATATGCCTATTGCATAAGAAAAACGTTTTTACATAGTCAGTATATAAAAAACATATCAGTAGCATAAACAGAAAGAAATTTTAAAGGGGGGGGGGGGGGCTCACTGAAACGAAATATGTTCAGTTCTCAAGTTGTAATTTAGTTAATTAGATGAACGTGGATAGAAAAATGCTTTTGGAACTTTATTGCCATAAAAATAAGGGAAAAAGAGCATATTTTAAAAAAAATAATCCTTAATTTTTACATATACTATAAAGATGTGAAAGTACAGTTTAATTAATGAGATTTTATCAAAAAAATGATGGATGGAAAAGGATGTTTAAACATTTCACAGGAATTTATTCTATACAAGCAAAATCAAACTTAAAAAGTAATAAATATTTTATAAAAATACAAATTAATAATGAAACATACTGCAAAGAAATGAATGTTGTGCATTTTTAATTAACATAATTTGAAACTTAACATGGATGGAAAAGGATGTTAAAACATCGCATAGGAATGTAATCTATGCCCGCAAAATTGCACTTAAAAAAATAATCAATATTTTAAGTAAATATTGATTAATCAGGGTTCCCACTCAAATCCAGCTTTCAATTTCCCTGATTTTCCCTGACCAAAACTAAGTAATTTCCCTGACCAAACGCGACGAACTAGTAGTTATCAAAATGGTATGAATAACTGAGTAATAATTACTCAGTTATTCATATTAAATGCATAAAATTAAATTTTATGCATTTAATACAATAAAATAACTAGGAACATTACAAAAATCCAATTTCTTTTACTCATTATCAAACAAATGAAAAAAAATTAACATATAGGAAATATGCATCTGAAAAACAGTACTGTAACTTAACGTCTTTACAACAATCAATTTAATTAATACGTTGACTTTTCTTTAAATTCATTATGTCCTTTCCTAACAATTCTTGTTTCAATTCGGCATCTTTCCTAATTCTATTTTTAGCATCTTCTAAAGTGTTTTATCTTGTTTGTATTTCCCCTTCTTCTTTCCTTTATACTTTTTCACACTCTGCAACTCCCTTTGCCACTCAAATTCCTGCTGTAAGCCCTAGGGCCAGCCGAGTTGTCTGGGCCTTCAACACTCTGCAACTCCCCGGCCGTCCAAATTGCTGCTCAAGTCTCAGGACGAGTCGGACGGTCTAGGTTTTCGACACTCTGCAATTCGCTTTTCCTCCAAATGGATCATATACTTTTGTCATGATGACTTAAAAAATGATAACATCTTTTTGTCACCTACAACATTAGCTATACCCCCTGCTGCCATTACTGCATCACGAACTATTCTTTGAGCAATTATAATACTCCCAACCATGTTGTCTAAAAGCAAGCTTTTATTAATAGAAAATCCACTTTCTACAGAAGCGTTTCCATGTGAAAATATTAAGCATATTTTGATAACATCGACTAGGTCTGTAAAATCTTTTTCCGAACCTAATAAGTCAAAATAAAAATAATCCAGTTCTGTTTTGTCATTAAAGTCTTTTTGATATTCATTAAATTTTGATTTAAATCTCGTGTTAGTACTTGCAGAGAGATTTTTATATTGAGAATATGTTTTTTCAGCAGCAAAATCTGAAAATCTGTTGGCCATGTGGAGACACTCTAAAAAATTTAAACCGTAATATTCCGATTTTCGGGTTATGAAGTAAAATTATCGGATCAAGAGAAGATAGGCATTTAACCATACGGTATTTTAAAGGACTTTTTTCGTTCAGTTTAATCACAATTGCAATCAGCATCTTCTGACAATCATACTTGAACTCTTATTTTTCCATCATTTGCATGTGACTCTTGTAAAAGTTTTCGAACAAGAAATCCAATGTCAACTTTATTTTTGTCCAGTAAGTTTACAGATACATTCACGTCAACATTAAGAAGCTTTTTGGCTGTATTTGCTTTTGTTATTATATCACCATTCACAAAATGGCACATTAAATTTCGTACCATATCATGCATTTTCATACAAAAAAGGTGCTAACGGTTTTGAACTCTGAAAACGATGCAAAAAAGATTCACATTCTGCAGCAATTGTTTTAAAAAAAGCTAATTTACATTTTATCAACGAGTCTTTGGTAGCTAGACTAACAGTCATGGCAGGTTTTGTGTCTAAAATTTTTTCCTCATGCAAATATTTTTTCACATTATCAAGAACCTCTATTGCTCTATCTAAACAATTCACATTTTCCACCCACCTTGTCGAGGAGAATTTAAGTGAGAAAATGTCACTTCCAGTTATTGCGGTATAGTTTGAACATCAAAAAGGAGAATCTTTAACAAGAAAATGCAAGTGACGCAATAAGGTCTTTAAGTCCCAATTTGCAGCTTGCAACCCATTTCTAAAAGATCCATGCACAACATGTAAGTCACATGTCCCGATATCTAACAATTTCGTATTGGTATTTTCTTTCTCCAATCATTCACTAAATTTCTTCAAAAAACTCAAATTTACATTCGGACCATCCATTGTGCTTGGAGTATGTTGTGAAGGGGATAATGGTTCAATGCATTGTAAAAACTTTTGAAGCACATCTGAAGCAGTTGCACATTCTAAAAATACACTGTTGAGGTGACGGCTAGATACTTTATTTGTGTTGACATCCCAGAATCGAACCACTTGATCCATTTGTACTTTCTTGACAACTTTGTTCAATGCTTCATCAAAGCAAATTACATAGTTTTCGCACATCATCACTTGACCTAAAAGAAGATATTTAAAATATGGTGCTAAACTATGTGATATAGTGTATGCTAATTTGGTGCTACCAAGCTGAAACTGCTTAGCAATTGAGCTGTCCGGAAACATTGTCCGAAAAATATGTCTAATATTTGCACAAGAATTAAAGGAAATATTACTTGTTGCAACTTCTAAAGCCCATAGGCATTCTGCTTTACTAACAACATCCTTCAATATAAATGACTGTAATGTTGCAGGGCTTTCATTGCACTTAGATACTGCATTAAGAGTCACATGTATGTCAGTGCTCTCCTTCACATTCTCAGAAGAAAAAAAAGCAGTAGCAGGTTTCTGGAGCATCTTCATCTTAAGATACTTGATATGGAGGGGACCTTGGGCATGTGAATGAATAGCTTGAATGCCCATGTTGTTTAATTTAATTGGTTTGGAACATACCTTACAGTAAGCTTGCCCTTGATTGTCGGGTACATCAGAAAGCCAAGATGTAAATTGTGAAAATACCTGATGATCCAGCCTTAATTTTTGGAATTTCGTCTTTTTGTTAGCCATTTCACATTAAGAAATAAATTTTCACCATTAAAATTCACTGTTCATATATATTCACCATTAAAAATATGTTTTAAAAAACAAACAGCACTGTTTTTCTTATAGTTTGGGAAGAAAACACTCAAATTTTCACCTTCGCCAAACCTAATCCAGCAACAATAACACCAAACCAGTTTGTTACCTTTGTTTGAGCTTCTGGTGTTGCCACGTAAGTTGCTACAAACTAATCCAAACTCTGGTTAAAACTAGCCCCATGCCAATAAATAATATATAGTAAATAATATAAAAAATAATCAAGAAAAAAATAAAATATGCCAAAATATAACAACATATATCTAAAAAAGAAAATAATAATAATCTAATGCAATTCTAAAGAAAGGTTGTGATAGAACAGTTGGAAACAACTCAGTAACAGGTGGAGGTACTAATGGCTAGTCCCTGCCACATTCCATGGGATGCATATGCTGTGGGAGTTTCCAATGAGAATTGCCACAAATTTAGTATAAATCTAGCAGAGTTGTTGGATTTTAGCCGACCAAAAAAAGCCGGCCGGCCGGCTTTTTTCGATTTTAACCACTTAAAAAAAAAAAAAGCCGGCTTTTATTAAAAAAAAGGTGGTTTACAGCCAATTCACATTAAATTTGCATTACTTTATCTTTCATGTACTCCTAAATGTTTTTTACTAAAATGTTTATAAACTTCTATTAAATATTACCAAGTACACAAGATTTTATGACCACTAGAAAAATACTATGAAGGTAATATGTCTAAAAGAAAAAATATATATAGAGTGAGGAGAATGCATTAAATTAGACATCAAGATGGTGTTTTGAAAGTCTCTGTTACATAATGCATAGCTCTACATTATATATACTACACATTTTAAAGACTATAATTAATTAAACAGACACATCAAAAAGGAAAAAAAAATCAATTTTACTTCAAAAAGGAAAAACATTTTTTTACACACTGCTATTTACTTTTAATATATATTACAGCAAATTAATTTATATGTATTTAATAAATGAAATTATATAAGTTATCTAAGTTTTTAATGAAATTATCTAAGTTATCTAAGTTTATAAGTAAGAGTGCTCCTTTTTTCATTTAATTTCAATGTGATGTTTTGTTTTAGTTTTAATTGACTGTAAAGATTTGGGATTGGTATTAAATCATAGAATGTTCAATGTTGAAAAAGGAATTTAGAAGGAGATAATATTTGAAGAAATTTTGGTGCATCTAAGTTCAGAACAAAAGAGTGAGCAATCAAAAAAGGTTCTCAAATAACTTGTTAAAAATTTTTTTTGAAAAGCTTGATGCTATTCAAAAGAGTTGTTCATGCATATGTTATTCCCAATACTGTTTTCAATAGTGATAAATAGTGTTTTTTATTAAATGACTTTATGCATGATTTTAAATATTTATGAGTAAAAATAAGACTCTTACATATCAATAAAGTCCTTAAAATTAGTTAACTAGTAAAATATACCACTAAGCAACTATTGTCCTAAAATAAAATATTTCATTATTAAAGCAATAACATTTTTTAAAAAAATGTGTTAAAGGCCAATGTAAACCAAGTAAAGCAGTTGGTATACCTTTTTTAAATTTAGCTGGTTTTTTTGCAGCCAGCAAATCACTAGCAGGTATATCAATATTAATGTTTTCATTATTGAGAAATAAAGTTATTTATTAAATTCTAACCCAATAAAATGCCTTTAAAATTAGTTATAGAACACTTAAAAATGTGTAATTTAAAATTAAAATCCTTCATGCTTTTTTACAAAAAAAAAAAAAAAAAAAGCCAATTTTGGCCAAAAAAAAAAAAGCTGGTTAAAACCAATAAAAGCCACCGGCGTGGCTTTTATTAATTTTAGCAGGCTTTTTTGCAACCCTGAAATCTAGGGACAAAGATGCTAAAAGGAGCAATGGTGCCATCTATTAGTATTTTAGATAAATATTTGTGAAAATTTAAAAAAAAGTTGAAGTATAAAAAATTATGAAAAATATAAAAAACTATAAAACATAATGAACTTTTCAGTTTCTTTTCTTACACATTTTTTTATTTCCCTGACTTTTTGGAGCAAAGTTCGGATTTTCCCTGACTTTTTGAGTAAAGTTTGCATTTTCCCTGACCATTTTTCAGTTCCCCCAACTCTCCATGATTTTCCAGGTGAATGGGAACTCTGTTAATAATGAAATCTACTACAAAGAAATGAATGTTGTGTATTTTTCATTAACATAATTTGAAATTAAATATTGGAAACAGATGTTTCTACATTACACGGCAATGCAATCTATATATGCAAAATCGCACATATTTGAAACAATAACCATCAATAAAGTGAAAATAATGCAACTTAGTACTGGTACTAGGTTAATGCATGGAAGAAACAAAATGGCAGTCGTGAGTTTGATTGCAACTCTCTTTAATAGAGAATTTTTATTTGAAAAATCCCTATCTTTAGGGAATTCTAAAGTTATTGACAAAAACCGGGAGATTCTCATCATTCCTGGAAAAAACAATAGAGTTGGCAGTCAGAGTTGGCGACAATCTCCATAACTTTCTTTTTATTTCTTCAGTGTTTAAGTTTTTTTCATTGTGGTCCCAACCACCATCTGATGTAAACAATACATCGCCACAATTCAATCCAGCATAATGAGCCAAAAACCTTATAAAAAGCAAACACTAATTCGGTTTTTAACTGTCCCTAGGCGAAAAACTGTATAAAAAGCAATCACTGATGACATTTGCATATATAATTTAATACCCATGCTAATATCCTCATCAGGATATTCGCATGGGCATCAAGAGCATGGCTTAAATATATAAGCCAGATACCACCAAACACTAATTTAACACACAGACATTGATATAGATGAAAAGAACTTGTTTCTCAACAGTTAATATTTTTTTTTAATTTATGGGATTTTATAATAAATTTATTTTAAAAATGCCCAATATCTCTTGAGAACGGTTCATGCTAACATTCTAAAGTTTATGTCAATCGTTTTCTAAAGAAAAATTACATAAGAAATGTCTATTTGCTTAACTTTTTTAAAGGTTTTGATTTTTTAATGATTTTTTCAAAATTTCACTTGAAAATGTAGGGGGGGGGGGGTCTGAACATTCGATTGTGTTTAAAAACAATAGACTTCCAGTATTCATGGATTGTAATTTTTGAACCAAATTTCATTCGAATTGCTCTATTCGTTTGTGAGATATCGTCTCCACAGACTCACTGACACACACACACACACAGAGACATCACCCCAAAAATGTTGGATTCATGATCAGGGATGCTTGAAGCATGCTCTCCCATCGAAAACTCGAATTCAAATTTTCGACCCCATCACAATACTTTCCTTTATACTAGGAAAGTAAAAATGACATAATCATATTTGATTTTTGCTTCTCAAGATTCCTTTGAATGCTTTCAACCTCTTTTTCTTGAACCTTTTCTTCTGCTTGCATAATTTTTACACCCTCGAGCATGCCTTGGGGCAATTTTGCTGCCTTTAAATAATTTTTTTTCAAGTGCTTTTTTCTGAAGCTTCAGAGAAGCTGAAGCTTCAGAGAAGAGTTTAGCTGAAGCTTCAGAGAAGAGTTCTTCTCTAGCCTCCTTAGTTTGTAGGTGTTCCTTTTTCTTGTCATTCAGTGCCGTAGTCTCACATTCGATTGACTTTTTTATCTTTTCCCATCTTTTTCATAATCTTTGTTCTTTTTGTTTTTCTTCTAATTCGATTTTCTTTTTCCTCTTACAATCTTCCATAAATGTAGTGTAGTTTGAATGTGCTTGTTGCCCATACTTAATAAATTTTGGATCAATGAATACAAAAAGAAAATGGAGGTATTGTTTCAAGGCATACCTCACTATCAATATACTATTTAAAAATCTTTCTATTATTGCTGGCTTATCTTCTCCTAATATATGCTTAGAAATGGAAAATCTTCTCTTTATGTCATAGTAGAACTATGTCATAGATTATTATTGTATTTAGTATGTCATTCTTCCATAGTAGAAGACCAAGACATACTTACAATAATAATCATTCATCTTCAAGCCACTTCTGAAACTATTGTCGAATCCTAACTACAAAAGTGTGATCATACTCGATGCCGAACAAATGAAAATTATGTACAAATAAGGATAAAATGTACATTTTCGCCCAATATAGTAAAAAAAAGGTTGAAAAAGGTGACCAATTTAAAAAAAGGTGAGAAAGGTGACTGACTCCTCACCTTGAAGAAATCTTGCAGAAGACCAGAATGGTTTTAAGAAAATGGATCACAAATGAAAGTATCTTGATGGAACGGTGGAAGGTAGGATTCAACACTCAGCTACAACATAATTCCATTAGCTTGGGATCCAATTTAAGAAAGTTCCTAGGAATGGCATGGAACACATCAGAAGATTGCCTCACTATGGAAATTCAGAGCTCACTGGAATTCTTGTCTATAAAAAGAATACTAAGCGTTTTCTTTTGCAGTCTATGGGGAAAATCTTTGACCTTCTTGGAAGTTGACACCATTTACCATTCTATTGAAGATCCTCTTTCGAGAGTTATAGATAGAGAAGGTGCCGTGGGATGGAGATCTACCAGTCTACATCCAAGAAGAGTGGTTGTGATGGTGTTCAGAGCTTCCTCGACTAAGTGAATTAAAAATTCCTAGGTTTGTCCTGAACTCAACAAAGAAAAAAGTCAAAGATGTTGTCGAAATACACAGTTTCTGCGATGCCAGTAAAAAAGATCTACTTGCGAGCTGTGAAAGAAAATTACATTGGAGTGAATCTTGTCGCATCAAAGAGTTGAGTCACCCCTCTAACAGATTTCACTAGAGCTTCTTGGAGCCTTTTTAGCAGCTCGTTTAACAGACAGGATCAAGAAAATCATAGATATAAAAATCCAACAATGGTGCATTATTGGACAGATTAAAAAATAACCCTCTACTGGATCAAAGGCTCACCTAAAACACGGAAGCAGTTTGTTGCAAATCAAGTGAAAGAGATACACACTTTAACTGATCAAAAGTCTTGGCATCACTGCCCCAGCAAAGTCAACCCCACGGATCTGGTGACGAGGTATCAGTGCTAACTCTCTTCTAGACAATTCCATGTGATGGAAAGGCCCTTCTTTCCTGACACCGATGAGGGTTCTTGTGTCCCAGAAGAACTGTATTTTCCAGAGATGAAAAGGAACTCTGAGAAACAATGTGACTCTAGCATATTACTCTCTCTTTGCAGTGCTCCTGAATTCTTAGATTGATTATTTAAAATTAATAATAAGTATGTAAAAATTGTATGTGTTTTAGCTTATATTTTTAGGTTTGTCAACAACTGTAAGGCACCCCAAAAAGTTAATCCTCTCAGCTCTCAGCTACAAGAGGATCCAGTTAGCTGAGAACTTCCTCATCAAGAAAATTCAACCTGTGGAGTTTGAAGATGACATCAAGGGGTTGCATATTTTTCAGATTTTCAAATTGAAACTCAAAAGGGAAGGCGGTTGCTTTCACGGGGAGGTAGGATTGATGAAATTCTACGGTAATTTTACAAAATATTGCTAGAAATGTATGCAATTGAAGTAAAGATATTTTGATATTGAATAGCAATATTAGAATAAAAATTGGTAATTTTTAGGAAAAATGATTAAAACTGCTATGTTTTATAAATATATATACAGAAACATAACACTTAAAACATCGAAACATGGACATAAGTCAATTGTAAAAGTAAATAGCATACTTCATTCAATGTTGCCGGAAATGACTAAGAACTTCGGCGCACACGTTAATTGCATCTGCATCTACAGTTCGGCTTAATTCTTCAACTTTTAGCATAAGTTCCTTATGTACTTAGAAATGAATTGAGCATCAAAAAGATTAATAAAGATTAAAGGACTTATTCTTAAATTGACAAGGGTCATACAAATTAGCTGAGATATGCATGTAAGGAAAGTCATAGCTGTACTTATATGGGTTATGAAAAACAAACATTGTACATATTTACTTACTTTTTCAATGTCATTAACTCAGCCCTAAATTCATTGTCTGAATCACTGGAAACAGTAGCTTCTGAGTCACTTGATGATGATTCAACATTTTCATACTTTAGTAATCGATCAAGCAAAAAACTATTTACAATAAAGAAACTAATTTAGTTTTTAGAAATACTGATAAAAAATAACATATGCTTTCATTTTAAAAAGATAAACATTGTAAGCAATAAAAAGAAAGAGAAAAATTTGTAAAAACAACAGATCATTGGTAGTAAGTAAAATATAATATCCTAAATATATTTGATAATAGAGTAATAAACTTATTAGCATAATTATTACTGTACTGATAAGTTTATTACTCTATTATCTAGTTACAAGTTTAAGTTTATAAGTTTAGCTAATAAGTTTATTACTCTAGTTTATTAGAATAATAAACTTATTAGCATAGTTATTACTGTGCTGTACTGCTTATGAACTAAGCTAATAAGCTTAAACTTATTAGCTTAGTTCATAAGCAGTACAGCATAGCACAAAACATGATATAAAACAAGAAAGATCAATCATGCTTAAAGCATTGATTATGAAACACTTTCCAACTTCAATGCAATTTTATTTAAAAAAGTCGAAAATGCAATATATTCCTCGGAAATATTTTAAAACTTATCACAATACTACATTAATTTATTATATTTGAAAACTTAAACCTTCATTGAAAAAAATGAACTTCATTCAAATGACGGCATTGAAATATAAATTGCCTGGTTTAAATATCTTTGAAATGCGATACATTCCACGGTAATATTTTTAAAACTATCATAATACTACGATAATTTATTATATTTGAAAACTTCATCGAAAACAACTGAAATTAATTCAAATGACGTCATAGAAAAAATAACACGCCTGGATCTCTCTATAAAAACAGGATTTCATTCATAACTTTCTCCCATTCATTTCATTCATCACAATACTATAATAATTTATTTTATTTAAAAATTAAGACCATGGAGCTACAAGTAATTAAACTCGATGCTTAAAACTTCATCGAAAAAAATCGTCCTTATCTTTATGAAATCAATTAATATTTCATTCATATCAGCCATGCAGACTCCATGGACTACATTATTTTGTTTTAAAGAAATAGAGCAATTCTAATACAACTCATTCTACATATTTTGCTGTTTACATTTTACATAGGTGAAAAATAGGCTTAATAGTAGAAATAATCAAATTTGGATAATCATTTAAACTCAAATATATTGTATTTGCGTTATTTAAGTATGTAGATGCACAGAATTTAAGCAAAAATAAAGTAGTTTTAGGACGGATACAACACTCAATATGAATTAAAAAGAACTTAAAAAAATCGCAAATTTGAAACAAGATGGATGCCATATATCATTTTGAAGTGGTAAACTCAAATATATTGTATTTGCGTTGTTTAAGTATGTAGATGCACAGAATTTAAGCAAAAATAAAGTAGTTTTAGGACGGATACAACACTCAATATGAATTAAAAAGAACTTTAAAAATCCCGATTTTGAGACAAGATGGATGCCATATATCATTTTGAAGTGGGTCATGTGATCTTTTCATATCATGGTCACGTGATCGCTTCAAATAAGAGGTGTAATTATTATTTTAATTTTTATTTAAAAAACTACTGAATATATTTCGCTGAATTTTTTTTATATATTTTATGGAACAATTTAAATATTACCTAAAATTTTCGAAGCAATTTGTGAATTTTAAATTTGCTTAAAAAATGTTTGAAAAATTAGGTCCCATAGGGCTCAATGTATTTCATTTTTTCAACCCGGGTTCAATCAAAAACTAATTGGGTGATATTATTCATTTATATTCCCATAGGTCCTACAGACCGTCTGAACAACATACTAAAATTTCATTTCGATTAAGTCATTTTTACGGCAGTTATCGTGCTAACGGACAGACAGACAGAATGAACAAAGTCATAAACACTTTTCAACTTTGTTGTAAAGTGCTAATAAGAACATGAATGCTAAAACTACAAATAACATTAGGATAAGTTGCACTTAATATGATTGCATTTTTGCATGTATAGCACATTTAAATTTAGTTCCAACAAAACAGGCATTAGTCAAATGCAAATTTAAGTTAATATTACCAGAGTTGATGTCATTATGAATAGTATAAAATGTCTGCTAAAAAACAGAAGTCATAGTAGCACACTGTAGTGACATAGGCAAAGAGGGTTTGGATGGGGGTCACCCCCCATTGGTGGAACAACAATTACATTAGTTTTCCATAGGATCCTTATTGAAAAACAAAATCTTGCATTGAAACCCATACATTGAATTGTTGATCTTTCCTTTGAGATCTTAGTTATGCTGCCTATGTACCACCTACTGTAATGCAGAATACATGTTTTGAATAAGCCTGTAAATAACAGAGTTGTATAAAAAAAAAATGTTTGTCATTGCAGATATCAGCATTCCATGCTGACGAGCATATAATAAGTGCAAAAGCGGTCCATGGATGTGGCTTCCATATTTTCGGGGGACGCCTCTTATAGGCGGGTTTTATGCCATAAGAAAATGTATATGTGCTTGGATATTTGATAAAAATATGTTGCTCCATTAACTAACACACTAGTAAGGCAATTTGATAATAGCTGATTACATTGGCATTTAAAAAACAAAATGCATATTTATTGCAATACTAGAATGAATTGCCTGATATTGTCCATGTCTTAAATAAGCACCAGTTAAATAATACTACTCAATTTCTAAATCACCTGTTTTGGAACCAAAATCATTTCCATATGTAATTAAATCTGCAACACAAATCAACTGAAAGGACATGCATCATTTTGAGCCATATTCTCAACATTTTTTGTTCACAGACATTTGGACAATATTGAGATACATCCATAAGAACAAAAATATTTTACTGTTAAGTTTTTTTCATATTTATACTTTGCTTCAAAATAATGTGCAGAAAAGTTATATTAACAAAATAATTAAGTTAAATTAGAAATTATTCAAAAATTTAGGGAATGGCCATGAATGCACACACTGTTCTGTGCAGCTATATCAAGGGTTGCTGCTGACCACCCTTGTCGCATTAGTGAAAGAAATTTAAATTTCACAATTAAGAAAAGATTTAGCGAAAATTTTGGAGATTATAAATTTTGGTGATGTCAAAATCAAAAATCGAAGTATACTAATTGTAATGCATACTACTGTGTGTCTTACAATTAGTATACTACTGTGTGTCTCCAAAACAATGATCTTTAGAATTTATAAATCAAATGGTTCAAATGAAAAGTCAAAATAAATTATACATTATCAATCTTGGTCTCAATCGAAAGAATTTTTCAAGCCCTTTAAAACGAAGCATAACAGGCTTCAAATGCTCACAATCATATATGATCATTTGGACCAACACAGATTTTTCAAAAATTTTCTTCGAAATTTTTGAATACCTTTTTGAATTTATTTTTCAGTAATTACTGGGTTTTTTTCTATTTGAAAATTTTCAGTATTTTTTAAAAAATTTTTAATGACTTATTAAATTTTTTCATTTGTGGACTTTTTTTCTTATTTCTGCAATTATTATTTAATATTTACTGCTCAGTAATTTTAGTTATTCGAAAAGCTCTAAGAATCAACCATTAAATTTTTTAGAAATATGTTTAAAATATTGTATTTGTTATAAAATAATTATGTTGCTATAATTTTGAATATCTCATAATTATTGAAACTTCTACTTTTTCCCATTTCTAATTTTGGCAAAATATTTCATTCACTTTTTCATACTTTAGGCAGCAAAAATTCATTACACAATCAAAAATATGTTTAAAGTTTTCTTAATTTTATATTCTATAAACATATTTCTAATCTACAAACAAAGCAAGATAAATTGTGGCAGTTCTGCAGAAATCTCAATCAAAAAGGGGAAATGTGGACAAATTGCATAGACTATTGTCACGTTTTGGACTGGAAACATACGGTGGCAATACATGCACATGTTCCCTTTTCCTAAAATCATGATGATGCCACACTCACATTGAATAAATGGGGAGACTGCTAAAAACCTTCATACACATCCCTAAGTCATAGTAATAACTCATAAATTGATGTTTGTAAAAAACTCTAAATACAGTATGGGACCTATTATCCAGAATGTCTGGAACTTTTGACTTTCTAGATAAGGTGTTTTTCTGTAATTTGGGATACTTTTCCCAATATCTACTGCACTGCAATATTCTAACATGGCAGCTACTGGAATATTCTACTGGAATATCTACTAAAATACTGTTGTAGAAAACTATAATTCAATTTTGAAGCATAAATGCTTCACATAAAGTTTTGTTTTGCAATCTATGTAAAAAATTATACTTAATAAATGTATATATAGTTAAAATATATTACATAATTAAATTAGAATCAAATCTAGTAGTTGGTTATGAAGAAATTATGAAAAATGGTCAAAATATAAAAAAAGTTGGTTTGATAGAACACAAGTTTTCATCAAAGACAATAATAGTTATTAATTTTAGTTATAATACCATATTTATATATGTAAATACATAAGATCATTTCAATATATCCTATCAAAATGGTAGTATTTTAAATGCCTAAATTGCTGTTTTAATATATCTTTCTATAAAATATCCTTTCATTTCATTAATTACTTGTTTGAAAAGTAATATTTTTGCATAAAATATGAAAATTTTAGTTAATGCAAACAGATTGCAAAAATTGGAAATGCCTTTACAGTCAAATAAAATATGCAAAGACAAATGCTGATATCTATCAGAATTTTTTCCAAATTGCCAATGAATAAATGAAATATGGCACATCAAAAAAGTATCAACTTAGGAAGAAAAAAATTTGGACCAAATGAAAGCCATAGTTTTTAGCCAAGTGAACTAGCATTTTTGACATGTATGGGACTTTATTTTTAAAATAAAATAGGGAGAATCTCTCCTTCAAACTCTCAAAGACAAAGAGATTTGCATATGTGACCAAAGATTGGTAGAAAATGCAAATATCAGAGTGAGTCTTAAGTGGCCGACATTAATTTTCTGTAAGAAAATATGGAAATTCCGTAATTCATACGAAAGTTTTCTGTAAAAACTATGAAAATCCATAGTAATTTGACACCCCTGATGATCATTTAGCGAGATTTAAAAAAAAATAGCTATTTGGCACAATTTTTGGCTAAAAATCATTTGTTAGCACAAAATTTGGCAGCATTTTCCTAAATTCTGATTTTTGGAGTATTTCAGGCAAAGAATCCTATACTGTACCTCAATGTCAAAGACTGACAAATTAAGATTATTATTTAAATTGCAAGATGACCAAATTTTGCCAAACAGTTATTAATCTAAAAATTTTAGATCATAAATTGAGTCTCAATAATTTGATTATTGTTCACATCAGTGGCGGGAGTCTTCAGCATTTAAAAATTTACCCTAAGGGAGTTGCAATTTATTTAGGAAATTTTGCCAGCTCCTTAAATTTTAACCCCTATTAACTGTACAGCACAGCAAAGTAAAAAATGAGGGTATGTCGAAATCTAACAGGATGGTACAAAAATTGAGTAGGCTGTGGGTGCATATGTAAAAATACTTATGGAGAACAACCAAGTACCATTTAAAGAAACATTAAATTAAAAGAATGTAATTTATACCTTTTATCTCTCGAAACTTTCAGAAGTTTTCTTTGAGCTTTCTTTAGTTCTTCTTGAAAGCATTCATTTTCCTAAAAGATAAAATATATAAATATAAAAAAAATATCAACAATACAAAAATAAAACAAATACAAGAACATGAATAGTTGACAGAAATTTTTTTAGACAGTTTTGAGTTAGTGTATGAAGTACAACGATATAGATATAATCATGAATTATATCAATTACACAAAGAAATAGACCTTATGAATACTATAAAAATGAATAGATTAATATGGCACGTGCGATGTGTATGAAAGGGAGCAGAATAATTAAGAGTATTCATAAACACACCATCTGCTATTTGTAAAAGGAACACATAGAATGAGATGGAAAGATAACATGAATAGATATTAAGACCATAGGTCAAAATATTTAGAACAGGTGGTAATGTATCGAGACAGGTGATATGAGGTTTAAAAAAAGGAAAAGGTAGGTACATAATAGAATGCTGAGTCAACACAGATGACAAATGTTTACTTGTATGGAATGCAATATCTTTAGATAAGCATAAAACTAATTAGTGGTTGGAAAATCTAAAATATTTTTGGAATGAAGTACAAATGTGCAGAAATCATAGTTAACTAGAAATGACTATTCTTCTAAATGAAATGAGCAACAATAACTTTTGGAAAGTAGTTATTACAGGACAACTTTTAATACAACCAAAAAAAAAAAAAAAAAAAAGCAATATTATATAGTGTTTAAATATAAGATGAAGATTAGATTAAAATGTTAATATAGTACAACCTCCCTATGTATTTTTCCACTTTTTTTAGAGGGGAGGGGGGATAGAGAAGAAAATAAAATTCCCCTAAGATTGCAATGCTTTGTGCATTTTTATTAAAAAATTATGGCTATAACACAATTTTACAAAGGCTTTTATTGTAAATGGATTAAATGGAGTAGCTATTTTAAAAACTAACCATAAAATGCAACATTAATAAAGGCTAAATATTTGGATGTATTGTAAATTGATTTTTCAAAAAACTTACGTTTGTATGAATAATAATTTTTAAATAACACAAGATTGGATCACTAGAGCATTAGGTACAGCTTCAGTATAAAAACTTTTATGCAACATTTTTGGCAGAGTTGTGGAAGACATGGGCAACCCCATTTTATTTCTGACATTCTGGTACCCTAACCCGCAATTGGCACTTCTACAAAAAATCTTGCCTGACCTTGTATGTTTTTTTTTTGAGATTCGACTTTGGAGATAGCTTCAGGTTGTACCGTTTCTTGTATTTTGATTTTTAGTGTTTTTTTTTTTTCTTGAATTTTAATTTTCCCTTTATCATGCTTTTAGCTAAGTACAGTCATTCTTCTATGTGTAATATTTTTTAAATTTTGGCCAAAGTACAATCATTTTTCTAAATGCAGTTTTTCTTTTTAATTTTGGTAAAGTACAATCATTTCTCCAAATATCTTTTATAAATTTCTTGTATTTTAATTTTAATGAAAAATTCACTTTGGGAATCCGATCACTGGACAATGCAATACAAATGCAATTGAAAGCATGTAGAGACATATTAGAAACACACTTCCTTAGTAAAACACACAAAGTAATTTTAAATTTTATTTGGCAGTTTACTTATTTAAAAGGTTCCAATCATGTGTGGAGAAAGGAATTGATTGTTTCAATAAATTTATGGAAATTGTTACAGACATAGACTGGGAAGTCCAGAAACCAAGTTAAAAGGAAAAATTTCAGTTTCTACATTATTTTATCCTTTTTTATGGTGTTGACATGCGGTATCTTTCATTTTTTGTATATTTTTCTGTTTTATGTATTTTTATTATTTTCCTGATCAATGTAACTTAAATTAATTTACTTCAATTTTTCCATTCTTTTCCTGATATGCCTACCATGGTGAATGAGTTCTTCATTGGCAACACTTTTGGTCACCAAAGAGCCGGTGGATTTTGCAAAAGTCTTTATATTGAAGCAGTTTGTTCCGAACATTCTTCAATTCTTCATTAGATTTCTAATAGATGACTGAGCTGTTTAGCATGATTTAATGGAATTTTATGCATAGTTTGAATGTAAACTTGATAAAAACATCATTTCGGTGAGATGTTTTTTTGTGTCTAAAATGTGTAAAATATCAAAATTAGATTTTTTTGCTCACAAACTCAAGTAAACAATGCAAACATATAATTTGTAATGCATAATGTGTAAATATTATATAATTATTTTGAAATAATATAATTTTTTTTAATGAAATTCCTCTTTAGGTGTAAATTTTTAGAGATAACTTTATCACAGCTTTACTGTAAAAGGATTTTACAGGCCTCATTTTTGCAAATAGATTCCATCATTCAAAGTTGATCTTTTCAGAGTTTCTAAGAATTCTAATAATTTAATATATTTTTTTTTATGAGGGAAAATATTCATGTCACCTGAATGGCACAGTCGCTAAAATGACTGTTTATATAAAAGGGCTAATTAAACAGTATTATTATAATAATGCAACATGCACTGAATCATTGAAAAACAACTTTTATTTTATTATACCACAAATTAACCAAAATATTCTACAAGAAATGGTAAAAATTATTTAATACAACATTACAGCCTAAACACGAGAACATACAAAAACGAAACATTGCCACTATCATCCCTGCAGAGTTTCACTTAGGTAGACCTGCCCATAGGGAGGGCGGTGGGGGTACAGGCACCATTCAAGTGGGGGTGGACAGATCTCAAATATATTTTTTATGGGAGAAGATATAAAAAAAATCACATAAATCAAATATGAAGGAAGGGGGCCCCATGATAAATGTCTGTAGGGAGCACTTAATTTGCATGGGCAACATTGCCCCAGGCTATTTCAGAAGAACACAGCACCATTGCTGCCTTTTTGTTATCAGTGCAGCACCCCCTTGCCTTGAAAAGCACCCTGCTTAGCCCTTTGTTAAGAGAGCAATGTTTTCCACTGCCTGTTATCTTCCAACAATAAATAAATGAAAATAATAAGATTAAGAGATGATCTAGAGTCAAAGAAAACATCCCCCCACCATACCTCCATCAAAAGAAGCAAAATAGAAATAGCAGAAAGGGGAAAATTGTTATGCCAATACATTTCCCTTTTCACACGATTAAAACTCAAAGTTTGTTAAATTATCCCATGATTGGTAGGCATGTGGGGTAAAAAGTTCTAAAAATTAGAACTCTATAAACATTTTAGCCCTAAAACAGATATTTAAAAATATAGCTTTCATGACTATGGTTCTTTTGTACCATTTACAGGAGCTCCTGTTCATGTTGAGCCAGTCAAAGTCAAAACACAAGATAGGAAGGAAATAATAAGTTGTGTCTAGATGAGCGTGTTGTAGTAACTTCAGACTTTAGCCAGCTGTAATGAAACATGAGAAAACGTTTTTCCTGATATTATTTACTAACTGCTTTCAGTGACCAGCGCAGTTGTTTTTTGATGTTTTTTGAAAGCTCATAACATTCAATAGCTTTCTTGCAGTAACTGTCGACCGCGTACCTATGCTACATGCGTATGCCGGCAACAATTCACGTAATAGTTGTTAACCGTGTACCCAACAGCTAAGCAGGCGCATGCAATCCGTGTAAGTTATATAATAATGATAACCCTGTTTCTAGAAAAGCGAAATGCACACTGCGTAATGTAAATGGTTCATTAAAAATTCACGATATAAAGTCTGTATTAAAAATGTTTTAATTAAAATATTTCATTCTGTATTCACAGATTTCCTTAAATTTTGCAGAAATTCAGATTCACATTAATTTTTATTAAGATATTTTAATTAAAATATTTCATTCTGTATTAAGAAATTTTCTTAAATTTCACAGAAATTCCGATTCGTGACGATCCTGTTGGCGAAAACTAAAGAAAAATCCTTAAAAGAAAAAAATCCTACCATCATTTCAGAGCTAAATCAGCCGTGCGTTTTTCTGCGTAACGTAAATCATTCTATTCACGTGACACAGTTGATGTTTGTGTATATTTTTATTCCGCACAGTAATCGAAACTAATATATGAAAATAAAATGTACACTATGCAAAACATTGCATATACAAACATGGAGGGGGGGGGGGGGGGGGCAGTGACTATTTTCTACAATTTACCAATTTTTCTTTAATTTACCAATTGTTTTGGAATCTTTTAAACACAAAGCTTAATGATGACTTTAAACTTTGACAAAATAAAATATGACTTTTTTTTAATACACCATGCCTTTACATTAGATTTTTAAAATACTAAAATGACTGCTAATGTTTTAAAAATGTCCATTTAAAACTTACATAAATAAGTACTTTCAGTTTTCGTTTCAAATTGCGATACTTCTGCTGATAATTTGAATCTGGCTCTAAAAATAAAAAAATAGTAATCAAGTCTCTCTCTCTCTCTATATATATATATATGTGTGCATGTGTCTGAAATATTAGAATTAAAAGATTTGAATTATACTAACCAGAAGATGGCATCTTATTATTATATACAATAGCTGCAAATCTTAAGCTGAAATAAAATAATAAAATTATGAGAAATAACATTTCACAACAGACAAACTTAAGCACAATCAAAATATAATTGCAGAGCCAGATCTAGTAATTATGAAATAAATAAAATAGCCACTGTAGATTTGGCCTTCTATGGTATTCATAGAGTCAGCTCATCATTTACACAAATTTCATTTCTATGATGCTGACGAAGCTAACCTTTAGATATCCAAGTTTACCAGATATCTTTAATAAAGGGTATTATGGGGAGAAACGTTTACTTTTTTTCTTTTACAAGTTTGGGTACTTCCCTATTATAGTGGCCCCCGCAATTATGACCGAGAATGAATTGCCAAGTGACCGAGATGTATCACCAAGGTAAGTTGTAAAAATAACAATAAATAATACTGTTTCTTTAGGACTGTAAATGTTTGACGAGATTTTACTGATTACGAGATTACCTTGGCGATACATTCTCTGTCGTAATTGCAGGGGCTGCTACAATAAGTAAGTACCCAAATTTGTACACATCTCAATTAGATGGCATGTTTATATATCAAAATCCCTATACATTTTAAAAAAAGTATTAGAACCAAGAATGTAATCTGGTCATTTCACATCAAGTGGACCAGTAGTTAACACCGCACCCACATCAAATTTTGTTGAAATTTGAAGAAAACATCAGCAACCTTTATAAATCAAAATTCTGTAACATTTTTAGTCACAGCATGCAAATTTGTGTACTTGAGATCAACAGTGATCAGAGTGGGTTAAACTGCAACTGTAGTGAACTTTGGTGAATAATCAGCTGCTTTACAATGATCTGACCAAATAGCTTGATAAAAGTTTCGATTTCTAGACATTATAGCAACTAGGGAATTCAGGGCTGAAATTTAAACGATACTTTTTTGACACTTTCAGCATATTTTACACATACACAAATGGAGGTGCATGTGTTGTGGGAGAGGGGCATAGTTAATGGGTTTAACCATACGTTATTCAAACTTAAAACAAACGTTACATAAATATAGTAGCTTAGCTAGAAAAGTTAGTGAAACATAAATGATTTGCAATTATTGTGGTTAAAACAAAAAAATTAATAGTTTTACATTTTATTAAAAAATTGCATGAAATTTACAAACTAGACAACTACAGTGGAGAATTCTGATCACAACTAATCAGTTGATTAATTATCATTATCTGCAAAAACGACTATTTTTAATATCTTACAACATAATCTTAATTCAAACTAAATGAAAATTTGTAGTAAATAGTTCTGAAATGATTAAAGAAAAGTTAGAAACATGCTAATCTTGCAATAAGAAAAAGAAGCGTGTAAATAAATAATTATTTAAAATTCGTTTTCGCGAAATAAAAATGCAGTATTTATAAGCTGTAAAAATAAATGTACAAGTTATTAAGAAAATTTTAAAAAGTATACAATTATTGAAATTTAAACTTCTAAATTTGATTCCAGTGTTACTACAAAAATCACAATAATAAATTACCTGCACTACATTTTTATTAACGCATTTAAACATAGAATTGGGTGAACAATATAAAGTTCATCAGTATACTAAAATTGAATAAATGTTTGAAATGGAAGTACATGCGAAGTGTTCTCGTCACTTGTAGTTCAATTAACTACGAAAAATGTACGCATTATTTCTTACCTTTTAATCACTCGACTTAGTCTACTAATAAAAAGTCGAATTTAATTAAGTAACGCATCAAATTAATGCTACGAAATTAGTTTTAAAAATGCATTTCAACATTAACGACGGACGCTACCCACACGATATTAGGGTATGAACCGTTCAATGATTCTAGTGAGCGAAATTACAGAACACGAAATTAAAATACTTTCCAACATGACGTCACACATTCTTTATCGTCTGCTACAAAAGCGTTTGTAGGACAGCTCGTAATCATTCATTTGATTTTGTAAGAAAAGCGTCAGATTTGATGGACTCCAAAACCGGTCAGTAGTTGGAGGAATACTTATTGACGTCTCTAAGGTCTTCGATAGGGTGTGGTTCATCGGACTGCATTGTTCTGATTTAACAGGTTTTTGACTTCTATTCTAGAATTGTATTTAGATTTTTGTTTTATTTTTAAACATTCTATTCTGTTTAGAGTTTATTTTAACAGTGGACTATTGGTATTATGGTTGTTTATAATTTTGTTTCCTGTTTTTATTAAAAACAAAAAAGCTTTTAGTATATACAAACTTAAATAATGAATATTTTTGCTTTTGGAATACATTATTTTTCATCGTAAAATTTAATTAGTGTTAACGTCATTAAACTAAAACAAACCATCCATTTTATTGGAATAAATTATTCATCCATTTTATTGGAATAAAAAATTATTTTCGAAATAAATTACTTTTCATAATGGGATTAACCACTTATGATGATAAACGTCATATTTTAAATGACGGAATTAAGAGCTTAGCATATGATCTTTATAAAATTTAAATGATTGAATTATGGTGGATTGAATTGTGGTGATGTATTATATACATAGGGTGGTGGTTGGGACCACAATTAAAAAACTTAAACACTGAAGTAATAAAAAAATAGAAATAAAGTTATGGAGATTGTTGCGGTGCATCTATGCATCGGGTGGTGGTGGGGACAATCTTTAAAAAAAACTTTTTTCGCTGAGCAGCATCGTTAAGCAGCATCGTTATTTCTTAAATACTAAATTCACATTCAACATCATCAGTCTCAAAAATACTTTTATGTCATTTGCGATGCAATACTAAAAATGCAGACAAACGGATACAATTTCATTTATGTAAAACAAAAAATAGAAGTGCAAACCTCTATAAAAAAACATAGGAGCAGCTGATCTCGGCTGTGAGTACATATCAAAGGGATCCCTTTTCTAGGGTTACAGGTACAGAAATCCTCAAAATCTCACAGTTCACAAACATTAGAATAAATTCACTTTATAAATCAATTTTCAAGAACCCCCACCCCACACCCTAGAACATTATTTTTCATCCTAAAATTTCATTATTAGTTTTAACGTCATCAAACTAAAACAAACTTTGTTAACTCCACAAGGTTATGGCGTCAGCGAGTTTGCCACGGTCAGAATTTTCAAGGGTACCGAACAGGCTGGTCGCCGAAGGCGGCTAGTTTTTAGTAATTCGCGTTTCACATTTATTCAGTAAATCGAATAGTTTAGTGTGCAGAACACGCAAAGAAGGCGCATTTTTTCTTTTCAAACTAACACCAAACTAACACCAAATGCAAGTCTCTATCTCATCCCGAAGCATACTATTTCATAATCTCCCCTTTCGAACGTTTTTCTGTTACGAACACCCATAAATGAACATTTTTTAAAAAGTCTGTTCGTCTTGGGTTTTTTATCAAATGATTGGACCATATACCAAATATCAAGCCTCTATCACATAAGGAAGAGTGGCTCATTTATTCCAAAAATTGTACATATTGGTGTGCGGCACCCCCTAAAGTAGCAAATATTGGAAATCTGAAATTGCATACTTTCTTCCTTTGAAACTATCTACACGTACACCAAATTTGATGTTTCTATCCTATCGTGAAGAATGTTTTTCTATCACTTCATCTTTCGAACGTTTTTCTGTGTTGAACCCCCTTAAATTATCATTTTTGAAAAACCATAATAATCTTAAGGTTTTTTAATCAAATGATTAGCCCATATACTAAATTTCAAGCCTCTATCGTATTGTAAAGGAGGCGTTTTTCGTCAAATCGAACATTTTAGTGCGCGGATCCCCTAGAATAGAAAATGTTGGGAAACTGAAATTGGCCACTTTCTTCCTTTCCAACTATTTTCCGTATATCAAATTTGAAGTCCCTAATTCATCACGAAGCATGATTTTTCTATCATTTCACTTTTCGAATGTTTTTCTGTGGAGTACCCACCCCCTTAAATATGCATTTTTGAAAAACTCCATTCTTCTTGGGTTTTCTATCAAATGATTCGCCCAAATATCAAGCCTCTATCACGTTCTAAAAGGGGTGTTTCTGCTTCATTCCGAAAGTCGAACATTTTTGTGTGCGGCACCCCTAAAGTTGAAAATATTGGAAATCTGAAATTATACACTTTCTTCCTTCCAAACTGTCTACTCGCACATCAAATTTCAAATCTCTATTTCGTCCCGAAGCATGTTTTATTATCAATTCACCTTCCGAACGTTATTCTCTGGAGCACCCACTTATACGAACGTTTTTGAAAAACTATATTCGTCTTGGATGTTTTCATCAAATGATTAGTCCACATATCTAATTTCAAACCTCTCCTTTCGAACGATTTACCCATACACCAAATTCGAAGTCCCTATCTTATGGCAAAGTATGCTTTCCTGTCATTTCACTTTTCGGGCGTTTTGGTGTGGAGCATCCCCTCTAGAGAACGTTTTCGAAAAATTCGATTTTTACAGGGTTTTTTATCGAATGATCGAGCAGTGTACCAAATTGTAAGTCTCTATCTATTTGGGAAGTGCCTAAAAAAAGCCTGGCAGACAGACAGGCGGACACTTGGCAATTAGTATACAGGGTGTCCAGTGCTATCGGGGCCCAATGCCTATTTCCTCAACCGTTAGTCACAGAGATACACTTTCAATTGCGAAAATGTTTTAAATTTTAAAATCTATTATCTTAGAAACAGTTTAAATCAATAAATGCATTTCTGAAAGAAATACGAAATATAAATTTTTATACACTGCCCCGGTCCTACCAATTATATTTAGGAAAATCATCCTCATACAATTTTATGCGAAATAAAAAAAATCATCCTTTTACGACCAAAATTGACCGACTTATAACTGTTTAAAGTTGGAGCACTTTTTGTGCTGAGAAATGGTCAATACGTTCCCTGATTGGTTGGTTGCCTGGAGAAATGGCCAATATGGTCCCTGATTGGTTGGTTGCCTGAAACGGAACATTTTTATGCGTGGAAAAGCGTCTTAGGTCATAAAGTTGAATGCTTTATAACTCGGTGAATTTTGGTCGTAAAAGGAAGATTTTTTTTTATTTTGCATGAAATTGTATGAGGATGATTTTCCTAAATATAATTGGTAGGACTGGGGGACCGTATAAAAATTTATATTTCACATATCTTTCAGAAATGTATTTATTTATTTAAACTGTTTCTAAGATAACAGATTTTAAAATTTAAAACATTTTTGAAATTGGAAGTATATCTCTGTGACTAACGGTTGAGGAAATAGCCATTCGGCACCGATAGCACTCGATAACCTGTATACTAGCCGAATATCCGTTGAAAATCAACGTTCTCGCAATAAGCAACCTATAAATATTGTAATTTTTTAATAATTCGCGTTTCACATTTATTCAGCAAATCGAATATTTTAGTGTGCAGAACCCCCTAAAGAAGAAAATATTAGAAAACTTAAATTGGACACCTTTTCCTTTCGAACTATCTACCAGTACACCAAATTAAAGTCTCTAGGTCATTCCGAAGCATACTATTTTATCATCTCCCCTTTCGAACGTTTTCTGTGGAGCACACCCATAAATGAACATTTTTGAAAAACTCTGTTCGTCTTGGGTTTTTTATCAGATGATTGACCCATATACCAAATATCAAGCCTCTATCACATTTAAAAGGAATCGTGTCTCATTTATACAGAAAATCGTACATATTGGTGTGCGGCACCCCCTAAAGTAGCAAATATTGGAAATTTGATATTGCACACTTTTTCCTTTCAAACCATCTACCCGTACACAAAATTTGATGTCTCTATCCTATCTTAAAGCATATTTTTCTATCATTTCATCTTTCGAGCGTTTTTCTGTGTTGCACCCCCTTAAATGATCATTTTTGAAAAACCGTAATAATCATACGTTGTTTTATCAAATGATTAGCCCATACACTAAATTTCAAGCCTCTATCATATTGTAAAGGAGACGTTTTTCATTTATTTGTCAAATCTAATATTTTAGTGTGCGGCACCCTCTACAATAGCAAACGTTGGAAAACTGAAATTGCACATTTTCTTTCTTTCCAACTAGTTACCCATATATCAAATTTGAAGTCTCTAACTCATCGCGAAGCATGCTTTTTCTATCATTTCACCTTTTGAATGTTTTTCTGTGGAGTACGCACCCCCTTAAATATGCATTTTTAAAAACTCCATTTTTCTTGGGATTCCTATCGAATGATTCGCTCATATACCAAATATCAAGCCTCTATCATGTTCTAAAAGGGGTGTTTCTACTTCATTCCGAAAATCGAGCATTTTTGTGTGCGACACCCCCTAAAATAGAAAATATTGCAAAACTGAAATTGTACACTTTCTTCTTTCCAAACTATCTACCCGTACACCAAATTTCAAATCTCTATCTCATCCCCAAGCATGTTTTTTTATCAATTCACCTTTCGAGCGTTTTCCTCTGGAGCACCTCCTTAAACGAACGTTTTTGAAAAACTGTATTCTTCTTGGGTGTTTTAATCAAATGATTAGCCCATATACCTAATTTCAAGTCTCTATCAAATTTTAAAGGAGCCGTTTCTCATTTATTCGGTAAATCGAACATTTTGGTGTGCGGCACCCCCTTAAGTTGAAAATATTGGAAATCTGAAATTACACACTTTATTCCTTTAGAACAATTTACCCATGCACCAAATTCAAAGTCTCTATCTTGTGGCAAAGTATGCTTTTCTATCATTTCACTTTTCGAACGTTTTGGTATGGAGCACCCCTTCTAGAGAACGTTTTCAAAAAATTCGATATTTCTAGTGGGTTTTATCGAACGATCGAGCCGTGTATCAAATTGCAAGTCTCTATCTATTTGGGAAGTGCCTAAAAAAAGCGTGAAAGACGGGCACTTGGCAATTAGTATATATGTATAGATAATAGATAATTATCGAAATCATTCAAACTACAATTCGTATTTGAGCACGTAATGTAATTTTTGAAATATTTCAGCGAGCTGGGTATTTTTATTAACACTTTACAACATAGTTGAAAAGTGTTTATGACTTTGTTCATTCTGTCTGTCTGTCCGTCCGTTAGCACGATAAATGCCGTAAAAATGACGTTATCAAAATGAAATTTTAGTATGTTTTTCAGACGGTCTGTGGGACCTATGGGAATATAAATAAATAATATCACTCAATTAGTTTTTTTATTGAACCCTGGTTGAAAAAATGAAATACATTGAACCCTAAGGGACCTAATTTTCAAACATTTTTTAAGCACATTTAACATTCACAAATTGCTTCGAAATTTTTAGGAAATATTCATATTATCCCATAAAATATATAAAAAAAATTTCAGTAAAATATGTTAGGTAGTTTTTTAATTAAAAATTATTTAATATAGGAAGAAAAACGAATTCAATTAAATTCTGACTTTTGCGATATCCTCCAGAAAGAAAAAATAGATATATTTTATAATAAATATCTTTCCAAGAGTTTAATTATTTTATATATGAGAGAGGTTTCACATTTTAAAATAAATTTGGAAGATAACAATTTTTCAATTTTTTTTAAAAATTTTATATAACTCTTCATGATATACTTATTTGATGGCGTTCTTAATGCACTTTCCTACGTCCTAGAGAGTTAAAATTTGGTACACAGCTTAAATTTGTAGAACATTTTATTCTACAACAATTTGGTGGATCTTTAAATATAGATCCTACATTTTTTTCGAAATGGCCTGCAAATAATCCCCGTTCACTTCTATAAATCGTTGTTGTAATATTGTTAAAAATTCTGATGTGGACAGCACATGTCTTTCGCTGCAGACTCATATTCAAGTTTTCTTTATTTCGTCAATAATAATTTGAGTTTATCTGCACAAAATAACAGCCATAAGTATTTTAAATGACATTGAATTCGCACGTTAAACTTAAATTTGGTTCTCATTTGATAGATAGATGGACTTATTGTCAAAGGTGGCGAAGCGAAAACGCAAAAAAACTAAAATATCTCAAGAACGGTTAGTCCTAGAGTAATGGGGTTAGTTTTATTCTTTTTTTTGTTAAAAATCAAGTATAAAATAGGAATTTAATTGATATAATTTAGCATACGTAGTCTTTTATTTTTATATTTAACGATTTTTGCGGGCCATTTCGCAAAAACAGCCCGTTCCTTTTTCCCGAATCGTACTAGAATTACCTACAAGTGATTTATATAACAAATTTTGTTAAATTTGGTATATAAATCACTTGTAGGTTATGGAAATATTATACACCAAATTGTGTTAAATTTGGTCCATTAATTTTTAGCTAGAGTGGATAAAAGCAATTTCTGTCGCCCATTTCGCAAAGAAGGCAGATTCTTTTATTACGAATCGTACTATAATCAAATGAACATCAGGGTTTCCCACAAAAAACTTACCTACCAAATTTTATTAAATTCGGTCCATTAGTTTTTCAGTTAGAGTGGATGCAATATCCTCACAGACACACAGAAACACACAGAGATACATGCTTACACACACAGATGTCTTCCTAAAAATAGTTTTTTCGTGTTCTAGAAGTCCCAAAACGTGTAGATCCTTCGAAAATTCGAGTTCTGATCTTCGGCATGATTCCAATACTTTGAATACATACAAACGCATACATATATATTATCTGTGTATCTAAATTCCGTGCCTACGCAATTACAATAGTTGTGATTTTAAATGATCCCTAAACTTTTATTATTTCTTCAACGAAGCCTAATTTTAACTTATGCAGAATGCAAATATCTCAAACGATTGTAAGGGGAGTTACATAAGAATTCCTGAATTTTTTTCACACAAAATTATTTAGCTCTGGAGTCTGGAATACAAGTTATATGAATGAAATATTCATTGATTTTGCATAGAGAACCAGATGATTTATATTTCGACACAGTTTTAAATATTTAAGTATAATAAATTACTGTAGTACTGTGATAATGTAAAAGATATCACCACTGAATGTATCACATTTTAAAAATTTTTAAATGAAATTGCATATCAGTTGGAAAGTGTTTCATAATCAATGCTTTATGCATGATTGATCTTTCTATATAATTTAGTATGCTTAGCAACATAAAACTGGTAGTATAAGACTATGGATATAAGAGCAATAAAAATATCATAATCTCTTCAACGGGATGAGTGTCAGTAAATTTTCTGCCCTATACGATCTTTAATTTTCGCTGATCACATTTTTCGCCGAAATTCTGTTCAGACAGTTGCGAAATATTTTGAAAAATAAAATGCAATGCTTAGATATAAAAACTAAATTTAATACTCAATATATTTTTTATTTTAATCCAAAATATTTTTGGTGCTGCCATCTATTGTCGTAATTTAATTCATACCGCTTTTTTTATTTTTTAATGAACATTTTTAAATGTCTATTCCTTCTCATACGGTATTAAATACAACAACAGATCATATATAATAATGTTACAATCACAGAAAGGTAATTTCTCATTCTATAAATTTGATAAGGGGATCTGAATGTACATCACTGAGGACTGCAGCTTTGTCTTCAAGTCCAAGTTCAATTATCTTTCCGTGATTGTGGTCTTATTATATATGATCTGTTGTATTTAACACCGTACTAGAAAAAATAGACATTTAAAAATATTCATTAAAAGATAAAAATAGTCGGTATGAATTAAATTACAGATATCAGCTCTAAAAATATTTTGGATTAAAATAAAAAATATATTCTATATGTTATTGAGTATTAAATTTAGTTTTAATATAATCTAAGCATTGCATTTTATTTTTCAGAAAATATTTCGCACCTGTTTGAGCAAAATTTCGGCAATTTCTATTATTTTGTATATAATCCTTGCGACTTTTAGTGGTGCCATCTATTGAAAACTTCTTTAACTGCAATACATTGTTTTTAGTGACACCATCTATTCTATTTATCTATATATATTAATTGCGAAGTGTCCGTCTGTCACACTTTTTTTAGGCACTTTCCGAGTAGGTAGAGACTTGCAATTTGGCACACGGCTGGTCGTTCCTGGTCCGATCCTCCTGGAAAAATCCAATTTTTCGAAAACGTTCTCTAGAGGGGGTGCCCCACACCAAAATGTTCGAAAATTGAAATGGTAGGAAAGCATACTTTGCGATGAGATAGAGACTTCAAATTTAGCATATGGGTAAACCATCCGAAAGGAAGAAAGTGTTGTTGTTGTTGAGACCCAGACCGTCCGACCTACCAGAAAGGTTTAAGGTAACTGTTTGGACGGCCGGGATGTGCCACCCAATTTAGACCGGAACCCAGTGGGGGAGGCTTCCACAGGGACCGTACCCCCCTTCCCCTACCACCAACCTCTCGGAAGGACTTACGAACCCACATGTTTAACGTGATCGTACTCCGCGTGAACACGGCGGCAGTTTTGGCAGCGGCTGGAATCGAACCCGGGCCTACCGAGTGCAACTCCAGCGCGCTAACCAATGGGCTACCGCACCCAACAAGGAAGAAAGTGTGCAATTTCAGATTTTCAATATTTGCTACTCTAGGGGGTGCCGCGAGCTGAAATGTTCGATTTGCCAAACAAATGAGAAACGCCTACTTTAAAATTTGATAGAGGCTTGAAATTTGGTATATGGGCTAAGCATTTAATGAAAACATCTAAGACAAAAGAGGTTTTTAAAAATGCTCGTTTAAAGGGGTGCTCCAGAAATAAACGTTCGAAAGGTGAAATGACGAAAACCATGCTTCGAGATGCGATAGAGATTTCAAATTTGGTGTATGGATAGATAGTTCGAAAAGAAGAGCATGTGCAATTTCAGTTTTCCGATATTTTCTACTTTAGGGGGTGCCGCAAACCCAAATGTTCGATTTTTCGAATAAATGAGATACGCCTCTTTTAAAAATGGAATATAAGCTTGATATTTGGTATATGGGGAAATCATCTGACAAAAAACAAAAGAATATAGTTTTTCAAAATTGTTCATTTTAGGGGATGGCTATTTCACACAAAAACGTTCGAAAAGTAAAATGATAGTAAAAATATGTTTCGCAATGGAATAGAAACTTCAAATTTGGTATATAGGTAGATAATTTAAAAGGAAGAAAGTGTGCAATAGAAAATTTCCGATATTTGTAACTTTGAGCGTTCCGCACACTAAAACGTTCGAAAAGTGATGAAAAACATGCTTTGCGATGAGATAGAGACTTCCACTTTGGTGTATGGCGATATCGTTCGAAAGGAGGAAAGTGTGCAATTTCGGATTTCCAATATGTGCTACTTTAGGGGGTGTCACACACCAAAATGTTCGATTTGCTTAATAAATGAGAACTACCTGATTTAAAATTTGATAGAGGCTTTAAATTTGGTGTATTGACTAATCTTTTGATAAAAAACCCAAGACGAATAAAGTTTTTCATAAATGTTCACTTAAGAGTGTGCTCCATATGAAAACGTTCGAAAGATGAAATGATTAAATTACATGCTTCAGTATGAGATAGAGACTTTAAATTTGGTGTGCGGCTAGATAGTTCGCTAGATAGAAGAAAGTGAGCAATTTCAGCTTTCTAATGTTTTCTTCTTTAGGGAGGTTCCCCACACAAAATTTTCGATTTTAAGAAAACGTGAAACGTGAATTGTTCAAAAATTTATGCTATTCAGGGGTTGCTTATTGTGAGACTGTTGATTTTCAACGGATATTCGACTAATATCTTCTTAATGCGGCATTTTTCAGTTTAGTGAAAAATTATCTTGATCCAATTCTTACAATATTCAGTTTTGTATTAAGATTAAATCATTTGCATTTTTTGAAATCGCTATTTTAAACTTTTGGAAGAGAAATTTCTCTTATGAAAATTAATATATTTGAAAATGGAATGTATAAGAATTATAATTTCATTTATAAAAAGTGGGATTTTATGTTATTAATTTTTTTAGTACAAATTAATCAATAAAATGAGAAGCAATTGCTAATTAAATGAAAAAGGTTAACTAACAAAAGTTTAGTTACAATCTATATTATTACATTCGTATAATCATGTGAACAAGTCAGTACAATACACGTAATTATATACAATAATAATTATATATAATAATTATATTCAATATAAAATTTGGTTAAATCATATATGTATTAAATATCTCAAATTGATTATAATCATATCATATATGTAAATGATTATAAACAATGGTATTATATTTACTTAAATGTTATATGAGGAATGCCTTTCATGGAGGAGAAAAAATTATAATCGAAATAAAGGAGTTTTTACAATAAAACAGAGTTTAAAAACAGTAGAGGGTAAAAAACAGTAGTTAAAAATCTAATTAACGATATTTTTTATAATCCTTAAATTAAAAGGTCCTTAAATTTTAATTATAAAAAATTGCAAAATGCCTGCTCGGAATTGCGTCAGGGTGGTTGCTTCCCAGGAATGACCTATGGGCCGGAGGCCTTAAAAGGGCTTCCGGCCCATAGACGACCCAGGAACCAATCACCCTGACGCAAGACCGATAATTGAGAATCGGGAGGAATACCTTTCATGGAGGACTTTTTAAGGGAACTACGCCGTATTCATGTTCCATGCTGGGGAAACCATTAAAACCCAGCGCACGTAGCCAGTCAATACCGTTTCAGCCAAGGTACTTTAAACATAAGGTAGGTCAGAGAAAGGGGGTTGCTTTTCGACCGGGAGAGCAACTTGAAGCGTGACGTCACTGACTTACAAGTCAAGAATAGGGGACATAGAGATACGTGTATAAAGTTTAGAAAGTTCGCGTTTATAATTCGAAAAGGAGATAAGATCATTCGTAATAAAATTTTAGAAGAATGAAATTGAATGATTCTACTCATACATGCATAGGGCTATCATTAAAATATTATAATACATATATTATTTATAATAAAAGCTGAAATATATCGTGAAAAGTGTAATAAATATAAAAATTACATTTCAAGTGCTTTAATACAGATATGAATAAATATCTAATCATCGGATTTTTAAAAATATAGTTTCCATTATCTTAAACATTGATAATACTTTCTACATGTAATATAAATCTGTATTTCAAAAATATCTAATTGCGTAAAAAATCCCACATACATATAACATATATTGATGACTATGAAATATCATCAATCTAGTAGTTACATAACTACATATTTTATTAAAAAGCGTAGATCGGATCTTGGGAAAAGGGGGGAGTTGATGGTTAATGGCAGTAGATTTATTTTATTTACCCAGCAAAAAGACGATGCATTTTTTAAGCTAGTAGAATATTATGACTCTTGGATAAGCCACTGGATATGTCAGTTTTCACAAAGATATTTTAAGCATGCAAAATTGATGTTATTAAACTTTATAGAGCTTTAAATATATAAACTATGTACAGTTTTAAAATTTTAAAGCAATGTTCATATGGATCATAAATAATAAATCAATACATACCATTTTTATGCCATGATGCTGCTTTTACACCATTTAGAGGCTTTTCTTTACTTTTTTCTCACTACTAATTGTTGCATGAAAGTCTTATTTAAGTGTTTAATGCGAATGAATGTTCTGGTTCGTGAAAACAAAGTTATGGCTTTTAGTGATATAGAAAGTGAAATGTTTGCTAACTTTGACTGCAAGTTCTTAATGACACATTTCTCTTTTGATATATATGCGCCATGCATTTCTAAGAGAGCATTCTCCCACTTTTTTATTTCTTCTGTAAAATGTGCTGTTGGCTTTTAGTTTTGTTGTAAATAAAATTTTTATGCATTATATTTCAACTTTGATGATTTTAGTTTTGTATTCTAAGCTTTTTACATATCAAAACGAAATGTCCCATAACTTGAGATGATGTATATATAACGTCAATATTATGATTAGTAAAGAATTGCGTTTTATGATTATGTATATTAATAACAAAGTAAAATGCTTAAGGCATTTAAAATTAACTTTACATACATTTTGCAATAAACTAAGCTGTGTAAATTAGCTTACAAAATGCTAATATCTCCCCCCCCCCTCCCCTCCTCCAAGAAAAGAAAGAAAACTCCATAATTGCCAGCATCAGAAATATAAATAATTTTTATATATTTTAGATACTGCATATGAAGTCGATTTTATTTTATTAATTTTGTTTTTTGGATTACTTAGAGGACCACCTATTTTACATATCAATGAAACATGTCAATCATAAGTATTTTTTATACTGCTATATTAAAAACGTTATTTTTAGCTGCGGTATTAATGGTATGTGAGACTTTTGTGCCATTGGCTCCTTGTTTTAATCGTTTAACCGGCTTCAAATTCAAAAATTTAGCCCGAAAATCTTCATCAGAAAAGTGACTCGAACAGACAGTTGCGTTAGCAATGGTTATTTTATTCCCTCTTTTGCACTTCATGATCCATAATTTTTAGAGTGTAGGATCTTTTGGAAATCTATGAAAACTGATAGATCCCATTGACTTCTTATAATAATTTGAACACAAAGCAACCGCGCAGCAACCAGGCATTTTTGCGCTCACAAAACACAATTTATATACAACAATTAATCAAAATTATACTTTATATACGTGAAAATACTAATATATATACATCTATAATACACAAATTTGCACTTAAACTTCACTTTTACGATAGAATTACAAATTATATTAAAACAACGGCTGACACAGTCTATGTTTTCCCATAGAATTGAATACTACTCGGCTAAACTGGCACTTCTCTTTTTAAACCAGTGCCGTCACGAACGGCGATAACGTCCACCCCCTGGAATATTGTAAACAGCGGCATTCTGGTTTTTTGATCTCTGACCCTCCCTGGTTTCAGTCAAACTCCGTTTCACGGATCGACTGCCCGCAATTCGGTGGTCAAGTCCACAGACTAATATTATACAGACCTGCCACTCTCGATAGTTTCGGTTTCGCGGCCAGCCAATAATTTGTCGATAGCAGGGCGCCTGGAGCAGAGCTCCGTATCCCTAGTCAGGTAACATATATGTGGGTCACAGTCTTCCACTGAACCTAGTCCTTCAATAGGGTCCAATAATGATGAAGAAACAAGTTAGTAGTAAACAAAGAATGCTGTAAACAGTGATCTTAGTGTTTGAAGATAAGGAGGGTGGGGAAACGGGCGAATATCTCCTACTGGGATGCAGAAGAGATTCAGTCAGGAATCAGCATGGGACGTCTTTTTGGAAATTCACGGAAGTCGTAGTCGGTTATATTATAGATCAGTTCGTTGGGGATCCTAGCAAGGTTATCATAGAAATTGTTAGAGAGTTTTCGCATCTCTTGCTTAATAGTTTTAATTTTGAAATCGCGATGTATTACAAAGTTTTTCAAGTATCTTGGGGCTTTTCTGATAGGACGTAGGATTTTGTTCTGAATGATTTGGACTTTTTTTATATTAGATTTCGCAGCGTAGCCCCAAATTGGGGAGGCATAGAGAATGATGGGGCGGATAACTGATTTGTAAAGTAGGATTTTGTTTTCAATGCTGACATCATTCGAGTACAGGAGGGAGCTCAGTTCTGCTTTAACAAAGTTTATTTTATCTTTGAGTTTTGCAATGTGGGGTTTCCATGTTAGTCTGCTGTCAAGAGTGACACCGAGATATTTACATGTCCTCTCAAAGCAAACTGGCTGATTGTTAATTATGATTGGTTGGGGCGGAAAACGTTGATGTGAGAAAAAAACAGTTTGACATTTATTAGGGTTTATTTTGATGCGGTATTTCTCTAACCAGGGTTCGAGAGTGTCCATGTGATGTTGTAAGTATCGGTGTAAGTAGTTGGTGTTGTGGTGTGTAGCAAGAATGGCAGTGTCGGCCGCATACAAACAAAGTATAGTGTTGTTGGTTCTAGGGATGTCGTTTATGTAAATGTTAAAAAGAATGGGACCAAGTTTACTGCCCTGAGGTACTCCAGACAAGATATGTTTGGTGTGTGAGTGTGTCTGGTTCAGACGGATATGAAAGGTTCTATCGCTGAGGTAGGAGTATAAAATATGGGTAAGAGAGTGTGGCATACGAAGCTGAATGAGTTTGTATATGAGTCCGATGAACCACACCCTATCGAAGGCCTTAGCGACGTCAATAAGTATACCTCCAACTGCTGATCGGTTTTGGAGTCCATCAGAGATGTACTCCACCACGCGGAGCAGTTGGTGTGTTGTAGAGTGAAGCTGTCTAAAACCAAATTGCTCAGGGATGAGAATGTTGTTATTAGCAAGGAAATTGTTGATTTGGATGGCGATGAAATGTTCAACCAGTTTGCCAAGAGAGGACAGCAGACTAATGGGGCGATAACTTTTTGGGGAGTTTAAATTTTCATTTGGTTTAAGGATTGGAACAATGGCGGCGTGCTTCCAGTCGCGGGGGAAGTAATTGAGATCGAAAATGGAATTGATTAAAACAGTGATGTAAAAGATTATATTAATAGTGCAGGATTTAAGAGCTTTGTTTGAAATATTGTCAGGACCGGGGTTTTTCTTGTTTTTGAGAGTGTTGATGTAGTTAACTATGTCAGTGGGGAAAATGTGGGGAAGGGGGGAAGTATTTGTAACACTAAGGAACTGCTTCACGGTATTCTCGGCTTCCTCCATGATATTTGGGCAGAAAATATCTTCATGTGGTGTGAATTGTGGTGTGAATTCATATACATCAGCGAGTAGATTAGCTTTGTCTTGTTCTGTGTAAGCAGTGGTATTATTGTGAGTGAGTAAGGGAATATTTTTGTGCTTTTTACGAATACGTTTTAAGAAGTCCCAAAGTGAATGATTAGTAGGGGAGAGAGATTCAACATATTGCTTCCATTTGGCTTGTTTATAGTTAGAAATTAAAAGTTTTATTTGTGCCGTCAGGTTATTGTATCTAGTTCTGTGGGCAGGATTTCTTGTGTGTTGCCAGTGTTGGCGAGCAGACCAAAACGAGGGTTGGCGCGCTCTTGGCGATGGTCTGGGCGCTTGGCGATGATCTGGTTTGGGTCCAAGACGATTTTCAATGTTATAACCTTCGACCAGAGATTCGACCTATATTTCACCTCGATGGTTATAACCCTGTAGCATGCATTGTAGCGTGGTTTGAGTAACGTGCAGAAGGATTATTTGATTAGATCATTTCAAGAAATGAGTTGAAAAAAGAAAACTGGTTGCGTTACAGGGTATCTAATTTATTTTTATTAAAATTGAAATAATATTAGTTATCACCATCCTATATACGTGTTCATTATAAATATACATGTGTTCATAAGTATACACGTGTTCATAAGTATACACGTGTTCATCATACGAAATTAGTGTTGTGTTATTACTGCCAATTAGACTAAACTCTAAGAAGTAGTGGTATGATAAATTAAAAAATATTTCCGTATTCTTATAAAATGTATAATAATTGATATTTGGATAGCTTTTTCTTAGAGCTAATTAAGTTGAATGTGATATTGTATGTGTATAAATTTATGTAAAATTTTTATTAAGTTCCTTATGGTGGAAAATTCACTCTACCCTCAGGTAATTAATGATTGAGTTCCACAACTTTGATAGTGAATTTATGTAAATTTGATATTTACTATAAGAATATTTTTATATTTATAAAAAAGAAGTCTATTATCAGTATCCCGAAACAACTTAAGGATCAAGTAATTTAACAATTAATACGCTAGTATACCTTTTAGACTGAAAATATTATATAATATTTCAGTCTTTTGAGTATGTTAGCTTGTAATTTTTTGTGCATTATGTTTTACAGTGAAACAATGCAATGCGTCTATTTTTTAATCCATTTTGATTATTTGAATGAAATATATAACTATGTTTATTTAAATTTGCTGAAACTAATGAATATATTTATGTTGCAGATTAATGTATTTTTAAATCCTGATCATTTCTATAGTTTCAAAAATTATAAAAGTACAGTCCTGAACATTTTTTTCCCTGCCCGCTTTTGAAAAAAAAATCGCCAAGCGAGCGATAACGCGCCAAATCTGGCAGACTATTTTGTTTACATCGTACTTCAGTTGGTCGTAAAACTGCACAAAGTGTTGATACTGCTTACAGAAATTTCATATGTTGATTTGAAACAAGCAAACGAAAAGCTTAACGACATAAAACTGTTAAGGTACATCATGGCTTATATATGATCCATAATGATTTGCTTTGTAAAATAGCATGTTTATACATTTCAAAATATAAAAAATAGTATAATGTTATCCATACAGAGTCCTATATAGCTTTCGAGTTTCTAAAATAAGACTATCGATAAGTAACGGCATGACTGATGTATTTAATTATAATCTGCATCAAATTTCAATCTTTCTATTCTTGATTGAAATTATGATCCTCATAAACCTGAAAGCAACGAGATTTCCTTGTTTATAGAAAACACGGATATACAGAATGTGGTAAAAAGCAACAAATGAATCAGCTTGAAACGAAAGTAGCAATACAGCTACTTTAAAATAAGCTTAACAGTATTCTTTTTTTTTTTAATTGCCTTATTTGTATGATATACTTTTACAATAAGATAATTCAATGCGAAAGGGTGTTACATTTGCAAAAAATAGCTATAAATACATCAGATCTAAGACAACGACATATGTTTAAGTAATAAAAGGTATCGACACTTACATACGCTTTCCCGCATTTTAACCTGTCCGCAAAATCGGGATGAGGTAGCTTTATTGTTTACAAATAAGCAATCATAGGAAAATATATTTTCATTCAAGTACCGCTAAAGAAAAACAAATCGGAGATCACAAACTTTTTTACAGAGAGGTAGGTGATCGTTATCAAGTGAAAATCTAATACAGAAACAAGTAAAGTTTTCACGTAACCTACCTCAAAAATTCCAGTGTTCAATTCAATGTTTTTTATGATGTTATTATAGTGTTGACAATAAATCGTATGAAGAAACATACCATTCAAACCAATTTCAGGTATCCGTTTCTTTTCGAAACCTAAACATCATGAAAGTAAACAACTGTTTCGGATGCCACTCAAAATACTTTTCAGCGCTGTGTTCAGAACTGTCAATCGGTTGGATCGGGGCTTGGTGCAAATGGTAACGTCAGAATTCAATTCGAATCTTTTGGAAGGAGCTCTACGTTTTGAACATACGTATTTTCTAAACAGATAGTTCAACATGCAGTTTGTATCACTTAATCTCTTCAGAGTCGTCAATTAGCAATCAAATCCCCGGCCTCTCATACATCAAAGTGCTTAAAAGGAAAATGGCTACTATACTACTATAGCTAAGGAAACTGGCTACTATACATGAAAATGGCTACTATACTACTATACATGAAAATAGCTACTATACATGAAAATGGCTACTATACTGCTATAGCTAAGGATGCGATTAGAACTACAGATCAATAAAATGACAGATAATAAATAAGAATCATCAATCAAACATGGGACATTTTTCAAGAATAGGTTAATGAATAGTGATACTCAGAACTCTCGATCAATACACAACCGGGTCATTACCAGATTTTTGGGGATAATGGCGAAATTTTGTTGTGTAATCAAATTTCTGATAATTCATCTAACCGATTTTCAAAATGATGTTTTTGTTTGCAAGCTTAAACTACCTAGATGAGTAATGTGCATAGAATTAACCTCCGCACCAAACATCAGATTTTCAAATAGGGTGGTAGGAAATTTACTAAATTAATTTATTCTTAAACCACACATTGGCTACATGGTCTCTATGGTCGATACAACGTCAACTTTGCTACTAAAGGTCCCATGTTCGGAACTCTGTTTCGGCAGTTTTACATTTTTTCAAAAACGTAAATATTTTGAAAAAGGATCATACTCGTACATGTGCATCATCTACTATCTACATATTTGAACATAAGCCGGGATTTCTTCTGTTATTGTTATTCACGGACCAATTTCCGCGGATGAAGGGCATAATAATGCTCGAAAGCGCTCTGATTATGCTATTTTAATGTAGTACGTCATGGATGGAGATTTTATAAAAGACATTTAATAATAACCAATTTGGGTTATCTTTATTTTTTAAAGTTTTTCTTATTTGACGTATTTTCTATTCAATTTTATTTCACACTGTTATGTTTCATAAATATCTATACTTTAGCGATTATCCATGTTTACTCGTGGAAGATTTTATATAAACAAACATTTTGATGCAGAAATGACGTCAAAATTATATACATTTAAACTATCTTTCTTATTACGAAAATTGAAACCCAAATATATGAAATTAAAACAAAATATACGAAATAAAAATAATATATCAATAGATTTAATTAGTAAGATCGTATTGTCTGCCTGACAATCACGTCAAGGAAGAGTTTTAACTTATGGCGGCGGCGCCAGTAATGTCTTCATGTATCCTCCTCTCCTTGCTCGTGGGGAAATTGAGTGTGCTTAGAAGCCAGGTCTACATTCTATTATTAGGAGATTCAATGTAGGCTTAACTTGGAGGAAGGTAGAATTTTTCTTCTCCAAAACAATAAAAAATAAAATAAGTTCTGCCGATTACAAAAAAATATATAATTTTTGTACATTTCATTTTATGAAAAGTAAATATTTTAGGCTTAAGTGGATATTCTTTCTCCAGTCGCTTGTTTCATGTCCCCCCATATTAACCTATGAAAAATAGTTTCTAACCTCTAGATCGTTTAGTTTTTATGGTTTTATATTATTACCCAAAAACGAAATTATCACCCCAAAATAACAAAACAAAAAATAATCCACAGCAACTGTTCTCAATAATGATTTTGTCTCACTGTTTAATTTGAAGACTTTTACTTTTAATGCGTGGTAATAACCCCGAAACATTTTACAATTTACATTTCTTTTTTATTCCTGGAACATTTTTCCAGAACATTTTACAAATTTTCAATGTTCCTGAACATTTTACAAACGATTCATTTGTAATTTTGACGCCGTTCAAAATCCTAGCTATGTCTGCCGTCTTATCCTCGATTCCATGAATAGTAAACCACTCTCTGCTTATATAAAAAATCTGATGTGGGCAGCACATGACTTTCCTTATATAATGCAATGAATTTACTACTTTTACAGTAAAAAAAAAAAAGATTATTTTTATAGTAGTTATTTATATTCTTTCCAAGATATTAAATTTTCGTCAATGAGTCGTCATTTTTCATGTCGTCATCATCAATGAATTGTCACTGATTTTGCGTCATTTTTGTCCATTTGGCGAGTTTTTCGTTAATTTAGCAATATTTAAAAAAGTCGCCAAGTTGGCGATATTCCACCCAATTCGTCGCCAAAATCTCGCCAAGCGTTATGGACGAAGATATAAGTTATTCTTACAGCAGATAAATGACTATTGGCGTTCAAATACAAAAGTATCACTCAAAGTATCTTTTTTCATGAATGGAACGAGCTAGATTCATGAGAATGATGTCACCCAATTTATCGCATGGTATTACATATGAAAAGAGAACATGCTTCTGAATAGGAAATATTTTTTTTATTTTATATCACTTTTTGATAATTTTTTTGAAAAATGTGCAATATCTCGAGAACGCTTCATGTTAGCGTTCTAAAATTTATGCCAATCGTTTTCTAATGAAAAATTACATAAGAAATGTCTATTTGCGTAACTTTATTAGCGGTTTTGATTTTTTGACGATTTTTTCAAAATTTCACTCGAAAATTTAGAAGGGTTCTGAACATTCGATTGCGTATAAAAACAATAGGCTTCCAGTGTTTATGGATTGGAATTTTTGTACCAAATTTCGTTCGAATCGGTCCATTCGTTCGTCAGTTATCGTCTCCACAGACTCACTGACACACACACACACACACACACCCATACTTTCACACACACACATACTTTCACACACACACATACTTTCACACACACACATCACGTCAAAAATGTTTGATTCGTGATCAGGGATGCTTGAAACGTGCTCCCCCGTCGAAAACTCGAATTCGAATTTTTGACCCCGTCACAATACTTTCCTTATACATTATGTATATAAGGAAAGTAATAATTAATGTTTTGTTAAATCTGTTTTCCTATGCATGACTTTTCGTATCTTATATTTCATTTTCTAAATTTGTTTTGTGCTTCTTCTCATAATGAAAAATCTTTTCGCCGATTGGCCTTTTGTATTATGCAAATTAAATTGGTAAGTTGACTTTATTTAAAAGCTCTAGTGTTCTTTGTACTTGTCATATGCTTTTCTGATGAAGTGCGTCTAAATCCCCGAAAGTGCTAAGGCAAAAATATATGTCATTTTTACGATATATGTCGTACATACTGTAAATAAACCTTTTTTTATTCTTTAATTTTAGTAATTTTCTCTTTCAGACGAGTTGTCAATTTTAGTTAATATGCTGCTTCTAAACCTTCGGGTGAGTCGGATGGCTTGTGGAGCGTGAGTCGAAAGCCCAGACCGTCCGGCTCATCCGAGGATATAGAGCAGCAAGATGGGCGGCCGGAGTGAGTTGTTGTTGGTGAAACCCAGACCGTCCGACCTACCAGAAAGGTGTAAGGTAACTGTTTGGACGGTCGGGAAGTGCCATCCAATTTAGACCGGAACCCAGTGGGGGAGGTATCCACAGGGACCGTACCTTCCTTCCCCTACCACCAACCTCTCGGAAGGACTTTCGGACCCACATGTTTAACGTGATCGTACTCCGCATGAACATGGCGGCAGTTTTGGCAGTGGCTGGAATCGAACCCGGCCTACCGAGTGCAACTCCGGCGCGCTAACCAATGGGCTACCGCGCCCCGCGGCCGGAGTGAGTGTAAATGTCAGCGTCTCATAAGTCCAGAACTGAGAGGTTTGAAGTTTGTGCGATGACATCAATAAAAATACATCGAATATCCTCCAAATATAAGTTGAAGCCCACTTGGGTCAGCTTTGATCTTTAGGAACATGTTTTTTGTTTACCTTACAAAGTGCATGAAACATTTCTATGATGCTACAGACAATTTTTTATGCTGTTGAAAAATCTATCCAGTGTGAACTATTAGACATACACACAAAGGGAGAAAAAGAGAGGGATATATTACAAAAAATTTCATGTGTTCAGAAGGTCTTAAATACTTTACTCCACACACATTTTAAATTTGAAAATTTTTACGAAAACTGTATTTTATACAGTAATTCGTAAATTAAAAAATCGTTACAGAAAAAAAAAAGCTATCTCTATCATTCTAATTTACCAGAATTTTGAGTTTGGACAATTATTTTCCTTCTTTGGGCAGGTCCAACTCTTTTTGTACAATTAAACTGCAAAAACATCAGCTTTTTAGAGTAGGCAGTGTCATGAACTTAATCCCGTTACACGTTTAATTCAATACCCTCAACAATTTTGCTGCATTCGAACCTTATAAATTAAAAAAAAAAAAAAATCTCGGCAACTCAATATTTTAACATAAGTTCTGCCCTTGACTTCCTGCGCAGTTAACAACTCTCAAACTGCCTCGGGTATCTATCTGCATTTGCTTCAAACTTTGGGTGATTTTTAAAAATTGCCATAAAAGTTCACTGTTTCCTGAGGTGTTAAAAGAGAACTAGATTTATTGAATGTCATTTATTTATTTTCTGTAACAGCGAACACCTTTGGTCTCGAGAAATCTTTTTGAGATAGTACATTTAAATCAGACTTTCTGTCAATTATGTAAAATATTCATTACGCTCGAAGTCGTGCTGCGGAGATACAAATCTTTAAATAATTGGAATAAAAGTTGGAATTTTATAGAAAACAAAAGCTGCACTTGTTAACACAAAACATGTATTTATTTTTTCAAATGTTTTCAGGCTGAAGAAAAATGTTTTATAATCAGTTCTCTGCCAGGGGACATAGGAAACAATCTTTCTAATGGTTTGAAATATTGCGTTTGAAAACAATTTTTTTCTGTCTTTGAACATCAAAGCATAAGAACTCAGAAGTTTGATAAAGCACTTTAATAAGTCTAGGGTATAAAATGTGTCATCCTCTTAAATTTGTAAATAAATAAATTTCAATTTCATATTTTTACTTTCTCATACTATAATATTGTTTTTTCGAAATTTTTCGAATTTCAGATTTTGATGCCAACATATGTTTTGAAATCTCCTGAACCCGTTTTTACTATTTTTGGAGGGATGTCCGTCTGTCTGTCTGTGGTCGATTTCTTGCGTACACAATAGCGTCCACAAATGTTAATTAATTTTCCAGAAACTTTATACTGACGTCCACGGACTCCAATGTCTGCAAAGGGGGATCGAACTGTTTGGGATAGGGTATGTCAAATACCTGTCATTTTGAGAGGTTCTTCGTCTGGGATGGATGCTGTCCCACCCGTAAGCAAAAGGTTAAAAGTATTCATTAAAAGAAGAAATAAATTTATTTTCGAATTGTTCACATCGTAATGAATGTGTTCTATGTTTATTTTAATTTCTTTCTTTTATGCATAATTATGAATTGCACAAAAGTTAAAAGTGAAGCTGAATGAATGTTGTACCCAGAGAAAATATGCAAAAAATCTATGCAAAGTTTTCCCACCAGCACAAACAAGTTGCTCATTTGATAGAGCGCTGATTTCGAAATCTAAAGGTGAAAGTTTCGCGTGTACAAGGCTTTATTATGTTGCCCGAGCGATGTTGTTAAGACTGGCATATTAAATAAAGATTGTATAAATACTTAAAATAAGTAATAGCGTGATAGAAAAGTATGTATTCATTGTGGCCATGAAGCTTGTTTTAAAATGGTGGTGAAGAATGTGAGGTTTACTCCAGAAGAACAGGGGCCCATAGTGGATTGACGAGCCATTAATGATGAGTAAATAAGCGGCACAAGCGCTGTACACAAATTATGTTTCTCTGCGATCTTCTACAATTCAGAATTTTATTTCGGTGTTTACCAACTCAAAACAGTGTTTAACAGTGCTCCGAAGTATTATTTGGAAATAATCTTTGAAGTGGCCAGCTGTGCGCAATTTAGAGGCTGGGCGGCCATGGATGGAAGTGGCAAATTGTTCCATAATTAGTTTTGTGTGGTATACACTCATATTCGACTTTTCAGTTCGTATTCATGTGTTATAATGCTATGTATCCCCCCCCCCTCCAAAAAAAAAAAAAAAGTCATTCAATTATATTGAACAATTGTCGAGAAATCTGTGATTTTATGTATGTAACTAAAGGTAATTTTGGACACCAGTGTACTTTGCTTCGTTACCTGTTTCAATATTCTTTCGACTGCATTTGATTTTGACACATGTATGGGGGGGGGGGGAGGTGCCAATTTTTCACCTTAACCCCAGACGTTATTCACTGTAGCTACGCCTCTGGTCCTGTTGGGAGCACGATTTCAAGCTCTGTGAGTACGGTCAGTTTAATTATAATCATACTGTATGGCTATGATATAACTCCTGTTTTTCAATTATACCGGAAATACATTAAGGTTATGGTGCTAGGCATATATATTACAATAGCATTTTTTTTTTTAATTTAAACCTCCAGGGAGGTGGGAAAAAATGACCTACCATCACTCAGCTTTTTCTCTTGTTTCCCATGCGGGTGGATCGTAATATTTTTTTAATTCGCAGTTAAGCCGCTTCACCCTCAAATCCTGGCGGGGGGGTCATATTGTTCAGCAGAGTCAACACGGCCGAATCTTTTGTTCATCTGTCTGCCCCCCTCCCCCCCCATATCGAAAGATGAGTCACCCTCCATCCAGATGTCATACGATCTCCCTGGCAAGGAGAGGATAGCATTTCGAGTGCCACTTAGCCACTTCGATTGAAAGGTGCACGTTCTGGAAAGAGAATCCCGAAATTGAATAAGTAAGCTTTATCCAGGGATTCAAGCTCCTGGAACTGTAAAGATGCACCTGGTGGCTAACTGGGGTATTAACGGTGGTGGATTTAGCTTGGAGAACGGGAAATTTTGAGTGTAGAAAATTTAAACATGTGATCTTTGTCTTTCCCAGTGGCGTGCCATGCGATCTCGGATCGGGCCGGAACGACCCTCTCAGACGCCGAATCAGTAAAAGATGCGTCTCTCGAATAACACGTGTATCTCTGGGGGTACATGAAAGAGTTCAAGGGGTACGTTGCTGAATGTTGAAACTTTATCATGTGTTTTTTGGATGGTACGAAATAATTCTCTAAAAGAAAATAAAGCTACATAGCTACATGTAAAAGGAGGCAGATTTAAAAAAAAAAATACCACATTCACAAAGTTTGAGTTTTTTTTAATAGGCTAGTACTCGTAGAAAAATATACATTTATACTAAAATAATACAATAGTGAGAAAAAAAAGTTCACTTTTAATTAAGCAATGTACTAGTTTTCTCTATTACGAAATTAATATATTATTTTTAGTGTACCATTCGGTAAAATTCAGCAAAATTTGGTATGACAATTTTGAACGCATTTTAAAAATTTGTATGAATCAAATTAATAATTTATTTACTAGTCAACATTTGTAAGATCAATTTCGGAATGACACGAATGAACCAAACCATGCAGATTGCCCTGGGATGGATGACTTACTTTAATTATGTTGTAATTATTTGCATAAGAATTGCTTCTCACAGATATTTTTATTGTACAAAATTATTACTTTTCGTAGTTTACTTTCAAATAGAGAACATCAGACCTCATTAAAGTATTCAGAATTCTATTAAATGGCATAATCAAATCTACAGAAATTAATCCTTCTGATAAAGGTATTCGCCAAACATACGAATGTTTTAAGGATATACGTTAAGCACATCAATGCTTGACAAGAAAGATCAATTATGCATAAAGCATTGATTTGAGATGCGATTCATTCAGCGGTGATATTTTTTTAATTATCACAGAACAACGGTAATTTATTTTATTTATAAATATAAAAACATGACGGTAAAAGTACTTTCAAATTCCATGCTTAAAACTCCATTGAAAAAGGCAATGCTTTAAAATCGTTTGCTTCTTTATGTAAAATCAATTAATATTTCATTCATATCACCTATATTCCAGACTCCAGAACTAAATGATTTCGGGTTAAAAAAATTCAGCAATTCTTATACAACTCATCTTACAGCTTGATTTGTTTACATTCTGCATACTTTAAAATTAGGCTTCATTGCAGAAATAATTAAAGTTTGATGATCAGTTAAATTAAAAAATACTGTAATTGCGTTGGCGCAGAATGTAGATGCATAGAAAATAACCAAAAATAAAGCGATTTTAGGACGGATGCAACACTCAATATAAATTTAAAAGAACTTTAAAAATCACAATTTCGCCATTGGGGAAAAAGATGGATGCCCTATTTTATTTTGAAGTGGGTTACGTGATCTCTTCATATAATATGAAGTCATTATTATTTAAATTTTTATTTAAGAAACTACCGAACGTATTTTGCTGAAATTTTTTTATATATTTTATGGGATAATTTGAATATTTCTTAAAATTTTTAAAACAATTTGCGAATTTTAACTTTGCTTAAAAAATGTTTGAAAAATGGGATCCCATAGAGTTCAAAGTATTTCATTTCTTCAAATCAGATTCAATCCAAAACTAATTAGGTGATATTATTCATTTACATTCCTATATGTCTCACATACCGCCTGAATAATATAGTAAAATTTCATTTTGATATAGTCATTTTTACGGCAGTTATCGTGCGAACGGACAGACAGACCGGATGACCAAAGTCATAAACACTTTTCAACTACTATGTTGGAAAGTGTTAAAAGGGGGTATGCAAAGGTTGGAGACTCTGCATATTACAATGAAAGTAATTGTTAAAATTAAGGGCATACTCTAAAAACTTATTTTTTACTGGATCGTCTGTTCAATTCAGAGGATACACGTTTTCCTTTTACCGTGCAGAACATATTTAGCAGTTCAGTCCCTGGGTTGCTATGAAGAACATTTTGTTCCTAAATTATTCCCAAACAATTAAGAGAACAGAATAAAAAACATGACTTTGAAAAGAATCCCTCTTTGTAGTACATAGCATAAAATGGCATAAAATGTATTCCTATTTTACGATATATATTAATCAGAATTTCTTACTAAGATTTGTTACGACAGTTGGGGGTGCGTTAAAAATTCACTAAATATATTTCTGGAACGTTTTCGACGTTACATAATTTTGAAGCAAATATACCTCTATAATTTCGCTACCACCCTAATATAGCAAATTAATTGTATAATCCAGATCAGAAAAATGTCCATATTTGAAATCAAGCTATAAAAAAGAAAACGAAATTTTCATTCAGGGCACGGTTCTCTACTTGTGCTGCTGAATATATAAGCAGAAACGACGCGCTATCGCATTATAATGGAAACAGATTTAAACGATTTTGTAGTGTTGCAAAATTATTCTCTACACGACAGCTGTATTTTTTTTTTTAGAGCTGTATTTGTATTAAACGCGATGTTAATTACTTACTCAATGTTTTCCGAGGAAACCCTGTCGAAAAGTTAATGAGTCTCTCGAGTCATGCCCTTAAATGGCGTACTCATTTCTTCTTATGTCGTTTGAAGGAGTGCGGATAGCTTTCCTAAATATACAGGCTGGAGCAACAGCGGCCATCTTGACTCCTCATTGAAGCATGGGCACGCTCTGTACTGAAGCATGCTCTATACATAAAGCATGGGCACGTGACGTCACACGAAGAATTTTGCCCTTACGTTTGCAAAACAAAATACTCGTATGCTTAGCAGTATGGAAATTTACCTTATTTCTGCATTAAAAGCGGCTACTTTAGAAATTCATAATCATTTAACTTCTAATTTTAGTAGGATGTATCTGAATTTATCTTCTTGGATGGATACTTTTAATTGACCAGAAAATAAAATATTAACTTTTAATAAAATATATACAAGACTTTTTTAAGAAAATTCGTTATGTACCTATGCCTTCTCACTCGCATATACACTACAAAATTTTCCATTAAATTATACACTTTTAGAACGCTAGATAGTGACGACGGAAAAAATGAGTAGTAGTGTACATTCACTTAAAATCGCATATATTGTGATATAAAATTATATAACAATAATGCACATCTATTGTTATTAGTTATTCTAAAGTATTCTAAATAACTTATTTTCAGCACAAAGGTAAATTTCGATGTTTAATGGGTTTAGTTTCAATTTTTATTGGTCATCATCGTCCGTTTACCATTTCCCGTTATGGTAAAAATAATGCTCTTTTGCCCTTCATTTTCTGCGCATTCTATTATGCAGGCTGTTTATTTATGCTCCTGCCCATGCTCTAATAGCGAAAAGAAGGTTGCTTTCTCACCCGTTTCTCCGGATCTCGAGAAAATCAAAGCATTCTAGATTACTTTCTTGGATGAAGGGTACCACTTTTTGAAAGCGGATGCACCTATTTTACAGTTAACTTGCAGGTATTTAAATATCAACCATGTAACATGCGCGCCACTAAAATAACAAAATCTGATGTGGGCAGCACATGACTTTCCCTGTAGACTTATATTCACGTTCTCTTTATTTAATTAAGTTTATTTCACTTTTAATTCAATTTTCGTTCTCATTCGGTAACCGGACTTATTTTCAAAGGTGGCGTGGAGAAAATACGAAAAACTAAACTATCTCGAGAACGGCTAGTCCTAGCGTAATGGGGTTGGTCTTATTCTTTTCGTCGTTAAAAATTACGTATTAAACGAGCATTTAATGGATATATTTGAGTATACCTAGTTCTTTAGTTTAGATTTTGATGATTTTTGCGGGCCATTTTGCAAAAAAGCAGGTTATTTTTTTTTGAATCGTACCAAAATCTAATCAGCACCAGGGTAACCCACAAGTGACTCATCTACCGAATTTTGTGAAATTCGGTCCATTAGTTTTTCAGTTAGAGTGGATACAAGCTTTTGCGGGCCATTTCGCAAAAAAAGGAGAGTTCTTTTATCCCGAATCGTACCCAAAACTAATCAGCACCAGATTAGCCCACAAGTGACTTACCTACCCAATTTTATGAAATTCGGTCAATTACTTTTTTAGTTAGAGTGGATACAAAATCCGGACAGACAGACACACAGACACACACACAGACGTCACGCTAAAAATGGTTTTTTCGTATTCTAGAGGTCTCGAAACGTGTAGATCCGTGGAAAACACAAGTTGCGATTTTCGGCATGATTCCAATACTTTCCCTATACATTATCATGTATTGCAGTAACAAGTAGGCGATAACTGGATGGACTGTTCGGAGTCAAAATGGCGGTTGAGTCAAACTGTATAAGTGCGAAATTACCTGGTGCAGCACGTGCACAGCATAGATTAAGAATGGCTGAGTAGAAATGAAATTTTATCACGGAGTTAAGTAATGACCTACTTAATATGATGAAACAGCTTATAAATATGACAACTTTCATAGGCTAAAACTGCCGAAACAGGTTAACGACACATTTTTTTCCCGAGTTAAAAATTTCAGACTAGGTTCTCTAAACCGTATAGCTGCTCCCAGACGGATATCACTGAGGGACCTCGAACTTTAAAGGGCCTTCCGTAATAGTGATAAATGACGTGGAAAGCAATGACATTTTTTGAAAAGCCGACCACTTTCACAGTTTTCCACAAATCGGACAATCTCTTTTGGTTTACAGTTTATGTTTGAAGGAAAGTTGTTAAAAATAATCTAGAGGGTTTTTATTTATTATCGGAATAAAATAATTATTAAAATCAAACGGAGGATTAAGGTATGAGCAGCAACGAATTCAGTATTTGTAGGTTCGTTATCACAATTTAGAAATACTGCTGTAGAAAAGTCTCGGGGATATTTTGCTGCCTTCAGATTTAGGAATACGATAGTGTTCCGCGCAAAGGAATGAAAACGAGACATTTACTTTAATACAAGTAGTGCTCCAGCGGTATCAAATGTATATTTACTTCACGCCACAGGAGGACGTTTTCGTTTTCGGCACTCTGGATTTCGACCACCAGCTTTGAGAAATCATTTTGTCATAACTGCCGCGGATCAAGATTAGAGTTCAAAATGAAAAGAAAAATATGACTCATATGAGTATAGACTACAAATAGAGAAAAATAGTGTTGAAAACTGAATATTTGAACCTTTCTCGATCTTCTTGTCATTCGGTTTTTGTTGTTGTCGTCTTTTATGTTGACAGGCCAAAACAGTTAGCCAATTTTTATGATTTTTCCCCTTATAATTCAAGGGCATGAAAAAACAATTTTGAACTTTGGTCATTTTCTTCAGGGTTAGCGCATTAAGAGGCTTTTAAGACAACCTACCTTTTAAGGCCCTTTGAATTCAGCTACGAACATCGGTTGAAATCGGCAACAAGTGAAGTACAGAGACACAGAGATGTTAAAATTAAAAAAAGGAAATTAAAGCTTACGGTAGGCCCTATAGAGGGAAAATTGCTTAACCGCGGACTTAGGTACTTCCTGATCGAATTTCGTATTGATAATCGCTACAGATACAATGCATGGGAAGCAGACACTGACCAAAAAAAAAAAAAAAAAAAAAAAGTTACATTTCCAAAAATTAAAACTACGCGAAAACTAGAGCTAAGTGTAAAGCAAAGCATGCAAGCACGAATCCTAAGTGTAGGGCAAACCATGCAAAAAGGTTTCCGTTAAAAACATCTCCACAATAAGATGTGATATTCTTAAACAAAAGCAACTCTATTGTAAATTGTAAAATGTACAATTGCATTTCTTTGGGGCTGCGGGGGCAGTCAAAGGCTCCCCTGCGTAGGTAATGGCCATTACATGGCCATGCGTACAGAAGACATCAGAGCTTTTCTTGAAGCGATTGGGCTTTTGACGAAGGTGGCGAGTATAACATTTGTAAATGTCACGCAGGGCAGTAATCAGAAACGAAATTGAAGAGGGGCTGGATTGAAAGTCAAGAAGGGCTCAACAGTTTTGAAGGAGGAGCTCGCTAAAAACATTGTTAGTTATTAGCATTCATAAACCATGATAGTTATTACTATATATTTCAATCCATATAAACAATTAAAAAATAATTGCTTATTTATATACCCTTTTGCAAAAAAAAAGAAGCACCATAGACAAAGTGACTCTTTTTATTGAAATTAAATATGCGTACAGCGCATACGCAGGTAATGAAATGATTACAAAGGCCGCAGGTCCCATCAATGGTTAGCAATTGCACATTGAATTTTCAAATAAGTAATTGGTGAAAATCCCCTTGGCGGCAATGCATGCTTGTAAGATGCATGTTGTGTCTAGATAAGGAGTAATAAAGTTTCTTAATGTCATTCTGCGAAGCATTCTGCCTGGCATTCCTCAATTGTTGCTCTAGATCTGCTACATTTCGGGGTGACCGAATCTGGCGGCCTAGAATGTCCCATACATGCTCGATTGGCGAAAGGTCTGGTGACCTTGCTGGCCAAGAAACAGTATCAACAGCACGGAGACAGTCCACAGATATGTAAGCCGTATGTGACGTGGCATTACCTTGTTGGAAAATGTCCCCAGAATGACGTGTCATGAAGGGTAACGCAAACGGCGATTTCATCAACATATCGTTGAGCTGTTAAAGTTGTACGCAGGATGAGTAGGGGCGGCCTGCTATCGTAAGAGATAGCATCCCACACCATCACACCAGAGGTAATGACTGTGTGCCAGTGTGAAACAAAGACTGATTGGGACCGCTGACCCTGGCGCCTCCACATACGTACCCGATGGTCCTCTGCTGAAAGACTGAAGCGTGATTCATCGCTACACACTATGCGATGCCAGTCTGCTGGCAGCCATGATGCTCGTCACGACACCACTCCAAACGACTCTGTCGATGTTGTTGTTGAGACCCAGACCGTCCGACCTACCAGAAAGGTGTAAGGTAAACGTTTGGACGGCCGGGAAGTGCCACCCAATTTAGACCGGAACCCAGTGGGGGAGGCATCCACAGGGACCGTACTCTCCTTCCCCAACCACCAACCTCTCGGAAGGACTTACGGACCCATATGTTTAACGTGATCGTACTCCGCATGAACACGGCAGCAGTTGTGGCAGAGTGCAAATCCAGCGCACAAACCACAGGGCTACCGCGCCCGAAATGTGCCAACAGCACGCGGTGTTCCCAGGTGGTCACCCACCAAGTACTAACCGCGCCCGATGTTGCTTGACTTCGGTGATCTAACGAGAACGGGTGTTTTCAGCAAGGTAGGGCCGTTGGCCTTTCTGTCGATGTTGTGGGGGTTATGGGCAGACGTCTTAAAGGCCATCGTGAGCGTAAACCCACCTCAGCGAAGCGCCGTCAGATGGTGGAAGGTACCACAGGTGGTATGGAAGAGGCTGTAGCACGTTGGATGGCGAACAATGATGCCGTTCGGCCAGTTCGGGCCTGCCGCACAATCATCCGATCTTGCCGCGCATTCGTTCCACCTCTTCCTTCCAGAGCCTTCATTCCGCCGATGAGTTCTTTGCAGCAACCATTGCTGCCAGCACTTTTGCATAACATCGTCCGTTCTGTGCAGGTGGCGGCCTATTGCACGGCATGACCAGCGAGCTTCATGCATTCTGACTATACGACCACGTTCGAACTCGTCTAATTGCTTATAAGGTCTTCGGCAACGTCGTAACGGCATTATTGGTTATGTTTCCACGGAACTGCAACGCCAATAACGAGCAAAGATAAACCGTCCGCATTTTCAATCTGTTTTATAGGATGCCAGTTGCGCAGTAGAAACGCGCGTTTTGACCGAGGTTAACACTGATTGCCCTTGCGAATTTAATCATTTGCATACTTGGTATAAAGGAATTTGCATGTGAAATTTCGAGATGATCGGATTATATTTTAGGGGTGCTTCGTTTTTTTTTGCAAAATAGTGTATTTGTAAGCTAAAAGTTGATTAGGAATATCTATATAGTTACTATACATCAATATTAATATATAATAATTACAATTTTGTATATAATAATTGTATATAATAATTTAATATATAATAACTGATTTTAATATAAGCATTCCGGATAGTAAATACAAGTTAATACTTAATATTAACTCTTAACAATTTAACAGATGATTTTGGCTCTATAATGTATAACAGAGAACAATAATACAAAATAATTCTAAATACTATAGTCTTAATTTTTTTAAATTAAAAATTTTTTAAATGAAATATGTAAATAAATCTATGATCTGCATATAACCACAGATTTAGCTAAATTAAAAAATCTTTGAAAGGAAGTAATTTATAAAATTCTCATAAAGCAAATATTTATGCAAAAGGTGGATGACATGTTGGATGAGATTTCATATCACTACTAGGTATACTGTGGGGAGCTGAGTATGCCTTCTGGAGGGGGCTTAACTCCCCTCTGGTCCCTTCCTGACTACGGCCCCTATGTCACGCAGAATCCGAGATTATAACCGCGGATCTCCGCTCGGTGAATCAACGCTCTATTCATTGAGCTACTGAGACAATCGACTCTTTCACTTTACACACCTCACAATCATGTATCGCTACAAAAATGCGGCCCGAACCCAAGATAATTTATTTTCTCTAAAACGACACGCCAAATGCATCCCTAAAAATGTTATAGATTTTCTGTAGGCATCGTAAATCAATTTCATCCTCCGATAGCGGGTCGCTTTTCATCGTAACCGAGTTCTATTTCACGTTCGCACTTTTCCTGTGTTTAAGGTAAATGCCGGTACGCATTTCGAGAATGGATAGCACCCGTGGCTATAAATGGGCCGAGGTATTTGTCATGGTTATCTTTGAATCCATTTTCAGAGTTCGTTTGGCGCTTTTTCCCCCCTTTCTCTCGTCCGTGTCATAACATAAAAAGGTCCTGTCCTCCGCGCTGCGAGAAATCAATTGGCCACATTGGGCGTGGTCGGCAGAAACAGTAATGACACTGGCCAGCTATCATGCCCCAAATGCCGGCATGAAAGAGTTTGGAGGTACTAAGGGGAAAAGTACCATGACACAGCGCTTATTTTTGTTAAAAAGTACTGGCAGGCAGAGAAGTAGGTAAAAGTGTCATTCGCAAAATGGTTTGAACCGTGGGTGCATCGCCCTATTTTGAAATATCAAATGAAAATATCTAACACGGGCAACGGATAACTTTCCTATCACACCGTGAGAAATTTACTTTTTGATAGACGCAGAAAACGTCATTCATCTTCATTTAATTAGATCCACTTTAAAAAACTTATTCCACAATGATTTTGGTATTGAATGAGCATCCCACACATTGGAATCGAACGCTTTGGTGATTTTGTGAGAAATGTGAAAGAAATGGGAACATTTCTGGAGAATGCACAGGTCTCCCAACCCCCTACCTGTTGAACATTTTCGAAAGTTTGTGAAGTCCTTGCCTCTTCGTGTGGCGGACGTGAATAAGTCTCAAGGGGTTGGAAAGTGTTACGAGATATCTATCCACAATTCAGCGTTTTTCACAGATTTTTTTAATTTTCGTGACTCCCAATTTTATAATGCGAACATTAGCACTTTCACTGCCCATGTCCAGTTAACTGGACATCACATGTTTCAATTTACAGACCGATGTCTAGTTAACTGGTCATCATATGCATTGCATTCAACGGCATGTTATTTCAGTGGAGTTGTAGATAGAGCTTTGAGAATGGATCTGGATCTGAGGCAAGCTTCATTTTTCCTTGTTGACGTGGGCTTGAAAGCTGGGTTTTACCAAATTTAATGGGCAGTGAAAGTGTTAAATTCAACCACTAAGCTATCTGTAACAGACACCTCTCATTTTTCAATAAAAAATCCAATACCATTACAGAATATCGGTTCTACTACTTGAGTTCCGGGAAAAGCGGTACAAACAAATCCATCCGTTATGAATTTGGAACACTCACTCAATAGCATGCATTAAAAGAGCAAGGACACAACACGGACTCCCCCGGCGAGGGCGAACGGAGCAAAATTATTGCTCCCATTCAATAAATAAAAGATAGGTGAAGAACTTAAGCTGTTTGAAGAGTGTCGGGTTGGGAGAGAGCGAAAGCCATAAAAGTTGAAAACTGTGAATTGAAAGGGTGGGGCCCGGCCCTGGATCGATGGGCAATCAATACTCTTCTTCTTCCCCAAGAGAGAAAGCAGAAAGAAACACTGGAAGATTGCAGACTGTGTGAAACTTTCATGAGAAAAAAAAAATCAATATTTCATGGATAATTACTAAAAGTTTTATCTAGAAAAGGTATTTGAAGTCTTCTGTTAGAGTCAAAAGAGAGCATGAGTCTGAAAAGTGATGATCATAAGTATTAGGCCCGTTGGAAGAAAATGGCTTCGTCCGTAAATGCGACACACATTTGTCAGAATATATAAATGAATTGAGATGAATATTTTCGCTTTCTCTGTATTGGGTGGATGATGGGATGGCTCAAATGAATAAATGGGGCCGGCGGTGCTCTGTTGAATTTCCGTTATAAAAAGTTTGGCCAAGGAAAAATGAAACGTCATTTTCGGTTATCTTTCCAATACTCCAAACGTGTAAACTTAAATGTATCTTCTAGTATTTCAACCAGAAATATGCGTACTTTATACTGAAAATCTAATTTTAAATTATCAAAAGTAAATATTTAAGACTTTAAAATCAAAGACAACTAAGAAATAGGTTTAAAAGTCCTTTAATAAAATATCCTTTCCTCGACGAGGAATATTTTTTGCTTCAATAATTCATTAAATTGAGTTTAATGGCTTAAAATAACACCCATGAATATTCAAAATCACACTGAATTGGCACTTTTAATTCAATTTTCGTTCTCATTTGGTAACTGGACTTATGTTCAAAGGTGGCGTAGTGAAAATGCGAAAAAATAAAAATATCTCGTGAACGGATTGACCTAGTGTAATGGGATTGGTCTTATTCTTTTTATCGTTAAACATTACGTATAAAACAAGCATTTAATGAATATATTTGAAAAAAATGTGATGTGAGCAACACATGACTTTCCTTATATAATGCAATGAATTTACTACTTTTACAGTAAAAAAAATAGGTTTTTCTTATAGTAGATACTTATATTCTTTCCAAGATATTGAATTTTCGACAATTAGTCGTCATTGATTTAGCGTCATTTTAATCCATTTGGCGAGATTTTCGTTAATTTGACAACATTTAAAAAAGTGGCCAAGTTGGCGACATTCCGCCAAATTCCTCGCCAAAATATCGCCAAGCTTTACTGACTGAGAAATAAGTTATCCTTATAGCATATAAATGACTATTGACAAACTTAAAATATCTCGAGAACGGCTAGTCCTAGTGTAATGGGGTTGGTTTTATTCTTTTCACCGTTAAACATTACGTATAAAACAAGCATTTAATTGATATATTTGAGCATACGTAGTTTTTTAGTTTAGATTTTGACGATTTTTGCTGGCCATTTCGCAAAACAATGGAGGTTATTTTTTTCTGAATCGTACCAAAATCTAATCAGCACTAGGGTAACCCATAACTGACTTATAAACCGAATTTTGTGAAATTCGGTCTATTAGTTCTTCAGCTAGTGTGGATACAGGCAGTTTTTGGGGGGTATTTCGCAAAAAAAGGCGGGTCTTTTATCCCGAATCGTACCCAAAACGAATCAGCACCAGATTCGCCCACAAGTGACTTACCTACCAAATTTTATGAAATTCGGTCAATTAGTTTTCTAGTTAGCGTGGATGCAAAATCTGCACAGACAGACAGACACACAGACATACAGACAGACACACAGACATACAGACAGACACACAGACAAACACACACACATACAGACGTTACGCTAAAAAGGGTTTTTATCGTATTATAGAGGTCCCGAAATGTGTAGATCCGTCGAAAACTCGAGTTGCGATTTTCGGTATGATTCCAATACTTTCCCTATACATTACTATGTATTGCAGGGAAAGTAAAAATCTGATGTGGGCAGCACATGACTTTCCCTGCAAACTCAAATTCATATTTTCTTCATTCCTTTAATAATTCGTTAGATTGAATTTAATTGCACCAAATAACACTAAATTTGCATTTTTAATTCAATTTTTGTTTTTATTTGGTAATTGGACATTTTTCCGAAATCGACGTAACAAAAATGCAAGAAATCTCAAATATCTTGAGAATGGTTAGTCCTAAAGCATAATGGAGTATGCTTTATTCTTTTCCTCGTCAAAAATTGCGTATAAAACAAGAATTTAATTGATACATTTGAGCATACGTAGTCTTTTTTTTTTTTTTAATTTTGGCGATTTTTGCGCACCATTTCGTAAAAAAAGGCAGATTGTTTGTTCTTTTCCGAATTGTACCAAAATCTAATCAGCATCAGAGTATCCCAAAAGTAACTTATCTACCAAATTTTGTGAAATTTGGTCAATTAGTATTTCTAGGGTGGATACATAAAATTTTTGCGGGCCATTTTGTAAAAAAAGGCGGGTTCTTCTTTTCCGAATTGTACCAAAATCTAATTAGCACCAGAGTATCCCACAAGTAACTTATCTACCAAATTTTGTGAAATTTGGTTAATTAGTATTTTAGCTAGGGTGGATACATCACATTTTTGAGGGCCATTTCGTGAAAAAAGGCAGATTTTTCTTTTCCGAATCATACCAAAATTGAATTAGCACCAGAGTATTCATCCTACAAGTAATTTATCTACCAAATTTTGTGAAATTTAGTCAATTACTATTTTAGTTAGAATGGATACATGGAATCTTCAAGGGCCATTTCACACAAAAAAGGCGGGTTCTGTTTTTACGAATCCTACCAAACTTATCAGCACCAGGGTCTCACCCAAGTGACTTACCTACAAATTTTATGAAATTCGGTCCAGTAGTTTTTTAGTTAGAGAGGATACATACACTGCACAGACAGACAGACACACAGACACAGATACAGACACACACACAGACGTCACGCTAAAAATAGTTTTTTCGTATTCTAGAGGTCTCGAAACATGTAGATCCGTCGAAAACTCGAGTTGCGATTTTCGGTATGATTCCAATACTTTCCTTATACATTACCATGTATTGCAGGGAAAGTAAAAATTTGTAACATCTCAAAACAGGCTCGTCATAAGTTCTTGACAACGGCATTCATTCATTCATTTCTAGTTAAAAAAAACACTTCAAAATCAGACACCAATTTTATATTAGTGAGCTTATTTATTTTTTTAGGAATCCTTTTAGATCAAACAATGTACAGTACCACAAGAATGATGCGTGTCATCGTTGCGTAAATCATGTCATGTTCTTAAATAAAAACGTTGAGAAAGACAGAGACAGAAAAATTTAGCGACTTTCCAAAATGTCTCCAAATTGACAGAAAACATCGCGAAATTGATGAAAAAGACTCTAAATTAATGAAACGAACGCCCAACTGATAAAATTTGAAATCAAGGCACAAGTATTAAGATTTTGATTTTACATTTTATAAATGGACTAGCAGTATACCTGTTCTTCGTATGGAGTGTATAATATAAACTTAAAATTCACTATTATATGCAAATCCCTATAGTATACTAAATGATATTATTAATCAAAATATTCTATTGATATATTTAATTTAATGCTCCTAAAAAGAAGTTTAAGAATATCTGTTTTCGCTCTACAAAATTATTTTCACAGGTAGATCTGCAGAATAAAACGTCAGGACCTCGTTTGTAAAGAAATGTACAAAAAATATGAAATTGAACCAATATATGCAAAATAAAAGCTCTGAAATTGTATGAGACCCGTAGTACTTATATTCGCGAATATTAGAAGATATACCCAGTAGAAGATTACACATACTACAACATTTGAGTTTCTAAAATCTTCGCCGAAATAAAACAGATAACGTAATAAATTGAAAATATCAATAATCCCGTAAACTTTAAAATTAATGGCTGTAATTCATTCCAATATATGCCAAAATATATGTCAAAATAACCGAGCATTTGCAGAAGATTGCCCATACTACGTACAATATATGAGTTTCAACCATTTTTGCCAAAATAAAACAATGACGTAATAAACTGAAAATATTAATAATCCCTGAAAATATCAATAATGATGTTTTAACCTGAAGACCGCAATTAAAATAATTCTGTCAAATATGCAATATCGGTGAAATGTATTTTATATACATATCTTTATTCTTTAAATCGGAATATATTTAATAAAAATCGTCTGCAGCATAAAAACATTGGATTTAAATCCGTTGCTAAGCAACATGATAGATATATAATTTTTTTCAAATAAATTGGTAGAGAAAATATCGTCTGCATAATGCTATCTCTATGGAAGCTTTAATTCGTTTAGTTCGTTTTTAATTATTATCTAGACAACCTTTGATCTTAGAAATTCGAAACACGGACTCAATTTTAAGTGAGACTCTTTCAAGGCTACTCACGAAATTTCATGAAATTTGGTTCAGCCATTCTCCCGTGATGATAAGACAAGCATACATACAGACAGACAGATTTTGAATTTTATTTATATAGACTAGCAGCATACCCGTTCTTCGTACGGAGTACATAATATAAAGAAACTTATAATTCGCAATCATGTATAAATTCTGTTAAAATATTAAATTTCTTGCTCCTAAAGAGAAATTCAAAAATGTCTCTTCTCACTATGCAAAATTATCTTCACAGGCAGATCTGAAGAATAAAACATCCTGGCCCCTTTTGTAAGCAAATTTACAAAAAAAAGGAATTGAATCAATATATGCAACACCGTACTAATTATATTGTCGCAGATTAGAAAATATTCCAGTGTGTTAGTAGACGATTACCCGTATTACAATATGAGTCTCAAAAATATTTGCCAAAATAAAAGAGATAACGTAATAAATTAAAAATATCAATAATCCCCGTGCTCTTTATACCAGAAGGTCGTAATTGATTCCAATATATGCCAATATATATCAAAACATATGCCAATGTACCTGTACTACTTATATTCTCGTAGATTAGAAGATATACCCGTGTATTTTTAGAAGATTACTCGTACAACGTACAATACACGAGTTTAAACAATTTTTGTCATAATAAAACAATTGCATAATAACTTGAAAATATCAATAATTCCTGAATCAATAATCCCCGAAAATATCAATAATAACAAAACCTGAAGACCGTAATTGATATTATCCAGTCAAAAATGCTATAAGAAAATCAAATCGTTCTTTTCTAAAATATAATTTTATATCCATTTATTTATTATTCAAATCGAAAAAATAATAATTAAAAATAACAGACAGATTTGATTTAATTTAATTGCGTTTCTGAGTAACATGATATAAGATTGAATCTTCCTCATAAACTGCGAAATTAAATAACCATTTTGATTTCTTTATACTTTTCATTGTTCAGTAAAAGCTGGTGAAAATAAACCATGCAGATAAATTTCTTATTTAAATCATGTTTCAAACAATTCATGTTTTCAGAACGCGACTAATTAGCGCAAAAAAACTCTGATCAAACTCAGAGATAAGGTTTTAATTCCCTTTCAAACGATTTTCAAACTTTTCGTTTGGATAAACCACGGAGTTAGAGAGTAGAACTCCTAGGAAAAAGTTTCGTTTTTCACTAATATCTCAACAACCCTAGTCTTAGATGCTCAAAACTTGGGGAAAATTTATGAGGGGCTATTTCAAGGCTATCCACAAAATTTCACCAAATTTGGTTCAGCCGTTCTCCCGTGATGATGAGACAAACGAAAAATTCATTTTTGACTAATATCTCGAGAACCACTGACCGTAGAAGCTTCAAACATAGACTAAATTTTAAGTGGGACTATTTCCAGGCTACCCACAAAATTTCATCAAATTCAGTTCAGCCGTTCTCCCATGGTGACGGGACAAACAGACAGACAGACAGATTTTCAATTTTATTTATATAGATTGGAATTCAAACTAAACGGATGGTATATTATTAAGTATATTTCAATAGAGTCTGCCTGAACATGGAATTCGGACACAAAATTGATCGATCTATTTATTCGAAAGTCTATTATCTGACAATCGACATTTCAAAACTTAGACATTAAAGGCTCTATTTCGTTTATTTAGGTTGTTAAAGAAATTCAACTTTTAAATTATCGTTTGTACCATTAGTGAGTAGATTAAATTCTAATTATTTTTTATGACTGTAGTAACAACTAAACCTCTAGTTTTTCTTTTTTCAATATGTCAAAGCTTCTGATTAACATGGTGTTTAGGTTGCGGTGGGGGTGGGGGGGGGGTGGGGGATCCGAAGGAATGTGATTTCCAAGCGAATGCGATTTACATATAAGTTATTCATTAAATTATGCAATAGCGGGGAAAACGAGACATTCGATGTCATTCGAAACCCCTTCTCTATGCAGTAGATCGATTCAGTTTCTGCGTCCAGCATGGAACTTTGCGGGTGTAATCCGTATAGGTTGAGTGGCAAGCGGAACAGCACAGTAGGCTGAATCGGATTTGAAATCATCTAGAAAAATAGAAGGGGAAATCATTTAATGGGCAATCACCAGCAATAGAGGCATTCAGATGGGGTACGAAATGAGCGCGCCGAATTTTCCCCACAGAAAACTTCAAAATAATCCATTTTTACTTTCCTTACAATACAGGGCATAGGCAAAAGGATAATATTAGGATGACACGTTTTTGACACGGATTTTGACACGTTTTGAGAATTCATGAATACGAAAGAACCCTTTTTTACTTTCCCTGCAATACATGGTAATGTATAGGTAAAGTATTGAATCGTGTCGAAAATCACAACTCGAGTTCTCGACGGATCGACACGTTTCGGGACCTCTAAAACACGAATAAACTATTTTTAGCGTGACGTCTGTGTGTATGTGTGTGCATGTGCATGTATGTGTGTGTATATGTGTATGCATGTGTGTATATATGTGTGTATATATGTGAGTGTGTGTGTATGAGTATGTGTATGTGTGAGTATGTGTATGTGTGTGCATGTGCATGTATGTGTGTGTGTGTGTCTATGTGTGAGTGTGTGTATGTGTGTGCATGTGCATGTATGTGTGTGTGTGTCTATGTGTGAGTGTGTGTATGTGTGTGCATGTATGTGTGTATATGTGTATGCATGTGCGTATGTGTGTGTATATATATGAGTGTGTGTATGTGTGAGTGTGTGTATGTGTGAGTGTGTGTATGTGTGTGCATGTGCACGTATGTGTGTGTATGTGTGTGCATGTGCGTATGTGTGTGTGTGTATATGTGTGCATGTGCATGCATGTGTGTGTGTGTGCATGTGAGTATGTTTAGATATCCGTGTGTCTGTGCAATGTATGTATCCACTCTGACTAACATACATACGCACACAGACGTCACGAAACTAACGGACCTAGTTTCATAAAAATTTATCGGGAAGTCATTTATGGGTTACCTGGGTGCTGATTATGTTGGTACGATTTGGGATGAAAGAACCTGCCCTTTATTGCGAAATGGCCCGCAAAAATCGCATGTATTCAGTTTAGCTGAAAAACTAATTCACCCAATTTCATAACATTTGGTAGATATGTCTATCCTGCGGGCTACTCTGGTGCTGATAGGGTTTTGGTGCGATTCAGGGAAAAAGAACCTGCCTTTTTCTGGAAAATGGCCCTTAGAAATTTTCAAAGTCTTAAATAAAAGACTATATTTATGTACAAATGAATCCATTAAATGCTTGTTTTATATGTAATTTTTGACGATGAAAAGAATAAGACCAACCCCATTACTCTAGGACGAGCCGTTCTAGAGATATTCAAGTCTTTCGCAGTATTTTGAAAATACGCCCAGTTTCTAAATGAAAACGAAAACCGAATTAAAAGCGTGAATTCAGCGTCCTTTCAAATAGTTATGCGTGTCACTTAGTGCAATAAAGCTCAATTTAATGCATAATTGATGATATGAAAAGAAAATGAATTTGGGTTTGTAGGGAAAGGCATGTGCTGTCTACATCAAATTTTTTTACTTTCTTGCAATACATGGTAATGTATAGGGACAGTATCGGAATCGTGTCGAAAATCGTAACTCGATTTTTCGGCGGATCGACACGTTTTGGACCTATAGGATACGGAAAAACTATTTTTAGCTTGACGTCTGTGTGTGTGAGTCTCTCTCCCTCGCCTCTCTGTGTGTCTGTCTGTGCAATGTATGAATCTACTCTAACTCAAAAACTAATGTATCGAATGTCGCAAAATTTTATAGGTAAGTCACATGTGGGTAACCCTGGTGCTGATCAGATTTAGGTACAATTCGATGCAAAAGAACCGACTACAATTATTTCGTAGAATTTTAGTCGTTAGGTAATGCAGTTTAATTTAGATTGAAGTCCATGTAGAAGTTCAACACAAAAGTCACGATCTTGGGTAGAAAATATAAAAAGTCGGACAAAAGTATATTAGTATGTTTATCAATTAAAATAATTGTACAAAATTTAAGTTGAATCTTAAAATATGTTTGATAAGCATCATACTCTCAGACAGGCTCAGGAATGCGAGAACATTTTATCCGCGTTTAAAAATAGTCAAAATGTGTAAAGCCATTAAAATATGAGAGCCAGATTTTTAACCCAACCGCAATACTTTCTCTTTGCAGTACATAGTACATATATATCGTTGGGAAAGTAAAAATCTGATGTGGGCAGCACATGACGTTCTCGGCAGATTCATATACACGTTCTCTTTATTTCTTCAATAATACATTAAATTGAGTTTAATGGAACAAAATAAAATCCATAATTACTTAAAATGACACTGAATTTGTACTTTTAATTCCATTTTCGTTCTCCTTTCATGCTGGATTTATTTTCAAAGGCTGAGAAGCGAAAATGCGAAGAAACTTAAAATATCTCGAGAACGGCTAGTCCTAGGGTAATGGGGTGGGTCTTATTCTTTTTACCGTTAAAAATTAAGTATAAAACAAGCATTTAATGGATATATTTGAGCATAGGTAGATTTTTATTTTAGATTTTGACGATTTTTGCTGACCATTTCGCCAAAAAAGGCACGTTATTTTTTTCTGAATCCTACCAAAATCTAATCAGCAGTAGGGTAACCCACAAGTGACTTTTGTTATCAAATTTTGTAAAATTTGATATATTAATGTTTTTAGCTAGAGTGGATATAGGCAATTTTTGCTGGATATTTCACAAAAAAAGGCGGTTTTTTTTATCCCGAATCGTACTTAAATCTAATAAGCACAAGAGTCACCTACAAGTGACTTACTTATCCAATTTTATGAAATTGAGTCCATTAGTTTTTGAGTTAGAGTGGATACATACATTGAACAGACAGACACACACACAGACGTCACGCTAAAAATAGTTTTTTCGTATTCTAGAGGTCCCAAAATGAGTCGATCCGTCGAAAACTCACGTTGCGATTTTCGGTATGATTCCAATACTTTCCCCATACATTACCGAGTATTGCAGGGAAAGTAAAAACCGAACATCCGAATTCCTTCGGATTAAGCATAATTCGGATTCGGTGTAAAGAGACTCTTCTGCATTGTCCCGAATGATTCAATCTAAATGGGATATAGTGTAGTTCAATTCTGATGCATAAATGCAATGCCATTTTCTCCCTCGCTTCATTTCTTATGAGATACCATAACAATCCTCTGGTTGACACGACATTAGCCAACGTTTCCCGCAAAAATATTCCTTGTGAACCGCCTAAGTGGGCCTCGAGGACATACCTAGGCTTTTAATCTTTTGGCGAGGGCCGTTCTTTTCGCCAGTTATCAAAAGAATGAGGCCCGTGAGCTTTCAGAGAGACATTTGAAGAGTAATGAGGTGTTCTTCGAGATTATTCACATCTTCTCTTTCAAACCGTTGATAGATCTTCCGTGGACTGAACTTGGTCTTGGGTGCAAATGGGAAAAATCTGATGTGGGCAGCACATGACTTTCGCTGCAGACTCAAATTCATTTCCTCTTTATTTCATTAATAATTCACCAAATTGAGTTTTTAATTGCATTATGCGAAAACACTCATCATTAATTGAAAACATTTATCATTAATTGAAAACACTCATCATTAATTGAAGTCAAAACACACTTATCATTAATTGAAGTCAAAAAACACTCATCATTAATCACATTGACACTTTTAATTGAATTAACACTTTTAATCCAGCTTTCGTTTTCATTGGGTAACTGAACTTATTTTCAAAACCGGTGTAGCTAAATGTGAAAAACTAAAATATCTCAAGTAAGGCTATTCCAGAGTAATGGGGTTGGTTTTGTTCTTTTCATCGTCGAAAATTACATGTTAAACAAGCATTTAATTAATACATTTGAGCATACATACCCTTTTATTTTAGATTTTGACGATTTTTACAGGCCATTTCTTCGGGGAAAAACAAAACAAAAAAACGCAGATACTTTTATCCGAATTATTTCAAAATCTGATCAGCACCAGGGTCACCCACAAGGGACTTACCAAATTTTATGAAATTCGGTCCATTAGTTTTTGAGTTAGAGTGGTTACATATATTGCACAGACAGACACACACACAGACATCACGCTAAAAATAGTTTTTTCGTGTTCTAGAGGTCCCAAAAGTGTAAATCCGTCGAAAACTCGAGTTGTGATTTTTCGTATGATTCCAATATTTTCCCTATACATTACCATATATTGCAGGGAAAGTAAAATGTATAGTAGAGTTATATAACGGTGATCAAGTTACTTGCCTCAGTTACATATTTAGTGGAGGAGCTGGGTGACACATCATTTTGCACAAAAGAATATGTCTGTCTGTGTGTTGTCAGTAGCGGAAAATCTGAGCTTCCGACAGCCGCGAAATTCGGTGTTGGTTTAACTGAACTCGCAGTACAATAGACCTCATCAAGGGTTTTTCTTCCTTTATTTCTTTTAAATGGAATAAGATCACGATTTTGAGCGATTTTCCCATAAATCCGTTTCTAAGCGATTAAAAGAGTATTAGAGTTTCCATCTTGACATCTGCGGAAAGAACGGAGAACAACGATCTTTGAGCCGAATACGTAGGACTAATCCTTCCTCTTTATTGATTTACTAGCGAGGACTCGGGAAAAATTTTATTTACTGAAAGTTAATAAATGTAAAAGATGTTAAAGTTTGATTTTTTAACACTTTACAGCATAGTTAAAATGTGTTTATGACTTTGTTCATTCTGTTTGTCTGTCCGTTAGCACTATAACTGCCGTAAAAATGATTTTTATCAAAATGAAATTTTAGTATGTTTTTTAGACGGTCTGTAGGACCTATGGGAATATAAATGAATAATATCACCCAATTAGTTTTGGATTGAACCCGGGTTAAAAAAAATGAAGTACATTGAACCCTATGGGACTTAATTTTTTAAACATTTTTTAAGCAAATTTAAAATTCACAAATTGCTTCGAAAATTTTAGAAAATATTCAAATTATCCCATAAAATATATAAAAATTTTTTAGTAAAACATGTTAGGTAGTTTTTTAAATAAAAATTATTTAATATAGGGAGAAAAGCAAATTCAATTAAATTCTGACTCTTGCTATATCCCCCAGAAAGAAAAAGAGATATATTATATAATAAATATCTTTCAAAGAGTTTAATTACTTTATATATAAGAGAGGATTCACATTTTAAAATAAATATGGTAGGTAACAATTTTTCAAATTTTTAAGTAAAATAAATTATTATAGTATTGTGATGAATGAAACGCTTGAAAAAATGTTTATGAATGAAATGCTGTTTTTATATAGAGGCGATTTATATTTCGATGACGTCATTTGAATAATGTTCATTTGTTTTCGATGAAGTTTTCAAATATAATAATTTATTGTAGTATTATGATAATTTAAAAAATATTTCCGAGGAATGTGTCGCATTTTAGAGATGTTTATATAAAATTGCATTGAAGTTGGAAAGGGTTTCATAATCAATGCTTTATGCATGATTAATCTTTTTCGTTTTTATGTTAAAGACGTCTTCAAAAAGAATATTTTTGGTTTATATAGTAGTATTTACCTTAGTAAAACCACTCAAAATTATCTCATTAATTCAATTTTGACAATTCTCTTTCTCAAGTGGCCGAAGAATAATGGCGGAAGCGTTGGTTGGAATGTTGGTTAGGCCTAACCGTACGCTTAAGGATAATCTTTTACTTTGGTTTAAGATTTAATGAATCAGCTGAAAATTATAAAATAAGACAAACTTTTTGTGTATAAAGTGAGAATATTGCAAGAAAGTATTTTAAAATAACGTAATTTTTTACTTTATTAATAGCGAACAACGTAAACAAATTTGAATCGTCGAACACGTGCATAGGCTTGTTGCCACTCGGCAATGTAAATGACTCACACTTGAAATTATGTTGTTTGGTTTTTTTTTTCTTTAAATACACCGAAATATGCATGTGGTAGGTCATTTGATTTTTATTTCGCCGCACCCAGAGATGGAAGATTAGTATAATTGTATAATTTGGCAAAATTATGGGTGCATATTTTCGTATTATAATTTTTTATAATTACTCTATTTTTCGATTTTCTATTCATTTTAGAACAAAAGCTTAAAAATTGCAACTTTTGATTTCTTAAAAACCCTGCATGATTCTGAAATCCAGAATAGTGCTGAGACTTTTAACTTCCTCCTCATTAATCTTCCGGTACTTTAAAAAAAATTCCAAAAGTGTCTTAACCAAATGTTTGATGCTTTTTTTTAAAAAAGAAAAGCAAATCGTATTGTGTTCCTAATATTGAAACTCGTGTGAGGCATTTTTTTGAGATGCTTTTGTCCTTTTTGCTATAAATAGGCATATACACTTGGGGGAAAAAAATCAAATGATCAGTAACGCACGGTGTGTAAGGTTTTTTGAATGATTCTTCTGGGATACGAATTTCTTCTTCTTCTTCAGCTTTTCAGGATTGAAGAGCAAGTTTGAATCCGGAGAGCGTACTGCTTTCATGAAAAGTTTTAAATTCAGTATTTTAATGGAAATACGCTCTTTTAAGACCTCCGGAATACATTTTGGAAACTTTTGGAATAGGCCTGTATAATGTTTTCACATGTTTATTATATGTTGCATAATAATAAAGTTTTTTTATTCATAAACATTTTTGCAACATTTCGAGCAATTGTGTCGCTAGCTTCAGATGTTTGTTTATTCCGTTTCATTATTACTCGAGTTTACGTTTATTTTCCTAACAAGGCAATACTTTAACAACACTGGCGATCATTTTACGTCCTGTGTAGCTCATTTATATGTTAATAGCAGATTATGATTTTAGAAATAGAACTGCCATGTTTTCGTGTTTAAAGGCGAAAGCTCGGTTTGCTTTTGAAATCTAATATCATTATAGTTCTAATATACAAGGTGATTTGAAACGATGGGGTAAAACTTTAAGGAGTAATAGAACACACCCAAACAAGCACTTTTCGTCATACAATGCATGGTCGTAAAGCACGCCGTAAAGCGCTAGAGGGCGCTGTCCAGCGAACGCATTAAGCGCCTGCTGTCGTTCTCGTCGCCAGGTCTACCGTGGATTTTAAAAGGAATGGATTATTTCATAAATCAGGAAAAGACCGACATGCATTTCATGTACATGCTGGGGACGGGAATGCGAGGAAAATCCAAATCCGTATGTTGTTCCAACACAACTCCATCCCATACGGATTTGGGCTTTCCTTGCATTCCTGTCCGCAGCTCCGTACATGAAATGCATGTCGGCATTCTGATTCATGAAACAATTCATCCCCTTTGAAATCCACGGTAGAACTGACTACAAGTGCGACAACAGGCACCTAATGCATTCGTTGGACAGCGCCCTCTAGCGCTTAACAGCGTGCTTTACGCCCATGTATTGTATGACGGAAAGTGCTTGTTTAGGTGTGTTCTATTACCCTTAAGTTTTGACCCATCGTTATGAATCACTCTGTATGTTGTATAATATGAAAGTGTATTTTTACAACTTTTTTAAAGATTCAGTTAAATTAGACAACGCAGGATCTATACGTAAAAATAATTCAACGTGTTTGCGTTTTATAGATGTTCCAGGACCCCCCCCCCCCTTCCCCAGGTGGCCTAGAAGACTGAATTTTTTCACATTTATACAATCGATTACGGAACAGAACTTAATAGATCTGGATTTTCGATTGCCTTTCGGAGCGGGGAGGGATATTAAAGAAAACATTTTTGTCGAAACGGAACAAAAACTAATGGAACCGCAATTTCTATTTCTCCCTCGAAGGCGCACAAAAAGCGGATCGAAAGGGGGACCCTCAGGTCCTGAGAATCTCCCCTGCGATCCAGAAGGCTGAAACTGGATAAAACTACAGGCCAGAACAGAGTGGAACCAAATTTTTTTGGTCTCTCCTTATAGTGACGGATAAAATCGGTTTAAGGGGTTCAAAATACCTATTCTGAGATTCCAGAAGACTCCTGGCGATCTAGAACAGTCATTCATCAAACATTTTTTGGGGGTTGCGAAACATTTTTTTAAGGGGTGGGTGGAAGGAGTTGCAGACATTTTTTATAAATACAAATTTCGATAGTTGCTTCTTTTGTAAATTTTTAATTTCAGTTTATTGTGATCATTTTTTTTTGGTATATTTTGTTCAAAAATAGATTCATAAGTTTTATTATAAAAGAAGCATTTTATACTAAAAAATCTGTTAGTCATCAATATGAGTATTTGATTTAATTTAAATATTACATTTGTTAGTAATGTTATATTTGCAAATACTGTTTTCCAGAAAATGAATATATATGTTTTTCTCATTTATTTTTTTTGTGGGGAGGGCGGGGGTAGCAGTTACAGCTGCCCGGCGTGGTGGGTCAATTAATTTTCTAATGTGAAACGGGGTCGTGAGCCCAAACAGTTTAAGAACCACTGATCGAGAAGAGGGAATCTTTGTGCACTTATTGTTCATGGGATGTAATTTACGGGGCTGGATTTAAAATTCCTTCCTCAGGGGAAGATGGAGAAAGCGTAGTTTTTTAGAAAAGTCTTTCCAGATTCTTCAAAAGCCCATCCCACTCTCGGGTGGATCAGAAGACTGAAACAACGTACTTATAGACCACGGGATAGAATTTGAGCCAATTTTCCATTAAGACGATTTTTTCCGATACTAAGCACTATACATTATTAAACAAACAAATAAGAAATAAATAAAATATCGGCGGTGACTCCAACGGAGCCGAAAAAGTTTTGCGTGAAATAGTGATAGCAATATTTCGTAAAATAAAACTCAACTTTTGTAATATCGAAAAAAAATTAACTCTGTCTAAAATATAATTAAATACACTTTCATAGAGCTTTCAAAAAGCTTTTCATTTTTTTGAAAAGTGAGGTCTCACAGTGTTCAATGCATTTCACTTTTTTAACCCGGGTACAATCCAAAACTAATTGGGTGATATTATTCATGTCCATTCCTATATGTCCCACAGACCGTCTCAATCACATACTAAAATTTCATTTTGATAAAGTCATTATTACGGTAGTTATCGTGCGAACCGATAGACAGACAGAATGAATAGAACAGAAGTCATAAACACTTTTCAACTATGTTGTAAAGTGTTAACAGAGTCATAAATACTTTTCAGTTATGTTGTAAAATGTTAAAAAACACTCTCTCAGAAGGCTACTGTCGAAAGTTTTTTCGGAAAAAAAAATTTAAATTATTTTTATATATTCATTATCTGGACCTTATTTTTGACAAAGTGATCTATTAGGTTCGGGGATATAAACGTCTCAAGAGTGTTTATTTCCCTGTATCGGATAGGCACAAAGTCCTGGTATAAAACTTTAGAAATTTATTTTAATGAGTAGATCTCACTGTTATTGCAACAAATTTATGCTGAAGATGAATATAAATTATTTCCTTAAACAGACAAAGAAATTGTGAATACTCGCATCGCTTCTCTCATCTTTCCACAATGAGTTTAGATGTCAGCAGAGAAGTCATTTGTTCTTTGTAATCACCGACTTCCATTAAAATGAACAGTTCTAAGAGACATTTCGGAAGATGTACAATGATGCCGAATTCTAAATCTTGGATTTTGCTTCAGTCATTTTCACGGTTTAGAATAGTATTTGAAAGACTTGTTTTAAAGTATTTGGTGTCAAAGTGTTTTGAAATATTAAATTACATAAAAATGACGATTTTCAGTAAATGACACCATTTGAGTTTTATGTATAACACGGGGGAAAATGTGCCTATTTAACTTCTGTACTGCATGATTTTCTTTTAAATGAAAACAATTTTTTTAGCAAAATATGTTTATTTACAAGAGAAAAATACACAAAATAATCTGATGTAGACAGCACATGACTTTTCCGACATAATCCAATTGCTTATTACTATTGATTAATTAGTTATTTCACAGCAAAATAGGGTTTACGAGATCCACTGTCCAATGTTTTGGACATAGAATGGATGCCAACTCAATTGAAGTGGAGCGTTTCGGACAACTAATTGACCCAAATAGAACGACTGGGTAAAATCTTCATCAAAATGCCATTGACAATTAATTAATATATCGTAAAATAAATGATTATTGACAATTTCTTTGGAGCCAAAATACAAAATAATTTCAAAAAGTAATTTCTTTCGTGAAATAGAACAAACAAGACCCACGAGAATGATGTTAAAAGATGGATAATATTGCGTACGGAAAATGAGCACAATTGATAATACTTAACTACATTCATTTTATGATATTTTTGCGAAAAATTTATTTGAAAAACATACAATATTTCGAAAACGGTTCACACTAGCCTTTTAAAGTGTGTTCCATTCGTTTTCCAATGAAAAATTGAGTATGAAATAATTATTTATGTATCATTATTAAAGATTTTGATATTTTGACGATTAAAAAAAACCCCTAGATATTTGACAGTGTTTAAAATCAATAATGTTTTTGTATTCACTAACTGTATAGCACCGTTGAGAAACAGCGTTCTGAAGCCAAATTTTGTGTAGGCGGAGGGGACTAGACCGGCTGTAATTCATGGAAGAATTTTGACGCAGTATGGAGACAGCTGTATAAGTCATATATTTGGACTACTTAAGCACTACGTGGTCGATGATTCGGCAGTGATCAGGAGCAGCTATCTGTAGTTAGATTTCTGTGGGCGGAGGGGGACCCCATTTAATAAAATTCACCGATAAATGTTAGCGCAGTATGAAAACTGCTGTATGCGACTCATCAGAGAAGCACTCAGTGGCCGAAGATTCTGCAGTGATGGGGAGGTGAAGGCGGCGGTGTAGGATTGTATCAATGACTTTTCCTTTGAGAGAATCCGTTAAATTAAGGACCGTTCCACGAGTGACTATGAAGAAAAATAAATGACTTAGTTTGCATCCACTTGCATATTCAGTATGTAAAAATAAAGTTGACTTTACTTACTGGATGACCTTCGTATATGTGATATGCATGTCCGATAGGTAATTGTCTCTCTCAGGTTTTAAGTGTCTTATACAAATTAGACAGAAAGAAACAGCCAAAAAATAATTTATCTTCTAAACAACTCAAATTAGTTGTAAAGTACTATTCTACTTTAACCCAAGATCGTGACTCTTGTATGAACCATTATAACTGACTTCACTCTAAATTAAACTTCCAATAACCTAATGACTAGAGTTCGACGGAGGAATCGCGACATTTAACGCAATAGACAACTTTATTGACAGCTACTAGCTTCGCTGAGAACTCAAAACACACACGTATATATAACAAATCTATATACAAATGAATTACAACGCTAGCATTACAAATTCTATCCGAGACACACTAATCTATAATGAAATTCAAACCTAACTTATTTTAAAACTCATCTTCAATCTGAACCTATGATGACCAAACTACGGCACAATATATATACATTCATTGCCATAAAAATTTGCGCACCAAGAAGTCATTGCGGGAGCGTAACGGAACTTGGCATGAAGGTACGTGTCAGGCATATATGCAAATGAATAGAAATACAGTGTGATTGCGAATTACGTAATACCACCAGAGGGCTTTGAACTTCTTTCTCTCTGGCGCAGAAAAAGGTACGCAGAGGCTTTTTGCCTGTACTTAATCTGGTGCAGAGGGACACTTTTTCATTAGAGATGCCGTTACACTGCCGTTTAAGACACTATGATCATCTGTCAAAGTTCGAGAGGGGAAGAATCATCGGGATGATGGAAGTTGGGTGGTCAGCTCGACCAATAGCCCGCCACCTAGGCCGTTCTGACCTTACTGTGAGGAGGTGTTGGGACCAGTGGACGAGAGAGAGGTCGCATACACGGCGGCCAGGCTCAGGACGCCCTCGGCAGACTAATAGCTGAGTACACTGCACATCACCCGACACGCACGCACAGCGCCAATTGCATCATTGACTGCCATTCGGACGCATGCAACACATTATTCACTATGGACCCCTGTGTGTAGAGGCAACATGGGCCCCTGTGTGTGTCCGTACCATCGCGAGGGGCCTGGCTGAAGGACATTTGGTATCGCGGCGACCATTGCGTGTGCTGCCAATGACACCCACCTACCGTCGCCTCCGTTTGAAGTGGTGTCGAGCTCGACGGGATTGGACAGCAACTGAATGGAACCAGGTCGCCTTCAGCGACGAATCTAGATTCAATTTGGGCAGTGATGACAACCGTGTACGTGGGGGGAGGCCCCGTAATGAACGCCTCAATCCTGCCTTCGCTTTACAGCGGCACACCGCTCCCATAGCTGGTGTGATGGTATGGAGTGTCGTCGCATACGGCACCTGGTCATCTCCAATATTGATCCACGCAACCATGACAGCCCAGTGGTACGTTCGTAACATACTTTAGCCACATGTGCTGCCACTCATGGCAGGGCTCCCAGAAGGCATTTTTCAACAGGGCAATGCTCGGCCACACACAGCAAGGGTGTCACAGAAATGCCTCTGCCAGATTACCACCTTCCCTGGCCTACCCGATCCCCAGATTTGTCAACGATCGAGTATGTCTGGGATCACTTGGGATGGCAAGTTGGACAGCCTAAGAGTTTGGTTGAACTAGAGGCGCGCTTACAGCAACTGTGGAATGAGATGACACAGGATACCATACGGGATCAGTATGCCCCAATGCCCGCCCGTATCACATCGTGTATTCACGCTAGAGGTGGCCCAACAGGGTACTAGAACCTCTTCATTTGTAGTTTTTCCTGTGATAAATGATCTTTTTGCTTTGATTTTGTAATCTACTTATATCAACGTTGCACTTATATATATAAAATTTCGTTCGATTCTGACAGCTCTTTCTTGGTACGCAAATTTTTGTGGCAATGAGTGTATATACTCACAAGATTGTAGGCTATTACATCTTGATGCTACCTTTCATGGACGATCATAACACATACAGAACTCGGCAGAATGGTAGAGACGTACTTCTAAGTCTGCTCTTCTTATAAACCTGGCCAGTCATGAGTATGATATTATTCGGAATGAAAGTTGAGAAGTTTAGGGCGTAAATTAAAATCATAAAAAGGTAGGATTAGAATAAAATGATAATCTATATAAATAATCCTCACATAGTATTTATTCATAAAAATGGAAAGAACCGATTTTTTTTTATTTTTCTCATAACACTTGAAACAGTTTAGTAAAAGGATCTTCTTCTTAGATTTACTCTCCCGTAATTCTCACCCTACCTATTAGACTGCTCCGACTGTAATTGCAAAACATGTACCAGTCTATCCAGACCAGACTTCCCTGATAGCTTCCATTAAAAGTTCGAACTTTTCTCTTTCAGCTCTCGTTTAGTCTGTTTAATCTTGGCACCGTGTTTGCTCATACAGTGTTGCTTTGCTCAGCTCGCTCGCCAAAATGAACTTACTTCATTGATTTCCTCTACCACGATTTGGGGAAAGTCGTAACGAGTTGTTCGACCTAGTGCACTTTCTTATAAGAAACAAGATATCTTGTGTATATTTTGCCAAAAATATTAGTTGGAATGTTAGTTAGATGAAAATGGGATTTACATCCAGTCATAAAACCTAAATAAATTATAACTATTGATAACATAATAATTTGTATTCAACCAGCAGTACATCCGTTCCTCGAACGGAATATGCAATATAATGAAACTTAAAATCCATAAATCACGTGCTAATTCCTATAGTGTTCTAAATGATGTTGTTATTCAAAACATCCTATTAAAATATTTAAATTGTACTCCTAAACAAAACATAAACAAATTTACAGAAAATATGAAATGGAATCAATATATGCCAAAATAAAAGTGTTAAAATTGCGTTAGAAGATATACCCGTCCTATTTATATTCTCGTGGATTAGAAGATTATATCCGTGTAATAAAATATATACCCGTATAACAGTATACGGATTTGAAAAATCTTTCAGAAAAATAAAATAGATGACGTAAGAATTTGAAAATATCAATAATCCTCAAAATTTTCATACCCATAGGTCGTAATGGATATAATCCAATCAAAAATGCAATTCCGATAAAATTTATTTATATACATTTCTTTATTATCTAAATAAAAAGAGACTGACTGATGTGTTAACTCGTTGGGTTTGATCCCGTTGTTTAGCAACATGATATTTTTTTTTTTTTTTCAAATATAAACTCATTGGGTTTAATCCCGTTGCTTTGCAACATGATATGACGTTTTTTCAAATAACTTTGCGGAACAAATATAGTTTGCATAGAGCTATCTCAGTGAAAGGCTTAATAGTGCGTTTTTTATTAGTATATCGATAAATCCTGGTCCTAGAAACTCGAAACATAAACTCAATTTTAAGTGGGGATATTTCAAATCTACCTCGAAAATGTCATCCCATTTGATGCGGCCGTTCTCTCGTGATGATTATAATCTCTTTCTCTCTCTCTTTCTCTCTCACTGTCTCTCTCTCTCTCTTTCTCTCACTCTCTCTTTCTCTCTCTCTTTCTCTCACTCTCTCTTTCTCTCACTCTCTCTCTTTCTCTCTCTCTCTCACTCTCTCTCTCTCTTTCTTTCTCTCTCATACACACACATTTTCAATTTGATTTATATAAATAGAATTGATGTTGCAAATGGATGCTGGAGGTTTATGACAGTGGTGTCAAAATGGGGTTTGTGCAAGTTTTAACCGATTAAACCGCCCCATCTTAAAAAATCTGATGTGAGCAGCACATGACTTTCAAAAAACTTTCTGAAATCATGGGAAGTTTGCGATTCTTATGACTTTGTACTAAAGTAGTAGTTTGTAGACGATTTTCCATCTACAGGATCGCAAGAACGATATCAAGAGTCTGACCGTCTGCGCATGCGCAACTCGAATCCCATCTTTCGGGATTCGAGCTCTCATTAAAAGTGCAAAATTCGCTTTCCAAACCCTCGTTTAGTCTATTTAATCTTGGCATCGTGTTTGCCCAAGTGCTGTTGCTTTGCTCAACTCTGTCACCGAAATGAATTTTATTGATTTATTCCGTCCACAATTTGTGAGACTCGCACTTTCTGTCACCCCCCCCCCCCCCCTCCTTCTCCCGTTTACCTCGGGAAATGCTGATACGGATGATTGTAAAATATGGAACAAATCTATATAAATAAAATTGAAAATCGGTCAGTAAGTACGTGCGTTTGTTTGTTTCATCCTCACGGAACGGCTGCACCGAATTTTATGAAATATTTTGGGTAGCCTTAGAATAGCCCCAGTTAAAATTCAGTCCATGCTCCGAGTTTCTAGGACCAGGACCAGGGGTTGTCTAGATTTTACTAAAAATTTAAACCTTCCATAAATGTAGCTTTATGCAGACGATATTTTTTTCACAAATTTATTTGAGGAAAAAAATTATATGTTGCTAAGCAGCGAAATTAAATCCACTGAATTTATACAGCAAACGATTTTGATTAAATCTTTTCTAATTTAAATAACAAAGAAATGTATATAAAAATAAATTTTATCGAAATTACATTTTTGACTAGATTGTATCTATTACGTCATTACGGTTTTCGGGTTCAAAGATTACGGGAACTACTGATAGTTTTAATTGTTTACGTCATCTGTTTTATTTGGCAAATATTTTCCAAATATATATATAATGTTTATCCGATAGTTGAACCTGAAAACAGAACTACAATTGACTGTTTTTTATTATCGACTGTGAACAAATTCAAGTTCTATACTTCTTATTTCAATTTTGCTATCTATTTCCTATAACATAACAAATTCTCATGATAGTCATTAGACTGCCTCAACTACAATTAACTGTTTTTTATTATTGACTGTGAACAAATTCAAATTCTATACTTCCTATTTTAATTTTGTTACCTATTTTCTATAGCAAATTTTCATGATAGTCATTAGATTGCCTCAACTACAATTGACTGTGAATAAATTTAAGTTCTATACTTTCTTTTTCAATTTTACTACCTATTTTCTATAGCAAATTCTCATGATAGTCATTAGATTGCCTCAACTACAATTGACTGTGAATAAATTTAAGTTCTATACTTTCTTTTTCAATTTTGTTACCTATTTTCTATAGCAAATTCTCATGATAGTCATTAGATTGCCTCAACTACAATTGACTGTGAATAAATTTAAGTTCTATACTTTCTTTTTCAATTTTACTACCTATTTTCTATAGCAAATTCTCATGATAGTCATTAGATTGCCTCAACTACAATTGACTGTGAATAAATTTAAGTTCTATACTTTCTTTTTCAATTTTACTACCTATTTTCTATAGCAAATTCTCATGATAGTCATTAGATTGCCTCAACTACAATTGATTGTGAATTAATTTAAGTTCTATACTTTCTTGTTCAATTTTGCTACCTATTTTCTATAGCAAATTCTCATAATATTCATTAGATTGCCTCAACTACAATTGACTGTGAATAAATTTAAGTTCTATACTTTCTTTTTCAATTTTGTTACATATTTTCTATAGCAAATTCTCATGATAGTCATTAGATTGCCTCAACTACAATTGACTGTGAATAAATTTAAGTTCTATACTTTCTTTTTAAATTTTACTATCTATTTTCTATAGCAAATTTTCATGATAGTCATTAGATTGCCTCAACTACAATTGATTGTGAATTAATTTAAGTTCTATACTTTCTTTTTCAATTTTGCTACCTATTTTCTATAGCAAATTCTCATAATAGTCATTAGATTGCCTCAACTACAATTGACTGTGAATAAATTTAAGTTCTATACTTTCTTTTTCAATTTTGCTACCTATTTTCTATAGCAAATTCTCATGATAGTCATTAGATTGCCTCAACTACAATTGACTGTGAATAAATTTAAGTTCTATACTTTCTTTTTCAATTTTACTACCCATTTTCTATAGCAAATTCTCATAATAGTCATTAGAATGCCTCAACTACAATTGACTGTGAATAAATTTAAGTTCTATACTTTCTTTTTCAATTTTGCTACCTATTTTCTATAGCAAATTTTCATGATAGTCATTAGATTGCCTCAACTACAATTGACTGTGAATAAATTTAAGTTCTATACTTTCTTTTTCAATTTTACTACCTATTTCCTATAGCAAATTCTCATGATAGTCATTAGATTGCCTCAACTACAATTGACTGTGAATAAATTTAAGTTCTATGCTTTCTTTTTCAATTTTACTACCTATTTTCTATAGCAAATTCTCATGATAGTCATTAGATTGCCTCAACTACAATTGACTGCGAATAAATTTAAGTTCTATACTTTCTTTTTCAATTTTGCTACCTATTTTCTATAGCAAATTCTCATAATAGTCATTAGATTGCCTCAACTACAATTGACTGTGAATAAATTTAAGTTCTATGCTTTCTTTTTCAATTTTACTACCTATTTCCTATAGCAAATTCTCATAATAGTCATTAGATTGCCTCAACTACAATTGATTGTGAATTAATATAAGTTCTATACTTTCTTGTTCAATTTTGCTACCTATTTTCTATAGCAAATTCTCATAATAGTCATTAGATTGCCTCAACTACAATTGACTGTGAATAAATTTAAGTTCTATGCTTTCTTTTTCAATTTTACTACCTATTTCCTATAGCAAATTCTCATAATAGTCATTAGATTGCCTCAACTACAATTGATTGTGAATTAATATAAGTTCTATACTTTCTTGTTCAATTTTGCTACCTATTTTCTATAGCAAATTCTCATAATAGTCATTAGATTGCCTCAACTACAATTGATTGTGAATTAATATAAGTTCTATACTTTCTTGTTCAATTTTGCTACCTATTTTCTATAGCAAATTCTAATAATAGTCATTAGATTGCCTCAACTACAATTGACTGTGAATAAATTTAAGTTCTATACTTTCTTTTTCAATTTTGTTACCTATTTTCTATAGCAAATTCTCACGACAGTCATTAGGCTGCCTCAAACACAATTGTGAAATTGTGTGCCCATGCGCCAACACTTCCAGACCACAGTTTCCCGACATCTCTCATTAAAAGGGGAGAACTTCTCTCTCCAAGCCCTCGTTAGACTGTTTAATCTCGGACCAAAATGCTGTTTGTTGCTTTACTCAGCTCGGCCACCGAAATGAACTGGATTGATTTCTTCTGCCACAATTATCCAGACGGGGTTAATTGAAGTGTTGCTTAGTGCCGTGTACTTTTGGAAGGAGTAAACTATACGTTCATTCGGACTTGTTACCCGAAATATGTTTCCGCTTCCAGTTATACAGAAATGTGCTGATTTATATAATTAACTGCAGTGTGACTCCCCTCGACTTTCTCATACTTGAATTTATTTTTAAATAGCTTGTGATTCTTTTTCTCTTTTCGCAAATGTTGTAAGAAAAAATTTAAAAAATCGGTATCGTGGATCCAAATGATCACGATTATAGCATGTTATTCTTTATTTCATAGAGCTTGAAAAATTCTTTTGATGGATACCAGGCTTGACAATGTACCCACCCCCTGCCCACACACATACAGTGAAGGGGGCTAATAACGTCCTAAAAATAAAAATTTTATACCGACTATCTTTCACTACAATGATTGAAACTGTTCTGTTTCGTGATTATTGGAACCATAAATAACCCTTTTTATGTAGTATAATTATGCCACATTTTGTCCTATGCTGCCATGTTAAAGAAAATATAAAAGTTTTCACTCGCTTTTTATTTTAAAGGGCTTAAAAAATCCTTCGATTAATATCATATTTGAAAATGTACACCGTGGGCGTAACTTGCCCGACAAGGAGGGGGGGGGGGGGGGGGGTTAATGACGTCACAAACAAAAACAATTGTTGAGTGACTATTTTTCACAAAGATTGCAACTATTAAATCTCGTGATCATGGAGCCCTGTCAAATTTTAATCTATGCTGCCATGTTGGAAAAATATATAATTTCGAATAAATCCAGAAGTCTTGGTTCGAATTAAAAAATATCTATCTAGTTCTGGATATTTCGATAACAAAGCCGCATATAAAATTTCGCAAAAATCCATTCATATGTGTGGCAGCTATCGCGTGCACAGGAAATCGATCCCAGACAGACAGACGGACATCCCTATAAAATGTCAAAACTAATAGCCAAAACGTGTTTAGGAAGTTCTAAAATATATATTAGCATCGAAATCAAAAATTTTCGGAAACATAATACTTTGTCTGCATTTTACAGTATGAGAAAGTAGAAGTGAATTGAAAATATTATTATATGCAAGGGCGATAACCTTGCTGCGTAAACAAGAGACATAGTGATTTTCGAGTATGACTGGCTGTTTGAGGTTATTAATTATATTTTAAACTTCAGCGATATATGGGTTAGTTTTTTTTTGTATGTAGGGTAGCAGTGTAAAGAACCTTGCTGCTCCAAACGGGAATCGAACCCTGGATCTCCGAACGGGCCAGCCGATGCTCTACCGCTGAGCTACTGGTACGAAATGGCAAACTTTATTGTCGAAATGGACTCTGCATTCTCCACCCTCTCGTGTCAGATGGGCGGGCAGCTGACCATCTGACGGACCACCTCCTGCTACTTTTTACCTCAGGTTAGCCTTCTACTGCTACTATTTTAACCCAGGTTAGTATTCTGCGTGGTCGTTATCCTCTCAATTCGAAATCAGAGCTCCATCTTCCAGAGTTCACTGAATCCGTGCTAGTCGTACTAGGGTCGCTTTCAGACCTCCGACATACAATACATTAAATACAAAGCTCTCCTTGCCAAAAACCTTGTCAATATTTCTTGGGTAAAAGCTCACAATAACATATCTGGAAATGAAATTGCTGATTACCATGCCAAAATTGCTGCTATCTCTGGTTCCCCTCTTACTATTCCCTTTCCTTACTCGCTCCTCTCAAAATTTTGTAAATCTCATATTTTTAATCTTTGGCAAAATTATCTTAATGATTACATTTCCACCAGGACTGGTGATCCGGCTAGAATCCTGTCTTACCTCCCTATCGTGAATCCTAATTTACAAATTTTTAATAAATATCTCATTTACTTTCTTACTGGTCATGGCCCCTTTCTTGATTACTTATACTTTTTCAAAATTAAATCCACCTCTAACTGTATTTGCAATAAATTCGGTGACGTTGACCATTACATTTTCGATTGTCCTTTTTCTAAAAAATTTCATCTCTGCAAACCTTCCCCCTCTAATAAACCAATTTGGTTCTCCAAAGTTCGTTCAAATCCCTCTTCAGTAGATAAAATTAAAAACTGTATTCTTGTTTCCATGGAAATTTCTAATAAAGTGACCTAAGCTTATGAGTAGATTCTGCTCTCATTTAATTTTGATCAATGAATCCTTTTATTTCATTCTTATTAACTTATATGAACTTATTGTGTTCCCTCTATTTTTTTTTCTTTAAAAAAAAAAAAAGTAAAGAAAAAGCTATGTTAACTATTCTTATTTTTTTGGATCTTTCTTTTTCTTTTGACACTTTTTATTTGTATTTTTTCTTATTTTTCTTTTCTAAATTTTATTCTAAATTTCTGTTTTTGTTTTCATACGCCAAATTTTTTTTTTCCTTCTCATATATTTTCTATATATTTTCCAAATTTTACTTTTAAAATTTTATTATTTTCTTTCATTTTAATCTATATTTTATTATGTTATTATACCTCACTCTAAATATTAGTTCTCAATGATCTTTTTATCTATATTCGCAATAACCATTTTTCCATTTTTGTAAAATGGACGTACTTGTCAAGTTCAAATATAATGTAAAACTGTCTGTTTAATCACAATATTTATTATAAATTGTAATATTTTTAGACCTAAATAAAAGTTCGTTTGGTGGGATGGTAGGCCTTGGGTGCCTCCTGAATGCAGGAGGTATCCTTTCCCGGCCGTGCAGATAGCTACTCTAAACCCAATATGTGAGTCGCACGGTCTGGGGTCTTCAGACCTCCGACATCTCTGCACTAACTACAGGGTTGATTGGTTCGAGTGCCGTTGTAAAAAACCTTGCTGCCCCAACCGAGATTCGAACCCTGAATCTCCGAACAGGCCAACCGACTCTCTACCGTTGAGCTACTGGACCTAAATGGTAAGCTCTTATCGCCTCTGCAACAGTTAATACAAATACTTATTTGTGTATTTTAAATTGCAATTTTTTTAGCCAAGAGCTATTTGTTACAAAAAGTTAGCGAAATTGTTGTGAGCTATTATGTGATCTGTTGTAACCGAGCCCATCTCGGCTACACATCGAGCTATCTTTGCTGCTCGTTATCGCAACAGTATTCCTGTAGAAACCGTTTCTCAGCAATAACATGCTCTCAGGGAGTAGCGACATTTACTGGGGAAAATAGAAAGTATTGATTTTTAACAGAGATTTAGAAATATATATCCCTGATACATCTGTTTGATTAGCAGTTAAATGGGGATAGATTTTGAATACATTCAAACTGTCATTTATCTGATACATTCAGTTTTCAAAAAGTTGTATGATTCAGATATCGAATAATAAAGTAAATGTCAAAACTAGCAAAATTTATATTTTTGTGAAAAGACTGGGTTAAGCTGTAAAAGGTTAAATGTAGAAAACAATAATTGATATAGAGGACAAAAAACTAAAATAAAAATTTAATGTACGAAGAATTGGCATAAAAGGAATTATCAAAAGAATACTACTGTAAAAATTGAGACAGTGAATACATTGGTAAAATCAGAATTTAGAAAATTACAATATTAAACTTCAGTTGTCAGGTTCAATTAATAACCTCAATAGACAGACTCGATCATCGCGTTTTAATTGAATCACAATTTCTTGCTCTCTGAATGATCAACAATGTCTCTGGATGAATTGGAGGATAAAGCAAAGATAAATGTAAAAGAATATTTACAAGAGAACATTTTATATGTTATTCATAGAATACCGAATATTAGAGGAAATGTTAAAATAAACAAAAAAAATTTTTTGAGGGGGGGGGGGGGAGAAAACAAATAATTGATATACAAATCGATGAGCATTAAAAAGAATTAAATTACCATAATAATAATCGGCATAAAAAATACTGTTAAAATTGAGAGAGAGCAAAAAAAAAAAAATCTAGAAGATGAGTCTTAAACTTCGATTGATGTTGAATAATCAGGTTTTAATTTAATCAAAATTCTAACACTCTCATTATTTCTACATGAAATTCATCTTCAAGAAAATAATTAAAATTAATATTAGAAAAGAACATTTTATATATATATATATATATATATATATATATATATATATATATATATATATATATATATATATATATATATATATATACATATATATATATATGTTATGGTTAATGTTAGAAAGTTTAGGAAATAAGTTTCGACCACTAACATTCGAACACATTTAGTATATTCAAACAGTATACCTCTATAAATTCAATATGCTAAAATTATTTCTATTTGCTTTGAAAAATAGTATAGTAACATTATTTATTTCTTTTTACTATCTTTATGATAAATGGCTTTCGCTTTTAAAATTGGTATTCGATAAAATCATAATGGACACGTGTGAACAAAATTCGAAAATAACAATAAACAAAACAAGTACACAAATGATACGTCTCAACAAAAATGCAAAAGTATCGAATGGTAAGGAAGCTAAGTGCATTGAGATTAGAGGACGAATAAATTGTTGTCAAAGTGGAATTCAAAATCAATACAAAGACGCTGGTGTTTCTTTTTTATAAAATCTTTTGAGTAAAGTGAAATGCGTACGAAAAATGAAAAATCTGATGTGGACAGCACATGACTTTCCTTGCAAACTCATATTCACGTTCTCTTTATTTCTTCAATAATTTATTACATCGAGTTTAATGGCACAAAATAACACCCATCATTATTTAAGAGTTCAATGAATTAGAATTTTTAATTCAATTTTCGTTCTCATTTGGTAACGACTTATTTTCAATGGTGGCGTGGCGAAAATGTGAAAAAACTAAAAAATCTAGAGAACAGCTAATCCTAGTGTAATGGGGTTGGTCCTAGTCTTTTCATCGTTAAAAATTACGTATTGCTTGTGAAACAAGCATTTAATGGAGAGATATGAGCATACGTAGTTTTATATTTTATATTTTGAAGATATCTGCGCGCCATTTCGCAAAATCTGGCGTTTTTCAGAATCGTACCAAAATCTAAACAGGCCCAGGATAACTCACAAGTGACTTATCTACCCAATTTTGCAAAATTAATTAAACTGAATTTACTTGCGTAAAATAACACGGATAATTGTTTGAAATAACAATGAATTTACAGTTTTATTTCAATTTTTGTTTTCATTGGGCATCTGGACGTATTTTTAAAGACGACGTGGCAAAAATATGAAAATCTAAAGAAAGGTCAGACCTCGACAGATGGGGTTGATTTTATCATTTTCGATGTTAAACATTTCATGTAAAAAATCGTTTAATGGATACATTTGAGTATAGGTAGTCCTTTACTCTAGGTTTTAATAATTTTTGTGGGCCATTTCGCAAATAAAAGCAGGTTTTTTTATTTCTGAATCATACCAAAATATAATCAGCACTAAAGTGTCCTACAGGGGATTTATGTACAAAATTTTATTAAATTGGGTCAATGAGTCTTTCAGCTAGAGTGGATGTATGCGACTTTTGAGGGCCATTTCGCAAAAAAGGGAAGGTTTTTGTTTTCGAATCGTTAATATCTAAGCAGCACTAGGGTAATCCACGAGTGAGTTATTTATCAAATTTTGTGAAATTTGGTTAATTAGTATTTCAACTAGAGTGGATACATACATGGCACAGACAGACACACAGGCACACACACACACACATTCAGACGTCACGTTAAAAATAGTTTTTTCGTGTTCTAGAGTGTCCGAAACGAATTGATGCATGGAAAACTAGAGTTGCGATTTTCGACACGATTCCACTTACTTTCTTTACACATTACCATGTATTGTAGGGAAAGTAAAAGCGTAGAATGGCCGGTATAATGGCTTATAAACCATGTTAATGCAGAAGAAAGATTGCCGGCAACTGCACCCTTTTTCTGTAAACACATATCTTGTCAAGGCCAATGGATGACTCCCGCTATCTGGAATAGTCGATGCTATCCGGAATGGTACCGCAGGGACCCTCTTGTGATCCCGATGGCTCCACTTCTGTGGCTCCTCGGGGCCGTTTATCTCAATCTCGTTGCTTTCAAATGAATAATTATGCATGTTCTGCTCCATAAGTTATGTAGAGTATTTTTCAGGGCAGCATCTCTATAAAATAGAAAGTCCGTTTTCAATACAAATCCATAGTTTTTGACCCATTTATTACTTTCTCTACAATAAATGGTAATGTATAAAGCAGTGGAATCGTATCGAAAATCGCAACTCGAGTTTTCGACGTTCCTACACGTTTTGAGCATTCTGGAACCCCCCAAAAAATCATTTTTATGTGCCCGCGCTCGCGTGTGTGTGGCTTCATGATACACCCGCAAACTTACTCATTTTCGAGTTGCAATAATTAGTATTTATTAATTTTGCGATAAGACTACTTGAGTTTTCAGAAGAATTCCGTTTCAAACAACCTGTCTATACACCGTAATTTTATTCTTAATGACACCTATTTGCAACACACAGCTTACAAATCTCATTGAATGACTACATTCATAACTTATAGCACGTATTAAAGTTGGATCCTGACTACGTAATCCTTTCCTTGCCGACACAGGCTGCGCGGGTGACATAGACCTTGCCAAACATAACGTCATTGACTTGAAGATAAAGAAAATGGTACGGAATGAATTCAACTCGAAGAGCCTTGGAAAATTCTGATGTACGTTGAAACAAGCCTACCTTTGTCTGGTAAATCGAGAGTGCTCGGATACCTTTGGGAATCGAGGTTTTCTTAGTACTGTTTCTATCAAAGAAATCGATTGGATGTCAGAGATGACGTGCATGCTGCCTTGTCAAAGACACTCTACAGATCCATCTTCTTATTCAAGCCAAGCAACAACAACAACAATAACTTTCTCATTGAAATTAACTTTTGCGCAGAAATAAAGTTTTATTTTCTTTAATTTGCACATGATGGTTATATTTCATTTCTCTATGGAGCTGCCGTTGATTTTTGCATGAAAAGGGTGATAAACATAATTGTTTTTACTTTTCTTATATACATAGTATAATGTATAAGGAAAGTATTATGACGGGGTCGAAAATTCGAATCCGGGTTTTCGAAGGGAGAGCACGTTTCGAGCATCCCTGAACACGAAACAAATGTTTTTGAGGTGGTGTGTGTGTGTGTGTGTATGTGTGTGTGTGAATCTGTGGAGACGATAACTCACTAACGAATGGAACGATTCGAACGAAATTTGGCACAAAAATTACAATCCGTAAATACTGGAAGTCTATTGTTTTTATACGCAATCAGATGTTCAACCCCCCCCCCCCCACCACCACAAAAAAAAATTCGAATGAAATTTAAAAAAAGTGAAACCTTTAATGAAGTTACACAAATAATTTCTTATGTAATTTGTCAGTAAAAGAAGATTGACATAAACTTTAGAATACTAGCATGAGCTGTTCTCGAGATATTGCACATTTTTCAAATAAATTTATCAAAAATCACATAAAAAAAATTATTAATTATTGTGAAATACATTCACTTTTCATATGCAAATGCTTTGTGTAATAGTTGTGTATTTGAACAGCAAGTCATTTATCTACTTTAGGAATAACCTGTTTCTCCAATCTCCATCCATAACCGTTGGCGAAATTTTGTCGACCGATTGGTCGGAATGTCGCCAACTAGGTGACGTTTTAAAATATCGCCAAATTAACGAAAATAACGATAAATCAATGAAAATAACGACTATTTGATGAAAATTCAATATCTTGGAAAGATTATAAGAATATACTACAACAATCTATTTTTCCGTTAGTAACGTTTAGAAAATTTTGGTGACGAATTTGGCGGAATATCGCTAACTTGGTGACTTTTTAAAATGTTGTCAAATTAACGAAAATGTCGCCAAATTAATGAAACTGACGCTAAATCAATGAAATGACGACTAATTGATGAAAATTCAATATCATCATTTGGAAAAGTTGGCGAATAATATAACGGAATATTGCCAACTTGGTGATATTTCACCTCAGACTGACAAAAATATCGTTAAAATTGCAAAAATGATGCTAAGTTAATGAAAATGACGTCTAATCGATGAATTAATTATTAAAATATTTTAATATATGGACTCTATCGTTTGAAAATACTATTAATATTGATAATTGTTTATTTAGAGTTGCGCGAAATATAAGTTAATTGGGTACTTCGAAATAATTTTACATGTTATCATCCGGAAAATCGCCAAATGTAACAAGGTTAAAAACACAGTACCGTAGATTTTGTATATAATTATTTCACTGTAAAAGAAGTAAATTCATTTCATTATATAAGGAAAGTCATGTGCTGCCCACATCAGATTTTTTATTGATTGTTTATATTATTCTTACTTTGTGTATGTCATACACTGTATGAGGTAATCCATTTTCAATAAAATAAAGTATATTCATTGCAAAACTGTGTTTTGTGCTTAAGTCCATTTTCCTGAGGGAGGGGGGGGGGGGAGGGGCATACCAGATTTTCAAAGGGGTCTGTGACTCAAAAAATATTAAGAATCATTGACTTATACATTCAGAATGCGTATGAATTCATTAAAGTATTTTGATGAAATATTAAATATGAAAGTTACATTAACAAGGTTTTTTAAAAGATGCAGCATTTCTGTGAAAGTGTATTATAATTATTGTTACATTAATACCATTTATGGGTCAGTGATTATCAGTTAGTACATGTTAACGTGTGTATACTGTACGGATTGATTTATCAATTTCATTAGTAGTCACATTCATTTTGTGTCATTATAATGGTTAGTTTTATTTAATTACCTATTTTGTACTTTTCATGAAACATTTGATTCAGATCTCAATACCATATCAATTTTCACTAGAACGGCTAAACTGGACAATTTTTAACACTTTACAACATAGTTGAATAGTGTTTATGACTTTGTTCATTCTGTCTGTCCGTTCGCACGATAACTGACGTAAAAATGATTTTATGAAAATGAAATTTTAGTATGGTGTTGAGACGGTCTTTGGGACATATGGGGATGTAAATGAATAATATCACCCAATTAGTTTTGGATTGAACCTGGGTTGAAAAAATGAAATACATTGAACATGGGATCTCATTTTTCAAACATTTTTTAAGTGAAGTTAAATTCACAAATTGCTTCGAAAATTTTAGAAAATATTAAAATTATCCTATAAAATATATAAAAAAAGTCAGTTAAATGGGTTCGGTAGTTTTTTAAGTAAAAATTAAAATAATAATCACACCCATATAATATAATGAGATCATGTGACTCACTTCAAAATAAAATAGGGCATCCACTATTTTTCCTAGTGCTAAAATTGTGATTTTCAAAGCTCTTAAATTTTTATTTAGTGTTGCATCTGTCTTAAACCACTTTATTTTTAAGTATTTTCTCTGCATCTATATTCTGTGCCGACTCAATTATAAGTCGATCATACTCAATTTAAATGATCATCAAACTTTGATTATTTCTACAACGAAGCCTAATTTTAATGGATGCAGAATGTAAACAAGTGATTGCGATGAGTTGTATAAGAATAGAATTTTTTTCACGTAAAATTATTTAACTCTGGAGTCTGCAATAAAAGTGTATAAATGAAATGTTCATTGCTTTTGCATAGAGAGCCAGACGATTTATATTTTGTAATAATTTAAAATATGTCAGAACTGAATGTATCGCATTTTAGGGGTGTTTAAATAAAATTGCATTTGAGTTGGAAAGTGTTTCGTAATCAATACTTGCTTTATGCATGATTGATCTTTCTTGTTTAAAGTAATGCAGTCATTGGAATGGTACTTCCCTCTAAATTAAGGAATTCGAAACTTTTCATTCGAAATCTCAGCTCGTGCGCGGGCGGCGAATTCTCCGGGAGCGCGCCTTTAACTTCTCTCTCTTATTGAGCCAATCAGAAGCGACAAAAGGAAAAGAGGGGCTAGGGCACAGGCGAGGGCATACGTGGCAAAGAATGAAGTCCCGCAAAGTCCCTCGTCCCGGCCGATAAGCTGGAACAGTGCCATCGGGGCTCTTTGGCGGTGCGTCTCAAGCTTTTTATCTTTCTATTTGTGCTTTGGCATCAATAATCGAAAGCTTTCGGATATCAGTTTGCAATACTACTGGACAATAAGAACCATCACAACAGCGAAAAATTTTTGTGAGTGGTATTTATTTAAATATTTATTATTTAAAGTTCATTTTACTTTCAGATATAAGTTTAAATGCAAATTTCAAACTGTTTCGTATATATATTTTTGAACAAAAGTTTAACTATAATATAATAGACTAGTTATAATTTCAAAAATGTTTATTGGCTTTTGAAATAGATTTCCTAATTTCGAACAGGATTGAAGGAATTTAATTGGAGTTCATTTTCAAATCAGAATTCAATGGTATCGAATTAAAAGTTCGATTCAACTGGATTTAATTAGATTAAATGGATAGGAATGATTCAATAGAATTGGATTCATTCCAAAATTTGATAGATCATTTAGTGAAGAATTGCTGTTAATAGTGATGAATGATGATATATGAGGTTTCAAAGTCTATAAGGTTGTTTGAAAAATAAGAGGTATATATTTAACTTAAATTGTCAAAAAAGAATTCATAACAATTTTTATTTTAAAGGGCAAATGTTTTATTTTATTAACATATATTTTCTGCGAACTCAAACATGCCATCTTACTTTTTATAAAATGCTACAATTATTTTGAATAAAATAAAAAAGTGTGAATTAAGGAGTCATTATCAAGAATCAATTAAAATTGTAGGGGAAAAGTAGGAATGAATATAAGGTATCCTTTGTAATTATAGCAGACGTTCTGTACGTTAACTATATCAGACGTAACAAAAATAAACAAATAAATAATCACTGCTTTATTGATTTCTTCTGAATGCATTTAGCTAATTTTGTTTACCCAAAGCTTTATTTTCTTGATGCGTTATTTATCTGGCTTTTATTCCTCTTCCGGATGAAGGAACTCATTTCATTTCTAAAATCGGTTATTTTTTTTTAATCTATTTTAATGATATCTGCTTGTTATTTACTACTAAACATTTTCGTGGTCTTATTTATCAGTACTTTTTGTGAAAATATTGTTTTAAAGTTAATTGATGAAGTTAACTAGTTGTCCCTTCAATGTTTTTTTTCTTCTATATTCCTCTTATTTTTTCCGTTATTTTTTTTCTTCACTGATATTTTAAAGTAGTTTGAAGTTAGCTCATAGTTTTCTAAACCGGTTGCTTTTTCCAACTTCTTCTGTTATATTTTACTTAACGGCACCATTTTTATTCACTGAAATTTTCAAAAACTTTTTATCGAATGTCATATGAATTTAGTTGATAAATTTAGCTCATAAAGTAATTTGAACGAATGTTTTGAAATTTTTTTTTCTCATTTACCTTTTAAACCAACTTGTTACACCCAAATCATCATTTGAGTCTTGTATACTTTTCATAAACTCACCGACGCACCTCAATGCAGTGCATCAAGAGCTAAAATGTCAAGAGCTAAAATCGTTCGGCTCACCACCCATCAAGCAGGATGTTCCTTTTCTGAATCCAATGCCTTCGACCATTTTTGCTTCTTGGGTTTCTTTTTTCACGCCTTCTTGTTTTAGTATTACCTTTTCCTTCTTGCAGTGTTTTGTTTTACTGATGAATGTGTTAAAACAGAACTTACCCCTTTTTTCTACACTTTATAGTACATTTTTATTGGTTCTGCGTTTGGAAGGGGTTTTAATTATTCGATCGAAATAAAGACCACAACACGGTCTTCCGAACCAGACCGTCCGACCTACCTGAAAATGTAAGGTATCTGTTACGTGCCACCCAATTTCGACCGAAACCCAGTGGGGGCGACATTCACAGGGACCGTGCCTTCATTCCCCTGACACCAACTTCTCGAGAGGTTTTCCGGATCCACAGACTTAACGTGCTCGCACTCTACGTAACACAAGAATAATTTGGACTGAGCTGAGAATCGAGCTTGGGTCGCTTTCACCTCTGAGGCATCCCGTTCCTACAGTGGATCACTTAAAATTTCGTGTATTGCCGCATAGTCACTAACCTCGTATCATCTACTGAACAAAATTCCCTAATTTTTATAAAACTAAGTATGCCTTGTGGAGCATTGGCAGCAATACAAACACGAAATTAGCACAAAACATATACATTAAACACACATCGACGTAAAGCTTGCCAATACACATAAAATATATGCAATCGGCTATATGGAAATAAAAATTGCATCTAAAATCCATTCCTTACACATATTATTTTAATTTTGTCGTTTCTACTGGGGCAGCTTGATGCCGTTTGGGATTGCAGCCAGCTGCACTAGCGCGATAAACTGATACTATACGTTGACATATAGCAGCGATTTATCTTACGAAAAATATCGTCAAACCCCATTGGGCAATAAGTCCCCGACTTCCTCACTATAAATAGTATGGATATATGTCAATTTTAATTAAATTTTAAAATCAAAGACAACCGAAAATAGGTTTGAAAGTCCTTTAATAAAACCTCCTTTCCTCGGCGTACAAAGATTATACGGCCAAAGCGCTTTCGGGTATCACTATCCCCTTATCAGTAGCGAAGTCACTGATGAAGGGCAGGAGAAAAGGAAGTTTTATTAAAGGACTTTTAAACCAATTTTTGGTTGTCTTTGATTTTAAAACTCCTTTACCATATAAATATCTAAGTATTTTCCCCTTTTAATTTTAAAACACTCGATTCTGTTGAAAAAAATAAATGAGAAACCTAAAGTTTTAAAACTAAATATCTGCGGCCACAGATTATAAAATAAAGATTCGCTTCTTTAATTTATGAGCAGCCATGCGAAACATTTTACATCGCGTAAATTCGTAAATAAAAATGGACTTCCTCGACATTAAGGTGGCTTAAGCATCGCAGTCGTTCAACAGAGTACTGCGAAATTGATTTTAGACAGACTTAAATAAGAAAATACAGAAATCAATTAAAATGTATTCCCTTGCAATACAAATGGCTTCCTGTATTTTATAGTTTTGGGCGTTTCCAAGTGACGTAACTTGTTGAAATGATAAGATATATTCGGCGTGTTTGAAGTTTTGTGTTTAATATATCATTTGTGCACGGGTTTATGTATAGTAACTTTGTATGGATTTGAATACATTTTTGCGCTTTATTATTTTACCACATGCATGGTATAATATATTACTTTCTCCACATGCATAAAATTGTTTTCCGTATATACATAGTGTAATATAGTACGGGAAAGGAATTGTGACGGGGTAGAAAATTCGAATTCGAGTTTTCGAAAGATTTGCATGTTTTGATTATTTCTGAATTCAAGTAGAACATTTCTAAAGCAATGTCTGTGTGTGTTTGTGTGAGTGCATGTATGTGGGTATGTATGTGTCTATATATATGAGCATGTCTGTGGGCACGATATCGGGCACGATATCTCAAAAACGAATGGATCGTTCAGATGGAAATTTGGTACGATTGTCGTAATCAGTTAGTAATTGAACACAATTGAATAAAAAAATGGCCCAAGATTCGAAAGACCCACAAAGATTTGATTAATTATTTTTAAAATTCAGGACGGTCTATAATGTTAAATAATCATTTTATACGTAATTCATCGCAAGAATATAAAGTATACCTATTTTAGAGTCTTGCTGTAAACAGGTTTCTATCAAGACGTCAGCTTACCTTTATGGGTGTGATTACTCTGTCTCCTGAATAAGGAGGCTATTTTTGCCCATTGAAACCGTAATCAATCAATAATCATCAAACCGTAATCAAGTAAATCATTCAATCGAGGTCACACATGTGTTTAAATTCACAGATAGACATGAAAAAAATATCCAGATCATCACAGCAAACAATTTACAAAATCTATTAACTGTAACATTATTCACATTTAACCGATTTCACATTTACCCGATAAAAATTCTCTCTAAAGGCTGTCAAACTACGCCTAATACACATTTTCGGAACATTAAGCGGAATAATAATCAAGATATGCGAACAATCAATAAGATTGTTAAAAAGCTTATAAAAGAAAACCATTAAATATAATTTTTTTCAAATATTTAACTGCAGAATTTGAAATATTTTTCTCAACATTGCACTAGATAGATCATTTAAACAATTGCCATTGACCGTAAAAAATAAATATCTTCAAAATTTGGATTGCACTTTTTCAATAAGTTGTGCAAGTGTCAGAATGAGCATCTAGGCATCTTTTGATAAAAACAACAAGTTTATTCTCAAACTGTAGAAATCATAAAATGAACTCCATGAACTTCATTTATAAATAATCAATCAGAATGCACAGAATCCACTCTTTCTACCATCGTCTGCATCCACACACGCCACGTTCCACTTACAAACTCTTACCATCTCCCACCATCCCGTACCTCGCACTTCGCCTTTTTATAACCGGGTTGCCAGCACCCTCTACTGTCCGCAATCTGCGCGGCTGCTATTTAAATTTAGACTCTTCTTTCCCAGGGGAAGACCCTGTTTGTAAAATAAGAAGTCGAGACTAGAAATTGTTATTTCGTACAAAGTTAACGACTGTAAAAAGCATAACTAGGATCTTAAATTAACGATATTCTAATTTAGGTCTCACCGAATAATTAGATGGTGTTGTCTGTACGTTCTTGCTGCTACTGCCATAAATAGCATTTCGATGCCAATGAGCCTCAAGGAGAAAGATGCCAGTCCGCAGATGCTAGTTGCTGAACTTAGTTAAAACATGATTCTAAACACACATTTATAAGCTAGAAAAAAAAGAAAACTTTCAGAAGAATAACATTCTATTTTGTCAGTTAATTTACTGTTTTCGACAAGGACTTGTTTTTCCGCTTTTGTAGGGCGCCGGATTTATCTGAGATAGAAAAAAAAGGGGCAGAAAGCAAACATGTGCCCGTGTCCTGAACGCTCGTCAACATCCCTACCCACAACCAATCAGAGGTCAGAAAAGGGAGTAGCGGGAGCAGGAGATGGGGTCCGATATATGTTTTTTCCATTTGTTTTCTCTAGTAAGCTGGAAGTATTGTTTCTTTCTGTACTGTATAGAACAGTCTTTTGTGTAACGTAACTTTCAGTGAAGTAGTACTTCTATGAATTCTGTTCCACTGTACACCATGAGAAATATGGATCTAAAAATAAGTCTATGGTGGGCAATTTCATATACAATTTCAAAGTTTTTGAAATTTAACCTGGAGTGAAAGAATATAAATTTATACTGGGTAGGGTATATCTTTGAACTTATATACTTGATATATATATTTGAACTTACATACCTGGAGTGTGAGTCTCCAACTTTCTCAATCATAAATATCCACTGTTGTTCATAGTTACTAGAATTAAAATGAAGTAAATTATATTTAATAAAAATTCTAACAATTGTAAAATGGGCAAAACATTTTGTTTCAATAATGTATGTTATTTATTGGATTTCTGTGTTATTTACTTTAACTTAGCAAATAAATTCTGCTGATTGCAAAAATATATAATTTATGTATATTTCAATCGTTCATCACATGAAAAATAAAAATGCTAAATTTAAAGATGTAAGCGACAATGTAAATGCCCATTCTAAGGACAGACAGAAGAGCGATTTTTCAAAATGTGCTTTTCCTGTTTTAGTACACTTTATGTAAATACTCAAGATTTTCAAGTACTCTAAATATTCCACATTTATATAATTTTCAAGCGCATTTTGAAGCTGTTTATGTAATCTTAAAAATTGAAGTTTTTAAATACTCTGAAAATAGAAATTATACTCTGAATCCTTATTTTGAATATCACACAGAGATGATAAACTGTTTCTTCCATTTGAAATTTTTCTCGTACTGCTATTTCAAATAAAATAAAAATATGAAAACTTTGTGAGTAGCAGCATAAACACTTGATTAAGTGTATTAACTGGTTTCAAAGTCATAAAAGAGCTTTCTTTGTCAGGAAAAAAGAAAGTAGTTGACGCTGCAGCAAAGGTAGAGTCATTTCTGTTAGCAGAATAATTCAGGAAGACAGGCGATTCAAATACAAATAAAAGTAATAACGAAATGAAAAAAATAAACAAGGAGGTATAAAACAAAATAAAAGAGATTCTAAAGGATTGGAAATATTCGAAAAGCAAAAATTAGTTATGAATATACAAAACTAAACGAACTTTGAGGTCATCTAACAAAGAGAAATGAAAGCCACCGTCGTCAAAAAATAAAATTGCTACTTTCATCAGAAAAAAAAATAAAGATACAAATAAAAGAAACAACCAGTTTCAGGAATGGGTTATCATCAACTACAAATAGAAAAGTAACAAATTAAGGAAAAATATCGATTTCGAAATTAAATTATAGTTAACTATATCAAAAAAGGATTGTAAAAAACTCACTTAGAACAATTATTAAGATACATAAATTTAATGGCGCCTAAGAAGATTAAAAGAAATCTGCTGTGTTTGGAAAATAAAATAGCTACTTTCATCAGAAAAGAAATTTAAAATATACAAATAAATAAAGCAAACAGTTTCAGAAAATAAAAGGTTTACTGTGAAACACAAAGAAAAACCGCGAAGCAAATAATGAAGTAAGAAAACTGGTTTCGTAAATAGTTAACTGCATCAAAGAAAGAAAAATAAATCAATAAGGAAACAACCGATAAAGGAAAAGAATGAAAAAACTATAACAGAAAAAAAGGAGTCATTTTAAATAAAAGAAACATTTAGTTTCAGTTAATGAAATAGCTAAATCAATTAGAAAACATTAAAATAAAACATAAAAGTATAACAAGAAAGAAAAATAGAACAGTAGCAAATAATGAAAACCTAAAGGGTATCAGTAACTGAATAAGCAAACAACTAAATAAAAAACATTGATATTCTGCTGTCCGAAATTTCATTAATAGTTTCCTAGTGATTATGCCATAGTCATTTATCTTGATGAAGAAGGGTCTCTTTTGCCTCTAAAACCGGTTGATACATTCATCAACTGTTTATGCTGTTACTACGTAAGTATTTTTATATATTCGGATTATTTAAGACTGTAGTTTGAGCTAATTTTTATAGTTTATATTTATACTTTTCAATGCTTTGTTTGACTTCAGAAAAAGTCTATTATTTTCTTACTGTGATATTATTGAACAGTGAGCGTAAAGGGCTGAAAATTTCAAAAATTCGAAATACACTAATCTATTTGTAAGTATATTTTGATATTCAAAATTATATATCAGCTCAAGCACCTATTAATTACTATGCTGAATTACTATATATTACTAATTACTATATATTTTTTTAAATGACTGAATGTGACTGATTTCAAATAAAAAATATATTAGTTGCTAAGCTTTACTTTCTGGTGACGCTTCGAAATGAAGTGTAAACTTTCAATTCCTTTAACAAGATTATGAATAATTTTTTATACATAAATAAAACTATTTTCTGTCAAGTCATAAAGTCATTCGATTTTATTCAACTACCAAGATGTTTTTAGGAGTTTTAAGTGAGAAGTAGTTCGTGTTTTAATGCCAAATAGAAAAACAGAAATCCCTCAGACGACTATTTGAAATTAAATCTTTCGAAATTAAACAAAATGAAAAAAAAGTTTGAAAGTTGAAAATGAAAAGTGTTAGATGCAAAGTAAGAAAAGACAGACAGTAAGCATTGTGGGAAAAAAAACCGAAATTGAACAGAATAAAATCGAGATAAAAACTGGAAATAGAGTTTCTGGAGAAGATATTTGAATCTGCAAATAAAAAAAAAATAATAAAACAGGCAAGAAAAAAGAACTCTTGTTCCATTGATTGATGGAGGGAAGTAGGTCTTTGATTGAAGCTTTGCATTTGAAGCGTGAAAGAAGAGATAATGAAAAAATTCCTTGTATACAATTAAGGAAAGAGAGAAGGAATACTGAAAATAAGCAAAAAAAGTCAAGAAATTATTTGTAAAGTAGAAAATAATGCTTTCGTGGAAAATATTGGTTCTTTCTAAACCCTTATTTCTTAGCGTTTAATTTTCTGCTCATTTTTCCATCTACACATAAGGCTGCGGACTTTTAGCTTACATGAAATATCTAATTATCATAACCACTTTCTTTTCTCTATTCACTTTTTTATTCTATAAACGAAAAGGTCTGTATTCAATAACGCTACTTGTTAATGAGTTCACAGATAAGATGGAAATTGTAAAATAAGATAATAGTAATGAAAAATGAATTACACATACAATTTATTGATTACATACATATTGGTTAAATACCAACAAAATATTCGATGGAAGTAAGTAAAAACAACAACTTTATCAAATAGTTATTGCTCATTGGTGGCAATCAAATTTGCAATCTATGTTTTGCAGAGTCCATTTCGACGATAATAAAATTGGCAATCTCCCCCTATTAGCTCAACAGTAGAGCGTCGGTTGGCTCGTTCGGAGATTCAGGGTTCGATTCCCGATTGGGGCAGCAATGATCTTTACAATGGCGTCCGAATGGCATCTAATCTGTACGTGTGTCAAAACAGATGTATCAGGGATATATATATATCTAAATCTGTGTTAAAAATCAATACTTTCTATTTTCCCCAGTAAATGTCGCTACTCCCTGCGAGCATGTTATTGCTGGGAAACGGTTTCTACAGGAATACTGTTGCGATAACGAGCAGCAGAGATAGATCGGTATGTAGCAGACATAGCTCGGTGTGTAGCAAGGATAGCTCGGTTACAACAGATCACATAATAGCTCACAACAATTTCGTAAACCTTTTGTAACAAATCGCACTTGGCTAAAAAAAATGCAATTTAAAACACACAATTTAAATCTTTGTATTAACTGTTGCAGAGTCCACTCCGAGGATAAGAGCTTGCTATTTCGGCCCAGTAGCTCAACGGTAGAGCACCGGCTGGCCAGTTCGGAGATCCAGGGTTCGATTCCCGGTTGAGACAGCACGGCTCTTTACAATGGCGTCCGAACACATCAACGTTGTAGGTTAGTGCAAAGATGTCTGAGGTCTGAAAGTGACTCTGGGGCGACTGGTGCGGATTCAGTGAACTCTGAATGATTGAGCACCGATTTTGATTTGAGAGGATGACGACTACGCGGGATACTAACCTGGGTAAAAAATAGTAGTAGCAGGAGACTAACCTGAGGTAAAAATAGCAGGAAATGGTCAGTCAGATGGTCAGTTGCCTGCCAATCTGACATTAGAAGGTGGAGAATACAGATTCCACTTCGACAATAAAAGCTTGCAATTTCGTACCAGTTGCTCAACGGTAGAGCGTTGGAGATCCAGGGTTCGATTCCCGTTTGGGGCAGAAAAGATTGTTACAGATTTTATAAAAAAAATTGCAGTAACTATTTCTTAGGATCTACTATAGATAGGCTTTAAATGATGACTGATATGGATTCAACATCGAATTTCAAAGGAGATAGGGGGTTTCAATCTAAGGATTTCCACTTTGGGTTCATTTTATTTCCTGTTCAACAATTTCCCCTTTCCTTGAAACATCGATTTTTTAAAATTGGCTATAAATAAAGCTCAGGTAGTAAATAAAATGGATTCAGCATCAAATTCTTTAGGAAATTGGGAGATTCACTAAATATTTTGACTTCAGGTTCCATTTTCATTTCTGCTTCAAAACTTGAAGCATCTATTTCTCAACTTTTGCTATACATTTAGCTTAGATAACGACTGATATATATCCCGAATTAATTCTGGAGAGGGTCGGATGACTAAGAATTTCCACATCCGGTTTTGGAGATGTCATTTTTCATTCAAAAATTTGCATTTTCCTTGCAACATCTATTTTTTAGTATAGGCTATAGAAATGGCTTACATGATAATTGATATGGATGCAGCATTAAATTTTGAAGGGGTGGGGGTTTACTAAAGATATTCACTTCCGGTTATTTTCCCATATTCGGTTCAAACATTTTGCTTGAAACATGTATTTATCAAGATTGGCTATAGATATAGCGTAGATGATGACTAATATGGATTCAACATTAAATTCTAGAGATACTCACAAAGGATTTTTCTTGTATTATCGTAAATAGGGTCCAGATTATGATGATATACAAATAAATTATATATTTTAATAGTTTGAACATTTTTTTTTCAGAAAAATTTAAAAGTATCTGCTCGAGCAAGTGTTTTTTTCATTTATCTTACTTTCACTCGAAATATCTTTGAAATTTTAAGAGATAGATATAAAGAGTAAGCCACAAAATATGTATTACGAAATCTGGTTTCTAGACCTATATTTAGTTTTGAATAAAGCTTTTATAGTTTTTGAGTCTTGTTAAGTTGAAGAAGATAGAAAATTTCACGGTTTTCAAGTTTGTAACGCTTATATCTCAAAAACTAGTCCTAGCTCTAAAAAAATAAGCAAGAATTTGTATTTCTTTGAAAGCTCTACAAGCGTGTATAATTAGATTTTTAGTTTTTGGAGTACATTAGTTATAATTTCGATATTTGAGTATTTTAGGCTGTATATTTAAAATATCGCGATTGTTTCAGCTCAATAAGTTTACTCTTTGGTGAAATATGGACGCACAAGCACGAGATATTTTATTTTGTCTAAAAGAAATTATAGGATGTTAAATGAACTTGGATATTCTGAAGATATTTAATGATGGGTGAGGTTTGAAATGGAAATATACGTATTCAAGGACGTATTTATACGTCGCCAGACAAAGTTTATAGATTAACTGGAATGTAAAATCTCGTCAGATATATTGTAAAAGTTTAATTTATATACCGCCAAGTCAGTTAGTAACATAATTTGATATTTTATCGTGAAGTCTGTGGTCGGAGAATCCAGATGAAATCAGGGAAGAAATTAAAAATGTTAGCTAGCTATAATAAGTTAAAGAGCCATTTTCAGCGCTTAAAAGGCCTATCAACAACAACAATAAAAATCTGGTGACTTTCCTTATATAATGCATTGAATTTACTACTTTTACAGTAAAAAAGTAGGTTATTCTTATAGGAGATACTTATATTCTTTTCAAGATATTGAATTTTCGTCAATGAGTTGTCATTTTCATTGATTTAACGTCATTTTTATCCATCTGGCGAAATTTTCGTTAATTTGGCAGCATTTAAAAAAGTCGCCAAATTGGCGACATTCCGCCAAATTCGTCGCCAAAATCTCGCCAAGCGTTATGGATAGAGAAATAAGTTATTCTTATAGCAGATAAATGACTATTGGTGTTCAAATACAAAAGTATGACTCAGAGTTTCTTTTTCATGAATGGAACGAGCTAGATCCACGAGAATGGTGTCACCCAATTTATCGCATGATATTACATATGAAAAGTGAACATGTTTCTCAATAGGAATTTTTTTTTATTTTATATGACTTTTTGATAATTTTTTGAAAAATGTACAACTCATTCTCAACAGTTAATATTTTTATTTTATTTTATGGAATTTTTTGATAAATTTAGTTGAAAAATATGCAATATCTCGAGAACGGTACATGCTAGCGTTCTAAAATTTATGTCAATAATTTCTTAAGGAAAAAATTACATAAGAAATGTCTATTTGTGTAACTTAAAGGTTTTGATTTTTTGATGATTTTTTCAAAATTTCATTCGAAAATTTAGGGGGTGTTTGAACATTTGATTGTATTTAAAAACAATAGGCTTCCAGTATTCACGGAATTCAATTTCTGTTCCAAATTTTATTCGAATCGCCTCAAAAATGTCCGATTCGTGATCAGGGATGCTTAAAACGTGCTCTCTTGTCGAAAACCCGAATTCGAATTTTCGACCCCGTCACAATACTTTCCTTATACATTATACTATGTATATAAGGAAAGTAAAAATGAATCTTAAAAAATCGAATAAACTTCTTGAGCTTTACTGGAGTTTTATTTTACAAATGAATTTTTATTTTACAATTATTCATGAGTTATTCACGAGGAGTGTTATTCATGCAAAACCATTTCGGCTCCGCCACCGCCGACTTTTTTCTTAACGTGTTGAAACTGCAGTCAATGTATTTATTCAATTGTAGAATATTCTTAAGAACGGATTACACGCAGTTTCCGGGTCCTCTCCTAAATAAGTGCCTGCTACTCAAATAATAAATACCACTCGGCTTCCAAGCCACCAAAATAGCTTCAATCTGAATCACCCTTTGGTTTGATTTGGTTAGAAGGAATAAAAAGTCAAATTTTAACATTCAACGGGGTGCAATAATGGCTAAAGAACTTGCTGCACTTGTCTGGGAGTAGCGTTTAGGGGTTTCAAAAAATGTTTCTTGATCAATAGAATGATGCTCATTTAACATGTTACAAAAGTTATGTTTTGGTTTCTTTTCTATTCATGCATTATTTGTATTGTAATGCATTAAATGTATTATTTGGTTTTTAATTGGTTTTTGTTCTACTGTATAGTGTTTTTCCTTTATTTGTTCTGCTTATTTTGCTCCGCTTTATAATGTATAAATTGTTTTTGGCTTTTATATTGTTTAAATTGTTTTCTTGTTTTGTCTTACTTTTTGCTGTTCTTGCTTTATTGACTGAAATAAGGAATATTATATTCAATTATAAGTTACAAAAAATTAATAAATATTTCCCGGCCGTCTAATTGCTACTCTAAACTTTTGGGTGAGTCCAGCAGCCTGTGTATACGTGTAATCCAAATCACCGCAGAATGCGAAATCCTTAGTTGAAGCGTATAGAACACTAATAGAATACATTAAAATTTTCAGAATTAATAAAATACATTAAAACTTTTAGCATTTAAAGCGAGAAATGTTGATAAAACCTTTCTGTAAATTTATCGATTCTAGAATTTACTTAATCTAAAACAGTACAAATGCATCGTAAGCAAAAAATAAACATGTATCATCGGTGAAGCTTATTGAAACACGATTCCAAATGTAAAAAAAAACAAGAAAGATCAATCATGCTTAAAGCATTGATCATGAAACACTTTCCAACTTCAATGCAATTTTATTTAAACATGTCTAAAATGCAATACATTCCTCGGTAATATTTTAAAACTTATCACAATACTACATTAATTTATTATATTTGAAAACTTAAACCTTCATCCAAAAAAATGAACTTCATTTAAATGACGGCATTGAAATATAAATTGCCTGGTTTGAACATCTCTAAAATGCGATACATTCCTCAGTAATAATTTTAGAATTATCATAATACTACGATAATTTATTATATTTGAAAACTTCATCGAAAACAACTGAAATTCATTCAAATGACGTCATAGAAAAAATAACACGCCTGACTCTCTCTATAAAAGCAGCATTTCATTCATAAATAATTTCCCATTCATGTCATTCATCACAATACTATAATAATTTATTTTATTCAAAAATTAAGACTATGGAGCTACAAGTAATTAAACTCTATGCGTAAAACTTTATCGAAAAAAGTCGTCCTTCTCTTTGTAAAATCAATGAATATTTCATTCATATCAGCTATGCAGACTCCATGAACTAAATGATTTTGTGTTAAAGAAATACAGCAATTCTAATACAACTCATTCTACGTATTTTGCTGTTTACATTTTACATAGGTGAAAAATAGGCTTCGTTGTAGAGATAATCAAATTTGGATGAGCATTTAAACTCAAATATATTGTAATTGCGTTGTTTCAGTATGTAGATGCACAGAATTTAGGCAAAAATAAAGTGGTTTTAGCACGGATACAACACTCAATATGAATTAAAAAGAACTTTAAAAATCACGATTTTGAGACAAGATGGATGCCATATATCATTTTGAAGTGGGTCACGTGATCTTTTCATATCATGGTCACGTGATCGCTTCACATAAAAGGTGTTATTATTATTTTAATTTTTATTTAAAAAACTAATGAATATATTTCGCTGAATTTTTTTTTATATATTTTATGGAGCAATTTGAATATTACCAAAAATTTTCGAAGCAATTTGCGAATTTTAAATCTGCTTAAAAAATGTTTGAAAAATTAGGTCCCGTAGGGCTCACTGTATTTCATTTTTTCAACCCGGGTTCAATCCAAAACTACTTGGGTGATATTATTCATTTATATTCCCATAGGTTCTACAGACCGTCTGAACAACATGCTAAAATTTCATTTTGATTAAGTAATTTTTACGGAAGTTATCGTGCTAACGGACAGACAGACAGACAGACAGAATGAACAAAGTCATAAACACTTTTCAACTTTGTTGTAAAGTGTTAAAAAAAATAGCATTCTACAAAGCAATTTTGTAAAAAATAGCATCTTCAAGTTCCAATCAAAAATAAGATAGAAACTTACTCAAAATTATTAAATTTTTATTAAGCTCATCTTTTTACTCCCTTAAAACATGATTAAAAGATGCATTATACTGTGATAAAGGTAGGCATTCAGCTATCTTAGAGAGTGAAGAAATACAGTTACTCTGTAGGAAGCACTCATTTTCTTATTAAATAAAGGTTTTAATAAGATAAAATTCTCCGGTCTATATTTGTAACTCGTGGACTGAACTGGATTTTCTTTATTTTGTCTATTCTTTTTATTCTTTTTATGCACAAGAGCGATACTTTAACGGGTACTTTAGGTACAAGCAAGCGAACACGGTGCTGATCCGGGATTCCTGGGATTCAAAACCGGATCCTGTAGACTTGAAGGCCAGTAGAGGAACTTTTCAGCCACATATGGGTCTTTCGGTTTGCAAAAATTCCTTACGAGATATATTTTTTATATGATTGCGATTTTACGCAATCTTTTATTAAAAGGTTTGTCTCGAAAAACTTTGTCTGTCCTGTCTCAAAAATTAAATTTTCTTAACGTATTCTTTTCTGTAGAGAAATCTTAAGGAATTTATTTACAAGTGTATTTTCAGTTAAATAAAATAAAACCCAAATGGTTTGAATTAATTTCACCCAATAAAGTTCCTAAAAATTATTTATGAAATTAAAGCATGGTTACTCTCAGAAAGAAAAAAAAATACATTTGCTAAAATTTAAAAAGTGAAAACCCTCGATGATTTGTTCCATCACGATCCGCAGATGAGGCACAAGATGACATCTAACATAAAAATTTTAATTTTGCTTCGTTCTAGGAATAACGTCATTTTCTATGAAAGCTGCGTCATAAATTATTAATTGCAACTCACCTAAGTGGTTTGCCCTGCGCTTAAAATATGTATCTCTTTGCAGGGACATGTTCTTTTGAAGTTTCGCGATTTAAGCATTAACATTTTTTTCTTTTTTTTTATAAAAATGTCAAGTGAAATGTATTTCTGAAGAGTGCAATTTAAATAAAAATTTAAAATACATTAAAAGCTTTCAGATTTCGAATTCGCTCGCAGGTCTTTATAGACCTATTTTGTTTATTAAATGTTAAGTCATTATATATTTTTTTATGTTCATAAATGTTATGCATCGAGTTGCTGTCTAATGCACAAGAATTAGCAACCCATTGAATTTGCGCGTTGCCACGTTGTTGTGTGTTGTACTATGGTGATAACTTTGAATACAATTATACGCATGTGCGGATTATATATTGTTGCGACGTATTCTCTCAAATCCTGGGTGAACTCTGAGGATGCAAAAATATATCCAAATTTCTGGATAACTAACGCTTTTATTTTAAACCACCCACCGTAAACAGGAATAATATACAGTTAATAACACTATAACTATCTTGTAAGATCACAAAATAACTTATAGGTACAATAAAATAGTAAATAAATGCTCAACAAATTCACAAAACATCAGATTCTGTTCTCAAAATACTATATTTTACAATTCATTTTGGTGCGTATTGAGTCCATTCTGCAACAATTGAGGAATGCCTGGCAGAATGTATCACAGAATGACATTAGAAAACTTTATCACTCCTTACCTAGACGTATACAAGCATGTATTGCCGCCAAGGGGTTTCACCAATGACTGATATGAAAATTCAATATGCAATTGCTAACCATTGATGGCTCCTTAGGCCTTGATTTTGTAATCATTTCATTACCTGTGTATGAGCTGTGCACATATTTAATTCCAATAGAAACAGTCACTTTCTTCACGGTGCTTCGTTTTTTTTGCAAAAGAGGGTATACATGTTCAGTGGTTAGATGTGTGTATATAAACGTGTATATTTTTACTTCTTGACTCACTGTAATCCTGTTACCCGCAAACCGGTTGTACCTATAACTAACAATTTCTCTCTTTCTAACCTAGGTAATCTTTCCCATATATCTGTGTGTCTTCGGTGATTTTTCTCCCGTCTATTGCTCCATGCTCTCGGTTGACTGGAAGGTAGACGTACAGCCGCGACTTTTTATTAGTAAACCTCAATGAGGTTATTTTGTGGCGACTGTATGATATTAAATGAGGATTTTTTATTTGGCCCCAAAACGGTTTTGGCACGAAAGCAGTACGTCTCTTTAAAGAATGAAGTAAAAATCAATCTGTACTTTTAATTCTAAGTTAGAAATCGTTCAAATCTAATAATTAGACAAATTAAAAAGTCACGTAATAAAACTAAGAAAGTTCCCAATTCATGAATCTACACTGCTAAAAAAAATCCAGACGTAATTCATTTAAAATCCGAAAGTAATTAAATTCTAAATGAATTCAATATCGGCTATCCAGCTTCCAATTACTTTTCCGTAAATGCAGTTTACTTAACTCTTTCCTTTTCCCTCAGTTCGTTTGCTGTAATTAAAAATCATTTTGAGAGTTTACATTAAGAGATTTAAAAAAAAGGATAAATATAATTTAATTACAAGCCTAAAAAATCATGTTTTTTACGGTTGAAAATTATGACTGTGGAAACACGTTAGTGCATTAAAAAAATCCTAAACTTATCTATTTAAATAAAGATATTCTAAATATTTATTATTTTATGTAAAATGCTTGCAAATAGTTGTAAGCATTATATTTAAAGGTAAATATGTAATATACACTATTTTTTTAATTTAAATTTCAATTAGAATTGCATTGAGATTTAAAGATAAAATGTCTAAAATGCATAAACATTTTTTTATAAATTTAGAATTTTATTTTTGTGTGTATTTGTATACATTTAAACTTTCTACATTCTTTCAGCCCGAAATTTTGCCGTTCCCAATTTCTGGCATTTGTGGTAGTGCAACGAGTGGTGTGGATTTTTACAATTAACCCTTCTAATTTTGACTTAACATTTTCTTCGAATATATATATATATATATATATATATATATATATATATATACTAATGTCCGTCGGTCTTTATGCCAGACGACCAGCAGTTTGCATCTCCCTGACGTCTGCACAGAAGCGCATGCGTTTACAGTGGAGTTTGGAACATCGGCAGTAGAGTGGACAGCAGTAGGGCAATGTCATGCTCAGTGACGTGTCCAGGTTTAGCCTGCCAACTGACTCTTGTTGTACCATGATCTGGAGAGAACGTGGAACGCGTTTTCACACGGGAAACATCACGGAAAGACATCGTTTTCCGTTTGGGGGAGTCATAGTCTGGGCAGGCATCATGTTGGACGGTCACACAGACATCCATATCTTTGACACGGGATCGATTACTGGTCAAAGATACAGAGAGCAAGTTCTTGAGCTTACCTTTTGATTGTTTCGAGATGCTGTTGGTCATGATTTCATATTCTTGGATGATAACGCGACTCCTCTCCGTGCAGAGTTGGTCGATGACTTCCTTCAAACTAAAGATATCCAGCACATGTAGTGGCCTGTCAACTCTCCTGATCTGAATCCATTAAAGTATGTGTTTGATATGCTCGGGAGACATCTTTCAGCCCTCCGCTACCCACCAAGCTCCGATTCAGGATTAAAAATTGCTCTCCGTGAGGCTTGGAACTCTTTGAGCACACAACTCATCCAAACCCTCATCGAAAGTATTGGAAATCGTTGTGCAACATGCGTGGCTATCCGAGGTTCCCACACACCGTAGTAAACTGCAGCACCACATTGTTTTAATCATTCTGTTTCACTGAGGCTGACACTCTTATTGTGACTCTTTTTCTTTCAACCCTTTTCTTCAACGCAGAAATGCATCATAGGCAAATAATATCTGCCTCTTATCTGTAATGGATCTTTGGCATGGATGAAAAACATTTTGAACAAGCTTTGTAATTTTTGTGTAAAGTTATTATTTCTACACAGTGTAGATACTTTTGTACTAATAAATAGCAATATTATTGATTTATGTAATCAATGTTTTGTTTCGTAGTTTGTGTATGACCCCTGAAACGCGATCTGTCGACACGATTTTTCCCCTCTGAGAACCCATATCGATGCATCGAAAAGTGGTTTAAGTCAGCATTTTTGTCTCATATCTCTGGGACTTTTTATGATATGTAAAATGCTGAAATTTTGTACATCACCTTATTAGTGTATGGGTCACATTTTACTCATTGGAAATGTTTTTGTAAGGAGCCGTATAAAAAATTAAATTTTGCATTCCTTAAAATTTAATTCCCTTGAAAATTTTAATCGATTTCATAAAATTCTGTATCTTTTTTGCGCAACTTTGTAATTTATTATATATGTCTAAGATCAATATTTAAGGAATAAAAGCCGAGGTCAATGTTTTGGGACACCCTGTATATATATATATATATATATATGTGTGTGTGTGTGTGTGTGTGTATGTGTGTGTGTGTGTGTGTGTAATAGTTACAGAAATCATGCAGAGATAATCCAGGGGAAAGAGACATTGAGGTACAAAAATCTATTTTATCAGGTGACACTCTTAAACGCAATTTGTTACACTGGACCGAGCTTTCCGTTGGCGTCCATCTCTTAAGAGATCTCAGAGCCGTCTGCATAGGTTCACATAAGTTACAGTTATGTCGAAGGGGAGGAATTTGTGACGACATTGGACACATGCTGTCTTCGCGTTTCTTATGCTTCGAAATTGGGATATTATATATATCGTTCTCGTGATATATATAATTCCGGATCTAAAGCAAAGTAAATATATTAAATATTATGAAAAGATCGGTTGTAAATACCATTGTTATATACATATGTAATACTGTATATGCGTACTGTATTAGTGCATATACTTCAGAATTCTGGTTATCCGTATGTCGGTTTAACCGAAAAAGTCTTCATTTTACTTTTTATTTTTTTTATTTTACGTATTGATTTAAATCATGCTTCATTATTTTACCTATACTTATTTTTGTGTTCAATATTTTTAATATTGAAAATAGTGTTGGAAGTCCATTGATGATAATAACCGATTGGCGTAAATATGAGATATATCAATATGGGATACAGTAGTGACTTTAATAAAATATGCGAGATATAGTACATAGTAAAGAAATAGCCAAAGGTCGCTCCGGTTCCGTGCTTTTCCAATAACCGGGACACTACTGTACTATGAATCAGAAATTAATTTACATTATTTTAGGAGTTATCACGAACCGTTTTAGAGAAATTAGAAATTTTTTACATTTAATGCGTGACATTTCTCGAAAGACTCATAAGGGATTTCCATGAAATTTGATTTATATTAATCCATAACAACGGTACGCTTATCATTTTCAGCGTGATTGCGACTTCTATGATTTTTGTTGTTGCCCTTGAATTTAGAATTATATTCATTTTTTGGAAACTCCTCTACATTAAAAACTGCATGACTGTTTGTCCACAGTTCTAATCCAATCCGGTTCCAAATCTGTTATAAAAACTAGCAACTCAACCTCAGGCAAAAATAGTGAAGACACCCTATTATTGTACGCGACTTGCCCATGCAAATGAAAGGCATCCTGTTATCAAAGGAGATGAAAAGAACAAAATATATCTTTTTCCAAATTCTTAAAATGTACTTCTTTCTAAATTCTTTTTCTTTTTTTCTTTTTGAGACCTACTATTTCAGTTTTTGTGAGTTTGAGCAGTACTAATAAGCTTACTTCTCCGTGACTAAATTCATTTAGGAGGTTTTGTTTACACCTCCATAGGGGAGATGATCACACACGCTCTCTGTAGAATCCAACACAAAAACAGCGGAAAATGCCGGAAGATGTAACTCCCGTGTTACAAAGGGAAGCTAATTAAAAAGGGCATGTGCGCATAATCAATAACAAAGTTATTTATTTCCTTTTTTGCGAAGAAAGATTTTTTTTTCCTAAGGGGGGAAAGAACATAAAAATCCTTTTGTTTGTAAAAGTGCCATTAGGGTTGACTGATTCCGGTCGGTGCAGACTTTGCTTTGAGCATTTTTTTTTTTGTGTGTGTTTGAAGATAAAACCAACCGATTGCTGTTCTTCGTTCTGAATGAAACATCTCCATTGAAGTCAAAAACACTTAAAAAAAAGAATAAAACTTTTCTCGAACGTAGCGGATACACTGATTGAGTGTTTTTTTCTCCGCTTGGGTTCGTGGAAAATTTTTAAGAAAGACAGGTGATTTTATTTAGACTCAACGTGGGGAAATGTTCTGCCTGATAGCAGAGAGAACTTTTAGACGTAAGAGCTCAATATTATCAAATTCTCGTATCATCGATAGAATTCAAGAGTAGATAAGAAAGGGGCGTTCTGCGGCAAAGGAGGTATGCGAGGTATGAGGTATGAGGTAGGGCCGCCATCTTGGATTTTCGTGATCCTGGACGGGGGTGTAAAAGGGGGGAAACTGAAAAAAAGTGGGGGTAAAAATTTTGGAGAAACTTTTTGTCGGGTGGCAACGATGTCGTAGTCTTGTACGAGGGGTTGAGGGGGAAATAAATTTTTTGGAACGAGATTTTTTCTAAGTATGGAAGAAACTTTTTTCTGGATGGCAACAGCTGCGAAGGAGGTATGAAACCATCAGCGCCCCCTAGCGGCAGAAAGGAGAATTAAAACTGGGAATTTTTCTGATAGTTGGGATTTTTTTCTTTTTTCTAAATGAATTAAAGGTGTTAATGAGGATAATTAAATAAAGTGATTAAGTATATAAAGGCCATTGTTATCCATCCGCATGCTAGAAGCGTGCCAAGGACATGTTAAGGGTATACCAGCGGTATACCAAAGGGATATGCTGAAGACATGCTAAGGTCCTACAATACCCCTCCCCTATATCGCGGTTACGAATACTTAACTGCGAGAATCTTGTATAATGAAGGGAAATAACATTTCGGGAAATAGTATATCTGTACTTACTTGAATTTTACACGTTTGTAATTTTTTTTCAAAAAATGTGGTAATGGGAAAAATTAACATTTTGTTAAAATGTTCCAAAACCGTAAAAAAGTAACAAAAAATGTGGTAATGGGCAAAATTAACATTTTGCGTCTTTTTTTTGAAAATGTTAATTTCTCTATGGGAATTAACATGGGTTTTCACACTTTTGTCATTTTTTTTTCAAAAAATGTGGTAATGGGAAAAATTAACTTTTTGCACAAAATGTCTCAAAAACGTAAAAAAGTAACAAAAAATGTGGTAATGGGCAAAATTAACATTTTGCGATTTTTTTTCAAAATGCCAATTTCTCTATGGGAATTAACATGGGTTTTCGCACTTTTGTAATTTTTTTACAAAAAAATGTGTGTTTTTACAAAAATGTCACTAAAAATGTGGTAATGGGCAAAATTAACATTTCGCACAAAATGTTGCAAAAACGTCAAAAAACAACAAAAATGTATGTTTTTTACAAAAATGTGATAAAAAAGCGTGTTTTCAAAGTAGCAGAATCGCGTGAATCGGGTGTATGGGAATCGCATGAATCGGGTATATAGGAGGGGTGTGTTTCCCCAACCATTTCGATCTTGGGGGGTTTAAAAAATTTTAAAAATAAATATTTTTAATAAATATTCCCAAAAATAAATATTTTTAATAAATATGGGGGTATCTTTGAATCTTAACATGTTTTAAAGAATCGTGAAAGTGTATACTACAATAGGGGGTTTCTTCATACCAACATAGTTTAATACGTGTGTTATTTTACAAGTGTGTACTACCATAGGAGTTTCTTTATACCAACATGGTTTAATATGGGTGTTATTTTATGCATGTGTATACTACCGTAGGAGTTTCTTTAAACCAACATAGTTTAATACGTGTGTTATTTTATACGTGTGTGAGGGTATCTTTAAATCCCATCATGTTTTAAAAATAAATGTTTTAAAAACCGCACGACAGACCCGAAGGCTTAGTGTAGCAAAGTGTGTGGTTAGTTAGTGTAATGTATGTAAGTGAATTATTTTAATTTTTAATTGTGGTCCCACCTTCACCCGCCAATTTAAACTGGATAAAAACAACAAGTGTTTAATATCTAATGTAAATCGACGCCACAATTTAACTGTGATTCTCAAATGAATACCGCATAATGCATTAAATCACGATGACAGATCTACCCCTCCCCACCTCGCGTGAATGTGGATAGTTACATCGTATGGCCAGTGCGGGAAAGATGAGGATACTGCTAACAGAGCGTGGTTTTGTATCTGGATATAACTTTAGGCAATATCCCGCGTTGGGCTGGGTCGACTGAACCGCTCTCGCTGCTATTGTTAACATCTGTGGTGGGGGACAGTTTTTCCGGACTGATAGAATGCTTGTGTTGGACCATCACGAAATGCTATTCTCAGCTGGGAGAGGCTCTTTTAAAGAAGTTCTTATTAAATTTTAACATGTTTTAAAAAGAATCTTTCATTCATTAGTGTTATGAATCACGCAAGTTAATTAAAGGATGTTAATTAAATTAATTGATTAAGTATTAAATGTCTGTATACCAGGAGCATGTCAAAGACATGTCAAGGGGTATGTCAAAGCGTACCAAGGGTGTGCCAAAGGAGTATGCTGAAGGCATGCCAAGACCATCGTTCCTACACTATCCCTCCACTATATCGGGGTTACGAAGTGAACTGCGAGAATCTTGTAGGGTGGGATACTTGAAAATATCGTATGATGAGGGGTATGCCAAGAGGATCGAACATGAATTTTAAGAATGTGCCGCTTTTTGCGTTTTTTTCACAAAAAGTTTTCAAAACGTTAAAAAAACAACAAAAATGTGTGTTTTTTCAACAAGTTGAAGTTTTGGAGTTGTCGGATTTCTCTATGGGAATTAACATGGGTTTTCACACTTTTGCGAATTTTTTAGAAAAAAAATGTGGTTTTTTGCAAAAATGCGGCCAAAAATGTGTTTTTTGCAAAACGCGGAATCGGCCGATTTTTTTCAAACTGTCGGATATCTCTATGGGAATTAACATAGGTTTTCACACTTTTGCAATTTTTTGAAAGAAAATGTGCGTTTTTGCAAAAATGCGGCCAAAGAAGCGTGTTTTTAGAGTAGCAGAATTTCGGGAATCTCGGGAATTTCGGGAATCTCGGGAATCTCGGGAATCTCGAGAATCTCGAGAATCTCGGGAATTGGGTGTATGGGAGGGGGTGTGTTTCCCCAACCATTACGGTCTTAGAGTTTAAAAAATAAATATTTTCAATAATCATGAAAGTGTGCTTATGCCCAAAATACTTGAGTGTTATGAATCTCACAAGTTAATGAAAGGATGATAATTAAATAAAGTCTTAGAGTTTAAATAATAGCAGATACCAATGGCTGTATGCATATGTTTTTACAAGTGTACTACTACTACCATAGGGGGTTTCTTTAAACCAACATGTTTTAATACGTGCGTTATTCTAAGAGGGAGAAACACCTAATACGGTGATACATATGACACACGCGCTCAGCACAAATCGATGGAAATAAATGGTGAGATAGTTTTTAAAGACGAGACTTTTAAATTTTTTTCGATAAATAAGGTATTTGAGGTTATTTAACGTGTGAATGAACGATACATACCAATAAAATGAGGAACTAGGCTAAGTTTACAAGTATGGGACTTTAAAGTTTTGATGTTTTAGGGGTAGAACTTGAATTTATAATTAAACATGATTTATACTAACTACTGCAAAGGGAGAAATGCATAGCGAAAGGGGTTATGTGTGTATATATATATATATATATATATATATATATATATAATACATATAACCAACACCCACCGGTGGAATGCAGATCAAAGATAGCATTTTTAGGAGAAGACATGAGATTCTTAAGTAAATGGAGTATTTAGAGGCATTTAAAGAGATATAAACATATGTTAAGGTAACATCCATAATACACACAACTAATATAGGACAGCGAAAGGAAAACTTTAGTATTGTTTAGAGACCGAACTTAAAATTTTTAAGTAAATGTAGGTGTTTGGAAAATTTTTAATGAACTATATGCGATACACATGTCTCCGATCACAGTGGTGGAAAAGTGATACCGGAACAGTTTTTAAAGATGTGACTTTAACTTTTTTTCAATTAAGTGTAGAATCTACTAAATATTAGAGGGTGCTAGCACCTACCGAGGGTTTTATGTATAATACACATAAGCAGCATATAACATTAGGAAGGGGATATTACAAAAATTTTTAAAGATAGGACTTTACATTTTGGAACTAAATGAGATATCAAGAAACATTTAAAGGGGATGAAAACATCTAATGAGGCGGAATGGGGGTGTACTTACCCAAGATACCCAGCACTGAAATTATTCACTAAGATAAAAATTTTTTTTTTTTTTTTTTTAAAGACTTTAGAAATTTCACATAAAAGGCAATTTATACTAGTTTTTAAAGAAATGAAAACGCCTAGCGAGATGACTTAGAATGAATACAACGCCGATATATATAACAGTGAAAATAAAACTTAAATATTGTTTAAAGACTGCACTTCAAATTTTAAAGTAAATGTACATACCCAGAAACTTTTAATGGACTAGTATAATACACATACTCGATATAACAGTTAAATGACGAACTAAGAATAATTTATAAGTATGTAACTTTGGATTTTTTTAGTTAAATAGGGATTTCAGCTAATTTTTAGAGGGATAGAAAGGTATACTAAAGGGTGTACAACAAATTTTTAGAAGGGACTTGGGGAATTTGCTAGCTAAATAAGGATTTACACTACTTTTTAAAGGGATATAAAGACATACTAAAGGGTATACAGCAAATTTTTAGAGGGGACTTTGAGAATTTTTTAGCTAAATAGGGATTTCTACTAACTTTTAAGGAATAGTAACACGTACTGAAGAGTATAGAGCGTAATCATTACTAACACCTAGTGCTAAAATGAGGAATTAGAGTAATATTTTGGGGATGGGACTTTAGATTTTTAAGTAAATGTTATGTTTAAAAACTTTTAAAGTAGCGTAAATACCTACTAAGATGACATATGCGATACACATAGCCAATACATAGTTATTAAATAGGGAAAAGCTAAGATGGCTTTTTAGAATAACACCTAAAATTTTTTCTAACTAAGAGCAATATATCAACACTTAAAGCGGACGAATACGAAGATTCAGACGGCATGTGTGATACACATCGCGGGCACATAATAGTTAAATCTTAATTTAAGTAAGTTTTTAAGGATAGAACTCTGAATTTTTTGGGTAAATGAGATGTTTAAGAACATTTAAAGAGTCAAAAACACCTAATAAGGCGGTATGAGATGATTTCATCATCATCAGATAACAGCGAAATGGGGATACTACAAATATTTTAAAGGGGAATCCTTAAAATTTCTAAGTAAATAACCTTTAAAGGGGTGAAAAATATATAGTGAAGTTGTGTAGATAATACAGATCATCGACATTCTAAAACAGACAAGACATGTCTATACAAGATAAAAAAATGTTGTACGTTAATATAAACATACATTATTCTATGTAGCAATGTAATACATACCCCAAGATTTATATAAAGTAATTGCGAATACATTATACCAATCCCATCAGAAATCAGCTAAAATAATAAAATTACCAAGCTGAATAATATATCTAGGTACTAAAACCCCAACAAACTACATTAAATTGATAAAAATCTTAACTAAATAAAATAATAAAGCTGTAACATACTATAAAAATACTAAGTTTAATAAAATAATAGAATAAAATCATATTAAAGCAAGTACTTACATGTTCAATCCGACTCAAAATGCTACATTAGGTGTAGGCCGATGAATAATGACAGATATAACATCTCCAGCTTTACCAACTTAAACCGACATATTCCCAGAGCAACTTGAAACGCGTCTTGACAGCACGAAATCCACAGCAGAAGTGATAAAATCGATACTTCAACGACACCCCCTACACGACAAGGTCACATCAAGGTCATATCATGGTTACAGTTAAACTATGGTATAAAATAGAATCACATGTTAAAAAATAATAGATTTTAGTAAAATAATTAAAGAAAATCCCTCTGTGATTATGAATGACCTGTCTATATTTACCGTGTGTGTGTGTGTGTGTGTGTGTGTGTGTACGTGTGTGTGTGTGTGTGTGTGTGTGTGTGTGTGTGTGTGCGCGTGTGTGTGTGTGCGTGTGTGTGTGTGTGTGTGTGTGTGTGTGTGTGTATGTGTGTGTGTGTGTGTGTGTGTGTGTGTGTGTGTGTGTGTGTGTGTGTAATTATACCTTAAAAAGCTATATATCTGTAGTATCCCAACGGATACTAATATTTGTTTTTCAAACTTAGAAAAACTTTATTTCAGTTGCACTTATTTTAAGTGTAATTAAAAAAAAAGTTTTAACTAAATGTGTAAGACAAATATTAGTATCCGTTGGGATACTACAGATATATAGCTTTTTAAGGTATAATTACACACACACACACACACACACACACACACACACGGTAAATATAGACAGGTCATTCATAATCACAGAGGGATTTTCTTTAATTATTTTACTAAAATCTATTATTTTTTAACATGTGATTCTATTTTATACCATAGTTTAACTGTAACCATGATATGACCTTGATGTGACCTTGTCGTGTAGGGGGTGTCGTTGAAGTATCGATTTTATCACTTCTGCTGTGGATTTCGTGCTGTCAAGACGCGTTTCAAGTTGCTCTGGGAATATGTCGGTTTAAGTTGGTAAAGCTGGAGATGTTATATCTGTCATTATTCATCGGCCTACACCTAATGTAGCATTTTGAGTCGGATTGAACATGTAAGTACTTGCTTTAATATGATTTTATTCTATTATTTTATTAAACTTAGTATTTTTATAGTATGTTACAGCTTTATTATTTTATTTAGTTAAGATTTTTATCAATTTAATGTAGTTTGTTGGGGTTTTAGTACCTAGATATATTATTCAGCTTGGTAATTTTATTATTTTAGCTGATTTCTGATGGGATTGGTATAATGTATTCGCAATTACTTTATATAAATCTTGGGGTATGTATTACATTGCTACATAGAATAATGTATGTTTATATTAACGTACAACATTTTTTTATCTTGTATAGACATGTCTTGTCTGTTTTAGAATGTCGATGATCTGTATTATCTACACAACTTCACTATATATTTTTCACCCCTTTAAAGGTTATTTACTTAGAAATTTTAAGGATTCCCCTTTAAAATATTTGTAGTATCCCCATTTCGCTGTTATCTGATGATGATGAAATCATCTCATACCGCCTTATTAGGTGTTTTTGACTCTTTAAATGTTCTTAAACATCTCATTTACCCAAAAAATTCAGAGTTCTATCCTTAAAAACTTACTTAAATTAAGATTTAACTATTATGTGCCCGCGATGTGTATCACACATGCCGTCTGAATCTTCGTATTCGTCCGCTTTAAGTGTTGATATATTGCTCTTAGTTAGAAAAAATTTTAGGTGTTATTCTAAAAAGCCATCTTAGCTTTTCCCTATTTAATAACTATGTATTGGCTATGTGTATCGCATATGTCATCTTAGTAGGTATTTACGCTACTTTAAAAGTTTTTAAACATAACATTTACTTAAAAATCTAAAGTCCCATCCCCAAAATATTACTCTAATTCCTCATTTTAGCACTAGGTGTTAGTAATGATTACGCTCTATACTCTTCAGTACGTGTTACTATTCCTTAAAAGTTAGTAGAAATCCCTATTTAGCTAAAAAATTCTCAAAGTCCCCTCTAAAAATTTGCTGTATACCCTTTAGTATGTCTTTATATCCCTTTAAAAAGTAGTGTAAATCCTTATTTAGCTAGCAAATTCCCCAAGTCCCTTCTAAAAATTTGTTGTACACCCTTTAGTATACCTTTCTATCCCTCTAAAAATTAGCTGAAATCCCTATTTAACTAAAAAAATCCAAAGTTACATACTTATAAATTATTCTTAGTTCGTCATTTAACTGTTATATCGAGTATGTGTATTATACTAGTCCATTAAAAGTTTCTGGGTATGTACATTTACTTTAAAATTTGAAGTGCAGTCTTTAAACAATATTTAAGTTTTATTTTCACTGTTATATATATCGGCGTTGTATTCATTCTAAGTCATCTCGCTAGGCGTTTTCATTTCTTTAAAAACTAGTATAAATTGCCTTTTATGTGAAATTTCTAAAGTCTTTAAAAAAAAAAAAAAAAAAAATTTTTATCTTAGTGAATAATTTCAGTGCTGGGTATCTTGGGTAAGTACACCCCCATTCCGCCTCATTAGATGTTTTCATCCCCTTTAAATGTTTCTTGATATCTCATTTAGTTCCAAAATGTAAAGTCCTATCTTTAAAAATTTTTGTAATATCCCCTTCCTAATGTTATATGCTGCTTATGTGTATTATACATAAAACCCTCGGTAGGTGCTAGCACCCTCTAATATTTAGTAGATTCTACACTTAATTGAAAAAAAGTTAAAGTCACATCTTTAAAAACTGTTCCGGTATCACTTTTCCACCACTGTGATCGGAGACATGTGTATCGCATATAGTTCATTAAAAATTTTCCAAACACCTACATTTACTTAAAAATTTTAAGTTCGGTCTCTAAACAATACTAAAGTTTTCCTTTCGCTGTCCTATATTAGTTGTGTGTATTATGGATGTTACCTTAACATATGTTTATATCTCTTTAAATGCCTCTAAATACTCCATTTACTTAAGAATCTCATGTCTTCTCCTAAAAATGCTATCTTTGATCTGCATTCCACCGGTGGGTGTTGGTTATATGTATTATATATATATATATATATATATATATATATATATATACACACACATAACCCCTTTCGCTATGCATTTCTCCCTTTGCAGTAGTTAGTATAAATCATGTTTAATTATAAATTCAAGTTCTACCCCTAAAACATCAAAACTTTAAAGTCCCATACTTGTAAACTTAGCCTAGTTCCTCATTTTATTGGTATGTATCGTTCATTCACACGTTAAATAACCTCAAATACCTTATTTATCGAAAAAAATTTAAAAGTCTCGTCTTTAAAAACTATCTCACCATTTATTTCCATCGATTTGTGCTGAGCGCGTGTGTCATATGTATCACCGTATTAGGTGTTTCTCCCTCTTAGAATAACGCACGTATTAAAACATGTTGGTTTAAAGAAACCCCCTATGGTAGTAGTAGTACACTTGTAAAAACATATGCATACAGCCATTGGTATCTGCTATTATTTAAACTCTAAGACTTTATTTAATTATCATCCTTTCATTAACTTGTGAGATTCATAACACTCAAGTATTTTGGGCATAAGCACACTTTCATGATTATTGAAAATATTTATTTTTTAAACTCTAAGACCGTAATGGTTGGGGAAACACACCCCCTCCCATACACCCAATTCCCGAGATTCTCGAGATTCTCGAGATTCCCGAGATTCCCGAGATTCCCGAAATTCCCGAGATTCCCGAAATTCTGCTACTCTAAAAACACGCTTCTTTGGCCGCATTTTTGCAAAAACGCACATTTTCTTTCAAAAAATTGCAAAAGTGTGAAAACCTATGTTAATTCCCATAGAGATATCCGACAGTTTGAAAAAAATCGGCCGATTCCGCGTTTTGCAAAAAACACATTTTTGGCCGCATTTTTGCAAAAAACCACATTTTTTTTCTAAAAAATTCGCAAAAGTGTGAAAACCCATGTTAATTCCCATAGAGAAATCCGACAACTCCAAAACTTCAACTTGTTGAAAAAACACACATTTTTGTTGTTTTTTTAACGTTTTGAAAACTTTTTGTGAAAAAAACGCAAAAAGCGGCACATTCTTAAAATTCATGTTCGATCCTCTTGGCATACCCCTCATCATACGATATTTTCAAGTATCCCACCCTACAAGATTCTCGCAGTTCACTTCGTAACCCCGATATAGTGGAGGGATAGTGTAGGAACGATGGTCTTGGCATGCCTTCAGCATACTCCTTTGGCACACCCTTGGTACGCTTTGACATACCCCTTGACATGTCTTTGACATGCTCCTGGTATACAGACATTTAATACTTAATCAATTAATTTAATTAACATCCTTTAATTAACTTGCGTGATTCATAACACTAATGAATGAAAGATTCTTTTTAAAACATGTTAAAATTTAATAAGAACTTCTTTAAAAGAGCCTCTCCCAGCTGAGAATAGCATTTCGTGATGGTCCAACACAAGCATTCTATCAGTCCGGAAAAACTGTCCCCCACCACAGATGTTAACAATAGCAGCGAGAGCGGTTCAGTCGACCCAGCCCAACGCGGGATATTGCCTAAAGTTATATCCAGATACAAAACCACGCTCTGTTAGCAGTATCCTCATCTTTCCCGCACTGGCCATACGATGTAACTATCCACATTCACGCGAGGTGGGGAGGGGTAGATCTGTCATCGTGATTTAATGCATTATGCGGTATTCATTTGAGAATCACAGTTAAATTGTGGCGTCGATTTACATTAGATATTAAACACTTGTTGTTTTTATCCAGTTTAAATTGGCGGGTGAAGGTGGGACCACAATTAAAAATTAAAATAATTCACTTACATACATTACACTAACTAACCACACACTTTGCTACACTAAGCCTTCGGGTCTGTCGTGCGGTTTTTAAAACATTTATTTTTAAAACATGATGGGATTTAAAGATACCCTCACACACGTATAAAATAACACACGTATTAAACTATGTTGGTTTAAAGAAACTCCTACGGTAGTATACACATGCATAAAATAACACCCATATTAAACCATGTTGGTATAAAGAAACTCCTATGGTAGTACACACTTGTAAAATAACACACGTATTAAACTATGTTGGTATGAAGAAACCCCCTATTGTAGTATACACTTTCACGATTCTTTAAAACATGTTAAGATTCAAAGATACCCCCATATTTATTAAAAATATTTATTTTTGGGAATATTTATTAAAAATATTTATTTTTAAAATTTTTTAAACCCCCCAAGATCGAAATGGTTGGGGAAACACACCCCTCCTATATACCCGATTCATGCGATTCCCATACACCCGATTCACGCGATTCTGCTACTTTGAAAACACGCTTTTTTATCACATTTTTGTAAAAAACATACATTTTTGTTGTTTTTTGACGTTTTTGCAACATTTTGTGCGAAATGTTAATTTTGCCCATTACCACATTTTTAGTGACATTTTTGTAAAAACACACATTTTTTTGTAAAAAAATTACAAAAGTGCGAAAACCCATGTTAATTCCCATAGAGAAATTGGCATTTTGAAAAAAAATCGCAAAATGTTAATTTTGCCCATTACCACATTTTTTGTTACTTTTTTACGTTTTTGAGACATTTTGTGCAAAAAGTTAATTTTTCCCATTACCACATTTTTTGAAAAAAAAATGACAAAAGTGTGAAAACCCATGTTAATTCCCATAGAGAAATTAACATTTTCAAAAAAAAGACGCAAAATGTTAATTTTGCCCATTACCACATTTTTTGTTACTTTTTTACGGTTTTGGAACATTTTAACAAAATGTTAATTTTTCCCATTACCACATTTTTTGAAAAAAAATTACAAACGTGTAAAATTCAAGTAAGTACAGATATACTATTTCCCGAAATGTTATTTCCCTTCATTATACAAGATTCTCGCAGTTAAGTATTCGTAACCGCGATATAGGGGAGGGGTATTGTAGGACCTTAGCATGTCTTCAGCATATCCCTTTGGTATACCGCTGGTATACCCTTAACATGTCCTTGGCACGCTTCTAGCATGCGGATGGATAACAATGGCCTTTATATACTTAATCACTTTATTTAATTATCCTCATTAACACCTTTAATTCATTTAGAAAAAAGAAAAAAATCCCAACTATCAGAAAAATTCCCAGTTTTAATTCTCCTTTCTGCCGCTAGGGGGCGTTGATGGTTCCATACCGCCTTCGTCGCAGAGGCGGAGGTGTTGCCACCCCGAAAAAAGTTTATCTCCCACAGGTGTTGCTATGGCAACCGAAACAAAAAATATTTCTAAGTTCCATCCCCGATAGTTCCACTTTCCACCGCTAGGGGGCGCTGATGGTTCCATACCGCCTTCGTCGCAGAACCTCAGCCGTTGCCACCCCTAAAAAAGTTTCTCCTATACTTAGAAAAAAAATCCCCAATTTCATCTCGATATTTCCGCTTTTAGACGCTAGGGGGCGCTGATGGCTTCATTCCGCCTCTGTCGGTGTTGCCATCCAGAAAAAAGTTTCTCCCATACTTAGAAAAAAATCCCAAATATTACTCCAATATTTAAAATTAGAAATATCTCCCAAGTATTGGGTAGTTCTCCTTTCTACCGCTAGGGGGCGCTGATGGTTTCATACCTCCTTCGCAGCTGTTGCCATCCAGAAAAAAGTTTCTTCCATACTTAGAAAAAATCTCGTTCCAAAAAATTTATTTCCCCCTCAACCCCTCGTACAAGACTACGACATCGTTGCCACCCGACAAAAAGTTTCTCCAAAATTTTTACCCCCACTTTTTTTCAGTTTCCCCCCTTTTACACCCCCGTCCAGGATCACGAAAATCCAAGATGGCGGCCCTACCTCATACCTCATACCTCGCATACCTCCTTTGCCGCAGAACGCCCCTTTCTTATCTACTTTCAAGTTATTTTTTAGGCGGCGTTTAGTGCATGTTGTAATCTGATGATTGCGAAGGGACTTATAAACCCTGACAGCGCGACTCACCCGAAAGTTTAGAGTAACTCCAAGTGCGTTCAGGGGAAGGATTTCCCAACATGGAGAAGGCCAACCAAACTGCTGGACAGATTAATAAATTCTTTAAAAATATACATTTTGTCATAGCAAGTACGCGCCAACAAATCTGGTACAAAACATAAAAGCAAAAGCAACACAACCCTGTGATAAAAATAAAACACAAAAGGACACTTATAAACGTGACAGAACTATTCGAAAAACATATCCAAGAAATACCTCAAAAAATAACCCCAACTATAAACTATCATGTGTTCCGAAACTAAATAAAAATTCCTCACCTGTGCAAAGACCTAAGTACAGAGACAAATTATGAGAACATGACACAGATATGAGAAGACATAACAAAGTCATCAAAAGAGCAAGACACAACAAGTTCGTTTTTACGTTTACCAAACACGCAAAGCTTAAAGGGTTTGTACCAACAATTATTATTTATTTTCTCGTGCATTTTTATAAATTCGTTGGATTCGTATTTCTATCGCTTTTACCTAATTTTTTTGTGATATTATTGAACTTAGCATACCTTAAAAAGAGTAAAATAATATACAACAACCTCATATTGAAAAATCGATCCTTTTTTATGCAAAAGTCGGCGAAAACTCAAGATGGCGGCAATTTTTTAAAATGACCATCCATCAGGATAGGTGACCAACATTGTTATAAACACTGCAATTTGTGAAAACAAACAAAATTTCTGGTTCTCAGAATTCCAACAGAACTTTTCTAGCTGTTACCGTGTACAGAAGCGACCCCGTCTACGTTGAATGGTTTGAAACGTAAGATCATAGTTCTATCAGAAAATCTCCACGCAAATATAATTCTCTTCTTACAAGAAAGTTATGATGCCATTCTATGTAGTGTATTTGTTGCAAGCTTCAACTGATACCGTTGCACGCTTTTCTGAATCTAATATAAAATCATATTTACGATGTTTATGTTGGATTAAGGAAATGGAATTCTATTCTTCACAATATTTACCAAAGGATAATCATTTTTGTAAGATTTCTTTCCATGTTACTCTTTTTTTTACAGTTATTTAAACAAGAGAGTTCAGTGATGTATAGTTATTTTAAAACGTTCTTCACTTTTATATATAAAACAAGATCGTCCTTTTCAGAATAACTTTTTCGCAATTTATGCACAAACTACAGCAAATGACTCGGCGTTGCCCGGGTTCTAAATAAGTGTGCACTACCTATAAATAATTAAATAAGCACCCGCTGATTAAATAATATTTATGAATACAATTTAAAATGGTTTCGATTTGAAAATTGCGCGAATACAATCGCACGCACTCTCCGCAAAAAGAAAAATATGAGAATCTCAATAGACGGTATATTCGACTACTCAGGAAACAGGCGATTCCGCGGAAACCCACATTCACCCTAATAAATAGACAGCGCCATTCGTCTGGAATTCCAGGTTTCGCGACCTAGACGTTCGTCTATAACCTTGTCACCGTGTCTCGAATGAAATTCGAGCCACATTTTTCTCCACGTGTTTAAGTTTTTATCGGTCGCAAAGGAAATTCAAGACTATAAAATAAATAAAAAAAACTAATTCGAAATTAAAAAAAAAGCCAAGATGCACCTGTTCGGATCATGAAGTATCTGTATACCAAATTTTCTGGTCGTACGATGCTTATATTTTTCGCTACAGATTACACAGACAGACAGACATATTTGTTTATTAAGTAAGATAAGTTTGTGCACGGTGTTTCAAAAAGATTGCCCAGCTCAATATCTCCTGAAGGATGGGATTGCAGAGTGATGGCTCCAAAATAAGAAATGTTTCAAATAAGACAAATTTTCAAACTACGATAGTTTCGGTCACTTGACGCGCTTTAGTCAAAAAGGACAAAAATGTAAATTTCATATACGGGCCCTCTACAAAGGAAGCTCCAACTAGCAAATTGTTCCTTAAAATGTCCGTTCGAAAACTTTCATACGTACTTATCTGTGACAAAATTTTCATACTCTTCACAGTTATGCGTTTAAAATTTTAATAAATGATATCTAAAATTTTGATCGTGATTTCACTTGATTCGCACTAACCGACCGTCTAAACAGATACCTTACACCTTTGGGTAGGTCGGACAATCTGGATCAAAGAAAAGAATACATAAGAAAGAATAATCTTTCTTTTGGCGGATACGAAAATAACCTTAAAGCGGCTACAACTCGCTTCAATAAAAGCACTTTAGATTTAATAACGTAAAACAAATTCCACAGGAAGAGCTTCAAAATTCCGACACCGATAAAAAGAGAAACGTGAAAAAATTGACTAGCAGGGTCACAACTTCATTTAAGTGCCGTGCGAGATTCAAATTGCTATCGGAGTTGCGCCCTTGTTGCCATAGAATTAATCATTTCGCAGCAAGAATATAATTAACCGATGACAAATTGCATAAAATGAGAAATCTGCCGTGAAGGGGACGGGGGGAAACGCCAGGGGAACGTAATAAGCTTTTAATGGCGACGAAGGGAGGCTTTTCTCTTGCGTTCGCATTTTCTGTTTAGGTCGTAGCATAAGGATTTTAAAAAGATGAAAAGGAATGTTTTATCGGAGGAAAGTAGTATATCTTTCATGGGTCATTTCAAAACTCATTATCGCAGAATTATCTTTATCAAGAAACAGAAGGGTATGGTATATATACCCAGTCGTGGATTCGCGTCAGAGCCAATCAGAAAGCAGAGAAAAGAAAACATCAGCCAATCAGAAGCATAGAACTAACACACAAGATTAAAGTGACACCAAACCCAATAGAAATGTCCAAACGAGATGAAACACGTCAAGATTTAATGAGTTACAGAAAGCCGAAAACAAGTCAAAACGACACACAAAAGTCTCAAAACAGACAAAACAAGCTTCAAGTTTTTATTACCCTTCGCAAAAAGTATTGTTAACTATTAATGATGTGTAAGGTTTAACTATGTGAGGTCTAATAGTGAACTTAAATCCGACGAATAAACGTGTAAACAAACACAAAAGAACACAAAGAACTTATATGTATTTGCACTATTTAGTTATTTGAAAGTAAATCAATATAGGACAAAATTTGACACAATCATGCATAAAAGGTGTTTTTTAGGGCTCAATGATCACGAAACTTAAAGTGTTTCAATAATTGTGGTAAAAAATAGCCTTGATACTGTTTTTGTGCTCGTGACGTTATTGGGAGGGAGGGGAGGGGGCAAGTCTCCCCCGAGGAGTAAATTATCAAATTTGGTATCAATCAAGATATTTTTTCAAGCTATTTAAAATGAAGGGTAACATGCTACAATTGTGATCATTTGGAACCACAATACATATTTTTCAAATGTTTTCTTGTTAAATTTAAAAAAGAAAAGAAAAGAAAGAAAAGGGCTGTTTAAAAATGGATTCTGGTATGAGAAGGTCGAGTTAATTTATGACAGGGGGAAACGAAAAAATGAAACCGTTTTGTTATCGTCTCACTAGATAAGTAACAAGCTCGTTTGCAACCGCATTAAGCAAAACGATCTCGCTGTTTTAAAATGCAATTTTCAACAAGTGTACTGAGATTAAAACAATGTGATATTAGAGGCTTAAAAAGATATCTGTACAACAAAAGAGCTGCGAATATTGCGTGGTAAAATTTTGAAATAGGGGGTTTATCATAACAAGAACAGTCATTTGATAAAACTTTTCTCACTATTTCAAAGTAAACCAGGTTAGTTATAAAGTTAATTTTATGAAATTATATTATTTTGCAAACAAGTCCATAGGGTCCGCTTCAACTCGGGAAGAAAATACTATCGTGTCAGAAACGCAATGAATTTGAATGAATCGCGGAGATCCGTGATTCGAGTCCTGGCTGTTCTTCTCGATGCTGCCCAAGAAATTTAACCCTACAGGCTATAATCAGTAGTGTTTATGAAAATAATAGGAGTTTTTATCAAATCAGACATCGATTTTTCCAATTGCTTGCAATTTAGGGTTTCAATGTTCAATTTCCGAGTAGTGAAATGAATAAGTGCCTTTCTGTAATTGAATTATGAGTTTTTCCTACCCTGCACAACTGTAGCGTACGGAAAAGTAGAAAATAAATTTTAATCACACGGAAAATTAAACAAATGAAGGGCGTAGGTAAAACAATACCCTATAAATCTTAACATTATCCAAAACTGATATTAGACAAAATGGTTGAAGGTAAATGGGGGTGTGGGCAGATGAAATACTTGCGGCTATTTTGCATAATATCCATTTTAGATGATGTAGAATGGTATAGAAAGTATAGGATTGTAATATAATAAAATATAGAATTGTATAGTATTGTATTGAATTGAATCTGCCTGTAACTCCAATTATGTTGAATTTCATGCTTGATTAATATTTATTTTTTGTACTTTTACGTACGCCACTGTTGTGTAAAGGTGGACATTGAAGCACTTTGTTTCTCATAATTTATTTTTTACATTTTATGAAAGTTTATGCGACGGGGATTTTTTTCATTCTATTTTGTTATATTCTTTCTAAAGGTAACGAGGGATTTATTGGGTGAACCTACTTTGTCAGTCATAGTTGATTGCATTAGCAAGAAAATAATATTTTATTAGGGTGCTAGGGGACGTGTACGAGAGCACAGCCTAGGATGCTACGACGATATTTTATATTTGCTTTGCTACAGGTCGCGGAAACGAATCCCAGAAACAAAAGATGTTCAGTTTCAATATTGTTTGCCGTAACTTCTTAACACTAGAACGACGGAAGCGGTCATTTTGACCGCATAACTACTTTGAGAAACGATTCCTCCAAAACGGCTCATCCCAGCCCATTGACATTTTATGACTTTCTTATTTTCTTAAAGTTATTGAAAACACAGATGAAAATTATTCTAAGTTTTATAATATGAGAACAAATCAACGATAACGACGGCAGTGGTTAAAATGACAGCTGAAGAGATTTTCGGTGCAAGCCTACTGGTACAAGCCTAAAAAGAATGTTTGCATCCTGAGTATCCTATGTAGACACGTTGAAATTGCCGATAACGCAAAAAAACTTCCAGAAATTAGAATTTTACAATTCCTCAAAGTGTGGCGTGGATGTTCTAGACCAAATGCATCTATATGAAGCGATCGGCATCAAGAAGATGGTCTATGTACATCCTCCAGAATGTTCTGGATTTCATAAATGCCTGGATTTTATTTCGCGCATGCAATTCTTCGCAAATTGCTCGACGGTGCTATATTTTTTTAATCTTGTGGACGAACTGCGTGATCAGCTTACTGTGCGACCAAGCAGCGTCCAGCAGTCCTCCCTTGCGAAAAGTAATAAAAGTCATCAATACTCGTTCTGTCCTAATAAAACACAAGATTTGGATTCATCATGCGATATGCGAACCTGTGGGAAATGCCATGAACGGTGAATCAAAAACGCTTATTGCAAAAAATGTGGCGAAGAAACATCCTAAATGCTGTAACTATGATGTTTTGGTTTTGAATTAAAGGTATGTTGTATTTTTTCAATTGCGGTCAAATGGACCGCTGCCCATCGTTCTAGGTAGATCAAAATATCCGTCGTTCTAGTGTTAAACTCCTCCCTAGCTGATTAACTACCATGTAAGCTAGCTTATAGAAAGGTCTGGCTATTGCTTCTCATTTTCATCCCTTTATTAACAATTAATGATTGGATGTGGTACAAGACGTTTCATCAATAATGGGTAGGTGATGGTGGGTAGTGCAAGGCTGATGGATCCTCTATTTTGGCTCAAACGTCATTCTATTAATTAATATTCGTAGAAAATAATCATTATTTGTAATACTAAAGAATTTGAGTCATTTTTCACGGATAACATAGGATTTACATAATTTTAAACAATATCAAGACGAAGAAATATACTAATAATGACTATCACTAAACTTGCAAAGTAGAGTTAGCTCTTTAAATAGGCATCCATATGGCGAAGCATCCGTTTGCATAGATGTTTTAAGAAGTTTTTTTGAACCGAAAGTGGAAAAAGAACCAGATGTTAAAAAATGTTACTAAACCGCTCAAACTTCTCCAGAATTTATATTATTTATCCTTTAATTATAGGTATACAATTTTTATTTATAGATAATCTTGAAAAATAGATGTTTCAAAGAAAATGAAAATGTAAAAACGGAAATGGGGGAAAGAAAAAAAACGGAAGTAAAAATACGTAGTGAATTATCAAAACCCAGTTCGGAATTTGATATTGAATCCATATCAGTCATCATTTACGCTCTATTTATAGTACATCCTGAGAACATTAGGTCTGAGCATCCAACCCAAGACTACAAGCAGACTTCAATCATTAATAGAGGGGGGAAATTAAAAAATATCAAAAAATCAAGCATTATCATGAACCATGAACCAGGATTCATGAATCCACGTGTTGTGCAGGTGTGCCGTTCAGACCGAATGGCAGAAAGTTGAGATGCATCCTAGAGAAATATATATATATATATATATATATATATATATATATATATATATATATATATATATATATATATATATATATATATATATATATAGATACAGCCATCCTATATATAATTCTATAAATTTTGGACATCTGTTTAACAAGTTTAAACATTTATTGCCTATTGGTGATTTATTTGTTTCAAAGACATTCAAATACAATAAGCCTATTGGTAGGTCTATATTTAATTATAATGAAGCTTCACAATCGCTCTCTATTGATCATTCTTCTCAGTCATTGTAGATAGTGAATGTATTTGTAAATTAAATAAATTTGCTAAATTTCTAAATCCAGACTTGGGGCATATAGTTACAGGAGATTTAGACATTGTTAGTGACAATGTGTTAAGAACCATTATGTCATTTGGCACTAAATTTAGGATACCTTCTTGTAATAATTCTTTTAAAGTTTTAAAATCAATTAATCTAGATCTTGATAAATATATATATAAATTAGCTTGTAAATACGCTCTGCCATTAGAGGCATTTAATATGTGGAAATTTACTATATTAGAATCAATTAAAAATGCTATTAGAGATATTAAATTGTCTAGATCTTTATATAATATTAAACATTCTATTAATGATTTACAAAGATCCTTTGTTATCACCTATGTTGATAAAGCCTCTAATAATTATGCTATTATCTGTAAAAAAATTTATATTCAATTTCTGTTAGATTATTTAAAAAATAATAGTCTTTTTAAACCTGATTTACATTCCATCAATAGTATTAAATTGAAAATTATCAATATGTATAGTGATTTAAATATTAAATATAAATATCTTAAATTTCCTTATATAGTGCTTATTCCAAAATTTCATAAAAATCCTATTAAATTTAGAACAGTTACTAGTGGCCATAATACTTACTCTACTACTGCGAGTAAATTATTACTAAATTCTTTAAATCTAATAAATAATAGTTTAAGCCAGACTAGCAATAATTACCATATTCTAAATAATAGTAAAGAATTAAAGAATAAATTAACATCTCTTAGAAAAATAATAGGATTTCAAACTTTTGATTTTAAAGATCTTTTTAATAATATTAAGATATCTGATCTATATGATGTAATTTTAGCTCTATATAATGCTTATATTACTCCTCTTTCAAATCAAATTAAATTTATAAATTTTCCTAAACTTCTTCACTTTGTTATTTTCAATAATTATATTTTTCAAGGAAATAAATTATACTTACAAGTCTCAGGAGTTCCACAGGGTGGCTGCAGTAGCAGTATGCTAGCTAATTTATACCTTTATCATTATGAAAAGTCATTTACTTCAATAGATTATACTTTTCACAGATATGTTGATGATCTGATTTGCTTAGTACATACAGAAAATTATCTCATAGATATAGATTACTATCCAGACAATTTGGAATTAATTCCTAATGAAGCTACTATTAGTAAAAATGTTAATTTTTTGGTTTTAAATCTTTTTATTGATCCTTCTAATAGAATTGTTACAAATTTATATGATAAAAAAGACTTTTATAATTTTAATATTAATAAAATCTTACCTTTTAATTCCTGTAACTCGATTCAATTGTTTAGAAATATTATACTCAATCAGCTTTTTAGGATTTATAGATTATCTGATAAAAAATTTCATGCTATGCATATCAATAATCTCAAAATTACTAGTAATTTATATAAATATCCCTCTTATTTAGTAAATAGTATTGTTAAAAAATTTAAAATAGCTGGATTTTAATAATTCTTTTCATAGTATCATATAATTCTATTCATAGTATCTTATATTAGCCAGACATCTTTTTTTTTTTTTTTTTTTTTTTTTTTTTTTTTTTTTTTTTTTTTTTTTACATTCACTTCCCACTTCAGCATTACTATTATTTGCCCCTCTTTTTAGTAGCTCTTTTTGTATATTAATACTTTTTCTTAACATTTCGCTTCACAGTTTTTCAATTCTTATGAATGGCAACAGTAAATGGTTTTTTATTTTTTCTTTACGAATGGCAACACTGGTCTCTTCTACCAGTGTTCCCTGTATTGAATCGATTGTACATACGCTGTGCTTTTTCCAGGTATTCATTTTTTCTTTTTTATTCCTTCTTTATGTATGTCGTCCAAGTAGAAATAGTTTATAGATTTAATCTATCTATTTCTTCAGAAACATACATTTTTGTGTTTGCTTCTACAAAAAACTTGGACATGATTAGATTTTTGTAGAGGTTAACAATTCATGATTTAGGCTTAGAGCCTCGTCCACGTGTATGGCGTTTGTGCTTGATTTCGTTTGTTATACTTATTTCGATTCCATACCTTTGTATTATATATTTTTCATTGACTTGTTGATTCGATATTTATTTTATTTATTTTTTTTCCATTTGCTTGAGGATTAGTTGATTTTTACTTTTGTTTTGTAAGCCAGTTAGATAGTTGAATTTAGTTTAAGTTTTTCTTTTTTTGTTTCCATACCTTTTAGTTTGGTTGATTTTCTGTAACTTGATAGCTTGTATTTTGTATTTTTTATCCATTTGATTGATGATTTGCTGTATTATATTTTATTCTGTGGGTGTTTTAAAAAGTTAGGTTTATCGTGTTACATCTTCTTACTTTTCGTTCATTGGATTTTCAAACTTCTATTATATATATAGATATATATAATTACTTAAATATATATAAATAAAAAAATACTTAAAAAATTTATATATATTTATAAAATTACTTAAAAAATTACTTAATTTCACTGTTTAGTGAATTATATTCAACATGGTGCTACTTTTTACTTTCCTTATATACATAATGTATAAGGAAAGTATTGTGACGGGGTCGAAAATTCGAATTCGAGTTTTCGACGGGAGAGCACGTTTCAAGCATCCCTGATCACGAATAAAACATTTTTAAAGTGATGTCTGTGTGTGTGTGTGTGTGTGTGTGTGTGTGTGTGTGTGTGTCAGTGAGTCTGTGGAGACGATAACTGACGAACGAATGGACCGATTCGAACCAAATTTGGTACAAAAATCACAATCCGTAAACACTGGAAGCTTATTGTTTTTATACGCAGTCGAATGTTCAGAACCCCCCTAAATTTTCGAATGAAATTTTGAAAAAATCGTCAAAAAATCAAAACCTCTAATAAAGTTACGCAAGTAGACATTTCTTATGTAATTTTTCATTAGAAAACGATTGACATAAATTTTAGAACACTAACGTAAACCGTTCTCGAGATATTGTACATTTTTTAAAAAAATTATCAATAAGTCATATAAAATAAAAAAAAAATATTTCCTATTGAGAAACATGTCTACTTTTCATATGTAATACCATGCGATAAATTGGGTGACATCCTTCTCGTGGATCTAGCTCGTTCCATTCATGAAAAAAGATACTTTGAATAATACTTTTGCATTTGAACGCCAATAGTCATTTATCTGCTTTAAGAAAAACTTATTTCTTAGTGCATAACGCTTGGCGAGCTTTTGGCGACGAATTTGGCGGAATGTTGCCAACTTGGCGACTTTTTTGAAATGTTGCCAAATTAACGAAAATCTCGCCAAATGGATAAAAATGACGCTAAATCAATGAAAATGACGACTAATTGTCGAATATTCAATATCTTGGAAAGAATATTAGTATCTACTATAAGAAAATCCCATTTTTTTACTGTAAAAATAGTAAATTCATTACATTATATAAGGAAAGTCATGTGCTGCCCACATCAGATTTTTTTAAACAACAGGTAGATATTCCACAAGGGGTGTGTGCCTCATCATTGTTAGCTAATCTGTATTTATTCTTCTATGAAAAAAACAGTAATCCAAGCTTGCATAATATGCACATGTTTAGATATTTAGATGACATATTATGTGTATCCCCAAATAATATCCCTATAGTATTAAACTTTTATCCAAAAATTTACAATTAAATGCAAGTAATAATGACTCAAATGTTGCCAACTTTTTAGATTTAAATTTAAATTTACAAAGTTGTAATATGGTTATAAACTTGTATGATAAAAGGCAGGATTTTGAATTTAATGCATAAAAAATTCAATATTTCGACTCTTGTTTGCATATATCTGTATTTAGAAATATTATAATAAACCAGGCTCTTAGAATCAATAAAATTTGTGATGGATATTATAAATTAGCGCATTTTATGGAATTATTGAGTACAGCGACTAATAATGCATATCCTCCCAAGTTTGTTATTAAAATTATCAGCTCAGTGTATCAACTTTCACTCGATAACATCCTAGAAAACTCTATAATTCTATAAGTGGCTAACATACATTAAATATATATATATATATATATATATATATATATATATAATTATTTATTAATTATATAAATAAATAAAAGTGAAAAATAATAAACTAAGTCAAAAAAATTAGAAAAATCAAAAAATCGGAAAATAAGATGCATTAACATTAATGTTTTGAACTTTATTTTCGCAAAAAAAATTGTAACTTTTGCCAGTATCGAAACTACGATTTGAGTGCCCTTATAATGGTGTATAGTGGCATTCTCGTTTATCCAGTTTTCCTATGAATTACTTGTTCAGTAAAAATTTTCATCTTTGATTCATGTTCATATTCAGGATTGCGTATATGGGTTGTGCATATTCTGAATGGCTTGTCCGGTCTCCAGCTTAGACTCACTGGATGGGTCTGGGAGTATTACTGTGAACGTTCGTACTGCCTCCCTGGTAGAATTTCGACTTGTTCATTCCGGTGCTTCTAGATAATTAAGCTGTTGAGGTTGATCGTGTATACACGTGGTGGAAGAAGAAGGGTTCATGCCGCATGGTAATACAAATTTTCTTAATGTATCCTATTTTCATTTTTTCATTTTTTGATGCCTATAGTCTGGGTTGGAGTATTTATAGTAATGTACGATTGCTCTATCTGAAACAGGCATGTGTTGGGTTAGTTAGAGTTAAATACTCAGACCTGAGGAGGAATTTAACTCTAACTAATCATCGAATTTGGGCTGGTGCTGTTCTCTTCTCTTATCGGCATTATGGCCATAAATTTGCTTCTATGGTGATGCTAATATTACTTGAATTTCTTTTTATTATTACATATTTATATTACATATATATATATATTTATATACGTATATATATATATATATGTATTAATAATATATATATATATATATATATATATATATATATATATATATATATATACTGCCAAGTTTCATCCATTGAATCTGCTCATGACGAGTTATGATTAAAAGCTTTTACTCCAAAAAGTAATTTTATATCTATTTTTACCTTTAAAACCGGCTAGTACCTTATTCAACCTTTATATACTGTTTAATTAAATATTATCTAAGGATTGACTAAGAATTTTCTAAGGATTAACTACTGCTTATTTATAAGAAGCATTATCTTCAAAAGGAAAATAAGTGACCGTTAAGTAAATAGGGGTGGTTCCACTTTCTGTTTCGTATGAAGCAGGAAAATATGCCTCCTCGGCAGAAAGTTTCATTTTATGTCTCGAAGAAATGGAAAAAGTTGGGATGTGGATGTTACTTTAAAGGAAAAATGAGATCGTGAGGAAAAGTTTTTAAAATAAAGGATTTTTTAAAAAGAAGTTGAACAGATAAAGGATTTATTTCTATATTTTCAAGTCCTAAAGATGCGCAAACAATTTTATATTATATATTTAACATATACACTTAAGCACTTACACATACCTACACCCACATCCACATTTAAAGTTTAAGCAAGATTCATTAATAGTTTTATCTTTCATTTTTTAATTTTTGTTTATCATAATGTTTATATAAAAATGCCATAATTAAAATTTGCAATTAAAATTTAAAATTTATATTTAAATCACACTTATTTGATATGGTTAAAAATTCCAAACGATATTTTTCTTCATTTTACTAATTGATTTGCTGTAGAAAATGTTGATTATCAACCGGTCCATGGTAGAAATCTGATATCTGTCGTATATTTGGGATACAGAACATCTATTATATTAATGGATTTTAGCTATTTCGAATCATTAAGAAAATGGTTTACTGTTGTTGCCTGAATGCTTGTTCTCGGCAGTGGTGGAGCTAGCTATACCATATAGCTATGCTAAACCGTTTTCAAGTCATCTAGAACATTATTTCCATTCCTAAAGTCACAAAATATAGGATGATTGTGAGATCATGACTTCGTATACACTATGGTAACGGTATCATGAAATTAACAATAAATGAATTGTCTTTTAATTTAATGTGAGGGTACTTTGCGTGTAGATGCCACTTCTAATTATTTTCCAGTTTAAAATTTTTCCTAGCATGTAACGCAAATAGGGCGCCATTTCCATTACAATGTCCTCCATGAAAGGTCCATGCCTACCTCCTTGCTTAAAATGTTATCTCTTTCCTAGTGTACTAAAGAAATCGTCGATAATATTTAATTAAAGAATAATTATCTAGAAAAGTTAAGGATATTTAATCGTACTGATGACTTTGATTTAAATCTTCTAGGAAATTTTGAAATTGGATATGGATGAAGCTTAAGGGAAATATATTGATTTCAGCGAAATATCGTGGGAATCTCATTTTCAAGTCTTTTTGGTCCTACTGTCGCATCAGGAATTCTAGGGATAAATCTGATAATTTAATGTATCTTAGTGACATTGAACTAAGTGATGAAATAAGTATAGTCTTTGAAGATTATTTTGCATCCAAATATATTATTTTGTTATTATTATTATATTATTATTTTTATTACATTATTACTTTCATTCAATTATGGCAGCTTTTTCATGGTCATTATGCAAAGTAAAAAGGATATGAGTGATCATTTTATACTTGTTTCTAATGGCTCTTAAAAAGACTGGTAGTGTTCCACCAGGGCGTCAACTCAGGGAGGCCTAATTCATTCCGGTCGCTACCTGACTATATTTCAAAATATACCAAATATAAAGTATATGCTTGATTGTTCGCTTAAAGAACAATCTGTAAGATAGAATCTCAGTCTGTCTATATTGCCCCCTGGACAAATCTCCAACTGCACTCCCCGAGCTTTATGAGGAATGGGCAGTTTTACCTCACATTCTATCTGTTATTTTAATTGAGAATATACATAAACGTGAAAATAAAATAATTTCAGCAAAATATTATAAAAACGTATTGTTTACCAACTTTTCAAATCTTGCAGTAAGTTTGGGGAGCCAGCGAAAAACTCTGTCTTTTCAAAAAAACAATATTTTTATATTTCAAATCTTTGAAATTTAAATTTGTAATATATAAAAAGGAACTTCTATTTTGTACTGGGCAAATCAAAGTCCTGTCCCAAGTTTTTATTCCCACCCATTCAGCTTTGAAAATGCAGCTCATTTTCAGCCATTTAATTGCATTTTACATTATTATTTCATACTTTTCACCGCTCATAAATTTAAACGTCCAGATTTTTTTTCGATTTAAAAAATTTAAAAATATAAATTTTCAAACATTTCTTCAGGCATTCTTGAATTTTATAAATTCAAAAACTTTTCAAAACAAAATCACGGGAGATTTTCCCACTCCTCACAGGATGACTCAGCCGATTTTCCAGCCATGGGGCTGGGGAATTATTTCCCTTCAAAGTGGTATTTATCTCTCCAACTTCTTTTAAAGTGGAAATTTGAAATTGTCTATTTGAGTTGGAACAGAAGAAGATAACAGGGGCTGAATCCGGAACTGAAAATGCATTCTTCGAGGGAAAATAATCAATAGGAATGGAAGTGAGCCTCTAAGAGTGCTTTAAATTTGAGTCATCTTATACTGCAAAACGTTTTCTTCAGACTTCTTTACTGGAAAGAAAAATCTCGGAAAGTCAGTTGTTTTCTTTTAGGAAACATAAAGTTGTCCGATCCAAAACTCTTAATAAGGGATTTTATGCCGTTGCAAATAAGGAAATCGGATTTATAGGAAACTTTCAGCGAGCTGCAAGGTCCATCTGTGGCAGAATTACTTACTTTCTGGATGAGAGGTCCATAGGACCTGAATTGGAATCCTGGATACGAGTGGCATATTATTGCAATGGTGTGAAATTATTGCAGAAGTATAGACATTATTGCAATGGTGTGGTACCCACTTTAAAGCGAGATCTCGATTAAATTAGATCTCGTGTGTATACAAATAATAGTAGAGCGCACCAAAATAATCCAATTCGAGAGCCATCATCATCCATTTTTTCTTATTCAATCCTGTATCTAACAGGAAAACATTCTGCCTCCTATTGGACAGCTGGACGACTACTTTAAAGTGGGATATATGTATTCTTGCAAACTTTTTTAAGGTTTAAATATAATGGGTGGTACACATTTTACGATACCATTGCTTTAACAAAAAATTCTTGAAGCATCTATTTCTCAGGATCTACTATAGATAGAGCTTAGATAATGACTGATATGGATGCATCCTCTAACTCTGGGGGAAGTAGAGGGTTCACCAAGGATTTCCACTTCCGTTTCTAGAAATGTTACTTCCGATTATAAAATGTACATTTTCTTGCTATATTTGTTTCTTAGGATTGGCTATATAGAACTTAGATAGAATGGAACTAGCTCTCGTGTGTATACAAAGATAGAACGGAGATAGAGAAAAATATAGCTGATTCCATAAAGTTAGAACTAATATTAAATCAGTACTTAATTTCAGAGTGGGGGTTGAGAAGTTTACTAAGGATTTTCACTTTCAGTTTCGGAAATATAACTTCCTGTTTTTTCAAAAATTCGCATGACTGTAAGAAATAAGTGTGCATAAAAATGCTTAATAGTTCCGTCGCAAATAAAGTGCATACATCTCACACAACGTAAATTGTTGCGTGAATAAACTATTAAAAGCAGACAATTGTTTATTGAATACCTGGAATTCTTTTTCAGTGAAGCAAGCTTCGAGCTTAAGGTCAAAAGTGAACTTAACTACGCCGTGTCATCGAAAATGTTCTTAATGTGATGGCGTCACCTAATGGAACGAAAGAAAAGTAAAATGAGAAAAAGCCATAAAATACGGTATATATGAAAGTGAAGTGTAGTGCCAAAAAGGATGAAACCGAGAGCAAAATAAATAAATAAATTAAACGATCAGTTATTGCTATATAAATATTTTTAATCAGATAGATACCAATGTTTAGTAACTGTCATGAATCCTTCTGGAGATTTTTTTAATAGTTAACAGGAAAAAAATTCTATATTTTCAACGAAAGCCAGTTGTAAGGAAATTTCAATGCATGTTATTGTTTTCCCAAAATATCGACATTTATTAATCTGCAAGGAAAATCTTTGTTGAACAATCCGATTTATTGGATCTCTTTGCATTGTCACGATCATCATCACGTGGTACAAGACTGGACTACCAAGCTGTGAATGAAGCAATTTAATTCAAAGCATATTATATTTTTAAACAGTTTTATTTATTCATATACTATATACTACTCTATACTATATAATTGTCTAACGTGCTTTTGCCTTTCCAGACCTTTCAGGACACCCCCGGTGACCTAGAAGGCTGAATATTTGCGTATCGGCTACGGTATTAAACCTAGCGGAGTCCAATTTTCGATATACACCCCTTTCCCAAAAATGTTTCTTAAGCCTTTTAAGACACTCGAGAAGCTGCCTTCGTGATCTAGAAAGAAGTTTGAATATTTGCATACTTATAGTATCGACTTCCGGACAGAACATAACGTATGCGGATTTTCGATACTCCCCTAGGGCAGAATTGGGTTTTCGAAAAGACTTTTCAGACCCTCAATCAGCATTCCGAGGCTTAGAAGTCTGAACCTTTGCACGTATGCAGTATCGATTCCTGCTATGGCGTGCTGGTGGGGATCTCATCCGTTTCTGTACGGGCTCCTCTTTGGGGTTGATTAAGCTGGGTCGCGCTTGTCGGGACGTTTCACTTGGTGCGCACTCCGGGAGTAGTTCGCTGCATGGTACTGGCGGCTACCTTCGTCTGGCGGGGTAGAATGGACGGCTATTCCTGTTTTGTGTTGGGGAGTCATTTTTTTCCTGGTGGTGTAAATAGGAGTTCTAGGCCTTATGGTTAACTGCAGCGTCTGTGTCATCAATTTTCCTGAAAGTATCGACTATTAGGTCGAATCTAATGGAGCCGAATTTTCGATTTTTCTCTCGGAGTGGACAAAATGGGCAAGAGAGATAAAGTTTCTTAGAGCCCTCCCACAGGCTCCATCGGGGACATTAAAAGCAACGCGACCACGGGACAGAACCTAGCCGGGCTCGTTTACAATTGAGACAGCTATTTTTCGATGCTGAGCACCATTGTAAAACAAAATAAAATCTATTAAAAGGTGGTGCAGCTTATTTTAACATTGAAGAAGCTTCCTTGTCAATAACAGGCTTATATACAAATATAAAAAAAACATTAAACATAATGCGGTAGTTTTAATATTTGAATACAAACAAAAATAAAACAACAATTTACAGTATTATATGCAAGTATCCCCACTTTCATCATTTTGAACTGACAATAGTGAGAAATCAGCGCTCTTCATCACAAAGTGACTCATCCGAACTTTTCACCAAAGATGGGAATTATTTACTTTCGAGTGGCATTTTATCCCTCAAACTTCTGTCAAAGAGGAGTTTTTGGATTGTCTATTTGGAGTTGGGGCAGAATATTGCTGGCAAAGATTGGAAGCGCGGAAATTCATTCCTCGGATGAAATAATCAATAGGAAGGGGAGATGTTAAAATAGGAGTCCTTCTCAGAACGATTTTGGAATGCTCTGTTTGTTACTGTCAGCTTTAATTTCAACTTTTTAGTGCAGGCCATACAAACTAGGGGATCCTTACAAACATTCATCCATAGACCTTTCATATTTCACCGGCAATCCTTATAGCATGTTATCTAACGTCAGGTCTAAGTCACGTGGTCTAAAACCATCACTACCAGTCCATGGCTCATATGCTTCCAGGGTAAACTCACTACAGCGTTGTCCAACAACCAGTCCTTCTCACCATGTCTTGAGCCAAGAAGCATATCCTTTATCTAATTTTAAATTTTTTCCATATCTATTTTGAAAAATCTGTTTATTTATCACGCCCCTCCCCTCCATATTTGATTTTCCCTTCCTTGTGAATCTTTCATGTTTTCCTCTCACTAAGAAAACAACAGAAAATAATAATAATTGAGTGACTGGCCAGCTCTGACGCCCGCTTTTCCCCAATTGAATGGTGCCCACCTCTCCCTATAGGTGACCCTGGTGAAGGTTTGCACACATTTTACTTTCCCTGCAATACATGGTAATATATAAGGAAGTATTGGAATCATCTCGAAAATCGCGACTCGATTTTTAGACGGATCTACACGTTTTGGGACCTCTGGAATACGAAAACACCATTTTTAGCGTGACGTGTGTGTCTGTTTGTGCAATGTATGCATCCACTCTAATTCAAAAACTAATTTACCAAATTCTATAAAATTGGGTATATAAGTCACTTGTGGGTGACTCTGGTGCTGATTAGTTATGGATACGATTCGGGATAAAAAAAATCCGCCTTTCTTTGCGAAATGGCCCGCAAAAATTACCTGTATCCAATCTAGCCGATAAACTAATAGATCACATTTCGTGATCTATTAGTTTATCGGCTACCCCACATCGTAGCCACACATCGGCAACCACACATCTATTAGTTTATCGTCACCACACATCGTAGATAAATCAGTTGTGGGTTACCCTGGTGCTGATTAGATTTTGGTACGATTCGGAAGAAAAAAAAACCCTGCCTTTTTGCGAAATGGTACTCAAAAATCACCAAAATCTAAAATAAAAAACTACGTGTGCTCAATTATATCCATTAAATGCTTGTTTTATACGTAATTTTTAACGATAAAAGGAATAAGACCCACCCCATTACACTGGGTCTAGCCGTTCTCGAGATATTTTAATTTTTTCGCATTTTTGCTACGCCACCTTTGAAAATAAATCCATTTACCAAATGAGAACTGAAATTGAATCAAAAGTGTAATTTTAGTGTCATTTTAAATAATTATGGGTGTTATTTTGTGCCATTAAACTCAATTCAATGAATTATTGAAGCAATAAAGGTAACGTGAATATGAGTCGAAAGTCATGTGCTGCCCACATCAGATGTTTTAATTATGGCATATGTAAAAATAATTTTCTTAATAATAAAAATAAAATAACACGTTTCAATTGATTATTAAATGAAGGACGAAAAAACAAATTGTTAATTATATCGCATTCTTTTCTATAGTATATGCACCCACAAATGCAAAAATGACTTTATTGTTTTACCGTCAAAGAATAATACTTTTCATTTTGTACGATTTAAATAGACCCAACATTTTCTCTAAAAAAATTTTTTCTGACTGCAAACAGAAAATTTGATTTTTCGGTATCTTCATCTTATGGTTGTTCACAGCGCGTGGCATTTCTTATTTCTCTGGGGAAAATCGCCTAATTTGGAGAAATGCATTATCGTTTATTCCCCATTACCACTATTAACGGAGAAGAACATACGTATATGTGGAATAGATAATGGAGAATTTTTAGTAGCTGAGATAGAGCAAGAAATGGGATATTTGCAATTTGATTTAAATTAAATATTTGACTTACGTGAAGGCGAAATATCCCTTTAGTGTCAATTATTTTGTTTTACTGAGACAGTTTTCAGCAAAAGTTGTTGGCATCTTGTATCTAGATTCTTATTTCTGATTTATAGTTTTAGTGCCATTTCGTAATGGATGGAAAAGATTGAGTGATGTTATTGTTTCAAAGGAAACGTTTTTCCTTGAAACATCTATTTATCAGGATCTGCTATAGTAGAGTTCAGATGATGGCTGATTTGGATTCAGCATCAATTTCCAGATGAGAAATGGAAGGAGGTGAAGTTCACTAAAAATTTTCCTTTTCAGTTCTTTTTTCACTTTCGGTTCAAAAAAATTTCCTTGAAACATCTAATTTATCAAGATTTTCTATACATGGAGCTTAAAAATCTCTGTTTTGTAGATGTTATTTCAGGTTTTTCCGAAAATGCATATGATTGTATGAAATAAGTCTACAAAAGAAAAACAAAAATGCTTAACGGTTCCGTCAAAATGAAGTTTGCACATCATTTGGCATAGTATAAAAATTCCTTCGTAAATCCCTAGTATCCCATTTTTAATGATCTTTCCCGTCCATAAATTATAGAAAATTGTTCAAATAAATGCTACATATCAAACAACTGCAAAATTAATTTAATTTTAAAATATGCATTTTTAAGACTTTCTGAACATGCACAAGACTTTCTTAACTTTCTTGACCTTACTTAATTCAGTAATAATACAAATGACATCCATTGTAACTTTGCGATAATTGAAATGTATTAACAATGCAACACTACTTAACTCTGCTACAGTTAAATGTGATTTCATTTTCTGAGACCTTCATGTGTGAGTTAAATTATGAGCAGCCTATTTTAGTAAAACTCATAAAAATGATGTCTCATGAAAATGCAGAAATTCAGAGTGGTTTGGGGGCAGACGAGCTCAATTTAACCTGCAATAAAAACACATTCATAACAGTATAGAAATTTGATTAAAAATACAATACCTTTAATCAACATTTAATGTTCTTATTAGAGACAAAAATTCTGCCATATTAATGATATTTTGGGAAAATGTTGCCTTGAACTATGTATTTTTCAGAATCTGCTATAAACATAGATAATGGTTGATATGGACCAGGATCAAATTTTGGAGGGAGTAGGAGGATTACTAAGTATTTTTATTTTCGGTTCTTTTTGTATTTCCTGTTCAAAAATTTTCATTTTAATCAAAGCATCTATAATGCTTAGCATATATCTATATTTGCACACATCTATATTTAATAATCGGATTGATTGTAGCTCCCCTTTAAATATTGTAGAATTTTATTCTAACAAACCTTGTTTAAGGTGTCATATGTTATTTCGCATTCATGCCAATGTTAATCGCAACTTTTTTATGTTTTTTAATTTTACAAGGTTATATAATTTTAGTATTAACGATATTGTTTTGTTTTGTATGCCGAAAAAGAATTTTAAGTATGTTTGTTTAAGCAGTATATTTGTTCTTTGTACGTAATATATAATATAAAGAAATTTAAAATTCATAATTCATTCCTATAGTATTCTAAATGAGAGTGTTAAGCAAAAACATTCTATAAATTTATTTCTCCTATAAAGAGGTATACAAATCTATGTTTTCACTATACCAAATTATATTTACGTACAGATCTGAAAAATAAAACATCTTGGTCCCGTTTGTAAACAAATTTACCAAAAATATGAAATTTGATCAGTATATGCCACAATAGAAACGTTATGAAATTGGATCAAGATATGCCCAAAATGAAAGTATTAAAATGGTATTAGAAGATGTTGGATTTTGGACTATATTTCGTCTTGATACATTATAGAAGCAGCAAAAATGTATGGTTTTTATGTTACTTTCATACATATTTTTAATTTTATAGGGATATATTTTTATGACTTTACTAATGTTTTTTAGTTACTCAGATTTCATTGTAAAGAATTTTTTCTTAAGCGGGAAATCGAAATACCCATTTTCCTACCGTCCAGACGACAACAAATCGATAAAAGTTTCGTTCAAAATGCTGAATCTGAAATTTAAGATACTTCATTAGATACAGCGAGACAACATTGTTTAATACTGACAAACATTTTCTTGGCATTGTGTAAAGAACTTTGTTGCTCCAACCGGGAATCGAACCCTGGATCGAAATGGCCAGCCGGCTTTCTACCATTATGCTACTGGGACGAAATTGCAAACTCTAATTGTCAAAGTGGACTCGGCATTCTCTACCCTCTAATGTCAAATTGGCGGCAACTGACCATCTGATTGACCACATTTTGCTATTTTTATCTCAGGTTAGCCTCCTGCTACTACTATTTTTACCCAGGTTAATTACCTATTTCTACCCTGCGTGGTTGTTATCCTCTCAATTTGAAATCGGCGCTCCATCTTCCAGAGTCCACTGAATCCGTACTAGTCGTACTAGGGTGACGTTCAGACCACCGAAACCGGATTCTAGCCGGATCACCAGGACTGGTGATCCAGCTAGAATCCTGTCTTACCTCCCTATCGTGAATCCTGATTTACAAATTTTTAATAAATACCTCATTTACTTTCTTACTGGTCATGGCCCCTTTCTTGATTATCCATACTTTTTCAAAATTAAATCCACCTCTAACTGTATTTGCAATAAATTCGGTGACGTTGACCATTACATTTTCGATGGTCCTTTTTCTAAAAATTTTCATCTCTGCAAACCCTCCCCCTTTAATAAACCAATTTGGTTCTCCAAAGTTCGTTCAAATCCCTCTTCAGTAGACAAAATTAAAAACTGTATTCTTGTTGCCATGCAAATTTTTAATATAGTGACCTGAGCTTATGAGCAGATTCTGCTCTCAATTAATTTGGATCAATGAATCCCTTTATTTCATTCTTATTAACTTATATGAACTTATTGTGTTCCCTCTATTTTTCCTTAAAAAAAAAAAAAAAAGCTATGTTAACTGTTCTTTTCTTGGATCTTTCTTCTTCTTTTGACCCTTTTTATTTGTATTTTTTCTTATTTTTCTTTTCTAATATTCTAAATTTCTGTTTTTGTTTTTCATACGCCTAATTGTTTTCCTTTTCATATATTTTCTAAATTTTACTTTTAAAATTTTATTATTTTCTTTAATTTTAATCTATTTTTCATTATGTTATTATACCTCACTCTAAATTTTATTTTTCAATGATCTTTTTATCTATATTCGCAATAACCCTTTTCTCATTTTTGTAAAATGGACGTACTTGTCAAGTTCAAATATAATGAAAAACTGTCTGTTTAATCACACTATTTTTCATCCATTATTATATTTTTAGACCTAAATAAAAGTTCGTTTGGCGGGATAGTAGACCTTGGGTGCCTCCTGAGTGCAGGAGGTATCCTTTCCCGACCGTGCAGATAGCTACTCTAAACCCACTATGTGAGTCGCACGGTCTAGGGTCTTCAGACCACCGAAACCTTTACACTAACCTAGAGGGTTGATTTGTTCGGGCACCATCGTAAAAAAAATCTTGCTGCTCCAACCGGGAATCGAACCCTGGATCTCCGAACTGGCCAGCCGACGCTCTATCGTTGAGCTACTGGGACTTATTTGCAGGCTTTTATTGTTAAAGTGGACTCTGCCATTACCAAGGAGATCGCCTTATTTCAATCATCCTGATGAAGGAGGCTTTTTCTTGATAACCCGTTGATACACTTAAACGATTGACCTGATTGTAGTTGATGAATAATTTTAAATTCCAGAAAATAAATCCATGGAGCTACAGAGGCGATTCTTTTCTATATTTGAAGTGGGTCTACATCGTTCTAAACGGTTTTGATTCTAGTTATGACTTCTGGCTGTAAAATATCTCAAAATTGCACTTCGATGACATTTCGAGAGTTTCACTTGCTCAGAGGAAGCCTAGCTGAACAAATTCACCCGCGGCAAAGATGGATCCTTTTAAAAATAGTTCTCAGAGAGATGAGAAACTTATTCATCTTCAATTTTTATCCTATATAAAAAAGGTTTTTGTGCTGCAGGATATACGAGTAGATTCATATTTGGCATTTTTAACAATAGTTTCAATTCTATATCGCAAAATACATCTGCGCTTCTGTAAGAAGTGCTAAACGACCCTGCATTCAAAAATTTGGTTTTTTTGAATTGGAAGTGATACCATTCAGAAGAACTCCCTCTTATTTTCTCTACCGTATCTTTATTGGACATGCGTTGTTTGCCACATATTTCCGAATTGTGGTTTTATAGATAAAATTTTGTTCCTTTTGAATAATAATTACAAAAGTAATCAGGATTGAATTTGAGTTTTTTTTTATTTTTCGTACACGGTTGGGAGGCAAGTGGGCATATTCGAGTTGGTTGATAATTATACCCATGGCGCTAAATCGCAGAGTCCACTCCGATGATAAAAGCTTGCAATTTCGTCCCGGTAGCTCGACGGTAGAGCATCGGCTGGCCAATTCGGAGATCCAGGGTTCGATTCCCGGTTGGGGCAGCAAGGTTCTTCACAATGGCGACCGAACCAATCAACCCTGTAGGTTAGTGAAAAGATATCGGAGGTCTGAAAGTGACCCTAGTACGACTAGTACGGATTCAGTGGGCTCTGGAAGATGGGGCGCCACTTTCAAACTGAGAGGATAACGACCACGCATACTATAATCTGAGTAAAAATAGTAGTAACAGGAGGCTAACCTGAGGTAAAAATAGCAGGAGATGGTCAGTCAGATGGACAATTTCCCGCCAATCTGACATTAGAGGATGGAGAATGTAGTCCACTTTGTTGATAAGAGCTTGAAATTTCGCCCCTATAGCTCAACGGTAGAGCGTCGGTTGGCCAGTTCGGAGATCCAGGGTTCTATTCCCGGTTGAGGCAGTAAGGTTCTTTACAAAGTTTAGAAGAGGATATGTTGCACCAAACAAAAGGTGAAAAATCATTTGTTGCTGCATATCAGTCACAAATGAGTTTATCCACCATAAACAAATGCACCTGCGGTAGTTCACTGGTGGTAATCAAAGACAACACCCGTCTCACCCGAAGGTATACGGAAACAACGATCTATCGCTACGACCACAGCTGAGCACTCGGGGCGGCCAGAGCCACACCGCCGGGACAAGACCCACGCCTCCAGTCAAAATCCCCTCAAACGCCATCAACCGAAAAGCGCACAAAGGTAAGACGAAATTATAAATCTTTATTTACACCAAGTGTAAAAAGAGAGGGTCATGTGAAAGTATGACAAAGCCAAAAGTAACTTTAATCTATATACAACCAAATAACGAAAATACAATATGTTTCTTACAATAGTATAACAATCGAATATTTAAAACCAGCATAATATAATACATCAAATCCTTTTATTCCAATGGATTAAATTATTTACAAATATAAAGTTCTTCCCAACAACACTTAATCCTATCAATGCAAACTTGTAATTGTTACTTACAAAAGTATAACAATCGAATATTTAAAACCAGCATAATATACTACATCAATTCCTTTTATTCCAACGTATTGAATAATTTATAAATAAAAGTTCATCCCAACAACACTTTATCCTTATCAATGTAAACTTATAAAAGGCTACTATATATACAAGACACAATGTCTATTTTCATACAATTCCACAGCAAAGTGAAATAAGCTATAACATTTAACAAAAGATACATAAAAGGTACATATAAAAGGTAAAACCATTTTTACCTTAAACTACCCAAGTTATTTTTCCATGTTTTTAGTCATACACAGTTCTATCCAGCTAGATCCTCTTATATTGGTCAACGTGTGGTAGCTATCTGGATTATTTTCCACATTCAGCTGAAATCATTCCATAAATTCCCGCAGTTCCATTCTGCGTGTATTGCTGGGTCTTGGTCCCCACACTTCTGATTTCGCATTGAAATCTCCGCATAAAATATGCTGCTTATTTGTATCTTTCTATCAAAAACTCCAATTCTCTGATATACGTAGTATACGTCAATTCCACCAATGGGGGCAATAACAAGATGCTATTATGTATCCATCCTTACCTAATTCAATTTGTACACTCACGAGATCTCTACATTTTTAAATAATAATATCTCGAGATCCTAGGACCAAGAGCCAATCCAACTCATGTAGTAGACTAAATTATTGTCAGAGGTAAACCCAATATTCATATTCTGGTAGAAGTAGGGTTTATTTAGATACCCTATAGCTATGATGGCCACACATATTGCTACCGTAAACCCTAGGGTTGGTCGTGTGGTCTGGGTCTTCAACACCCTATAGCTATGTTCTCATGAATGAGTTCCTGACAGAATTGAAAGTTTGCAGTTCTGGTGTAATTCAAATTGAGGGGGAGGCATTTCAAGTCAGGACTTTCCCTACTTGTCTCCATAGTCAATCCTGGAAGCAATAAAGCTCAATTCCTTTAGATAGATTGGGCAATTTCTATCTATAACTTTGTGATTCGTTTTGTACTTAGTACCAAATCTAATATTGTGATTTTCACAATTTTTACACTTTATTTCTTTTTCACAACTTTCAAATTCGTATCCTAATTCACCACATTTCGAGCAACTTTGCTCTTTTGCTGTACAAAATTTTCCAATATGCCCGTATTTATAACATTTATAGCATATATTGGCTCGAATATACTCTCTAAAATCAACGTGTATCCAACACAAGTTGATTTTTTTCTTTTCCTGTATTGCTTTATAGGATTTTGGATCTACGTTGCAGATCCGATTTGTTCCTCTTCCCTTGAAACTATGTCTAACCTCAAAGTTTGGGGTATCCTCAATCTCATCATTCTGATAGATAATTTTTTCTCTTAAGCTCTCCTTTGTATATTCTTCCTCTATTCCGTATAATATGATTTGTGGCAATTTTTTCTTAGATATACCTATATTGTATTGCTTGTTTAACTGGTCTACTGCCTTTAACTCTTCAATCAGCTTGTCCAGATCTTCTAATTCTGCTGTTTCTACTATTATTCCACCTCTTCTTATTTTCCTCACTGCTTTCACTGTCACATTTATCCTTTTTGGATCAACGAGTTCTTCAATCTCTTTCTTGGTTGTTTCTGATGACCTCTCTTCCCTCGGGTAAATTGTTACCACGTGGTTTGAACGAGTTCTACTCTTGATCTTTCCTTGCATACCACTCTTTTTATCTTTACACATTCTGCAAATGTTTTTCTATCACCAAACCCCCTACTTCTGCCCTACACCTGGGCAATAAGGGTTTGTTGCTCTATTATTACGTGTAATAATGAAGTGTTTCATCTCACATTTTCTGTTTGTAGTCATTTGAGACTTTGGTCCTCGAAATTAATCCTTGAAGCACGTCCTGGCTTGCCAAGGCTTTCTTCAAATAAATTGAGAGTTCTATAGCTTCCTCAGCTTGAGGTTGAGGCTCTATACTCTCACCACCTGTTGCCATAACAGGCAGAAAATTTTCACAAAAAAAGAAAAAATAAGTTTCACCCATTAATATTTCTTGATAGAGCAGCACTGATGGTTGCAAACTCTTGAAAGTCGGTTTCGACCCCTCTAATTTCGAGGGGATCCCCCCGTCCACTCCACGGCACCGACTCTAGGACCAGACTTAGCAAACTTTTGTGATAAAAAATAACTCATAATAAGTTTGTATCTCAATCACAAAATCTGAAATAAACCCTTTATAATAACTTTTATAATTCACTGGTCTCCGGGGGGGGGGGGGGGTAAGGTGCATAACTTTTATAATTCACTGGTGATAAAACATTTGATAAGCTCTTTTGTTTTATTCATTTTGAAGGCATTGAGAAAGATTGATTACGTTTGGTTGGTTGGTTTACGTTGATTAGGTTTATAGCCCGCACTAGAAAAGGAATCACTGCACCAAATACGTGATTAACAAACTCATAAAATAACAAGAAAGATGATGATTATGAAACACTTTCCAACTTCAATACAATTTTATTTAAACAAGTCTAAAATGCAATACATTCCTCGGTATTCGTATTTGAAAACTTAAACTTTCATCGAAAAAACTGAACTTCATTTAAATGACGGCATTGAAATATAAATTGCCTGGTTTAAACATCTCTAAAATGCGATACATTCCTCGGTAATATTTTTAAAACTATCATAATACTACGATAATTTATTATATTTGAAAACTTCATCGAAAACAACTAAAATTCATTCAAATGACGTCATAGAAAAATAACACGCCTGGATCTCTCTATAAAAACAGCATTTCATTCATAACATTTTCCCATTCATTTCATTCATCACAATACTATAATAATTTATTTTATTTAAAATTAAGACCATGGAGCTACAAGTAATTAATCTCTATGCTTAAAACTTCATCGAAAAAATCGTCCTTCTCTTTGTAAAATCAATGAATATTTCATTCATATCAGCTATGCAGACTCCATGGGCTAAATAATTTTGTGTTAAAGAAATACAGCAATTCTGATACAACTCATTCTACATATTTTGCTGTTTACATTTTACATAAGTGAAAAATAATCTTCGTTGTAGAAATAATCAAATTTGGAAGATCATTTAAACTCAAATATATTTAATTGCGTTGTTTCAGTATGTAGATGCACAGAATTAAGGCAAAAATAAAGTGGTTTTAGGACGGATACAACACTCAATATCAATTAAAAAGAACTTAAAAAATCACGATTTTGGGACAAGATGGATGCCATATATCATTTTGAAGTGGGTCATGTGATCTTTTCATATCATGGTCACGTGATCGCTTCATATAAGAGATATAATTATTATTTTAATTTTTATTTAAAAAACTGCTGAAAATATTTCGCTGAATTTTTTTTTATATATTTTATGGAACAATTTGAAAATTACCTAAAATTTTCGAAGCAATTTGTGAATTTTAAATCCGCTTAAAAAATGTTTGAAAAATTAGGTCCCATAGGGTTCAATGTATTTCATTTTTTCAACCCGGGTTCAATCCAAAACTAAATGGGTGATACTATTCATTTATATTCCCATAGGTCCTACAGACCGTCTGAACAACATACAAAAATTTCATTTTGATTAAGTCATTTTTTCGGCAGTTATCGTGCTAAAGGACAGACAGACAGACAGACAGAATGAACAAAGTCATAAACACTTTTCAACTTTGTTGTAAAGTGTTAACAAGAAAGATCAAACATACATACGGCATTGATTATGAAACACTTTCCAACTTCAATGCAATTTTATTTAAACAAGTCTAAAATGTAATGCATTCCTCGGTAATATTTTAAAACTTATCACAATACTACATTATTTTATTATATATGAAAACTTAAAATTTCATCGAAAAAAATGAACTTTATTCAAATGACGACATTGAAATATACATTGCCTGGTTTAAACATCTCTAAAATGCAATACATTCCTCGGCAATATTTTTAAAATTATCATAATGCTACAATGATTTATTATATTTGAAAACTTCATCGAAAACAAATGAACTTTATTCACATGACGTCAACGAAATATAAATCGCCTGACTCTCTGTATAAAAGCAGCATTCCATTCATAAATATTTGATTATTTCTACAACGAAGCCTATTTTTCACTTAAGTAAAATGTAAACAGCAAAATATGTAGGATGAGTTGTATAAGAATTGCTGTATTTTTTTAACGCAAAAGTATTTAACTCATGGAGTCTGCATAGCTGATATGAATGAAATATTCATTGACTTTACAGAGAGAAGGACGATTTTTTCGATGAAGTTTTAAGCATAGAGTTTAATTACTTGTAGCTTCATGGTCTTAAGTTTTTAAATAAAACAAATTATTGTAGTATTGTGATGAATGAAAGAAATAGAAAAAAGTTTATGAATGAAATGCTGCCTTTATAGAGAGAGCCAGGCGTGTTATTTTTTCTATGACGTCATTTGAATGAATGTCAGTTGCTTTCGACGAAGTTTTCAAATATAATAAATTATTGTAGTGTTATGATGATTTTAAAAATATTACCGAGGAATGTATCGCATTTTAGAGATGTTTAAACCAGGCAATTTATATTTCAATGCCGTCATTTAAATGAAGTTCATTTTTTTTTATGAAGGTTTAAGTTTTCAAATATAATAAATTAATGTAGTATTGTGATAAGTTTTAAAATATTACTTAGGAATATATTACATTTTAGAGATGTTTAAATAAAATTGCATTGAAGTTGGAAAGTGTTTCATAATCAATGCTTTAAATATGATTGGTCTTTCTTGTTTTAATTCATTCCATAACTTACACACATAAACACATTCTTTAACGTCAGAGTCATCAACATCGCTTGGGCTCTATATTAAGTTATGTTCAAGAAGGGTTTCGAACCTTCGACCTCTCTATTTGGGTTGAAGATGACTCTATCCACGGAGCTATTCTGTATTGTCAGTTTGTCTATCAATTTATTAAAGTATCATGAATGTACTAAAATATTCTAAAGTATATATTATTATCTTTTCTAGTTTAACTTGTGTTTATTATTTATCAAGCTTTCTAGGCTATAGACCGAGATAGCTGATGCAGTTACATTAGGAAGTAAGTGCAAATAAGGGGATTTTTTTTTTAAAAAATTAATTTTATAATGAAACACATGTTTTTTAACTACCAGTTATTAACTTAAAAAAAATTATTTATGATATATAGTTCAAATTCTCTACGGATTTTATCTTCGAAATCTTTTACAATGATTACATATCTGAAAATTATCGAAGGTCAGAGATTTTATAATCAAGTCATGATTAGGAAAAATATAAAGGAAGTAAATCAAGTTCCTTTTAGCTGACATTTTTAGTCCTTCGAACAAAAATATCAAATCTGCAATAGGTGTTCGTGGAACTGATATACTCTGTGATACAGAATTGAAACTATTGTTCGAATAACAAGTATGGATCCATCTATATTCCCTGAAGCGCAAAAAACTTTTTATAGTTCCTATGAGGAAAATTGAAAACGAATAAATTGCTCATTTTTTTCCTTCTGCGAACTATTTTTGAAGTCATCAATCTTTGCCGCCGGTAAATTTGTTCAGCTAGATATCTGTGTATCGTCCTGCGAAGCTTTCGACACTTGCAATGTCATCGTGGAGCCATTTTGACGTTTCACAGTCAATGGATATGGCTACAATATTTTTACAATGGAAAAAATATGATGTGGGCAGTACATGACTTTCCTTATATAATGCAATGAATTTACCACTTTTACATTAAAAAAGAAGGTCATTCTTATAGTAGATGCTGATATTATTTCCAATATATTGAATTTTCGTCAATGAGTCGTCATTTTCATTGCTTTAGCGTCATTTTTATCCATTTGGCAAGATTTTCGTTAATTTGGCAACATTTTAAAAAGTCGCCAAGTTGGCGACATTCCGCCAAATTCGTTGCCAAAATTTCTCGAAACTTTATGGACGGAGAAATAAGTTATTCTTATAGTAGATAAATGACTATTGGCGTTCAAATACAAAAGTTTTACTCAAAGTATCTTTTCTCATGAATGGAACGAGCTATATCCACAAGAATGATGTCACCCAATTTATCGCATGATGTTACATATGAAAAGTGAACATATTTCTCAACAGTTAATATTTTTTTTAATTTATGGAATTTTTTGATAAATTTATTTTAAAAATGTGCAATATCTCGAGAACGGTTCATGCTAGCCTTCTAAAGTTTATGTCAATCATTTTCTAAGGAAAAATTACATAAGAAACGTCTATTTGCGTAACTTTATTAAAGGTTTTGATTTTTTAATGATTTTTTCAAAATTTCACTCGAAAATTTGGGGGGATTCTGAACATTCGATAGTGTTTAAAAGCAATAGGCTTCCAGTATTCATGGATTGTAATTTTTGTACCAAATTTCATTCGAATAGCTCCATTCGTTCATGAGATATCGTTCCCATAGACATCACCTCAAAAATGTTCGATTCGTGAAATTCGTTTATTTGAAAAATGTGCAATATCTCGAAAACAGTTCATGCTAGCGTTCTAAAGTTTACGTCAATCTCTTTTTACTGACAGATTACATGAGAAGTTATTATTTGAGTAACTTCATTAAAGGTTTTGATTTTTTGAAGAGATTTTCAAAATTTCAGTCGAAAATTTGGAGGTTTTGAACATCTATCTGAGTATAAAGACAATAGACTTCCAGTATTTTCGGATTGTAATTTTTGTGTAAAATTTTATTTGAATCGTTTCATTCGTTAGTGAGTTATCGTCTCTACACTCTCTCTCACACACACACACACGCACACGCGCACACACGCGCGCACACACACACACACACACAAACACATGCACGCACACACACACAAACATAGATATCACCTCAAAAATGTTCGATTCGTGATCAGTGATGCTTGAAACGTGCTCTCCCGTCGAAAACTCATTTAAAATTTTGACTCAGTTACAATACTTTTCTTATACATTATACTATGTGCATAAGAAAAGAAAATAATAATTTGGGATAAGTTCTGCTTTTCCCATTTTGTCCAAGGTTCGTGAAAATGTATCAAATAACATTAAGAAATACATAATATAGATTGTACTTCAGAAATTTTGGAAGTTGAGTCAAACTAGCTGCATAGCCTATCAAATTAGCAATAAAAAATCGGCGGTGGCTCCAGTCCGATGGAGCCAAAATGGTTTTGCTTAAATAACATTTTGTAATATAAAACTCAACTTTTTGTAATATCAAAAAAAGAAAGTAAAAGGCGATCTAAATTATGATTAAATACACTCATAGGATTTTCAAAGAGCTGAAAATTCTTGCTTATTGTTTATAGCATCACCTTTAGTGAATTTCAGTAAAATATGTTAAGTTATTTAATATACGAAAAAAAAATGTTATGTTAAAATTATTTAATATACGAAAAATAACAAATTCAATTAAATTCTGACTTTTGGATATCCTCCAGAAAGAAAAAAGAGATATATTATATAATAAATATCTTTCCAAGAGTTTAATCATTTTGTATATGAGAGAGGCTTCACACTTTAAAATAAATTTGGTAGATAACAATTTTTCAATTTTTTTTTTAATTTTATATAACTCTTCATGATATACTTATTTGATGGCGTTCTTAATGCACTTCCCTACGTCCTAGAGAGTTAAAATTTGGTACACAGCTTAAATTTGTAGAACATTTTATTCTACAACAATTTGGTGGATCTTTAAATATAGATCCTACATTTTTTTCGAAATGGCCTGCAAATAATCCCCGGTCACTTCTATAAATCATTGTTGTAATATTGTTAAAAACTCTAATGTGGACAGCACATGTCTTTCTCTGTAGACTCATATTCACGTTTTCTTTATTTCTTCAATAATAATTTGAGTTTATCTGCACAAAATAACAGCCATAAGTATTTTAAATGACACGAATTTGCACGTTAAACTTAAATTTGGTTCTCATTTGATAGATAGATGGACTTATTGTCAAAGGTGGCGTAGCGAAAACGCAAAAAAACTAAAATATCTCAAAAACGGCTAGTCCTAGAGTAATGGGGTTAGTCTTATTCTTTTTGTTGTTAAAAATCATGTATAAAATAGGAATTTAATTGATATTATTGAGCACACGTAGTCTTTTATTTTTATATTTAACGATTTTTGAAGGCCATTTCGCAAAAACAGCCCGTTCCTTTTCCCCGAATCGTACTAGAATAACCTACAAGTGATTTATATAACAAATTTTGTTAAATTTGGTATATAAATCACTTGTAGGTTATTGGAATATTATACACCAAATTGTGTTAAATTTGGTCCATTAGTTTTTAGCTAGAGTGGATAAAGGCAATTTCTGTCGCCCATTTCGCAAAGAAAGCAGATTCTTTTATTACGAATCGTACTATAATCAAATGAACATCAGGGTTTCCCACAAAATACTTACCTACCAAATTTTATTACATTCGGTCCATTATTTTTTCAGTTAGAGTGAATGCAATATCCTCACAGACACACAGAAACACACACAGATACACCCTTACACACACAAATGTCTTCCTAAAAATAGTTTTTTCGTGTTCTAGAAGTCCCAAAACGTGTAGATCCATCAAAAATTCGAGTTCCTATCTTCGGCACGATTCCAATACTTTGAATACATACACACGCACACATATATATTATCTGTGTATCTGTATATTCTCGGCGTATCTAAATTCCGTGCCTACGCAATTACAATAGTTGTGATTTTAAATGATCCCTAAACTTTTATTATTTCTTCAACGAAGTCTAATTTTAATTTATGCAGAATGCAAATATCTCAAGCGATTGTAAGGTGAGTTGCATAAGAATTGCTGAATTTTTTTCACACAAAATTATTTAGCTCTGGAGTCTGGAATACAAGTTACATGAATGAAATATTCATTGGTTTTGCATAGAGAACCAGATAATTTATATTTCGATACAGTTTTAAATATTTAAGTATAATAAATTACTGTAGTACTGTGATAATGTAAAAGATATCACCACTGAATGTATCACATTTTAAGAGATTTTTAAATGAAATTGCATTTCAGTTGGAAAGTGTTTCATAATCAATGTTTATGCATGATTGATCTTTCTTGTTCATCAATAAGATAATCAGTCAATATAAAACGATATAATTGCATTAAAATACACTTTTGTTTAAAAAATACCTTGTTACCTTGACATTTTATAATGGTCAAGGTCTCTAAAAAAATTACTTGAAAATAAATGACTTAGCAGTAATATTGAAAATGAACTTTTTAATACATTTATGTGTGTAAATTATATTGAGTATTTATTAATATTAAATATCATTGCAATATTCGAATATAAATCAATCAACAGTTTTGAGACCAAGTTGCTCCATGTATTATTAGTTATAATTTGGATTAGTATTTACTAAAATTAAAATGACATTAAGAACCCTCTGTAAATGCAAAAAAAAAAATATGTTTATAAAAGATATTACTATTTAGGGATATTTGACATTTAATTCTTCATTTAAGGTTTTAAAATGTGAAAAGAATTGAAAAGCGTATATTAGTGATGAAGATTTTTTTAGATTTAATTTTCCTATAAATGCGAATAGTTAATATTTGCTGATAAAATAATTGCATTAAATCCCAGAATGAATTATGAAGTTTTAATTTAAAATGAACATTGAATATGTAAAGTTATTCAAAGAGAAGAACTAAAATATTCGAATTACTTTTAAATCTCACGAGAAATGGAATATTTATTTGCTTAATTATAATTTTGCTAGGTCTTAAAAAAAAAAAAAAAAAAAACTTTAAACTTCAAAGTTGAAATTTTATTAATTTATAATTGAACCCAATAACTAAAATAAAATTATTTTTTATTTAATTTTGGTTTCTAATTCTAATATTTATTTTAGTTCCAGAGTGTCTTAAACGTGTGGATCAGTCAAAGATACGAGTTTCGACAATCGGCACGATTATAACAATTTTCTTGTACATTGCTTTGTATAATAGGGAAAGTAATAGACAGACCCGTTCCATAAAAATCGTATACGAGATAGGGGATGCTCCCTGTAACAAATTAAAATGTAATGTGTAGTATCATGAGAATGGAACGGACAAAGATAACTCTTAAACTAGATTGTGCATTCATTCATAGAGATATTTATGAAAAGCATTTATTTATTTGATAGGAAGTAGCATGGAGTTAGAAAGACGGAGATAAAACTCTTATGGATGAAAATGCCATAATGCTTCAAGAATTAGATCTAGGTGTCGCTAGTGTTAGTAAAGTGTTAGTTGACACAACAGAAAGTCGTCGTTTTTAGTATAAGTATTTTTGATTATTTCCTAACTATGGGTATAATTAATTAATACTTTTCATAGTTGTGCGGTAGAATATAGAATATAGGGAGATAAAAATAAATGGAAAGGTAAAATAATTTTGAATACGTAGAAATATATTCTTCAGTTCTAATTTGCATTGCGCTCCTAATTTATTTTTACAAAATGGACCGTTTAAATCAATATTTTAGGCCTTTCGCCATAGAAATGCATACAATGCAGGGTTACTTAACTTATGCAGGGTTACTTAACAATGCAGGGTTACTTAACACCGCCACCTGAACGATTGTCTCAAACGATATTGGCGTTTCCTTAATATGAAGTTTTAACGCCTTACTTGTACTTCTACAAGAAGTAGTCTATTTATTTTGTGGGTTTCTTTTCCCTTTTAAATCATAAGCGTGCAATATTTCGAGAGTGCTTCAAGTTCGTATCTTTCAAATGATGAAATTCGTTTTAAAAAACGATTATGTATGTAATATGTTCAGCATAATTATTTTGTATTACGTTTTCTATTTCAAAATATATTTGAAAAATGTGGGCTTTCTACTGGCTCGATTCTGAAAATAAATAGGCCTATGTTGGGCATCTATAAACAATGAAACGATTTCTATTGAAATAATCGTAATGAATTTCGTCCAATTTGTTCGAAAAAGATCGCTGGATTCTTGACTTCATCACAATGCTTTTGATTTGCATATATTATGTATTGCAGTTTAAACTAAAGTTGTTGATTTACTTATAATAATACACTGACTATGATTTCATTAACACTTATAGTCAAAAATCATATACAATTACTCACATATTTCGAAACATTTTATGCCTAGATTTTAAATCTTTAAATGAATTTTACTATTACTTATTTTTTATGTTTTTCTGCATCCTTTTACCTAGTTTAAGGTTTTTGAATTTCTCGAAGATTTCCTAATGCTCGGAGATTATTTAAGGCAAATAGAAACATTAAAATAAATTTATGAAGATGAAATATTATTTTATTAAATTTGACTTGAAACATGTACGTGCTATTAATGTCTGTAATTTAAATTTATATGCTTCAGAAAGCCATTACAAAATTAAAAGTCATCGATCGGCAGTTTATTAATATTGCGTTCTATTCATCTCATCTCTGAGTGCTTTTTATGAGTGCTCTAAGCTTTCGATCCAAAAGATGATTTGTATGTAAACTTGCTCTTAACTCTGACTCTATGTCTTATTAGTTCACTCTGAGAATTTCGGAATTTATTATTTTGCATATACTTCACAGTGTCATGTCAAAAAGAAAAGTAATATTATAAGGCTTCAGAAATAGAATATTTAAATTTGGTAGGTATTTTTACTAAAAATAGAAACATTATAATAAAGTTATCAAGATGAATTATTACTGTATTACATTTAATTTGAAACAAGAACAAGAAATTTATGAAGGAATCCTATTTCATAGGATGACAAATGGTGCGGACACTTCATTTTCAACGGAATTATTAAGCATTTTTACTGTTTTTTTAATATACTTATTTCACAAAATCATACGAATTTTCAAAAAAACCAGAAATGACATTTTCATACCCGTAAACACAAATACTTTGTGAACCCTCTAACCTAACCTCTCTGGAATTAGATAATGACTGGTATAAATTCAGCAAAGTTTTATCTATAACCAATCCTAAGAAATAAATGTTTCAAGGAAATCTATTGAACTGGGATTTAAAAAAGAAGTAGAAATCCTAGTAGGACCCCCTACTTCCTCTGGCATTGGATAGTGAATTCATATCAGTCATCATCTAAGCCCTATCTATAGGCAATCTTGAAAAATAAAAATATAATGAAAAATAAAATTATTATCTTAATTTTCTTTTTTCATGTTACTTTTGATAATTTTACTTTTGATAATTTTACTTTTCATTTTACTTATAGAGTAAAATGAAAAATTCGAAATCTGAATAAAAACAAAACAGAAGTGGAAATCCTTAGTACCCCCTCGCCCCCCCCCCTCCCCACACACACACACACTCCTACTTTTTTTTTCGGAATTTTATGCTGAATTCATATTAGTCATCATTTAAAAACTTAAAAACTACTTATGACAAATCTTGAGAAATTAATGTTTCATAAACATTTTCGAATCCAAAGTGGAAATCCTTAGTGAACCTTTCCATTCTCCCCCGAAAGTGAATGCTGAATTTATATCAGTTTTTATCCCATGTATAACTAATCCTGAGAAAGAGACGTTTTGAGAAATTTTTTAGTACCGCAATTGAGAAACCGGGTGTGAAAATTTTTAGTCAACCATTCCGCTTCCGCCAGAGTTCGGTGCTGAATCTATATCAGTCATTATCTATGCTCAATCTATAGCCAGTCTTGAAAAGTGGGTGTTTAAAATAAAATAAAAATGTTTCAACCGGAAATGGGAAAATAACCATAAGTGGAAACCTTTAGTTTACCCATTCTTCTCTGGAATTAAATGTTGAATTCAAGATATACTTATATCAGATCTTAAGAAATGGATGTTTCAAGAAAAAAAAAATTCCTGAAAATAATAATATAGCAAAATTGTTTCGATCAATAATACTCGTATATATATGTAATGCCAGAAATGTAAAGTAATAAATATTTGGAAGGATTAAAAAATAATGGAACCAGGAATGCGTGCGGATTATCCCCACGCTAAGCAGATGGGCGATAATATACAGGTGGCCCCATATCTTACATACCACGCCCATGTTTACATACCACGCTAAGCCGTTTGGCTGTTAATGTTGGAATGTTAATATACTAATAAATAATTAATTTAATGTAAAATGCATTTTTGACAATATTAATTTTAATCAACAAAATTAATAATCGGCACAATATATATAAGGCACTCTATTCCATAATCAATTATTTAGTTTCTAATAAAATTTTTAGAGAAATATATTTTCAGTTTCCCTACAATACTTGATAATGAATAAGGAAATTATTGGAATTGTGTCGAAAATAGAAACTTGAGTTTTTGACGGATCTATGCGTTTTGGAACCTGTAGAACACGAAAAAACTATTTTTAGCGTGACGCCTGTGTGTGTGTGTCTATCTATGCAATGTGTATGTATCCACTCTAACTAAAACATTTAATGGACCGAATTTCACAAAATTTGGAAGATAAGTCACTCATGGAGCATAATAAATATAATCATAAGCTCAGTGCTAATTAGATGTTGATATAATTTGGGGAAGAAGAACCTGCCTTTTTTTTGCGAAATGGTCAGCAAAACCGTCAAAATCTAAAACAAGAAAGATCAATCATGCATAAAGCATTGATTATGAAACATTTTCCAACTTCAAAGCAATTTTATATAAATATCTCTAAAGTGTGATACATTCCTCGGGAATATTTTTTAAATTATCACGATACTACATTAATCTATTATGTTTGAAAACTTGAAACTTCATCGAAGAAAATAAACTTCATTCAAATGACGGCATTGAAATTAAATTGCCTGGTTTAAACATCTCTAAAATGCGACACATTCCTCGGTAATATTTTTAAAATTATCATAATACTACAATAATTTATTATATTTGAAAATTTCATAGAAAACAAATCATCGAAATATAAATCGCCTCTATATAAAAGCAGCATTTCATTCATTAACATTTTTCCATTCTTCTTTTCATTCATCACAATACTATAATAATTTATTTTATTTAAAAACTTGAAACCATGGAGGTACAAGTAATTTAACTCTATGTTTAAAACTTCATCGAAAAAAATCGCCTGGGTTCTCTGTGTAAAATCAATGAATATTTCATCTATATCAGTTATATTGCAGACTCCATAAGCTAAATAATTTTGCATTAAAGAAATGCAGCAATTCTTATACAACACATTCTACATTTTTTGGTGTTTACATTTTCCATAAGTGAAAATTAGGCTTCGTTGTAGAAATGATCAAAATTTGATCATCATTTAAACTCAAATATATTGTAATTGCGTTATTTCAGTATGTAGATGCACAGAATTTAAGCAAAAGTAAAGCGGTTTTAGGACGGATACAACACTCAATATGAATTATTTGTTACTTAAAAGTGGGTCACGTGATCTCTTCATATAATGGTCACGTGATCTCTTCATATAAAGAGTGTAATTATTATTTTAATTTCTTTTAAAAAAATACTGAATATATTTTGCTGATTTTTTTTTATATATTGTATGGGATAATTTGAATATTTTCTAAAACTTTCGAAGCAATTTGTGAATTTTAAATTCGCTAAAAAAATGTTTGAAAAATTAGGTCCCATAGGGTTCAATGTATTTCATTTTTTCAACCCGGGTTCAATCTATATCTAATTGGATGATATTATTCATTTATATTCCCATAAGTCCCACAGACCGTCTTAACAACATACTAAAATTTCATTTTAATAAAGTCATTTTACGGCAGTTATCGTGCTAACGGACAGACAGACAGACAGACTGACAGACTGAATGAACAAAGTCACAAACACTTTTCAACTGTGTTGTAAAGTGTTAACAAAGTCATGAACACTTTTCAACTATGTTGTAAAGTGTTAATAAAAGATTACGTATGCTCAAATGTATCCATTAAATGTTTGTTCTATACGTTATTTTTGACTATGAATAGAATAAATTCAACCCCATTAGTCTAGTACTAGCTCTACGTATTGGAATCATGACGAACATCGCAAAATGCGAAAAACTATTTTAGCATGACGTCTGTCTGTGTGTCGTGTGTTTGTTTATCTGTCTGTGTGTATGTGTTTGTGCAATGAATATATCAACTCTAACTAGGAAACTAATGGACCCAATTTTATAAAATTTGGTAAGTAAGTCACTTATGTGTGGCCCTGGTGCAGATTAGTTTTTAGTACGATTCGGGATAAAAGAACTTGCCTTTCTTTGCGAAATGGCAAAAATGAACTGTATCCACTCTAGCTGAAAAACTAATAGATCAAATTTTACAAAATTTGGTAGATAAGTCACTTGTGGGATATCCTGATGCTGATTAGATTTTGGTAAAATTCGGAAAAAAAGAACCTGCCTTTTTTTGCGAAATAGCCCCCCAAAATCGTCAAAATCTAAAACAAAAAACTACATCTGCTCAAATATAATAATTAAGTGATTGTTTTATACGTAATTTTTAACGATCAAAAGAATAAGACCAACACCATTAAGCTAAGACTAACTGTTCTCGAGATATTTTAGATTTTTCGCTACACCACTTTAGAAAATAAGCCCAGCTACCAAATGAAAGCGAAAATTGAATTAAAAATGCCAATTCAGTGTCATTTTAAATAATTATGATTGTTATTTCGTGCCATTAAACTCAATTTAATGAATTACTGAAGAAATAACGAGTACGCGAAAGTCTGAAAGAAAAGTCATGTGCTGCCCACATCAGATTTTTCGCATTTCGCCTGCCAGCGAAACGTTATATACTTATCCAACTTTTTCAGAAGCTACTTGAGCGATTGATAGCAAATTTGATAAAAAGATAGGCAGCTACTTAAATGGGAAAATAGCCTAGTGATGGTTGAAAATAAACTAAAATATGGTATGTGTAAGGAAAAGATATTGTGATGGGGATCAAAAATCTGTCTCTTGGATTTGGATGCGATTTACACGTTTCCAGCTTCCCTGCAAGAGCATCAGTGTATTATTTTGTATTGTGCTATTTATGTGTTTTACTCAAGTGGAATAACAGAATATGAAGGAAATGTAAATTTAATTTTCGTGGATGGCTTGATAAAAATGTATGCAAATAAAAATGATTGTTTAATCACATTCTCGGATTGTGTTCCGTGCTTTTCCTTGTGAGATATACGCCTGCGACCAATATAGGGGCGTATGAGAAGAAAAATTCTTTTTCGCTTGCGTGAGATGGTTGGAGGACAAACACGCAAAGAGCGACAATCTACACATCTTAGACATTCTTGCATGCAATAGAAATAAGAATAAATGAGACTAGAAATTTGGAAATAAGTATATCTGAGTACGAAAATAGAAACTTAGGATTGGATGAAAGATTGCAACTCCCTCAATTTTTACTTTCCCTACGTATAGGTAAAGTATTGGAATCGTGTCGAAAATCGCAACTCGAGTTTGCAACAGATCCATACGTTTTGTGACCTACAGAACACGAAAAATAAATTTTTTAGCCTGACGTATGTGTGTGTGTCCGTGCTATGCATGCATCTACTCTAACCCCAAAACTAATGGACCCAATTTCATAAAATTTTATAAGTCACTTGTGAGTAGTAACCCTGGTGCTGATTAGATTTTGGTACGATTCGGGTTAAAAGAATCTGCCTCTTTTTTTTTCGAAATACATGCAAAAATCGTACTTATCCACTTTAGCTAAAAGAAAATCTGATGTGGGCAACACATGACTTTCCCTGCAGACTCCTATTCACGTTCTCTTTATTTCTTCAATAATTCATTATATTGAGTTTAATGGCACAAGATAACAGCCATAATTATTTAAAATGACACTGAATTTGCACTTTTAATTCAGTTTTCGCTTTCATATGGTAACTGGGTTCAAAGAAACTGAAATAAAATAAAACCAAAATATCGCGAAAATGACTAGTCCTAGTATACTGGGATTGATCTCATTATTTTTTTGTTAAAAATTACGTATAAAACGAGCATTTAATGGATACATTTGAGCATAAGCAGTTTTTAATTTTAGATTTTGACGATTTTTGAGGATCATTTCGCAAAAAAAAAAGGTTATATTTTTTCCGAATCACACAAAATCTAATCAGCACCAGGGTAACCCACAAGTGACTTATCTACACAATTTTGTAAAATTAGATCTATTTGTTTTTCAGCTAGAGTGGATACAGACAATTTATGTGGGCCATTTCGCAAAAATAGGCGGGTTCTTTAATCCCGAATCGAAAACAAAACTAATCAGCACAAGGGTCACACGCAAGTGACTTACCTACCAAATTTTATGAAATTTAGGCCATTCGTTTTTGAGTTAGAGTGGATACATGCATTGCACACACAGACACACACAAAAGTCATGTTCAAAATAATTTTTTCGTATTTTGGAGGTCCCAAAACGTACAAATCCGTCGAAAACTCGGGTTACGTTTTTCGGTATGATTCCAATGCTTTCCCTATACATTACCATGTATTGCAGACTAAATAAAAAATCAATTGACCTAATTTCACAAAATTTAGTAGATAAGTCACTTATGGATTATCCTTGTGTTGATTATATTTTAGTACTATGTATGTTCAAATGTATCCATTTAATGCTTGTTTTATACGGCATTATTGAAGATGAAAAGAATAAGACTAATCCCAATACTCCAAAGGATAGCCGTTCTCGAGATAATTTAGTTTTTTCACATTTTTATTACGCCGTCTTTGAAAATACGTCCAATTACCAAATGAACACGAAAATTGGATTAAAAGTTCAAATTTAGTGTAAGTTAAAATACTTATAGCTGTTATTTTGTGTAATTAAACTCAATTTAATGAATGAAAGACATAAAGAGAAAATGAAGTTGAGTCTGTTATAGGGAAAGTTAAGTGCTGCCCACATTAGATATTTAGTTTCAGGAATAAAAATGGGTGCTTTGTAGAACAATCAGTTACAGCACATCCATACTAATTGTATGATGCAATATCCATGTTTTTATTTTTCTCTAAGGGAAATATTATGTAAAGAATCAAACAAGGAATGTTAAAACATGCGTTATAAATGTGATGCATCTTATACAACTCTGAAATCTAATTTTGTAATTTTGACTAGTATTCGATCCTGAATGTTTATCATTTGTAGTTATTTGAAATATTTGTAAATCTGAAGATCTCGAAACAAAAACATCCCATTGAAAATAAATGGTTTTCGTAGCTACGATCGTGAGATAATCCATAATACCTAAGTTTGTTAGATGTCCAACCGGGACAGCTTCGTGGCATTGGCTCATGCTCGTCTCTCAACAAATATTAACTACTTTCGATTATTACTATTCTTCTAAACTATTATAACTATTCTACTAAAAGAAGTCACAACTAAGCTATGAGAGGGAACCTGCCATTATATTTTTATGACGCGCCATATAAAGCTTGTTTTAGGGTTTTTTTACCGGACACATATTTTGTGAGTGTCCATTGGTTCCACTGTAAAACATTCTGCAACTTTTACTCACTTTTTTTCAGCTACTTTGTTGATCATTTCGGCAAACTGATAAGAATAGCCGCAATGACAGGTGTTCATGAAAATTCCAGTTTCATTTCTGAAATATTTAGCTAATTTTATCGTCTTCCGAAGCATTATTTTTACATTTATACATGTGATTTTATATATATATATATATATAATCATAACTATCAGGAACTTTACTCCCCATTACGGTCAGCTGAGTCTCCCGAAACCTTCAGTGCCATGCTTGCAAGTGTTTTACAGTGGTTGAACTAGCAGTATCTTAGTCATAAATCACCATAAGATATAAAGTGCTCCGAGCAAAATCCTTCAGCAACTCAATTGTGTGTAAGGAAAGGGTCATGAATGTACACGTTAAGTATGTCTGTGGTAAAGTGTTCACGCTCGATCGAATAAAAGTGATTACGGCGCTTCTTAGCGGAGTATTCAAAATTTATAATGAGAAACTGGGTGACAATAACTTTTCTAGGAAATCTGCATATGCATATGGCTTATAAAACCTTTCTAAAGCCTGTAATAGATTTCAGAAATATTAATGTCGGGAGGTTGAAAAAGATGAGCCAGTGTTTCTAAACATTCATAGTCGCAATGCCATGAAAATGAATGGACTTTTCGTCAAACTTTGCTTCTGGAGTCGCTTATGAAAGATATAGACAATGAAGGATTACTCACCAGTTGGAAAATTGAAAAGTTCTCTTACAGCCAATAAACCACCTGGGCCTGTTCATTGTCCACAGCCACACGTTCCTAAACAGAACAACAAAATTTTTACAATGTATGTACTTTATTAATCAGATCAAATCAAATATAACTAATATCACATAACTTATAGACGGCTTTCTGAAGTTGGAATCATACTCTGATCGGCGTGCTATTTGCGATCCTGTTACAGATTATGAGCATCGAAAAACTATAATTGCGTTAGAAAAAAAAAAAAAAAAGAAAAGATAATGATGCGCTACAATGCACTAACGTTGAAGAGTCCACTTCAAAGGTAAGAGCTTGCAATTTCGTCCCAATAGCTCAACGGTAGAGACTCGGCTGGCCAGTTCGGAGATCCAGGGTTCGATTTCCGGTTGGGGCAGCGAGGCTCTTTACAATGGCACCCGAACAAATCATCCCTGCAGGTGAGTGCAAAGATATCGGAGGTCTGAAAATGACCCCTAGCACGACTTGCACGGATTCAGTGGACTCTGGAAGATTGAGCGCCCATTTCAACCTGAGAGGATAACAACTGCGCAGGATACTAACCTGGGTAAAAATAGTAGTCGCAGGAGGTATAAATAGCAGGAGGTGGTCAGTCAGATGGTCAGTTGCATCTGAGATTAGAGGGTGGAGACTGCAGAGTCCACTTCGACGATAAGAGCTTGCAATTTCGTCCTAGTAGCTCAGCGGTAGAGCGTCAGCTGGCCAGTTCGAAGATCCAGGGTTCAATTCCCGGTTGGGACAGCAAGGCTCTTTACACATTTCCCGATTCATTTTACAGAACTTTTCCCTTCTCTCTTCTTCTCCTTGAATCTTAAAAATCGCCGTTATAAAAGATCTGGCCAACCACGACTTCTTCTTAACTGAATCTGCGGACTAACGCAGGTACCGAGCCCCCGCATCAGAGGAGTCCCAAATTTAATAATTACAACATCGAAAGATTAAAGGTTGGTTCCTAAAAAGATGCATGCCATCGGAATAGGTTTGCCCAGTGGATAGATTTATTTTAGGGATATATAGGGATTAACCATACTCATTTAGCAGGTTGGCTATGATAAGAAAGTTGATAATAAAAAGTTGAAAATAATTTAAATCCCATTAAAATATGTAAGAACCACATTTTGTATACCATTTTCTAGAATGCAATTATGTTTTTGAAAAATATTTTTGTTCATTTCATATACATCAAGATGTGAAAAAGCCTCCGAAAGAATGTCTGCTTCGTGCTCCAGTTGGGCTAAGTCCAGCCCTGCATAAGAATCCCCACAAACACTAAACTGGAACTACACGAGGTTGTACGGTCATGATCATAGTCACAGTAAACCTGCTCATTGTCGCGTGATTCTAACTTTATTTAGAATTGGAATGCCTTCTATCGGCAAGTTTGGTAACTCCAAATGCAGCCTCGCAGTTTTGAGCAGTTCGAGCTCAATTCCATGAATTTAATGTAGAGTTTGTAGCCAAAATGGTATCATGCAGAAAACTTACTATAATCCGGCACGTTCGGTACTTTAGCGGTGCCAGATTACCAAATTATCGGATGTCAAACTTAAATGGTGCAAAAACGTAGTAAAAAATTATTTGAAACAAAATAAATAACAATAAATGTGATATTTATTTGCACGAAACGTTACACAGAATAGGAAGTGGAACTACACGGGGCTGTACGGCCATGATCATAGTCACAATAAACCTGCATGCACCGTGCAACCATGCACTGTACAATATGAAATAAACACCTAAAGTAATTTTTAAATTATAATGTAAGCTTTAATGAACAGAAACTTGCATAATGGCGCAGACTTGTGAGTATTTTCGAATGCAGCCGAGTTGGCCCGAATGCCATTGGAGAAGCGTGCCGGACTATCAGACGTACCGAATCATTGGATGCTGTATTAACGGAAGTTTACAGTATGACACGATTTCTTGTAGCCAGTTCAGTACCGGTTATTTAATGCTGATGAGCTCTAACAAGAAGGAAACGGATACGCCGTTGCTGATTGATGTGCTGGGAGCATTGTTCTTGAACAGAATCATCTTATTTAGCCTAATAAATTGACATTTTATATTTTTAGCTGTCTTCATTAGCGTATTTTATTTTAGAAACGCTGTACTGTAAATCTCCTCTTAAATATTTTATAACTTTAATAAATATTTTAAAACGTTGTCTAAAATAATGAGAGTACATCCTATTTTGAGAAGATGTGAACAATTAGGATGCAAATAATTTTTTCAACTGAAAACAAGCAAAGTGATCGGCTTCTTAGCCGACTAATGGAATACATGTCCCCTACCATTTTAACTGCATGTGCATCTTTTCCATTATTGCACTATTGCCTTTTCTACATTAAAAGAAGAGAAGGAAAAAAAAAAGGCAAAATCTCCCCCCAAATGGAGGATGTACCGTTGATCCCAGTCTTGTTTTCAGAATGACTTCATGCAATTTTTTCACAAAATACTTAATTGGGTACCAGTAAACTTAAAAGGTTGAAGTAATGAGACATTTATCTTAACATTAAGCTAAGTTCTTTCGGGCAATACGGTCCTATTTTTCTTTCAGAATAAGTAATTTTATTAAAGAAAGTACTTCAATCAGGGTGCGTTTATTTCCGTTTATTATTTTCTCTACAATACATGATAATGTATAGGAAAAGTATTGGAATCGTGTGTCAAAATCGAAACTAGAGTTTTCGCCGGATCTACACTTTTGGGTTGGTTGATTAGGTTTCTTGGCACAAGATCCAAAGACAGCGCTTCTGGGACCTTTCAAACACGAAAAATCTATTTTTAACGTGACGTCTGTCTGTGCAAGGTATGTATACAATCCACTCTAACTCAAAAACTAATGGACCCAATTTCCTAATTTTTATAGGTAAGTTACTCGTGAGTTATACTAGTGCTGATTAGATTTGGGTGCGATTCGGTATAAAAGAACCTACTTTTTCTGCAAAATGGCCCGCAAATATCATACGTATCCACTCTAGTTAAAAATATCGAAAAACTCAATAATCGACCCAATTTCACAAAATGGGGTAGATACATAAGTCACTTGTGGGTTACTCTCGTGCTGATTAGATTTGGGTTCGATTCGGGAAAAAGGAACCTGCCTTGAAAGAACCTGACATTTTTAGAGAAATAGCTCGCAAAAATTGCCCAAATCTAAAATAAGAGAATATGCTCAAATGCATCCATTAAATGCTTGTTTCCTACATCATTTTTGACGATGAAAAGAGTATGACCAACCCCATTACTCTAGATATTTCTTTAGAGATATTTTAGTTTTTTCGTATTTTTGCTATAGGCCGCCTTTGAAAACACGCCCAATGACCCAATAAGAACGAAAATTTAATTCAAAAGGCCCAATCAGTGTCATTTCAAATAATGTTATTTTGCGGTATTAATCTCAATGATATATTTAAGAAAGAGAGGTAAAATGAATTTAATTCTGTAGGGAAAGTCATGTGCTGCCCATGTCAGAATTTTTTTTGTTTATTTCTGGTTGAAGCATTAAACTAAACTTGGTACGATATCGCTGTTGCCCTTTTCACTCTGTTTATTTTCCTCACAATGCATAGTATATGTCAGATATGGAAGCTCGAAATTGTTTTCTAAATCTTATTCTAAATTTCTTAAATTTCTGTTTATGTTTTCCATGTGCCTAAATTACTTTCCTTTTCCACATATTTTCTTTTTATATATTTTTCAAATTTCACTTTTAAAATATTTATTATTTTTCATTTTCTTTAATTTTAATCTATTTTTCATTATGTTAATATACCTCACTCTAAATTTTATTTTTCAATGACCTTTTTATCTATATTCGTAATAACCTTTTTCCCATTTTTGAAAAATGGACGTACTTGTCAAGTTCCAATATAATGTAAAACTGTCTGTTTAACTGCACTATTTTTCACCCATTGTTATCGTTTTAGACCTAAATAAATGTTCATTGGGGGGGATGGTAGACCCCGGGTGCCTCCTGAGTGCACGAGGTATTCTTTCTCGGCCGTGCGGCTAGCTACTCTAAACCCATTATGAGTCGCACGGTCTGGGGTCTTCCAGACTTCCGACATCTTTGCACTCACCTACAGGGTTGATTTGTTCGGGCTCTATTGTAAAGAGAAGTGCTGCTCTAAAAGGGAATCGAACCCTGGATCTCTGAACCGACCAGCTGACGCTCTACCGTTGAGCTACTGGGACGAAATGGCAAGCTCTTATCATCGAAGTGGACTCTGCCAGAGTTTATAATTCCGCCCCAGTAGCTCAAGGATAGAGCGTCGGTTGGTCAGTGCGAAGATTCTTGATTCGATTCCCGGTTGGGTTCTTTAGAAATGCAAACTTAAACCATGCCATCCCAACATCGCTCCGATGTCAGTATCAAGTCATTCACTCGATAGCAGCTCTGTATCAACCGAAGACATCGTTTCGGAAGAGAACATCCCAATCGTTTAACTTTGTTTTAATGAAGGAAAACAGAATGATTGCGCATTATTCATCACGAAGCATTTCTATCTTCTGTCACGTTTGTTAACCTTTGGAGCATCCTTCTGCTCCGAGCGATCGTCGTACCCTACGAAAAAGAATAAATAACAACTGCTTCTCGCAAAACTCCCCTGGAAATATATCTTCCAATGTCAGTGGCACAAAAGCGGAGATGAAATATTTTAGGAATGGATTCCATACATCAAGATAAAAGAGGTGCTCGTGTATCCTTTCCTATAGAAAAAAAGTTCTTTCTATCAAAGGATATTTTTGGGACATGTCTTCGAGATATTTTTCAGCCATCTGTAGGTTTTTTTATTTCAATCCATTGCTAGTCTTACTATACTTTTTACGTATTAATACACATCTTACGTAGGTCTAACATGGATAGCTTACATTGGATTGCCTCATATGAATCCGTGTACTTTAAAAGACAGTTTATCAAAATTTTAGAACGTTTTGTTATATATTGTTAAGAACGTATCCTCTAGAATCGAGGGTGTATACGCAGGGTGCAAGAACGAGTCCAAGTTTATGGATAACTAACATTTATTCACAAGCACAGAGTAAACAAGAACAGTATACAATCAAACAGCACTTAAATGCTCCATTAATTTCACAGAATAAGCGATATTATTCTCAAAACGTTGACGAAAGTCATTTCACAAAACAGCAGCGCTGCTTTTCTCAAAACATGGACGAAAATCACAGTCCAATGTAGCTCGTGTCACGGCAACTCGTCAACTCCACTCCAAAGGAGTGATGAGTTCTTTTTATAATTATTTTGGCATCAATTTGTAGTGACATTTGGGACTTTTTTACTTGCTCTACAATACATGGTAATGAATAGGGAAAGTATTAGAATCATGTCGAAAGTCGCATAACTGGGGTTTTTAACGGATCTATACGTTTTGGGACGTCTAGAACTCGAAGAAACAATTTTTAGCATGACATCTGTGTGTGTGTGTCTATCTGTGCAATGTATGCATCCACTCTAACTCAAAATCAAATGGACCGAATTTCATTAAATGTTATATGTAAGTCACTTGTGGGCGACTCTGCTGCTAATTAGATTCTAGTACGATTCGGAATGAAAGAACCTGACTTTTTTCTTTGCGAAATGATCCGCAAAAATCGCGTCTACCCACTCTTGCTAAAATTTCACAGAGTTGGGTAAATAAGTCACTTGGGTGACCTTGATACTGATTACATTTTAGTACAATTCGGAAATATAACTTGCCTGTTTTACAAAATGGTCCGCAAAAATTGTCAAAATATAAAATAAAAAAATTTGTATGCTCAAATGTATCCATTAAATACTTGTTTCGTACGGCATTTTTGATGATGAAAAGAGTGAAACTAATCCCATTATTTTAGGACTAACCGTTCTCGGGATATTTTAGGTTTTTCACATTTTTGCTACGGGGCCAACGGCCGTACCGTGCTGAAAACACCGGTTCTCGTTAGATCACCGAAGTCAAGCAGCATCGGGCGCGGTTAGTACTTTGTGGGTGACCACCTCGGAACACCGCGTGCTGTTGGCCATCTCGGGTGCGGTATCCCCGTGGTTTGCGCGCTAGATTTGCACGCTACCACAAAATGCCGCCGTGTTCATGCGGAGTACGATCACGTTAAACATGTGGGTCCGTAAGTCCTTCCGAGAGGTTGGTGGTAGGGGAAGGAGGGTACGGTCCCTGTGGATGCCTCCCCCACTGGGTTCCGGTCTAAATTGGGTGGCACTTCCCGGCCGTCCATACAGTTACCTTACACCTTTCTGGTAGGTCGGACGGTCTGGGTCTCAACAACAACAACATTTTTGCTACGTCGCCTTTGAAAATGCTTCCAGTTGCCCAATGAAAAAGGAAATTGAATTAAAAGTGCAAATTCTGCGTCATTTTAAATAACAATGCTTGTTGTTTTGTGCCATTAAACTGAATTTAATGAATTACAGAATAAATGAAGTTTGTAGTAAAAGCTATGTCCTGCCCACATCATATGTTTAATAACAGCATGCAAAACTATATCAAAGTACGGAATTAAGTCTTATACACTCATGTCCAAAAGTTAAGGATAGTTGCTGTTTATGTGAAAATTTCAGGAAATCTACTTCGGAATGAAAGAAAATGCGGTATGCGGTGTAATAGGGTTATAGAAGAAGAAAATAACGCAAAACAAGGATAATAACGACTTTAATTATCCAAAGAAAAGGGTTGAAAGAAAAGGTGTCACAATACGAGTGTCATCCTCAGTGAAACAGAGTGATTAAAACAATGTGATGCTGCTGTTTAATACGGTGTGTGGGAATCTCGGGTAGCCACGCATGCTGTAGAACGATTTCCCATACTTGTGATGAGGGTTTGGATGAGTTGTGTGCTCAAAGAGTTCCAAGCCTCACGGAGAGCAGTTTTCAATCCCGGAATGGAGCTCGTTTGGTAGCGGAGGGCTGCAAGATGTCTCCCGAGCATATCCCATGCATGCTCTATTGGATTCAGATCAGGAGAGTTGGCAGGCTACTGTATGTGTTGAATATCTTCAATTTGAAGGAAGTCGTCGACCAACTCTGCACGGAGAGGAGTCGCGTTATAATCCATAAATATGAAATCAGGACCAACAACACCTCGAAACAATCGAACAGTAGGCTCAAGGATTTCGTTTCTGTATCTTTAACCGGTAACCGACGCCGTGTCAAAGATCTGGAGGTCTGTGCGGCCGTTCATCCTGATGCCATGACTCCCCCAAACGAAAAACGATGTCTTTCCGTGATCTTTCCCAGGTGAAAACGCGTTGCACGTTCTCTCCATATCGTGGTACGACGAGAATCAGTTTACAGGCTAAACCTGGACTCGTCACAAAACATGACATTGCCTCAGTGTTGTCCACTCCACTGCCGATGTCCCAAACTCCACTGTAAACGCGCGCGTTTCTGTGCAGACATCAGGGAGATGCATCGTCTGGCATAGAGACGACCAACGTGTCTGAGTCTCCTGTAAACAGTTTGTCTCGAAACAGTGACTCCTGTGGCGGATGTCAAGGCTAACCCCAGTTGTCTGGCAGAACGGTTTCTTTGACGTTGCGCAGTTATCACCAAATATCGGCCTTGCCGAGCAGTTTCTATCCTTGGCTGACCTGGTACTGGTCGTCGGGTTACATCTCCAGTGGTTTGGAATCTCTGCCACAGTCTGGAGATCATACGCTGAGGCACATTCAGAATTCGAGACGCTTCGGTTTGGGATCGACCGGATTCCAGCATTCCAATAATTCGTCCCTTCAAAAACATGTCCAGTTGGCAGCTTTGTGACATCTTTCGTCCGTTTTGATTATTAACAACGCTCCGTACTACAGCAATTACGAAATTCTGCCTCAACTGGTCATGCCGCTAGAGGACGTTTTATACTCGCTCCGACGTGCGCCGGTGCTTTGCGCATGTCGACGTCGACTGAACTGTTTTGCATATGCACAATATACCTTCGTCCCACGATTCTTTACAACTAATTTAATTGTGAACCATTGCATTCATATTAACTCCGAATTTTTCGCATTTTACGAATTATGCTTAACTTCTGGACATGTGTATAGCGAAAATCCAACTTGATAACTGGAAAAATGACTAGCATCCGCTAAGCAATAGAATCCGTACTCGATTTTAATCATTGGAAACGATATTTTATTGTATAAAACCGATAGTTTGGGTTCTAATCAAGACATTTTTAAAATTGGAAATTTAAATTCTAATAATGTTATTTATAGATCAATAATATATTTAATTTTTCATTATTTAATTGGGGAAGGTTAAGTTAGGTAATTATGATTAAAGGTTTCTGGTAATTATGATTTCATAATTATGGTTAAGTGTGGTAATTATGATGGTAAAGTTGCCGAAAGGGCATATCAATAAAATAAAGCCATACCTTACTGTTGCTGGCATTGAATTAATATCCCATAAATTGAAATTTCGCGATTTTGGTGAATTATTAGAGCAAACAGAAATACTTATTTACACTTACGTGTAAAATCCTCACCGAGATGCTATTTGCATTTAATTAATACGCTAAGAAATAAATGAGTATTGCATTTTGACTCCCAATAATTCACCAATATTACAAAAAGTGTGAATGGAACGAACTAAATCCGAGAGAATGATGTTAATAGATTTGTCGCATAATATTGCTTGTAGAAAGTGAACATATTTGAAAATAAGTTCTACTTTTTTTTCTTATGCACTTTTATTTATAAATTTATTTGAAAAACGTATGATACTTTGAGAGCGGTTCAAGCTAGCATTTAAAGTTTATATTATTCATTTTATAATGAAAAATGACGTCTATGGTGATTATTTGTAAAGCAATGATGAAGGTTCTGATACACACATACACACAGACATCATCTCAAAAAACGTTTGAGTTCAGGGAAGCTTTAAACGTGCTCTTCCGTCGAAAACTCGAACCCTTCTCAATACTTTTTCTGAACATTATACTATGTAAGTAGAGAAAGTCATGACACGAATGTTTCAAGGTGATTAAAAAAAAGAAGGGCGAAGAGGAGTGGGGGGAATTTCACTAAAATTCACTAAAAATAGTTTTGTGGGGTATAAAAAAATCGGGCACATGAAGATGATGGGTAAAATACCGTTTTATTTTCGCAGCCACTAGGGAACGAAGAGGGACTTAAGAAAAAACGACCTACTACAATAAAACCCAATACACAAAATGATATTTTGATTTAATAATGAAAATTAACTGATAAAATATTAACATATAATAAACATAATGTAACGGAACATTTTCCAGGATATCCTAATTTATTGTACATTATTTATCCATTAATGAGATTTAAAATGAATTTGAGAACTTTAAAGAGTATAAAAACTTGCTTTATTTTAAAATTTTATTTTTAAAAATGATGACATATATTTTTAAAGATTTTGATTTCAGAGACTGGGTCTAGTTTACTTTTTAAATTTCGTTTCTCTCGGAATTTCTATTGAAACGTTTTCTAACTACCAATTATTTCAATTCTTTGAACTTATTTTGAAAGACTACACAAATACAAAATCACAATAGCTCATCTACAATGCTTTTTGACATATCTTTAGAAACGATTATAAGACATTTGTCATACGTTAGAATTGTTCCTTTGTTCTTAGATCTGTCTTTTAATAATGGCTTTCCAATTAACTTTGGTAAGAACTTTAAACGATTTGTTGTTCTAAAACTCTTAAACTTGTAATTATTTTTCTGAATTGAATCGCATCTGACAATTTATGTTATTTTTATGTTTGAGCCATACCGAAAGTAAATGGATTCATTCAAATCAATGAGCAGCTTTAAAAGAAAAAATAATGGACAACTTTTGTTACTCATTATAGATGGATGCGAAACATCCTTTCCATTCCATATTTCGAATGAGAAACGTTGATGTGTGTTGTGGGTGACGATAGTACAAGGTACTCGGGAAAAAAAATTTACATGTTTTTTAGTTGTTTTTTTTTTAAATTTTTTTTATTATTTTTTATTTAATTTTTTTTTTTTGTATATCATTTTTAATATTTTAATAGAATGCAGGTTATTTCGTCCGAACAACGAAGTTATTGACGATGTTAAGCGATAAGAGCATATTGCTGTATAGCGCAGAGGACGATGTACAAATGTAGCGGATCTAAATTTTAATCATCAATCCTTCCTACCAGAATTGTTTTATGAAACACCTTAAAGGGTATATATAATCAGAATAAAAATTACATATTGGAATTCTGCATTGAAATCTTCATTGAGGTATATAAAAGATAATTACAACAATTCGAGAACATTTTAAGATTAATGATTAACATGATTGGATGGATCGACTGATGGATTGGCTGTAGAATTCCGTTTATCTGGATCTAATCGTAGCAGGCGTGATTTGAATAAACAGAATTCCCAACAATTCAAAAATATAATGGCACCATTAATATTGATACATAATTCTTATTCGCAAAAAATCCTAAAATAACAATTAACTGATAACTCAATTAATTGATTGACTGATGTAAAAAAATGTCTATTTAATCAACTATTACCTTTAACATTTATAGATTTTTTTTAGGAAAATGGAAAATTGATAATTGAGTTGTTTTTATCATCGTCGTCACATATTAAAAAAAACAAAATCTAATGTGGGCAGCACATGATTTTCCTTATAAAATGCAATGAATTTACTACTTTTACAGTAAAATAAAAATAGGTTATTCTTATAGTTGATACTTATATTCTTTCCAAGATATTGAATTTTCGTCAATGAGTGCACATTTTTATTGATTTAGCGTCATTTTTACCTATTTGGCAAGACTTTCGTTAATTTGGCAACATTAAAAAAAAGTCGCCAATTTGGCGACATTCCGCCAAATTCGTCGCCAAAATTTCTCCAAACGTTATGGACGGAGAAATAAGTTATTCTTATAGCAGATAACTGACTATTGGCGTTCAAATACAAAAGTATCACTCAAAGTAACTTTCCTCATGAATGGAACGAGCTAGATCCACGAGAATGATGTCACAAATGTATTGCATGATATTGCATACGAAAATAAAACATGTTTCTCAACAGTTAATATTTTTTTTAATTTATGGAATTTCTTGATAAATTTATTTGAAAAATGTGCAATATCTCGAGAACGGTTCATGCTAGCGTTCTAAAGTTTATGTCAATCGTTTTTTAAGGAAAAATTGCATAAGAACTAACTATTTGACTAACTTTATTAAAGGTTTTGATTTTTTGATGATTTTTTTCAAAATTTCACTCAAAAATTTAGGGGGGGGGGGTTCTGTACATTCGATTGTGTTTAAAAACAAAATACTTCCAGTATTCCACGGATTGTAATTTTTGTATCTAATTTCATTCAAATCGCTCCATTCATTCGTGAGATATTGTCTCCACAGACTCACTGACACATACACACAGACATCATCTCAAAAATGTTCGATTCGTGATCAGGGATGCTTGAAACGTGCTCTCCCATCGAAAACTCGAATTCGAATGTTCGACCCCGTCACAATACTTACTATCCTTATACATTATACTACATACATAAGGAAAGTAAAAAGGGGAATAAATAATAGAATAGAATTGAAAATAGGATTCCAAATGGATGAAAATATGCGATTTGTATCAAATATGGATATGATACAAATCAAAATATAAAGTATCGTATACAAGTTTATCGATACGAAAAATCGATTCATCATAAGAACATGCATCTATACATTAACACTACTATATGGATACTCCCATCCACTCATAGACAGTATCATAGAACAATAAGAGATTTAATATTAAAGTTCATTCACCGAAAACAACAGATGAGGGTCAGGAAAGCATGTCTGTTTCATAAATGATTTTCACACCTATAGGATTAAGATTGGACGAAAAGGGGATATCTGGTTATACTCGCATTGAAGTAAAGGGTGCCATCGTAGGAAAACTAAGAAGGTTATCACTCTCATGCACGAACTCTGCACCAGCTTAACCCCTGAAAATCCTAAAATGGGTGTGGGGATTACAATGCCTACGACTTATCTTTGCCTTTACATAACAATCTCTAACAAAGAACGCCAATCAAGCTTCAAACACAACTGCCTTTCAATGGAATTGCTAGATTACGGTGAACATAGCTGCTTGCGAGAATACAAATTCTCGTGCTTCATTGGAGTAGACAGAAGAAAATTAGGTGCCTACAGTTGCTTTAAGGGTACACTTAACGTAATAAATGGATTGAATGATTGATTGAATTGTTTTAAGAACGTTATAAACCATGAAGTTAGGAGCAGAATGTGTTGTCAAGTACGACTGAAGGAGGATTAAATACTGCTACTTCGGCAGTTTTATGGATCCTTCGATTAGTGTACATCGTTCCTCATCAGATGATAAGAGTTCGTACTGCCATTGAAAAAAACTGTTCTCACCTAATTTTCTTACGTCTTCTTCAGGGACAGTTTAATAATTCGTCATTGCTGGATAATTGCATTGAAGAGCAGCACTGATGTGGACAGCACACGACTTTCCCTGCAGACTCATATTAACTTTCTCTTTATTTATCCAATAATTCCTTAAATTGAGTTTAATGGCGCAAAATAACACCCATACTTATTTAAAATCACACTGAATTGGCACTTTTAATTCAGTTTTCTTCCTCATTGGGTAACTGGACTTATTTTCAAAGGTGGCGTAGCAAAAATGCGAAAAGACTAAAATCTCTCGAAAACGGCTAGTCCTAGTGTAATGGGGTCAATCTTATTATTTTCATCTACAATAATTACGTATGAAACAAGCATTTAATGGACACATTTGAACATACGTAGTACTAAAATATAATCAGCACAAGGGTAATCCATAAGCATACGTAGTTTTTAACACTTTACAACAAAGTTGAAAAGTGTTTATGACTTTGTTCATTCTGTCTGTCTGTCTGTCTGTCTGTCTGTCTGTCTGTCTGTCCGTTAGCACGATAACTGCCGTAAAAATGACTTAATCAAAATGAAATTTTAGTATGTTGTTCAGACGGTCTGTAGGACCTATGGGAATATAAATGAATAATATCACACAATTAGTTTTGGATTGAACCCGGGTTGAAAAAATGAAATACATTGAGCCCTATGGGACCTAATTCTTCTAACATTTTTTAAGCGGATTTAAAATTCACAAATTGCTTCGAAAATTTTAGGTAATAGTCAAATTGTTCCATAAAATATATAAAAAAAAATTCAGCTAAATATATTCAGTAGTTTTTTAAATGAAAATTAAAATAATAATTACACATCTTATATGAAACGATCACGTGACCATGATATGAAACGATCACATGACCCACTTCAAAATGATATATGGCATCCATCTTGTTTCAAATTCGTGATTTTTTAAAGTTCTTTTTAATTCATATTGAGTGTTGTATCCATCCTAAAACTACTTTATTTCTGCTTAAATTCTGTGCATCTACATAGTAAAACAACACAATGACAATATATTTGAGTTTAAATTCTCATTCAAATTTGATTATTTCTATAACTAAGCCTATTTTTCACCTATGTAAAATGTAAACAGCAAAATATGTAGAATGAGTTGTATTAGAATTACTGTATTTCTTTAACACAAAATAATTCAGTCCATGGAGTCTGCATGGCTGATATGAATGAAATATTAATTGATTTTATAAACAGAAGGACGATTTTTTTCGATGAAGTTTTAAGCATAAAGTTTATGAATTGTAGCTCCATGGTCTTAATTTTTAAATAAAATAAATTATTATAGTATTGTGATGAATGAAATGGAGAAAGTTATGAATGAAATCCTGCTTTTATAGAGAGATCCAGGCTTGTTATTTTTTCTATGACGTCATTTGAATTAATTTCAGTTGTTTTCGATGAAGTTTTTAAATAAAATAAATTATTATAGTATTGTGATGAATGAAATGGAGAAAGTTATGAATGAAATCCTGCTTTTATAGAGAGATCCAGGCGTGTTATTTTTTCTATGACGTCATTTGAATTAATTTCAGTTGTTTTCGATGAAGTTTTCAAATATAATAAATTATCGTAGTATTATGATAGATTTAAAAATATTACCGTGGAATGTATTGCATTTTAGAGATATTTAAACCACGCAATTTATATTTCAATGCCGTCATTTGAATGAAGTTCATTTTTTTCAATGAAGGTTTAAGTTTTCAAATATAATAAATCAATGTAGTACTGTGATAAGTTTTAAAATATTACCGAGGAATGTATTGCATTTTCGACTTTTTTAAATAAAATTGCATTGAAGTTGGAAAGTGTTTCATAATCAATGCTTTAAGCATGATTGATCTTTCTTGTTTATATTATATTTTGACGATTTTTGCGGATCATTTCGCAAAAAAGACAGGTTACGTTTTTCACGAATAGTACCAAAAATCTAATTAACACTAGGGTAACTCACAAGTGACTTATCTACCAAATTTTGTAAAATTTGACCTATTAGTTTTTCAGCTACAGTGGATACAGGCCATTTTTGCGGACCATTTCGCAAAAAAAGGCGGGTTCTTTTATCCCAAATCGTACCAAAACTAATCAGTATCCAAGTCATCCACAAGTGACTTACCTACCAAATTTCATGAAATTAGGTCCATTTGTTTTTGAGTTAGAGTGGATACATACATTGCACAGACACACAGACGTCACGCTAAAAATATTTTTTCGTATTCCAGATGTCCCAAAGCGTATTGATCCGTCGAAAACTCAAACTGCGATTTTCGGCATGATTGCAATGCTTTCCCTATACATTACCATGTATTACAGGGAAAGTAAAATGCATATTTTGCCACCTAAACATAGAAGAAGATATTATCTCAGGTTTCCTCGACACGTTTTCTAAATTTTTCAGAGAAAAATTAAAAAAAAAATCTAATTAAATAAATGAAAAAAGTTTAAATGACTTTTTAATGAAATTTAATTGACTTATTATAAAAATTCTTTGACAATTCCTTGACTTTTGGATCCATATTTTTGTCAAATTCCTTGATAATTCCATTTTCTTTGCTATCCAGGTAGCATGGAAAGGAATTATAACATTATAATACAGGAATGATACGTGTTAGTCTCAAAGAAATCATCTAAATAAATTTATCACGTAGCATTTTACATGAAAAGTTGATCAACTTATCTGTATTTGATATTTATGGCTTATAATTAATTGGCTGTATGGGGCGGAAAGGAGGGTTAATTTCCCCATCCTTTTCTCTGGATCTCGAGAAAATCAAAACATTCTAGACTACTTTCTTGAATGATTGCTACCATTTTTTGAAATCAGAAGCACTTATTTTACAGCTAAATAGCGCATCCAATATCAGTCATGTAACATGCGTGCGCCATTGAAATAGCACAAATTGATTGAACCGGTTGGAATCAAAATGGCGGTTGTGTCTGACTGTTTCAAGTGGACCTGTTTTTACCGACACGTTTTATATTTTAACAAGAATGATCAATCATGCATAAAGTATTGATTATAAAACAATTTCCAACTCAAATGCAATTTTATTTAAACATCCCTAAAATGCGATACTTCAGCGGTGATATTTTTTTAATTATCCCAGAACTACAATCATTTATTTTATTTGCAAACTTCAAACTTCATCGAAAAACATGAACTTAATTCAAATGAGGTCATCGAAATATAAATCGTCCGGCTCTCTATGTAAAAGCAGTGAATATTTCATTCCTACACTTTTGTTTCAGAATCCAGAGTTCAATAATTTTGCGTAAAAAATTCAGCCATTCTTATACAACTCATCTTACAATCATTTGTTTATATTTTGCATCCATTAAAATGAGGCTTCGTTGTAGAAGTAATCAAAGTTGGATGATCATTAAATTCAAAATTATTGTAACTGCGTTGGCGCTGAATATGAATGCACAGAAACAAGCAAAAATAAAGCGGTTTTAGGACGGATGCAACACTCAATATGAATTTAAAAGAACTTTAAAAATCACGATTTTGACACTGGGAAAAAAGGTAGATGTCCTATTTTATTTTGAAGTGGGTCTCGTGATCTCTTCATATAATATGGGTATAATTATTACTTTGCGTAATATTTATTTTAAAAACTACCAAATATATTTTGCTGAAATTTCTTTTTATATATTTTATGGGATAATTTAGATATTTTCTAAAATTTTCGTTGTAGTTTGTGAATTTTAACTTCGCTTAAAAAATGTTCGAAAAATGAGATCCCATAAGGTTAAACGTATTTCACATTTTTAACCCGGGTTCAATCCAAAACTAATTGGGTGATATTATTCATTTACATTCCCATAAGTTCCACAGACAGTCTCAACACTATATTATAATTTCATTATGATAAAGTCATTTTTACGGCAGTTATCGTGCGAACGGACAGACAGACAGAATGAACAAAGTCATAAAAACTTTTCAACTATGTTGTAAATTCTTAAAAATCGCCTTTGAGAGTAAATAGATAACTGATATTTACTTTAGGATATATATTTTTTATTCTAAACTTATTAAATAATGTACCCGGTGTTGCCCAGGACTTAATGCAGGAAGTAATTACATTCAATCTTTCAAAATCCGTAGAGAACGCATATGGGGTAGGGTACCCTCCAGCCATAATTCTCCCTCGCAGCCGTAATACTCTCTCCCAAGCACGGCTAATACACGCCACATAAGATAGTACTTCAATTTCGCATAATAATCAGAAAAATGAAAAACCTTCTGCAAATTTCGGAAATCGTAGTGTTACGTTGATTTCAGAACACTTTACAGCAAAATGAAAAATAGAACAAAATAATCTACATTTCAAACACAAATAAGCAAAAAAAAATATTAAACATAATTTCATAAAAGTATTTGTTCTCTATAACTTAAGATGTAAACCTTTGGAACTCACAATGAATTCTCGAAAACAAAGAACGCTTTATGCGCCCGTTTAGAACAAAACAAGAAAGATCAATCATGCTTAAAGCATTGATTATGAAACACTTTCCAACTTAAATGCAATTTTATTTAAAAAAGTCGAAAATGCAATACATTCCTCGGTAATATTTTAAAACTTATCACAATACTACATTAATTTATTATATTTGAAAACTTAAACCTTCGTTGAAAAAAATGAACTTCATACAAATGACGGCATTGAAATATAAATTGCCTGGTTTAAATATATCTAAACAAATTTTTCCTCGTCGTCTATCGGCTTTTCCCATTTTTTATCGACTGTGCACTGGTTAGTTTTTTCACGCCAGGAGCTTCAAAAGCGTCAACCTACACAGTGAAGTTCCCACTTCCGGCTGGAACGAATCCTTTTCCCTTGAAAATTTCAAGTGTCCGATTAAATTTATGTGTAGTTAGAGCATGCTCATCCATTCCTTCCGATAGAAATGCATTTCAGCAGCTCAATGCATTATATTCTTTCATAGAAACATCATATAAAATACATGCTATTTTCGAAAATATTCGCTCATCAACAAATACTTTTTCTGGAGGCTCTTCAACTCTACAATCACTAAGTGATGCGAGGTGGTCTTCCAGAGTTAAAGGCATAAAAGCACTACTTGATAATTTTGAAGTGGTGATTTTAACATTGGAAGAGTTATCTGAAAACGATTCTCTCAATGGTGGAAGAGCCGAATCCCTTTTAACATGCATGACATCGTTCGAATTTTTGTTCACTTTGTTTGTATCGAACAGTGTTTATGATCAATGCAATACTCTCTCAAAGCATCTTTTGGCTAAAGCTACTATTGAAACTGTTAGTTCTTTTCGCACTGATGCCTATTTCAATCAAGTGTGGAGTTTTGTGATAGAACCTTGCGAAAAAAAAAATTCTTATTCTGGACCCAAACTGAAAAGGCGTAAAAAAATTCCAAACGAATTCGGAGGCGGTGAAAAAAATCCCTATGATGATGTTAAATCATATTACAGAATCAATATTCAATATGAAATTATAGATTCAGTATCTAATGAAATTGAGACAAGATTTAATGAGAACAATATATCTGTTTTGTTTGCCCTTAGTTCAGTATTATCCGGATCAGATGTCGAAAAAGAAAATGTTTCAACTATATGCAAAGTATATGACTTCCAGAAAGAGGAATTGCGACTGTTTTATTCTATGGTGAAAAATGAAAACATAGCTCATTCCAATTTTAAAAGTCGCCTGGATTATTTTAAAGAGCGGAATTTAAAAAAATGTGGTTCCTGTCATAACATTAGTAGTTAAATTGTTTTTAACTGTGCCAATCAGCTCAGTCAGTTGTGAAAGGTCTTTTTAGTGTCTTAGAAGGCTGAAAAATTATTTTCGCAGTACAATGGGACAAGAAAGACTTTCATCTTTAGCTGTTTTAGCTATAGAACAAGATATACCACTGGATTATGATGATATAGTAACAAAATATTCTCTTCTTCCAGACTCTAAGAACCGGCGTTTAAAACTTCAATAAAATGAAAATAAATATAGATATTTGTATTTAGAAAAATTATATTATCAACAATTATGTTAGCACTATTATGTACAAAAATTATGTTAACAACAATTATTTTTCTCAATATCAATTCAATTTTGTGATCCCTCCCCCCCCCCCCCCTCCCCCCACTGTTAACAAACATTTTATTTATTCCATATTGTGGATTTTCATACATACAAATCTCGCACCCCCAAATGGAATGCTGAAATGCCGCCCCTGCATTCCACGGTAATATTTTCAAAACTATCATAATACTACGATAATTTATTATATTTGAAAACTTCATCGAAAACAACTGAAATTCATTCAAATGACGTCTTAGAAAAAATAACACGCCTGGATCTCTCTATAAAGGCAGCATTTCATTCATAACTTTCTCCCATTCATTTCATTCATCACAATACTATAATAATTTCTTTTATTTAAACATTAAGACCATGGAGCTACAAGTAATAAAACTCTATGCTTAAAACTTCATCGAAAAAAATCGTCCTTCTCCTCATAAAATCAATTAATATTTCATTCATATCAGCCATGCAGACTCCATGGACTAAATTATTTTGTTTTAAAGAAATACAGCAATTCTAATACAACTCATTCTACATATTTTGCTGTTTACATTTTACATAAGTGAAAAATAGGCTTCGTTTTAGAAATAATCAAATTTGGATAATCATTTAAACTGAAATATATTGTATTTGCGTTGTTTAAATATGTAGATGCACAGAATTTAAGCAAAAATAAAGTAGTTTTAGGACCGATATAACACTCAATATGAATTAAAAAGAACTTAAAAAAATCACGATTTTGAAACAAGATGGATGCCATATATCATTTTGAAGTGGGTCATGTGATCGGTTCATATCATGGTCACGTGATCGTTTCATATAAGAGGTGTCATTATTATTTTAATTTTTATTTATAAAACTGAATATATTTCGCTGAATTTTTTTTATATATTTTATGGAACAATTTGAATATTACCTAAAATTTTAGAAGCAATTTGTGAATTTTAAATCCGCTTAAAAAATGTTTGAAAAATTAGGTCCCATAGGGCTCAATGTATTTCATTTTTTCAACCCGGGTTCAATCCAAAACTAATTGGGTGATATTATTCATTTATATTCCCATAGGTCCTACAGACCCCGTCTGAACAAGATACTAAAATTTCATTTTGAGTAAGTCATTTTTACGGCAGTTATCGTGCTAACGGACAGACAGACAGAATGAACAAAGTCATAAACACTTTTCAACTTTGTTGTAAAGTGTTAATAAAAACCATGTTGTGACTTGATGACTTCCGAGAATGGAACGTATTTATGAATGCTGTACGTATAGCCACGGAAACGCTTTGTGACACACTGTACATTTCAGTGCAATGTGCATACGTTGAAAAGGTCGAACCTGTGAGCAGCAATAATGTACTTTATAAAATGTAAACAATTACGAAAGAGGATGTAAAAAACATCCGATATATTGATGTCTTGTAAAAATCTTAATGACCGAACGGATGAATTCAGAAACCTAATTTTTGTTTGGAGCAATGTGGAATATTCAATACAGCTCCTGTTAAATTACGAAGATGGGATTATCGGTCAGTTTTTCTATATCGTAATTTTAATACCGATTACTCTTTAAACCACAAAATGTATCTCACGAAAATTAATTCTTTTATATCAGACATCTTTTATTGTTATAGATGTGCAAAATTGAGACATTCGCTTGATGTACGGTAGTACTACGAAAGAAAACTGTTGCATTTTAGACAGGAAGACCCATTCTGTTAGTATTGATTCTTGGTGCTCTAAAAGAACAGTTTCTGTAGATTCAAACTCACTTATCTCCCCCCCCCCCTCTCTTCAAGTTATCAATTAGAAATCAAGCAGCGAAAAGGTTTTCCATCTCATTAATCGACGGGGGGGGGGGGGGGGCGTAAAACTGCAGCGAGCGAGGGGACGGCGATTGGAATGTACTCTAGGGGTGGGGCGCAATTTTTTTTTATCCTTCGATAAAGTCGTGTTCTCAAAAATTGCTTTTTGTTGAAAGGACGTACAGATTATGGACCCTCTGCAAGATTTTTTTTGTTTGTTGGTATGATAAATGGAACTTGTCTTGGAGATGTTTGTTCTCGATTGTCTATAGATGACATGGAACGATTTTTTTAAAAGTGTTTTGCCCAATTTTGTATCGTAGTAAGTTGAAGCTAGACCGTATACATCGAAAAAAAAATATTTATGTTTTATTATTTTTTGTTTTAAATAAATGTTTACTTTTTGCCCCCAACATAGTAGATTTCCTTTCTTGATAATGCATTTCAACCAAGACCGGTTTTTAGTGATTCATTTGAAACGTATTCAAAGAAGATAAAAAATACTTTAAAAATAAAGACAGCCAAAAAATTGGCCATAATTAAAAGTATTTTATTAAAATCTATTTTTACGACGTACTAAAATGACACAGCCATAGCGCTTTCGGACATTACTATGCCCTTCATCAATGACGAAGTGAAAATAAGCGGCGAACAGACCATAGTTAATTTCTGTATTTAAGGTATTTATATAATTTCTGTATTTCGGCTGTGTAAATTTAGTACGTCGTAAAAGAAGATTTTAATAAAAGACTTTTAATTATGGCCACTTTTTTGGTTGTCTTTATTTTTAAAGCATTATTTATTTTGACGTGTTTCCATACAATTTTATTAAGATAAGGAATGTGTTATTTTATTTATTTTTGGAAAAATTTCCATTTTTTACAAGTAGAAATACACATTTCTTCCCTGAACCTATTATTATTAACCTTACGTTACATCTTTGAGTTTTCGTTCGTCATTTTTGATAGGATCGTTCTCGGATTCCAGAGTATGTACAGAGCTAAACCAAGACACACAGTTGCATCTTGCGGAAGATTTTCATCTATAAAATTTTCACGTTATTACTTTAAGTCGTTACGTCATTTACGTATGTCATGATTATGTTTTTGTACTTTTCATACATTTAACCTATCAATCAGTATGTTTGCCACTACATAGGTTTGTATGTCAATTGCGTCAAAAGAATAATGAAAGGGCGGATGAGGAAAACTAGGAACTAAAACTAGGAATTAAAACTAAACGATGAAAAATAACTTATAAAAGTAAAAAATAACCTTTGGTATTCTGGAATAAAATATCGGAAGTAAATTGTAGTTAATGGTTTTCTTTTATAAGCTTTTTCAACACTTTCCAACATAGTTTAAAAGTGTTTGACTTTGTTTATTCTGTCTGTCTGTTTGTCCGTTCGCACGATAACTACCGTAAAAATGAATTTATCAAAATGAAATTTTAGTATGGTATTGAGACGGTCTGTGGGACATACGGGAATGTAAATGAATAATATCACCCAATTACTTTTGAATTGAACCTGGGTTGAAAAACTGAAATACATTGAACCCTATGGGACATAATTTTTCAAACATTTTTTAAACAAAGTTAAAATTCGCAAATTGCTTTCAAAATTTTAGGAAATATTCAAATTATCCCATAAAATATATAAAAGAAATTTGAGCAAAATATGTTGGGTAGTTTTAAAAAAAATTAAAATAATAATTTCACCCATATTATATGAAGAGATCAAGTGACCTACTTCAAAATAAAATATGGCATCCATCATTTTTCCCAGTGTCAAAATCGTGATTTTAAGTTCTTTTAAATTTATATTGATTGTTGCATTTATCCTAAAATTGTTTTATTTTTGCGTATTTTCTATACATCTATATTCTGAGTCAACGCAATTATAATATTTGAGTTTAAATGATTATTAAACTTTGATTATTTCTACAATGAAGCCTAATTTTAATGTATCCAGAATGTAAACAAATCAAGCTGTAAGATGAGTTGTATAAGAATTGCTGAATTTTTTAACGCAAAATTATTTTGCCCTGGAGTCTGAAATATAGGTGATATGAATGAAATATTTATTAATTTTGCATAGAGAAGCAGACGATTTTATTGCATTGCCTTTTTCGATGAAGTTTTAAGCAGAGTTAGGAAGTATTTTTACCTCCATGTTTTTAAGTTTTGAAGTAAAATAAATTATTGTAGTACTGTGATAATTGAAAAAATATCACCGCTCAATGTATTGCATTTTAGAGATGTTTAAATAAAATTGCATTGCAGTTGGAAACTGTTTCATAATCAGTGCTTAATGCATGATCGATCTTTCTTGTTAAATTATTGATTATTTTTTAATCTTATTCATTGTTATTTGCTTATTGATATTGATGATTCTATCTTATTGATTATTATTGATTGTTAGCAGATCTTAAAGATTGTTTCTCTTTTGTTCCAAAAATGGGGATGAGAATGGGCTCCACATCATAACGTTCGAAAGGTGAAATGATAGAAAACATACTTTATGATGAGATAGAAACTTTAAATTGGGTGTATGGGTTGATAGTTTGAAAGCAAGAAAGTGTACAGTTTCAGTTTTCGAATGGTCGCTACTTTAGGGGTGTTTCATACCAAAATGTTGACGAGAAAATGAGAAATGCATTCTTTTAGGTGAGATAGAGACTTGTGAGATCGGGATGCACTAAAATTTTCGAAAAATGAAATGATAAAAAAAATATACTTCTCGATGAGATACAGACTTTAAATTGGGTGTAAAGGTAGAGAGTCGGAAAAAAGTGTATAAATTCAGTTTTCTATAATTTACTGCTTTAAGGTTGTGCATGCCAAAACATTTGACTTGCCGAATGAATGAAGAACGCCTTTTTTAAGTGAAATAGAAACTTACTGTATGGTATATGGGTCAAAGAATCAGCCCATCAGATGAACTCCAAAATCAGCTGGTATCATTACTAGTATGTTTTATATTGTATTTGAATGAATATTTACTTTTTAGCTGAACAATGCTAATCGGATAATCAAAACTCAAAATATTTCAGGTAGTTTTATTTTACTGCTGCACACACATTGCTTCTTTTCAGTGACTTTTTTGTTTTATGCTGTATCTTTATGGAATCTTCTTAAGTTTATCTAATTTTTCAGCAGTCTGAACAATTTATTTTAATCGAGCATTTTATATTGAGTTTGAAAATGAAACCTTCATTGTTTCAGTATAAGTCATACCAATGTCTATAGTTTAGATAAGTTGATACAATAAACAAGAAAGATCAATTATGCGTAAAGTATTGATTATAAAACACTTTCCAACTGAAATGCAATTTTATTTAAACGTCTCTAAAATGCTATACATTCACAGATGGCATATTTTAAATTATCATAGTACTACAATAACTTATTATATTTGAAAACTTAAAACTTCATCGAAAAATATGAACTTTATTCAAATGATGTCATCGAAATATAAATCGTCTGGCTCTCTATGTAAAACCGTGCATATTTCATTCATACACTTTTATTTCAGACGCCAGAGTTCAATAATTTTGCGTAAAAAAATCAGCAATTCTTATATAACTCATCTTACAATCGTTTGTTTATATTCTGCATTCACTAAATCATTTAAAGTAAAAAATATTGTAATTGCGTTGGCACAGAATATAGATGCACAGAAAATACTAAACAATAAAGCGGCTTTAAGACAGGTGCAACACTAAATACAAAATTAAAAGAACTTTTAAAATCACGATTTATTGCACTAGAAAAAAAAGATGGATGATTTTATTTTGAAGTGGGTCACGTGATCTCTTCATATAATATGGGTGTCATTATTATTTTAATTTTTATTTTAAAATCTACCGAACCTATTTTGCTGAATTTTTTTTTATATATTTTATGGGATAATTTGAATATTTCCTAAAGTTTTCGAATCAATTTGTGAATTTTAAATTCGCTTAATATTTGAAAAATTAGATCCCATAGGATTCAATGTATTTCATTTTTTGAACCCGGGTTCAATCCAGAACTAATTGGGTGATATTATTAATTTACACTTCCATATGTCCTATAGACCGTCTCAACAGCATATTAAAATTTCATTTTGATAAAGTCATTTTTACGGCAGTTATCGTTCGAACGGACGGACGGACAGACAGACAGACAGACAGACAGACAGAATGAACAAAGTCATAAGCACTTTTCAACTATGTTGTAAAGCGTTAAAAATGATACTTAATTATAGGTGGGAATAATGTGAAAATATGTTTAACCTTTTTTTTACGGGTGGGACAGCGTTCATCCCAAGCGAAGAACCTTTCAAAAAGACAGGCATTTGACATACCCTATCCCTAACAGTTCGATCCCCCTTTGCAGACATTGGCGATGGACGGCAATGCCTGAAAAGGGGGATTGAACTGTTTGGGTTAGGGTATGTCAAATACCTGTCTTTTTTAGAGATTTTTCGCTTCGGATTGACACTGTCCCACCGTTAGCAAAAGGTAAAATTCCATCTTCTCCTTAAATCGGTTTTGCACACTACAATAGGTAAGGAATTATTCTAGAATACATGAAATCAATCATGAGACGTACAAAAACTGCGTTAGAATATGAGAAATACTTTCAACTGCAATGCAACCTTTAAATTCAAATTTAAATCTATCTATCCCATTACGAGCACAAAACAAAAGAAGATCAATGAATGCATCCGGGACTCTAAACACGCAATGCTTGTTTTTAGAAGAGATGGAATAATAGACCCAAATGATGAATGATTACTTGGTGAGACGATTGTTTTCGAAGATTTAATTGCTGCATTCCGATATGAAATTGAAGCACATTATAATCCCCTTATTACTATGTATTTTTTTCTAAGAAAGATCATTAATTTATTACACATCTAATAACAGGGAGCTAAGCAGTTTTATTTAATGCAGAATTGTAGATTGGAACAAACATTTGTTAACCCTTTAGCGACGGCGGAACTAGCCATTAGTACACCACCAATGAATGGGTCGTCTTGCCGTTAGTGCACACACACCGTACACGTTAATTATACTTTACTTTTAACTATGTTACTCCACAAAAGATAGAAAAGAAATACACTTTACTCGCGTCGAGAACTATTTTTTGTGCTCGAGTTAAATGTGTGGTGTCCAAGTATCGAATCGTTACTGCAAATGTCGCTAGCCAATGCAACGCATTGAGTGGATGCCGAATAGAGCCGGCGCTAGCCAGGGTGAAGCATTTAGTGGATGCCGGATAGAGCCGGCGCTAGCCAGGGTGAAGCATTTAGTGGATGCCGGATATAACCGACGCTAGTCGTGAAAGGGTTAAAGATAATATTAGCAGGATGAAATTCAAGGACATTTTAGAATTTTTATTCAAAACATTACATATTATTTAAAAAATAGTTTTTTTTTTAAAAGTAGTTTTCTTATCTTCGACGCAGTTTGGAACATATGCTTTAAAAGCATAACTTGCCACATTAAAATTAATCTACAATACAAATACTTCATTAGTAACAACATAAACATACATCGACCGATTTTAGAGGTAGAAAATAGCATCCTTCTTAATTAAAATATATCAAAGCACAAACATAACGTTTTGCCTTTGACGGTTATGGTTGATCTGTCCTTTTTATCAAGAAGAAAAAGCCTGTTTTTTTTTTGCATCCGTTGGCAACGTTACTCATTTGTTTTATTCTGTATAATTTGAGCTGTTTATTTCAAATACTTTGTATTTAATAGTTCCACCTGCTGCTAATGTAATATAATTAAAAAAAAAATCAACATACAACACAAAATTAATAGTGTCAACTTGTTTCGAAGGTAAGAAATAGCCTTCTTCGTCGGGTAAACAACATGGTTTATCTGCATCAATCCATCGCTTGTTTTAATAAGTAAAAGATTCAAGATCTGGTCAATATTTTTCTTTTTAGACACATTTGGAGATTACAAGCTGAAACGTTAATTTCCGGGATAGATTTTTTAGCTGCATCGTTTTGAGAAAATCTCCGGCTAAAATAACTTTTTATATTAAAATGTCATCTTTGGTGATTCAAAAGAGTCGATGAAACAGTACATTTCCTAAAAAGGTTCATTTATTAAGAAAATTAATTAAAAGGCGGTTGTGAAAGAAATGGCCAGTAAAATTATCAAATTTTACAGAATCTTAATATGCGTCATTAGAAACCTCTAAATATAAAAATTTCAACCAAATGTAGGTGGTTAAGTTTCAGAAATGTGTTTTAATTAAAAAGTAATAGTCAAACATTTGAAATCTATCCAGGTCGAATTGGACGAAATGGTTGGAGATTTTAACTTATGAAAATTTTGAACCGATTACACACAGAAATGCGCAAATTGCAGATTTAACGTACTAATTTAATCTGAAATGAGAACATTTCGTTAATGCATTCGCATTTGCAACGGGGCGCGATTGAGGGCCATTTCTCATTTTGTTACTCAGTTTCAACGAGTAAAATAAACAAAGGCAGTCTGCCCGAAATAATTTGAATACTTGATGTGACTGTAATCTTAACCGTAATTTTTAAAGGAAATAGGTGTTTAACTCATACTATTTATTTAACAGTTCCAACTGCTGCTAATGTAATATACACTCTGAAACAAAAAAAAATCGAGGCACCCAGAAAGAATTATCCAAATGAGACCAAATTTGGTACGTGTAATGTGGATGTACAGAAAAAAGAAATGATTAGAATTTCAGAACAATTGAATGATTTATTGCACTGAAAGATCTACACAAAGTGAGCACGTCAATATGGCGTTGATACAAGCTGTTTCCCGACGTGGCATTGATACATAAAGTTGCCAGATGGTATTCTTAGGGATGTCGTTCCAAATGGTCTCCAATTGACTAGCTAATTCGTCTACATGCGGCGATGGTCACAGGCAACGCCCCATCTCAGCCCAAATGTGCTCAATAGATGAGAGATCTGGGGATCTGACTGTCCAAGGAAGTGTGTCTTAAGCACGCAGACAATCAATAGAGAGGCGTGCCGTGTGTGGCCTGGAATTATCTTGCTGAAAGTTAGTCCGGGGTGTCGCGAAATGAATGGCAATACAACGGGTCGTAGAATGTCGGCAACGTACCACTGTGCTGTGATGGTGCCACGGAGGACTATCAAAGAGGTCCTGCTATCAAACAAAATGGCACCCCAGACCATAACTCCCTGTTGTTGGGCCGTGTGACGTGTGACAGTAAGAGCAGGATCCTGGCGATGTCCGGGCTGTCTCCAGACACGTCTGCGCTTGTCGTCGGGACTCATTTTGAAACGGGACTCATCACTGGTTCGTTCCCAAATCGAACAATTCCACTTTGATCGGGCCCGGCACCATTGCAATTGCTGTTGACGGTGCATACTGGTCAGTGGTAGGCGGTGTAATGGGCGCCGCAAGTATAAATTCCGCTCCCGTACTCTTCTATTAATGGTCCGGGTGGTCATTTCCGTGCTTGTCATACGTTGGGTGGTTGATAACGACGAATCTCGTGTTGTCACAGCTGCTCTGACAATCGCTCTATCTTCCCGTTCTGTTGTCGCTCTAGGTGGCCCGCTGCCCGCTTGCTGCTGAAACCTGCCATTTCGGACTCATTCCTGCCAACATCGTCTAATTGCTGCATCGCTCCTACCCAAATTCCGAGTGATTCGACGGTGCGCCCATCCAGCCTCATGCAGTCCAACCGCAGGCCCTCTTTCAAACTCCTCCATATGCTTGTAGTGGCCGCTGATTCGTCAGCGAGGCATTGTTATAATCAAGGTACGTACACGCAATCGAAATTCATTGCACATTTTGTTACTGAAATCGAGGTTCGCTCCTTATATACACCACCAGTTTCAATACCCTGTAATTCCGACTATTCATTCATTGGCTGCGAATTTTTGTTCATTTGCTTATTCGGTTGACAGGTGTTTGCATGAACAGTTTCACTACTATCGGATTATTTTGATGGGTGCGTCGATTTTTTTTTGCCTTAGAGTGTAACTCAAAATAAAAATAAACTTAACCTAAATCAACATACAACACAAGATTAATAGTGTCATCCCGTTTCGAAGGTAAAACACAGCCTTTCTCGTCAGGACCAACAAGAAGAGCTACCTTCATTCGCAATGAGTGCATATGTGCATTTGCAACGAATGTAAGACTGGCAGCCAATGCTTAAATTTCTAATAAGTTTTCTCTTTATAAATTTAAAATTTATTAAATCCAATGAAAACTCACGGGGGTGGCATTTAATTTTTTAAATTCTACTTCTTTAGGTAAAGTTTTTTCACTTAGTATTGAGAACATAGTGTTGATTTTAAGCAAGTTTAGCATCCCCCATTTTCATACGTCCTATTTTTGCGCTTTTTACGACGTTTTTTACGACGAAGTACTTTATTTCGGACGGTGAGGACGTCAGGTAATTCTTTCTAGTAAATACATAAATTTAAAATCGATTATTCATTTAACATGCTTGGTTCTCATTATTTTATTATGATTTAAAAATCGTTCATTAATTGTAAGGAGATTCCCAATGTTCCATCTTGCTCGAAACCAATATGGCTGTAGAATAGGGAAAAGCATTCAAAGATAATTGTAACGAATTTCGTTCGAATACAACAGCTTCCACGATCATCTCGATGGTTTTTATTCATCGGAAATGGCATCTAAAATCATTTGTTATAAATATTTTATATGTTAATGTATTTATTCATTTGCAAGTGTTTTCGAAAATCATAAGTTGTCAATTAGTTTGTAATTTAATGTATTTTATTATATTTTAATCTGTATATTTAACACTTCCAAACAACAAAGTTGAAAAGTGTTTATGACTTTGTTCATTCATTCTGTCTGTCTGTCTGTCTGTCTGCTTGTCCGTTAGCACGATAACTGCCGTAAAAATGACTTAATCAAAATGAAATTTTAGTATGTTGTTCAGACGGTCTGTAGGACCTATGGGAATATAAATGAATAGTATCACCCAATTAGTTTTGGATTAAACCCGGGTTGAAAAAATGAAATACATTGAGCCCTATGGAACCTAATTTTTCAAACATTTTTTAAGCGGATTTAAAATTCACAAATTGCTTCGAAATTTTTAGGTAATATTCAAATTGTTCCATAAAATATATAAAAAAAATTCAGCGAAATATATTCAGTAGTTTTTTAAATAAAAATTAAAATAATAATAACACCTCTTATATGAAACGATCACATGACCATGATATGCAAGTATCACGTGATCCACTTCAAAATGATATATGGCATCCATCTTGTCTCAAAATCGTGATTTTTAAAGTTCTTTTTATTTCACATTGAGTGTTGTATTTATCCTAAAACCACTTTAATTTGGTTTAAATTCTGTGCATCTACATACTAAAACAACGCAATTACAATATATATGAGTTTAAATGCTCATCCAAATTTGATTATTTCTATTACGAAGCCTATTTTTCACTTATGTAAAATGTAAACAGTAAAATATGTAGGATGAGTTGTATAGAAATTGCTGTATTTTTTTAACGCAGAAGAATTTAGCTCATGGAGTCTGCATAGCTGATATGAAAGAAATATTCATTGACTTTATCGAGAGAAGGACGATTTTTTGCGATGAAGTTTTAAGCATAGAGTTTAACTACTTGTAGCTCCATGGTCTTAATTTTTAAACAAAATAAATTATTATAGTATTGTGATGAATGACATGAATGGGAAATTATTTATGAATGAAATGCTGCTTTTTTAGAGAGAGACAGGCGTTTTTTCTATGACGTCATTTGAATGAATTTCAGTTGTTTTCGATGAAGTTTTTAAATATAATAAATTATCGTGGTATTATGATAATTCTAAAATTATTACCGAGTCATATATCACATTTTAGAGATGTTTAAACCAGGCCATTTATATTTCAATGCCGTCATTTGAATGAAGTTCATTTTTTCGATGAAGGTTTAAGTTTTCAAATATAATAAATTAATGTAGTATTGTGAGAAGTTTTAAAATATTACCGAGGAATGTATTGCATTTTAGACATGCTTAAATAAAATTGCATTGAAGTTGGAAAGTGATATTCAATGCTTTAAGCATGATTGATCTTTCTTGTTTGTATTGTATTTGATCTTGCACGCTGTTACTAGGACATGGCAAGTTACTAGGACGTAGTAACTTGCATTCTTTTAAGGCAAAAAAAAATTGAGTTTATGGATGCTCAAGAGGTGTCAATCAGTTGAATTTTTCACCTCCCCAATTACCTCCCCAATTATTTCCTTATTAATTTTACTCTATAAATATGTAATATATTTTCAAATAAAAACTATCATAGATCTTCTGTGTGTATTTCGAAACTGGGTCCCCACTGAGTAATGTCTTCCTCGTATTTCCTTCCGTGATCTTTGAGTTGGCGTGCCACCCTTCCAGGGCAGGTCTGACATGATGCGCCGTCAATGGACACGTTCCTCCAGACTCAACGGCGGGTTCGCTCATAAGAAGTGGCTTGCTTGCGTGAGAATGTGCCATCCGAGACGCCAACGACACCAGATTGGTGCTCGCAGGTACTCTATAAAGAAAGGATCGATGGCCTTTCGTACGAATATTTCTTTTATTAAATTACTTTAAAAGATAATGTGCAGGATATCAATATTTATATAAAAAAGTGGGTCAATCTTAGGACAAAAGTTTGCACAGGTCGAAATTTAAGACTTTAACCGGCCTGGCCGGAATTCAAAGGCTATTTCTAGAGGCTCCGGTAGAAAAAATTATTAAAAGAAACCCATATTTTTTCTTTAACTTAAATACTATGAAAATGTAAAGGCGTCGGAATGAACATGCAGAGATCTTTTGATAAAAACAACAATTTTATTCTTAAACTGTAAAAATCATAAAATAAACTCCATTACCGTAATTTACACATAATAATCATAATGTACAATCGCGAAAAAAAAAAACGTCCCACCCTCTGTTAATTGAGCATCGTTCATCGTAGAGAAAATTGAATGATACCATTCGATTAGGAATAACATCTTCTACAAATTAATGTGCGTAAAATTTGCATAAGGGGCTGTCTTCGTAGCTAAACGCGCACAAACTTTGACATTTCCAATGGCAACACCCAATTTTGACGTCACCCACAAGTTCTAGACTCCCAAATTAGTCCAAATTCAAATTTTCACGACGTTTCTATCTTTATATCCGAAGATATTCAATATTCCGGAATGTGCAATTTTCGGGGATGAGCTCCATATTGAAAAGCGCAATTTGAAGGGTGATGTTTCGTTGATTGACCACAGCACTGTTGTAAATTATTGAACTATCATCTCGACATTCAGCATTATGGCTTAACTCACAGCCAAAGGGTCGCAGGTTCGATTCCTGCATGAGAGGGTGAGCATTTTCATGGCTGGGTGTGGTGTTGTCTTGTGTGTGTGTGTTACTAAGGCAGTGGGCCTGTAATGGGTAGGATTAGGTGAGCCTCAAATAGGGCACGATTATTAGGGGTAAAAAGCCGTACTGGGTACGTTGCTAAAAACTAATGGGGGCATTCGTGCCAGGGTCAATGAAATAAAGAAGAATGAAATATTTATTTTCAAATGTTATTTTATAATGCTGTTTCAAAAACAATTTATGAGACTAACAAATATCTGTTTTGTAATACAGTTAAATAATAGAAAATAAATTGAGAATAAAAAAATATGATGTGGGCAAAACATGACTTTCCTTATATAATGCAATGAATTTACTAATTTACAGCTAAAAAAAGTTATTCTTATAGTAGATACTTATATTCTTTCCATGATATTGAATTTTCTTCAATTAGTCGTCATTTTCATTGATTTAGCGTCATTCTTATCAATGTGGCGAGATTTTTGTAAATTTGGCAACAATTAAAAATGTCGCGAAGTTGGCGACATTCCGTCAAATTCGTCGCCAAAATCTCGCCAAGCATTATGAACGGGGAAATAAGTTATTCTTACATCAGATAAATGACTATTGGCGTTCAAATACAAAAGTATTACTCAAAGTATCTTTTTTCATGAATGGAACGAGCTAGATCCACAAGAATGATGTCATCAAATTTATCGCATGGTATTACATATGAAAAGTGAACATGTTTCTCAATACAAAATATTTTTATTTTATATAACTTTTTGATATTTTTTTTTAAAATGTGCAATGTCTCGAGAACGGTTCATGTTAGCGATCTAAAATTTATGCCAATCGTTTTCTAATGAAAAATTACATAAGAAATGTCTATTTGCGTAACTTTATTAGCGGTTTTGATTTTTTGACGATTTTTTTAAAATTTCATTCGAAAATTTAGGGTGGTTCTGAACATTCGATTGCGTATAAAAACAATAGGCTTCCCGTGTTTACGGATTGTGATTTTTGTTCCAAATTTCGTTCGAATCGGTCCATTCGTTCGTCAGTTATCGTCTCCACAGACTCACTCACACACACACACACACACACACACACACCCAGACATCACTTCAAAAATGTTTGATTCGTGATCAGGGATGCTTGAAACGTGCTCTCCCGTCGAAAACTCGAATTCGAATTTTCGATCCCGTCATAATACTTTCCTTATACATTATGTATATAAGGAAAGTAATTATAGAATCATTTTACCTTTGAATAAGAGGTACTTAGGTTGTTGTAATAACTATCATACTAAACTGCAATTATACAAATTCGTCTTTTGATATAAAGCTACGTGTTATGGTGTTTAGTATCACATAATTTTATAATTTGTTATTGTTTTATGTAAATATTTTGTATTATAAATTATCACATTTTGTGGGCGATTTCAAATTGCAGTAGCTCCGGAACTATTAATCGACAGTAACATAAGTAGATCCCTCTTATAACAATGCAAGTTTTCACCCTTTAATACAGTAGCAGAATTACGTTGATTAGGTTGCATCTATGCAACAATGTTTATACAAAGTGTTTATTTGTTCTTGAGAGTCAAAGCTGGATATTTTTCAAGTTATAATATAACACCTCGCATTATTCTCCACGAATTTCAAACCCTAAAACTACAGAAACTTTATATAATTTTCAAACCCTAAAACAACAGAAACTTTATATAATTTTCAAACCCTAAAATTACAGAAACTTTATATAATTTTCAAACCCTAAAACTACACAAACTTTATATAATTTTCAAACCCTAAAACAACAGAAACTTTATATAATTCTCAAACCCTAAAACTACAGAAACTTTATATAATTTTCAAACCCCAAAACTACACAAACTTTATATAATTTTCAAACCCTAAAACTACACAAATTTTATATAATTTTCAAACCCTAAAACTACACAAACTTTATATAATTTTCAAACCCTAAAACTACAGAAACTTTATATAATTTTCAAACCCTAAAACTACACAAGCTTTATATAATGTTCAAACCCTAAAACTACAGAAACTTTATATAATTTTCAAACCCTCCCATTCGACTCCATACCGACGTTGTTATGGATTGATTGCACGGACTTTTAATGAAACGGTATAAAGCCGCTCTGATCATTGTCGGCGCAGTTGCTGTCTTATGCATTGGATCCAATTTACTCCTGAGTCTCTCTCTCAACTTCACTCTAAGCACTTGAAGGGAAGTTACTTCCCAAATTTCCTTGTGCACGAAAACAAGCCTGCTGCATTAACCGTCCGGCCATTTGCTAGATTTCGCTCCGACGCATGTCATTGAATTAGCTTCATTTTCCTACGTTAGACACCGTTGCATGAACGGTATATATCCATCCAAATACATAGGGACCAGCTTTAAAATAATTTCCAATATTAAAATTATCAAGAGGGAGTTCGTATGCGTTAAAACTTAAGTTTCTGAACAGAAACATTTCAAGAGTGAAGGTCTTAAATTAAATTGCGTTTGTCAGTAGCATAATGCTCTTATTTCAGACTAAATAGTAGTGCATTAAATCTCCGATTTTTGCTAGTATTTATAGTGCTTTCAAACAAGTTTGGGATGAGAACATTATAATATTTTAGATCCATTTCAATTTAGACCCGTAGGGAGTCTATACATTTAAGAGAGAGATGTAGATTTTCGGAGTAAGGGCCAGATTTTAGGGTACTGCTAGAATCAAGCCGTTAATGGATGACTTTTCATAAGAGTTCTTCGAAACCGCCGTATCGTGGCGTAGTGGTGTCCCGTGAATTGATTGCAGGTACTGCGCAGTACGGTAGTGTGACATTAATGGAGTACAGATGTGCTTCAAAATAACAATTTACTATTTTTTTAATATGCAAAGAACTTTGTTGCCCCATACGGAAATTGAATCACGGCCGACGCTCTACCGTTGACCTACTGGGACGGAATTACAAGCTCTTATTCTCGAAGTGGACTCCTGTTATTGTTATTTCAGGTTAGCCTCCTGCTGCTCGTTTTATTTGCCTCTCGATGCCTCTCGATTTGAAATCGGCGCTCAATATACCAGAGTCTACTGAATCTGTACTAGTCATACTAGGGTCACTCCCTGTATTCTTCACCATTTAACGTCAGATTGACGAGCAACGGACGGGAAACGAACATTCCCCCTCCTGCTATTTATACCTCAGGTTAGCCTCCTGCGACTACTATTTTTACTCAGGATAGTATTCTGAGTGGTCGTTGTCCTCTCAATTTGAAATCGGCGCTCAAATTTTCAGAGTTCACTGCATATGTACTAGTCGTACTAGGGTCACTTTCTGATCTTTGGCATCTTTGCACTAACCTACAGGGTTGATTTGTTCGGACGCCAGTGTAAAGAACCTTGCTGCTTCAACCGGGAATCGAACCACGGATCTTCGTACTGGCCGCAGCCAACGCTCTACAGTTAAGCTACCGGGGCGGAATTGCAAATTCTTATCGTTAAAGTGGCTCTGTATATCAAATACAATCACAAAAAGTTATTTGTATCCATCTACTAACATCATTTTCGTGCAGTTAGCGCATTCGCAAGAAAAGACACGTTTTTCCATGTTTTGACTTCAGTTGATTTCGCTACATTCCCCCCTCTCTTTTTTTGCAAGTAATATTAATTAAATAGGATTCCAGGAGTTTGCAGGTGGATGAAATTAAAGATTCTATTTTGACAACAAAATCGCCAGATGCTCACAATTTTAGTTTTGTGGACGTTTGATCCAAATAGAAAAGACTTATAGTCAAAATAATGCAATCATTTTACAATCAGTAACATCGTATTACGTTATAAGTAGTTTGTTAAAATGAAAATTTATAGGATTCGTTTTTCATTTTATATTTTACACATTTCTATTTTAAAATTGGAAAACGCGTGATTTAGAAAATTATATTATCTAGGAAAATATAAACGACGTTAAAATGATACAGTATCGATACATGTCGATATCGATACAGTATCGATACATCACATACTGTACGAGTATAGCGGAGCTATACTAGTACAGTATCGATTACAAAAATGATATGTATCGAATATACAGGTCGTATCGATACTCTGGATATAATTTTTATCACTGTTTGGGATTCTCGCAATCATTTTTTGAAAGAGAAAATATAAAATAATTGAAACTTACTTCTTTACATGGCCTGGGTGGTACAGCGGTTACATAATTAATAAATGTCCGATTTTTGATGTGCAAAATTATTGATAAAAAATTATTATAAGTCTTATTTAAAAAACAAAATGAAATAAACCCTTAATTATATATAAAAATAAACTTACACTAGGCGCAATTGTGCAATATTTGAAAATACATCATTTGCATTTTTAAACAGCAAAGGGACTGAAGTCCCTTTGCTCAGCTGCTGTACAGTGAAATTTTAACCTTTACCTCTATGTACCTTTAACTAAACCTTTACATTTTGATCGATCCATCTTCTTGTTTTCGAAATAATTAAACATGCACAGTTATTGTACACAGGTTTGCGCTAAATTCTAAGTTACATTGTTTTTATTCAACCGTATACACCCAATTTATTTTTGAATGACTGAAAACGTTTGAAGACTTTAAATGTTTGAAGGCGCTATTATTGAATAACTTTATTGAATCTTCTTGTTTTCGAAATAATTTAACATGTACAGTAATTATGCACAGTCCCACACTAAATTCTGAGTTACATTGTTTTTATTCAACCGTATACACCTAATTTATTGTTGAATGACTGAAAACGTTTGAAGACTTTAAATGTTTGAAGGCGCTATTATTAAATGACTTTATTGAATCTTCTTGTTTTCGAAATAATTTAACATGTACAGTAATTATGCACAGTCCCACACTAAAGCTAGACACTTTATCTAATTTACATTTTCTTCATTAAAATATATATATACCTACATTATTACCGAATGGCTGAAAATGTTTGAAGGAAACAGTCAATTAGTTCTGGTCGTTGCTAGCAGTTACTTTCCGTCACCTCTAAATTATAACTTCCAAGCTAAGACTACATTCGATAGGATATAATGTTAAACATTTACTTCTGCATGAACACAGTGCATTAATAGCCTTGTTGGAGATTTCAATAATTTCAGCCCGGAGCAGGGAAATAAATGGGTTGGATTTAACTTTGCAGACTGGACATTGCATTGAAATTGCGAACTGTACTTCTTAGGAAAATGAAGACCGAAATTCAGTTTCCCTTTATACATTAAAGTAATTGGGAATTTCGTGAACTGAATTGAAATTATGAAGTTTGCACAAACTGCTGACTAAAATTATTTGAAATAAAACTAATTCGTTACTAATAACATAAGTCGTTGATGAAAAGTATCTAAAATGACAGACGTCTTCTTGCCTATGCTCATGTCGTTTCTCTGTCGTTTCATCCTGGAGGCTTTTGTTAGCCTTAAAAGCAGGTTGATATTTTAATGAATTTCTTGGCAAAGTATTTTTTTAGCTATTTCTAGTATTTTACCAGCAAAGTATTTTTTTATTTTTCAGGTCAACTTAAAATATGTTGATCATACGCCAAATACCCCCCCCCTCCCCCATAAAGAAAAAGTAAAAAAAAGGCATTTTATTGGAAATAAAACTTGCATATAAAGTATACTAAATGAAATGATGTATATTGTTGTACCTGTATGGGACTTTCCATATATATTAACCTCCACAGTAATTTTAATTTCGTTTTTCTGTACCTATTTTATTCTGACGTAAATGTTAAGTTTGACAAATAAACACTTACGTTTTCTTTAAATGTAACTAAAGAGTATAAAATCTAACATTATTTTACAATTCTCTCTTCTGATTAAAATAATTCACAAATTTTGATGAAAATTCGAAAAATTATGAATTTTCAAAATACACATGCGCAGTTTGACCATGAAGCAGTCACAATAACTCAATATAGTTTATACTCTTCGAAACTCGCCTATAGGTGTGTTCCTAAAGCTAGGATCGTGTTTGCATTGCAGATAACAGCATCCATAGACCGGCTCGAGCTTTTTAAGCGCAAAGTCGAGACAAAAATATAAAAAAATGAGTGTTTTTGTCTTTGTCCTAATATTCACGACTTTTTTTATACCACACTTGAATTTTTTCTAGTTTATTTGAATATTTTCACCCTCTATTTTTAGCGAACTTGAATCAACTGTTTTATTTTCCTGTATTTGTGAGAGTTTGAGGTATTTCTGTAAATTGTTTCAAAATTTTTCGTTCATTACTTTTCCAAAAACTAATATAAAACTAATAATAAAACTAACAATACAATTTTTTTTCCTGAATACATTAGCCCCCTTAGGGGGTTAGTTACCACTCACTGAGGGGTACATTGTCAAGTATGGCATCAATCGAACGATTTTTTTTCAAGCTTTTAAAGTGAAGGGTAACGCGTTATAGTTGTGAACAATTTGACTCACAATACCGATTTTTCAAATTTTTTTCTTATAAAATTTGAAAAAAAAATGGATTGTGGCATAAAAAGAAGTCGAGTTGAGCCACACTGCAGTTCATTTTTTTACATATGGAGTTTACAAAAAAGAATTCAACTTAATTTTCTTGATATTTATTTATTAATCATTTTCTGATAAGCTCTTAAATATAGTTAGTGCAAAGTTTTGAATAATCTAATAAAATGTCGGCAAAAGCAATTCCCTCACTCAGCCCAAAATAGCGGCGGTTGAAGATTCCTATACCGATAAAACGTTTCTAAAGATTATCTTTTAAAAAAGAATCCGAGAGATTCTGCACAATGGCCGAGGCTATGATTTATAGCAACGGACCAGAGACCGTTTTTTGTCCCCTTTTATGGGGCCACATTTCGGTGATCTATTTTTCCAGATAAAAAGATCCTATTAAGACTTCCTTCCTTTGTGGAAGTCCACGTGTTTTTGTCGTTTAAAACAATGATTTCATTAACGTGCTTTAAGGTAGACTGTTCCACACAGACGAAAAATGTCTTTAAAACTAGACATTTTAAGAAAGAATTCGTTCAGCACTATCCTGGGATGTTTGTCTCAAAATCTATAATAATAAAGGATGTCTGTTTGTCTATATGTTTATGGGCTGCGTAGCGGAAAAACTATGTTAAGGACATCCACGAAATTCAGTACAGAAGTACCTGAACTCGTGCGATGATGTGCGTCGGTGAGATCTTTTTTTAATTCAAATTATTTTTTGAGTTATTGAATGAAGAGAAACAAAATAATTTTTTGAGCGATTTTCACACAAATCGTTTTCTTAGCTATCGAAAATATCGTTACAGAATGCTCTTCCAACGAACTCTGTAATTCGCAAAACAATAAGTTTCTTTTTAAAACAATTTTAAAAAATACCTCGAAAAACCCATTTTAAATTTCTTCAGAAAGAAGGCTACTTTACAGATGATTATTTCTAGTTATAGATTACAAATAGAAGTTCATATAAATTTACAATTTTAGTTGTTATAATGTTGAAATTTCAATGGTATAGTATTCGCAATGGTATAGTATAATCATTTACGTAGAACTGATTGAAATTTAAACGCAATCAGAGAAAATTAAGACAATAACAGAGCGGTAACAGACATGTTAAGAATCAAATAATTGTTTAATTTGAAAGATATAAGTCCCGTTTCGATTAATACCTTATTTTTATATCTGATAAACTTCGATTATTTCGCTGCAGAGAGACATCGAATAAATAAACAACCCTCTTTCCTTGTAGAAGAGATGTTACTTACAGATTGTTGTAGATGTTTAGTTCATTAAATATCCTCTAAATATGAAATCTTCTCACGCACAGTATCCCCAATCTAAAACAATTAACCCTGTTTTAAAATATTTTTATTTCTGTTAGATAAAAATGCTGTTTTGAATTCTGCCTTAGATTCACACAGAAAAACATAGGGGGGGGGGGGGGGGGAAAGACAAATCTTTAGACATTTTGGACTAAAATAACAGAAGATTCTCTTTCAAAGTGCGAATATCTTTAAATGCAAGCATATTTCTTCGTCCAAAGTCCGTGGCGTTTATTACTTTTCTTATATACATACACTGCTGGCCATCCAAAATGCAACACCATGAAAGACAAGAGATATCAAAGCCAAATTTATTGGACAAAGAACATAAAGTACAAGGATGAATTGATTGAAATACAGCCCCGTTCGACTTGCGGAACACGAAGAAATCAGTATTTTGTGCAGCCGCCATGGCTGACAATAACTGCTGCTACACGCCTCGGCATTGAAAGAAAGAGACTTTGAATGTGTTCTTGGGGTATGTCAGTCCATATTGCTTCCACACGTTGCCAAACTTCATCTGTTGTAGCAGTTGGTGGTGTTTGCTGGGCCAGTCGTTTGCCAATAATCGACCAGACGTGTTCAATGGGCCACAGATCTGGAAAACGGGTGGGCCAAGGGAGCAGTGGAACTTGGTGAGCACTGAAGAAATGCTGAACGATATGTGCCACGTGTGGTCTCGCATTGTCCTGTTGAAACTGGGCCGCATGCAAGCCTTGAAGGTAAGGCAAAACAACAGGCTCCACAACTTCAGAAATGTAGCGCTGGCTGTTGAGTGTACCGGCAATGCGTATTAGGGGGGTGCGGGAGTAAAATCCAATGCCACCCCAAACCATAACGCCAGGTGAAGGACCGGTATGGCGATGCATAATGCAAGAGTTATGGCGCTACTGGCGCACATGATTTGCATAAATTATAATCATTTGTATTTCCTATCGAGGTCTACGTGGGTCCTATGGTGCAAATTTCATGCTAATTGGATGCTTCCTTCATGGTGTTGCATTTTGGATGGCCAGCAGTATAGTATAATGTATAAGGGAAGAATTGTGACGGGATCGAAAATTCGAATTCGAGTTTTCGACGGAAGAGCACGTTTTAAGCATCCCTGAACACCAATCAAACATTTTTGAGCTGATGTCTGTGTGTGTGTGTGTGTATGCAGACGATATCTCACGAACGAATGGAGTGATTTAAACGAAATTTGGTATAAAAATTACAATCCATGAATATTGGAAGCCTATTGTTTTTATAAGCAATCGAATGTTCAGAAACCCCTAAATTTTCGAGTGAAATTTTGAAAAAATCATCAAAAAATCAAAACTTTTAATAAAGTTGCGTAAATAGTCATTTCTTATGTAATTTTACATTAGTAAAAGATTAACACACATTTTAGAACGCTAGCATAAACCGTTCTCGAGATATTGTACATTTTTCAAAAGAAATTATCAAAAAATCATATAAAATAAAAAAAAATATGAAAAGTGAACATATTTCACAATAGTTAATAAGTAATACCATGCGATTAATTTGGTGACATCATATTCTCGTCTATCTAGCTCGTTCCATTCATGAGAAAAATACTTTGGGTAATACTTTTGTATTTGGGCGCCAATAGTCATTTGTCTGCTATAAGAATAACTTATTTCTCGTTCATAACGTTTGGCGAGATCTTGGCGGGATATCGCCAACTTGACGGCTTTTTTAAATATTGCCAAATTGATAAAAATGACGCTGAATCAATTAAAATTAATCGAAAATATAAGAGTAGACAATAAGAATAACCCTTTTCTCCGTCCGTCCGTAACGCTTGGCAAGAAGTTTAGCAGAATGTCGCCCACTTAGCGACTATTTTAAATGTTGTCAAAGTGACAAAAATGTCACCAAATTGATAAAAATGACGTCAAATGGAAAGTAATGTTTCGCAAATTCTGATTTCCATCATATGGTGGACATACCTTCTAGTATATAAGAAAAAATCTTCTTGTTGTTTATCTGTAACACTCGGTGCTGCATTTGACGAACCTGGCGAAAAATTTAGCAAAGTATCGCCAACTTGGCGATATTTCGCCCCAGATTGTCGAAACTATCGTCAAAAGTGCAAAAATAACGCTAAATAACTGAAAATGACGCCTAATTGATGAAATAATTATTAAAATATTTTAATATATGGTCTCTATCGCTTATGGAGAATGCTATCCATATTGATGATTGCTTATTTTGAGTTACGCGAAATATATGTTAACTGGGTACTCTGAAATAGTTTTACATTTTGTCATCCAGAAAATCGCCCAATGTACAATTCAACGTTCAAAACACGGTACTGCGGATCTTCTGCATTATGTTTGGACTGTAAAAGAAGTCAATTCATTGCATTATATAAGGAAAGTCATATGCTGCCCACATTAGATTTCCCCCCTAAAAGTCTGTGTGAGGTTCTTATTTTATTGTGATATTTTAAAATTGTATAAGTCCGGCTTGAAATAACAAAAAAAATTTCATATGAGCAGCACATGAGCTTCCTTACGTAATGCAAGTACCTTACGTCATTCAATGCGAAATAATGATGGACAAGATCGACGGAACGGTGCTTCTAACGTTGAAAAGTACACCGTCATTGGGTGATTTTCGGGACGACGACATGGAAAATTATTTTGAAGTACACAATTAACTTGTATTTCGCGCAAGCAAAACTTGACAATATTGCAGACACCTGCTAACCAACTTTCTTCATTATATCAACATATGTTAACTATTAATCAATCCATTTGGTGTCATTTTCGCCCTTTTAGTCAGCCATTTTAGTCAATCACAATTTAGTCAGTTTGCACCCCATTGAAATGTCGCCAAACTGGCGATATTTCTCTAAATGAACCGCCAAGTGTTACATATTGAATGGCACTTATTACTGTTCATTTTTATATAATTTTTAGGTATATTTATTTCAAAAACTTACAATATTTCAACAACGGTTCGAGTTAGCGTTCTAAAGTTTGTGTCATTCGCTTCAAAATAAAGATTCATGATTATTTATTTAACATTATTGAATTTCCTGATTTTTTATTTTATTTAAAGATTCATTCGAAAATTTTTGGGTTTTCTAAACGTTCGGTCACGTTTAAAATCAACAGGGTTTCAGAATTCACGGATCGTAATAATCGCACCAAATTACATTTGAAACGCTTCATTCGTTCGTGAGATATCACATACACAAACTCACGGACACACACACACAAACGCACATGCATCTCCTTAAAGACGTTCGATTCGAAATCGGGTATGTTTGAAACGTGCTCTTTCGTCAAAACTCGAATTCGAATTTTCGATCCCGTCACAATACTGCATAATATACATTATACTTCCTATCACAATACTACCTATACATTATACCATGTATGTAGATGAAAGTAAAATCTCCGCAAAGATCTTTTTTATCAAATTCCGAAAAAAATCCAAACCTCAAGAAGTTCAGATTAAAAGGACGTGACTGAAATGGCCCCAGATTCTGTTTCAAAGGATGAATGAATGGCCGCGGATAGTGACCGGCATTTTGATTCGGATTCCCTCACGGAATCCGTTTTGAAAGATGCCTTCTAATGAAGTAGTTTGGCTGTGGATAATTGCATTATTAGAGCGAATTCGTCTCTTATAAGGAGGGCGAGAGTTAAAGTAAGATGAAGATCGAAGCACAAAATACTTAGAATCTCTTTTCAAACGTACTACTCACACTTTGATATTTTATTAATTTCCTATTGTATATAGTGGGTATTTGGGCACTCAATAACTTTGTAAGGAGAGGATGCCGAGTCCACTTCTACGATAAGAGCTTGCAATGTCGCCCCAGTAGCTCAACGGTAGAGCGTCGGCTGACCAGTTCGGAGATCCAGGGTTCGATTCCCGGGTCTGAAAGGGATCCTAGTATGACTAGTACAGATTCAGTAGATTTTGGTAGATTGAGCGCCGAATAGAAATTGAGAGGATAACGATCACGCAGGATACTAACCTGGGTAAAAAAAAAGTAGTAACACGAGGTTAACCTGATGTAAAAATAGCAGGAGGTGGTCAGACAGATTGTCAGTTGCCCGCCAATCTGACATTAGAGGGTGGAGAATGCAGAGGCCACTTCGACGATAAGAGCTTACCATTTCGTCCCAGTCCCTCAACGGTAGAGCGTCGGCTGACGAGTTCGAAAATCCAGGGTTCGATTTCCGGTTGGGGCAGCAAGGCTCTTTACAAGGTCCATGCGTGTACACACTAGGTTTATCTATAGTCAAGTCCGATCGAACAAAAGGAATTGTAGCGCCCCCTAGCGAAGAATTAAGATAACGAAAGTTAAGGTAACGAACTCACACATCGAAATAGACTAAAAAAGTCAATTGCAAAGTTGTAGAGCATTGTCTAATAAATAAAAATGGACACTAAAATGATTACAGAAGGCAATTATTTCACACTATGTAATTATTGGTGAATGGCTGTTCTATTCAGGAATGATACAATAAACAACACTTACATCAGCAGAAATCTAATATAGAACCTCTTTAAAATGCCCTCCTTCCAAGACGATGCACATTTCAATTCCAGAAAGAATATTAACTTTGACAGTCATCGCATGAGAGGCTCTGGCGATACAATTTTTTTTACAGGTGTTAATTGTCTTCCATATACGCGTTTCGTCGTTCTGGTGTCGATTCCTACTCATCAGGCAATGGTGTACAATTTTGTAATTGGTGTTTTTCATCCATCTCGCTTTGTTTCAGATTTTGTTATCCTAACAATTTTTTTAAATTTCCGCTCTAAACGATTCAATCCCCTTTTGTTCGATCGGTCATGATCACTTTACTACAGATGCACCTGTACACTCGTGGACCTTTAGCTTACAAAGTGAGTGGGCACTTAAGCACTCTCCTAGGAACTATGGATATATTATAGGGCAGATTTTGAATGGACTCGCAAGTATGAAGCTGTGAAAATTTTCTAATTAAAACTTAATTTAACAAATAAATACTGAAATTAGAGGTATTAAAAATCTGGTGTGGCCAGCACAGGACATTCACTGCAGACTCAAATTCATTTCCTCTTCATTTCATTAATAATTCATTAAATTGAGTTTAATGGCATTAAACAACAAGCATCATTAATTGAAGTGACACGAAATTGACACTTTTAATTCAGCTTTCGTTTTCATTGGGTAGCTGAACTTATTCTCAAAACCGGCGCAGCGAAAATGTGAAAAACTTAAATATCTCGAGAAAGGTTTAAACTAAAATATCTGGAGGATAGGTTTTGACGATTTTTGCGGGATATTTTGCAAAAAAAAAAAAAAAAAAGATAGCTTCTTTTTTCTCCGGATGGTACCAAAATCTAATCAGCATCAAGGTCACCCACAAGGGACTTACCTACCAAATTTTATGATGCCATAAAAATGCAGTAAAAATGACTTTTTCAAAATGAAATTTTAGTTTGTTGTTGAGATGGTCTGTGGGACATATGGGAATGTAAATGAATAATATTACCCAATTAGTTTTGGATTGAGCCCGGGTTGAAAAAGTGAAATACATTGAACCCTATGAGACCTCATTTTTCAAATATTTTTAAGCGAAGTTAAAATTCTCAAATTGCTTCGAAAATTTTAGGAAATATTCAAATTATCCAGTAAAATATATATATAAAAATAGTTAAGCATAAATAGGTTAGGTAGTTTTTTAAATAAAAATTAAAATAATAATGGTACCCATATTATATAAAGATATTACGTGATCCACTTCAAAATAAAATAGGGCATCCATCTTTTTTTCCCAAAGTAAAAATCATGATTTTAAAAGTTCTTTTAAATTTCTATTTAGTATTGCATTCGTCCTAAAACCGCTTTATTTTTGAGTATATTCTATGCATCTATATTCTGCGCCAACGCAATTACAATATTTTTGAGTTTAAATGATCATCCAACTTTGATTATTGCTACAACAGAGCCTAATTCTAACGTATGCAGAATGTAAACAGCATGGAGCAGACATTAAACAGCATTTTAAGCATGGAATTAGGAAGTACTTTTACATCCATGGTTACAAGTAAGTTTACAAGTAAAATAAATTATTGTAGTACTGTGATAATTTAGAAAAATATCATCGCTGAATCTATAGGATTTTAGAGATGTTTAAATAAAATTGCATTTCAGTTGGAAAGTGTTTCATAATCAATGCTTTATTCAAGATTGATCTTTCTTTTTTTTTAATGTTATATACGATAAACTTGTACATTTTCGTTCGCAATGTATATCTTTAGTTCCAACCATTCTTTTGAAACTGTAGCATAAGTTGTAATCCATTTACCATTTTCTTTTAATATCATGCATTTCATAGAGGAAAGCGCTTTTCTCTCCGCCAATATACCGTCTAATTAGATTTAAATTCCATTTCCGCGTCTTTCTCCAATGCCCAGTTAATACCGTGTTTTTTGCAACACATTAAGATATTGAAGAAACGGCCAAATTGTAGTAAGTATAAGTAAAAAATCGCGAGCAATCTTCCCCGGTCCGTCGATAGTTTTGAGTGCTTTAAAATTCCGTAATCGAAATCCGATATTCAAAAACGGCACGAAAAAGTACAAAAGTGAGAATTTAACCGTCTGGTGATTTTAAAAGACAAATAAGTCTGATATTTCTGTTATATGTAGTGTGCGTGTGTGTGTGTTAGCGGGTGTTATCTCAGACCGATAACCAGAAATGAATGACTGCAGAGACATTCGATAAATTTTTATTTTATTGCTTCTTTTAAGAAACAAAATATTGCTTAAAGATGATAACTAAGAGCTTGATAGACTGCTATTCTCGTAAATCGAATTTAATTCTTACTTTATAGAGTGGATTTTTATTTTGCATTCAGTAAATTAAGAAATTGTAAAAGACGGTAGAGTTGTTAGAATCCTTGTTTTCGGATTATCCCGGTTAAAACCGACCATTTTGACTTTTTCTTCTGAGGGGGAAATTTTGAAATTTAGTAAAATAATATATTTATATCTATATAAGTAAAATTGAAATATGTCTGTGGGTGTGTGTTTGTTTGGGTGTGTGTTCACGAGAAAACGGCTGCACCGAATTTTATGAAATTCTGAAGGCAGCCTTGGAATATCCCCACTTAAAATTGAGTCCATGTTTTGAGTTTCTAGACCACTGGTTGTCTAAATATAAAACGCACAATTAAACCTTCCATTATACAGACGATATTTTTTCCTCAAATTTATTTGAGGAAAATGATATCATGTTGCTAAGCAACCGAATAAAATCCATTGAGATCCAATGAGCAGACGATTTTTATTAAATCTTTTTCGACTTAAATAATTAAGAAATGCATATAAAATTATTTTATCGGATAAAATATTTAATATCGGATAAAATAATATTATAGAAATAATTTTATAGGAATTACATTTTTGACTGGATTGCATCCATTACGGCTTTTGGATTAAGAGATTACGGGATAATTGGTATTTTCAGTTTCTTAAGTCATCTGTTTTATTTTGGCAAAGATATTTTGAACTCATATATTGTGTTTAGCCAATTGTTGTAATAGAATAAAGAGAGTACGTGTATATCTTCTAATACCATTTTAGTGCTTTCATTTTGGCATATGTTGATCCAATTTCATATTTTTTATTTAAATTTGTTTACAAACAGAACCTAGATGTTTTATTCTTCAGATCTGCTTGTGAAGATAAATTTGTACATCAAGAACAGAAATTCTCATATTTCTTCTTGGGAGAATTAAATTAAATATTTTAATAGAATGTTTTAAATAACAATATCATTTAGAATATTATAGGAATATGCACATAATTGTGAATTTCAAGTTTCTTTATATTATATATTCCGTACGAAGAACGGGTATACTGTTAGTTCAAATATAGATTATTTTCCTGCTCTATTTATATTTAAATGTTTTGATAGTCTGTCTAGTATATAGTATAGTTTGTTTGTTCCTTATAAAATTCTATATTTTTGACTGATCCTTTTCAAATGATTATTCTTTACTTTATTTCAGGTAACCTTATCCATATTATACTTTTTTGACTCTAGCGTTTGCAAAATATTAATCGAATTAGTTTATTTCGTATAGAACGTATTTTTTTTTTTATTTAAAGAATGGCATTGCTAAAGAACAACCATATTATATATCTTTTTCTGAAGACAATAAAGTTTAAATAATGTGATTCACCAATTGGTGATTCAAGCAGAATAGTAATTAAAATATTAAATGAATTCATTTAATGAAATTATGTCATATTTTTCGGATTTTGCGTTCACAATGAAATAATATAAGATTACGAATCTTATATTATTTCATTGTGACTTATATTACATATAGACCCGTTTTCTCTATGTTTGATGTATTTACAAAGTTTTTATTTATTATTGTATTACAGAAATTATTGATGCTTTTACGTGCTTAAGTAACCTCTTTACTAAATGAATTAATTTAATAAAGTTAAGGTCTTATTTTGGAGATTCTGTTTTATAATCGACCTCCATAGCGGTATAAAATAAGAATAGAGTTATTGATGTTTATATTTGCCTAAGTCACCAATTTATTTCGGAATAGGATAATTAAACTTCTGATATCAGTATTCATTTTATATTTGTAGTGATGGGATTTTAAGAACGCAACATCGTCCAGTCACGCTAAGTCGCTATTTCTAAATTCGGTCGCTAGCAAGTGTATATTGTACGTGACGTGACAAAATCTTGATTTTCAGAGATCTGTAGCTTAGACCCCAAGATAGATACAGAGATGATTTTTTTTTTTTTTTTTTTTTTTTTTTTTTTTTTTTGTACTATGACCGTGAATTTGAGGGAGAAAATTACAGTCGGTGCGGTAGTACTTCAGAAAAAAATATTTTTTAATACACTTTTTACGATTTTTGGTGCAGCCTTTTATTTTTTAGTGTTGACGGACCCACCGCCAAAACTACTGAACCGATATGAATAGCTTATTGCGTTCTGGAAGGAGGCACATACTTTTCTTTTAGCATTCAAAAATAAATTTGATTTTGAATTTCTAAAATTGAAACAGCATGAATAAATGCTGCTCGGAGGTAAAGTAAAATGTGTAATACCTGCTATATCATTGTTGCAAAAGCATGTACGTCATAAACGTTTCTACACAAAATATTAAAATCTCACGAAAACTCCACTTTGTGTTAAAAAACTCTACTTAAGTACAAAAAGCAAAAATCTTCTAAAAAGTTTATGAGATCTCAAAATGGTTAGTACAGCATTCTCGCAAGAGCAGAGTTGCATTTTTAGGTCCAGGGTCCCCCTGATGAAGGATTTCTTTTAATCATACGGAGACCTTATTAGTTCTATTCAATTAAGAAAATTGACTACGACTAAAAAGGGCTACGTGTGATTGCGTGGAGGGTTAGGATCCTTCAACGGAGTACCCAAAGCCTGAAAGTACAGCTTCGGTTCTACGGGAACTTGCAACAAACCATTTAGAGATTTTAGAAGGCAGTTTATTTTTTCGTATTTAAAGGGCAGTTCTGGTTCACGTGAACAACAGTGCTTATACTAACAGCCATAGTGTGACGTTGCGACTTCGGAGACGTATTCCCTCTTATGACAGAACTTGGTGAGACCCGTATGAAACGGAGAAAGGGAAAACTCTCGGCGATAGAGGTCGAGGAAAAGGGGAGTTTGAAGATCTGTAAATGTAATTGAAACATTACAAATGGGAAGATATCACTCCGTATTCACTCAAAAAATTATAATCTTGCGAATCTTTCATTTGCAGATGGACGAATATAGAATTAAATTGGCTGAAAACGCACCTTTGGAAAGCGTTTTTAAAAAATTATTTAAAAAATGAACTTATCGTTTTAAGGATTTCGTTTAAAGTTCTCTTGAAATAGCGTTCTTTGATCTTTTCGATGTTGTTACTAGTGTGACTCTGTGGAGTTAAGGAACTGATTTGTGGAAAAATGGCTCAAAATTACGCTTCTCCATAAAATAATTAATACACTAATTTGAATAAAATATATCACTCAGACATATTTTGGTACCTATTACTGGAAGACAGCAGTATGGACCTGACTTGCAACTCGGTTTACAGGTTTAATTTCAACTGGAAACTATTACTGTATTAATTTTTGTAGCTATGAGCCGCTTTGATTTTCCACTACGCCGCCAACATATGAACGAACAAACAGACATCGTCTTTCATTTATAGAAGAAAACATATACGATCATTTTTTTTATATATAACAAATAAGATATCCAAGACATGACCTGTTTTCTTTAAAGCTAAAAACCTAGTGTGACCATTTTATCAGTATGGAGAGGCTCACAGAAAACACAATCATTTGCATTTATAAACTATTATATACATTTCAATTTATATAAATTATTAACAAATAATTCCATATTTAAATTTGCAAATTAAAAACTGCTTATCCATATAGCTACTATACATCAATATTAATATGTAATCATTACAATTGATTTTAATGTAAGCATTGACTAGTAGTAAAGCTCTTAATAAGTTGTAGAAACACTCAAAGTTAATGCAAGTTAATGCTTAACATTAACTCTTACCTACTTATCAGTTGATTTTGACTCTATAATGTACCATAACAGTGAACCCCACAATAATACAAAAGCATCCTAAATACTATTGTCATAAATTTTAAATATTTTTAAATTAAATGTGTAAATAAATGGATCATTAGTATAATCGCAAATTCAGCTAAATTAAAAAAATCTTTAAAACGAAGTCATTTACAAAAAAAATCTCAAAAACATTTTTTATGCCAAATTTGAACGGCAATTTATATGAACTTTTATATGAAACAATTTATATACGGGCTGAGTATACCTGTTTTTAGCCCCCTTTGGTCCCTACCTGGATACGGCCCTGCATTTTATCCTATTTAAATGCTAAATAAATACTATTTTTTTCTTAAATTAACGTTTACTAAAAATTATTTGGGAGATATCTCTGGAAACGATTGTATGCTATGTTTTCAAAATACTTCAAACTAGGCATATATCTTCCCAATGCTTTTTCTCTTTCCTAAAATAAATGAGATGTCTGGTCACATTCACACGCATGGCGACGGACAACAACAACATGCTGGAGATTCTGCCACTTCGGACATATCTTTAATGAGATTATCTTCTTTTCGGTGTTCACAGACGAGATTTGTATCGGGGAAAATGCATTTCATCACGCAACTGCTTGTAAATCAGGCTAATTGTATTCTTTTTGTGTAGGAGTGCTTTAAACAAGAACGAATGACGTATTTTTATGCCCCGTTATAAGCTGGACTTCAACATTCTATTCGCTTTCTAAACTGAAATAGCAAACTTACAGCCACTTAAAATTGAATGCGCAATTTTTCTGTTAATAGCGCAAATAGTGCATTTTGCGTAAGTAAACTGTATTTAAAAAAATCTGATGTAGGCAACACATGACTTTCCTTGCAGATTGATATTAACGTTTTTTTTGTCTTCAATAACTCATTAAATTGGAATTAATGGCACAAAATGACACCATAATCATTTTAAATGATACTGAATTTCCACTTTTATTTCAATTTTTGTTTTCATTTGGTAACTGGACTTATTTTCGAAGGTGGCGTAGCAAAAATGCGAAAAAACTAAAATATCTCGGGAACGTCTAGTCCTAGTGCTATGCGGTTGGTCTTATTCTTTTCATCGTTAAGCATTATGTATAAAACAAGCATTTAATGGATACCTTTGAGCATACGCAGTTTTTTATTTTAGATTTTGACAATTTTTGCGATGCATTTCGCAAAAAAGGCTATTTTGCCGAATCGTACCAAAATCTAATCAGCACCAGGGAAACCCACAAGTGAGTTATCTACCCAATTTTGTAAAATGTGATCTATAAGTTTTCACCTAGAGTGGATACAGGCCATTTTTGCTGACCATTTCGCAAAAAAAAAAAAAAAAAAAAAAAAAAAGGCTGGTTCTTTTATCTCCAATGGTACTCAAAACTAACCAGCACCGGGGTCACACCCAAGTGACTTATCTACCGAAGTTTATGAAATTGGGTTCATCCGGTTTTGAGTCAGAGTGGATACATACATTGCACAGACAGACACACAGACAGAGAGACACTCAAACACACACACAGACATCACGCTAAAAATAGTTTTTCGTATTCTAGAGGTCCCAAAACGTGTAGATCCGTCGAAAACTCAAGTTGCAATTTTTGGCATGATTCCAATACTTTTCCTATACATCACCACGTATTGCATGGAAAGTTAAAAATGCAGAATTTTTTTTTTCAGTAGCTGCCGTATGAAAACCCCGTATGTTTGATGGCACCTGTATGTTTAATAACATGCAATTAGTTCAAGTCTGAGTAAACTACAGATTTTACATTTTTTTTTCTTTTTGTATGACTATTTGAATTTTATCACTACAATTTTTTCATACAGAAAATATTGTTTGTTAACGAAATCAGATTTTAAAAGTCTTATTACACGCAGCGTAAGCATGAATCATTTTGTAATGATAAAATTGGGGGATTTCCATCCATCCACCCGTGCAAATACTTTCTGTTATTTAAACAAACCATTAAAATAAGTCGTATTGTTTCAGAATTTGCCGGATTTGAAGTCTTGGGAACATACTTTTTTTCTCTCTTTCCTTTCCTTTTCATTATTATCGGAATTCGATGACAGCATCGAAGTAGTGATGTATGACACACAAAATAGTCAATGGTAAAATACTGAATGGAATTGCATATCTCCTTCCTTTTATTTTATCAGCGGATTTCAGAAATGAAGTGATACGATACTTGAAGACATTAAAAAGAGGGAGGATGAGAGTTACATTCAATTGGGGGAATTCTAATGGTCGGGGAGGATTTATCAGTTCTGAATCAATATGCTGGAAACAATAAGTTTTTACGCTTATCCAATGATTTCCATGATTTCATTGATGTTGACTTAACTCGACTATCTCATCCATTTTCAGTCCAAATTCTCATCCTTTTTCGTCCAAATTTTTACGAAAATATTTGAAACACCAATATCCTGGGTCTAAATGATTACAATCATATCGTATGACCCTTCACTTTAAAAAGCTTGAAAAACATCTTTCTATTGACAGCCTACTTGACAATGTACCCCCCCCCCCACACCCCCCCCCTTATTTTTCATAACAATGATTGAAACTATTACTTCTCATGATCCTTGAGCTATGAATATATCCTTTTATGCATGATTATGTTAAATTTTGTCCTATGCTGCCATGTTAAGAAAATATCAGATTTTGAATCCACTTCAAAGTTTTAGCTCGAATTTAAAATAATTCTATCTTGTTCTAAATGTTTTGATAACAAAGGCGGATATAAAGTTTCGTGAAATCCATTCATATGTATGGTCGCTGTCGCGTACACAATAAATCGACCCCAAACAGACAGACGGACGAACATCCCTCCGAAAATCAGTCAAAACGTGTTCAGGATGTCCTAAAACACAGACTGGCATTAAAATCTCGAATAAGAAAATTTTCGTGAAAACAATACTTTCTCTATACTGTATGAGAAAGTATAGACCGAAAGTTAAGCAGCCCGAAAGTTAAGCAGAGGACAGAAAATCAGGCGTAATTCATGTCCGATGGAATATTGAGACTAACTTTAATGATACTAGTGAGGCTCACGGGCATTTTATTCGGCCCGTAAGTAATTAAAAAAAACGGTTTATTCATGGGATATATGACTATAATAAAAAACAACACTTAATCGCTGTCTGCGTAACCTCACCAAACCGAAGGATTATAATAGCCACTATAGTAAATAAATTAAAAATGAGTCCAATATCCGGCTTTGTTTTCAGTATCTGAAGTCACACAACGTAGAACTGCAGAATACTTTATATAGATAAGTTAAAGTATTTAAAATGAAACAAATTAAATGTTAAATCTCTGTAACAGAATAGTACATAGAAAGGATAAACATTACTAATGATGCATAGAGGGACGAAGTGATGCTTGAAATGGAATAGCCCCCCCTGAACTCTGGTACAGGCTTAGAATCGACGATTACTTTAATGAAAGACTTCAATAAAATTCAAGCACCTGCTCACCACTTTAGAATTCGCATTTAGTGTTTATTTTTTAGAAGTGGAGAGTGCAGTGTACATAAAATGATTACCCGCAATGCATGAACGGCACTTCTATCCGAGAAATTAGAACGGAGATCAATGCAATATAGGTACCGAAGTCTATCATTTTTAGTCGTAATGCAAGAAATTTTAACCATGTGAAGCAGTGTAGGTCGTTGGTTCTCTTGCATTGACGAAGAGGATCCAGAGCATTCTCGAAACAGCCGTATACTGCATTATTATTTCATGTGTGCTTAAATGCGTTGCTCAAGTCTTCCTTAACTATCTTTCATGCCACCAGAACATGTAAACAGGAAACAATATAAAGAACCTTGCTGCTCTAATCGGGAATTGAACCCTAGATCTCCCAACTGATCAGCCGACGCTCTACCATTGAGCTACTGGAACGAAATTACAAACTCTTATTGTCGAAATGGACTCTGTATTCTCCACTCTCTAACGTCAGATTGTCGTGTAATTGACCATCTGACTGACCACCTCCTGCTATTTTTACCTCAGGTTAGCTCCCTGCCACTACTATTTTTACCCAGGTTTATATCCTGCGTGGTCGTTATTCTCTCAATTTGAAATCGGAGCTCAATATCCCAAAGTTCACTAAATCCGTACTAGTCGTACAAGAGTCACTTTTCTGTACTAATCTGCAGGGTTGATTTGTTCGGGCGCCATTGCATAGAGCCTTGCTGCCCCAACTAGAAATCGAACTCTGGAACTTCGAACTGTCCAGCCGACGCTCTGCCGTTGAGATACTGGGACAAAATTGCAAACTCCTATCGTCGAAGTGGGCGCTACAACAGGTATGACCATGCTACCGAAAAGGAAATGCTTTTGACGGAAGATTTTCTAGAAGTCAAAGCAAAGCGTTACGTTTTCAGAATTCCACATAAATCTGGGATTTATGATCTGACTATTAAACTATAACTATTGGCAGTCGATGTTTGCAGGTGTAAAACAAATTATACAACAAAAATTTCATTTTATGGATTTTTTTTCTCATCTCGAAATTAACATTGCGGAAAAGACATTTATTAAATTCGTATTCATTTAGTTAACTGGTTTCAAAAAGAGCTTCATAACGAAGTAATATTTATGATTATCACGATCTTTTGACATAAATGCAAAAATAAAATCAAAGCAACTCCGAAAAACTCAATTAAGGGCTAACAAGCTTGTCCATTTATAATGAGCTGGCCGAGAGTAGTATATCACGCAAACCGTGAATAAAGAACTCGTTTAAATTATCTACACGATGTGCATTCCTGTGTAAAACTGATAAATAAACAGAAGTATGTATACTTTTTTTTTTGTACTCAATAAAACAGGTGTTTTATTGAGTTACATATTTTACTCTATATGCATTAAATAAGTCAGAAGCTCCTTAGGATATATCGCACTAACTGCAGTGAATTTGATTATCACACTGTTAGCTTATGGAGAAAAGTTTGAGGACCTAATTCAATGAGTTTCAAAATTTTCCCCCTGATTTTAATTAGCAATCAGGGGGGGGGGTGCAAGCGAGGGCACAGAGGCACATCCCCTCTCCTGGTCGTTCAAGGTTCAAGGTCACTCAAATGGGCATCCAGCTGGTCTAAACTTATACACCTTATCCTTGAATTTACTTTGAATAAACTTATACAGCTTATCCTTGAGAGGAGGGGGGGGGCATACCATTCATGTCAGTGGTATGTCCCCCCCTCTCCCCTGGAAAAAGTTCTATGAGCGCCGATGCTGATTTTGTTAAATATTCAGTCGATAAAAATAAATAATAGTTAAATATTATTTGTTAAATATATTTCTGTAGATGTATTGAATGACTCAGGATTACCAGTAGGAAATAATTGGGATGAATTTGAGAACCACACTGTTAATCTATAGCGAATTAAGAAAATAACTTGATTAGTAGTATATTAATTGTATTATTAAATTTATTTAGTAATATTAATATTTAATTAGCATAATAGTTCATATTATAAGTATTTTATAAATTTAATAAAATATTTTAAATTTTTACTTTAATGAATATGTCATAAACAGTTACGCTTTTTGCAACAGAATATGAGCGGGAAAAATCTTAAATCTAATTAATCTAGACGCGTCAATCATTTCGCGTCTTGATGGGGAAACTAAAGTGTGTCTGGCAGCCCCCGGGTATGATGCAAATCTGCCAAACATTTAGCTTCTAAGTTTTATTCCCTATTCGTTTTATACATGTCAAAATTCTGTAAAACGTGGGAAGAGAATTCCATAATTTAAACCATAGTGATTTGACTATGATCTTATTACCTTAAGTCTTTTCTCCCTGTTGCGGGTGGGTCTTGTCTCGGGAAGAGATTATTGGTTAGTGGTCATTCTTCCAAACTACCACTTGAATCCACTTTGACAATAAGAGCTTGCAATTTCGTCCCAGTAGCTCAACGGTAGGGCGTCGGCTGGCCAGTTCGGATATCCAGGGTTCGATTTCCGGTTGGGGCATCAAGGCTCTTTACAATGGCGTCCGAACAAATCAATCTTGTAGGTTAGTACAAAGATGTCGGAGGTCTGAAAGTGACCCTAGTATGACTAGCACGGATACAGTGGAAAATTGAGCCCGATTTCAAATTGAGAGGATAACGACCCTGCAGGATACTAACCTGGGTTAAAATAGTAGTCGCAGGAGGCTAACCTGAGGTAAAATTAGCAGGAGGTGGTCAGTCAGATAGTCAGTCGCCCACCAATCTGATATTAGAGGGTGGAGAATGCAGAGCCCACTTTGACAATAAGAGCTTGCAAATTCGTCCCAGTAGCTCAACGGTAGAGCGTTGGCTGGCCCGTTCGGAGATCCAGGGCTCGATTCCCGGTTGGGGCAGCTAGGTTCTTTACAACTTATGATAGCACCGCGTGCTGTTGGCACATTTCGGGCGCGGTAGTTCGATGGTTTGCGCGCTGGATTTGCACGCTGCCACAACTGCCGCCGTGTTCATGCGGAGTACGATCACGTTAAACATGTGGGTCCGTAAGTCCTTCCGAGAGGTTGGTGGAAGGGGAAAGAGGGTACGTTCCCTGTGGATGCCTCCCCCACTGGGTACCGGTTTAATTTGGGTGGCACTTCCCGGCCGTCCAAACAGTTACCTTACACCTTTCTGGTATAAAAATTTCTTTCTAAAAATTTTCATTTAATTAAACCCTCTCCCGCAAATTGTGCAGTCTGGTTCTCGAGAGTCAGCTCTAATTATTCTTCCGTTGAAAAAAAAAAAATTAAAAAACTGTGTTCTCATTGCTAGAGACATCTCAAACCAAATTACCTGGTCAGCTTGTGAGTTTGTCCCTTTATTCTTTTGCCTTTGGTCGGTCTCCCTGTGTTTTTTCTGGAGGTGTTACCTTTGGTGTATCGCTGTATTTGTTGTCTTGTATTTGCTGTACTTGTCTTGTGATGTTTTTGGTGGTTGTTTTAGTTGTTTACTCCTCGTTTTGTTTTCGGGAGTGTTCTTGTTACTCCACAGTTTTTACCTAAAGATGTAACATTTGTCACCAACATTTATTTTACTTTTTATGGTGCTGCTCACTTTTTAAAAAAAAAAAAAATTCACAGAAGTTCCAATGTTGTGAATCAGATATGTAAATCTCCTGTAAATATTATTATGATTTTCTAATTAACGTTGCTTTGGACCGTCGGACGAGGGCCAGTTGAAGTTGGCTTCCGCTAACTCCTTTCCCGGCCGTCCAAATAGATGCTCAAGTCCTTGGTGACGAGTCGGACGGTCTGGGTCTTCAACACCTTTCTGGTAGGTCGGACGGTCTGGGTCTCAACAACAACAACTTATGATAGCAAAAGCCATTTTGTTTATAAACATATTTTAGAATAAACTTCTGGGTTATATGAGCACTTGGATTAAGTTTAAAGGAAAGTAGCACATGCCTATTTATTTCCCAAAAACGTTAACTCCATGGTATCTTCTGCTCTCAACTTCATGGGAGGTCTATTCTTGCTTAAACGCAAAAATGTTTGAAAAAATAAATTTAAAAAATGTTTTATACCATAATTGTCAATTCCATAGCATTAACTACCTCTATCATTCTTCACAATGCATGGAATTTTGTAGATATAGTAATAAAATTAGGCTTTAAATAGATTTTTTAAAGGAAAATAAAAATAAATATCTAACAATGATATAATTATATGAACGAATATTAAAATACAATATGATATAGTCTGTAGAAGCGAATGGATGCAATTTTAGTCAACTCTATTATCAGTCAGTCCTTTCTCTCTACACATGTCCCTGTGGCACTTTCCTTGGTGTCGAGGTAAAAATAAATTCATTTACCAATGCTGTTCGAAAACCAAAACACTAAGGTTGCGTACGATTTTCGCTAAAAGTCAGGAACAAGGTATGTGTATATTTCAAGAGCATCAGCTCCATGGCAAGCATTATATACAGACTAAAAACGCATCTTCCGAGCAGATATTTTCGGTTGATGTAACAATTATAACGTGCGTGAATTTATCTTTCAAGCACTTTGGATTAAGTTTAAAGGAAAGTAGCACATGCCTATTTATTTCCCAAAAACGTTAACTCCATGGTATCTTCTGCTCTCAACTTCATGGGAGGTCTATTCAATGTATTATTTTCTTATACAAGTTCTCAACCATCTCTGCTAACATTATATAAAGCATGGGCACGTGACGTCACATTGACCATTTTACACTTACGTTTCAAAACATAATACTCATTTGCTTAGCAGTATGGAAATGTTCATTATTTTTGTATTAAAAACGGTTACTTTAGAAACTTACAATCGTTTAACCTCTCATTTTTAGTAGGAAACATCTCAATTTACTTTCCTTGATGGATATTTTAATTAAACAGAAAATAAAATATTTACTTTCATTAAAATATATACACGTGCATTTTTTAAGAAAAATCGTTACGTATCTTCCCCTTCTCGCTCGCAAATACATTGCAGAATTGGCTAGTCAATGTACACATCTTTAGAACGCTAGTGAGTGACTACTGTAAAAATGAGCAGTAATGTACATTCACTTAGAATCCTTTAAAGTGCACTTTAGCAAAGGAAATCTTTAAATATATATTGTTATTCAAATATTCTAAATAACTTATTTTCATCACAAATATGAATTTCGACTTTTAATGGGTTTAGTTTCAATTTTTATGAGCTATCATCGTCCGTTTACCATGACCCGCTATGATAAAAATAATGCCTTTTTGCCCATACGTTTCTGCGCATTTTACTACGCAGGTTGTTTATTTACGGTGGTGCCTTTGCTCTATTGTTACAAATATGTATAAACGGTTCGCTGTGCTTTGCCTCTGTTTAAATAATACATAATGGACTTTTGCTTCTATTCAAGGCCTTTGCTCTATTCAAGAACATATTTACAGGTAGCCATTACTATTACGTGACTGCAGGGTTGCCATACTTTAGGTGTCAAGGCGGGGTTATCAGACTTAATGATTTATCATCAACTTGGCAACTTTTAGAATGTACCAGAACTGAACGATATAGTGAATATTCTGGAAGACACGAGCCCCTTCTAGAAGTTTCTACGAAGCGTATATAAATGGAATCATCGCTCAATTGGAGAGCAGTTGGCGTGAAACGAGCTACATTGAATTGTAAGATACGTCAGTGTTTAGAGAATGTTTGTTCTAGACAGTTATTTAGTGATCTTGTCAGATAGTTATAGAGCTGTTCGCTGTTAGTGTTCCTGTTTACGCTTTTTAGTGCTTTTAAATAAAAGTGTTAGTTATCCAGAAATTTGGACACATTCTTGTATCCCATTATTCGAGAGGATACGCCGTAACACTACTTCAACTCTATTGACATATTTGTCCAATAAACACAAATCCGTATGAGTCATTATCCAAGTTCTATCTATAACCAATCCTGAGAAATAAAGTTTCATGGAACTTTTTTTGAATAGGAATTGAAGGGGATGGATAGCCCAGTGATTAAGAAACTCTGATCCCTGCTCGATTCTCAGATCTTCTCAAACTATCCCCGTGTTCACTCAGACAACGGGCACGTTAAATATGTGGGTCTGGAATTCTTTCCGATAGGTTGGCGGAAGGAGAAGTAGAGTACGGTGTCTGTTGATGTCGCCCCCCCCCCCCACACACACACCCTATTGGGTTCCGGTCTAAATTGGGTGGCACTGTCCAATTGGGTAGCACTGTCCGTTCAAACAGATACCTTACACTTTCGGGTAGGTCGCGCAGCCTGTTTTGGATGAAAGAACCGAGAGTGAAAAAATCCATAAGTGACGATCGGGATCCATAAGTGACGATTAAGGAGCCTCCCTACTTCATTTGGAATTTAATATTGAATTTATATTAGTCATAATCTAAAGTCCATCTATAACCAGTTTTGAAAAATAGACGTTTAAAGAATGTTTTTAAGGACCGGAAATGGAAATCCTTAACAAATCCTCCAATCCTCTCCAGAATTGGATGATGCATCCATATTTCTCATCCTCTAAGCTATATCCAAAGAAAATTCCGAAAAATAGATGTTTCAAGGCAAACATTTTCCAAAATGCAATAGTACAGTCATCATTTTTGCCACCAATACTATAGCCGAAATGTTTTACGACAGAAACGGAAAAGTGATAGTTATTAACCAGGTAACTGGTTATTCTCACTCACCGAAATATTTCTAAATATTTACAATGCACGTAATCACCACGGGCCTTTTGATAACTATGTAATACTGTTTGTGCCGTAGTTGCTGAATTGACATTTTCCCGAAAAGTATTGGGCCATTTATCAAATGTGAAAGCGCTTTTTCCATGATCCGAAGAATGAGCGAGGAAGATACCAGGCAAAAGCGAAAACTTCTTCAAGAACATTCTTGGAAGAGTGAAAATTTCTTTTCTGCGGGGAGAGCGATTCCCCGCGGTGTATTTGTTCCGTCACCGTCTATCGCGGCTATCTCTCTTCCTTTATTTTTCTATCACATTCGGTGTTTCATACAGAACATATTATATTTTATGTAGAAATTTGAAAGCTTTTACTCCCCTTCCAATTAGGCTTAGGCTATTTTAAGCGTACATGAAGATTCGGTTGTCTTGATGTTTCACTGAAAAATAACCGGCTTTTGATTAATGGGGTTTTTTACCCCTTTTTTCATTTTGCCCATTCTTAAATTCTTTTAAAAAACTCTAAATATTTAATACAAGTTGCTTAGACCATCAAAGGGACGGGGTGTATAAATTAAATTCAATATACCAAAGGACATTAACTTATTCTTTTTATCTATTTGTCGACCATTCTAGTTTATATCAGTGAATAAAATCTTCCATTAGAAAACGGCCTAAATCATAAAGTAATCAACTGGGTTTGGAAAGTGGCAAAGTGGGCTTCATTCTTCAAGATAAAAAAAAAACATTTAATAATCTTACTTTTAATTTCATGCCATTTTACTAATGCATATTTTTATTCCCTGGTATATTTTTTACAGAAGTTTGAGCAATTTGCTGTGATTTTCTACTTTTGTAAAGTAAACAAGAAAGATCAATCATGCTTAAAACATTGATTATGAAACACTTTCCAACTTCAATGCAATTTTATTTAAACATCTATAAAATGCAATACATTCCTAAGTAATATTTTAAAACTTATCGCAATACTACATTAATTTATTATATTTGAAAACTTAAACCTTCATCGAAAAAAATGAACTTCATTCAAATGACGGCATTGAAATATAAATTGCCTGGTTTAAACATCTCTAAAATGCGATACATTCCTCGGTAATATTTTTAAAATCATCATAATACTACAATATTTTATTATATTTGAAAACTTCATCGAAAACAACTGAAATTGATTCAAATGACGTCATAGAAAAAATAACACATCTGGCTCTCTCTACAAAAGCAACATTTCATTCATAACATTTTCCCATTCATTTCATTCATTATAGTAGTAAAATAATTTATTTTATTTAAAAACTTAAGACCATGGAGCTACAAGTAATTAAACTCTATGCTTAAAACTTCATCGAAAAAAATCGTCCTTCTCTGTGTAAAATCAATGAATATTTCATTCATATCAGCTATGCAGACTCCATGAGCTAAATACTTTTGCGTTAAAGAAATACAGCAATTCTTATACAACTCATCCTACATATTTTGCTGTTTACATTTTACATAAGTGAAAAATAGGCTTCGTTGTAGAAATAATCAAATTTGGATGATCATTTAAACTCAAATATATTGTAATTGCGTTGTTTCAGTATATAGATGCACAGAATTTAGGCAAAAATGAAGCGGTTTTTAGGACGAATACAACACTCCATATGAATTAAAAAGAACTTTAAAAATCACGATTTTGAGACAAGATGAATGCCATATTTTATTTTGAAGTGGGTCACGTGATCTTTTCATATCATGGTCGCGTGATCGCTTCATATAAGAGGTGTAATTATTATTTTAATTTTTATTTAAATAACTACTGAATATATTTCGCTGAATTTTTTTTTCTTATTTTTTCTTTTTTATGGAACAATTTAAATGTTACCTAAAATTTTCGAAGCAATTTGTGAATTTTAAATCCGCTTAAAATATGTTTGAAAAATTAAGTCCCATAAGGTTCAATGTATTTCACTTTTTCAACCCGGGTTCAATCCAAAACTGATTGGGTGATATTATTCATTTATATTTCCATAGGTCCTACAGATCGTCTGAACAAGATACTAAAATTTCATTTTGAGTAAGTCATTTTTACGGCAGTTATCGTGCTAACGGACAGACAGACAGAATGAACAAAGTCATAAACACTTTTCAACTTTGTTGTAAAGTGCTAAAAAAAGTATTAACTATTTTGAAATAGGATCACTTTTCAAATGTAATATGATGCGATTCATTTGTTAATATCATTCTCGAAGATCTAACGAGGAAAAATATACGAGAAAAAATACTCTGTAATAGTTTTGTGTATTGACGACTAACAATTCGCCAACAGTCATATATAAATGCTTGTCTCTCCGTCTGTCTGTAACGTTTGTTGTTAAATTCAGCGAACTTAACGACTCATTTTAGTGAACTATATCGCCCACTCGGCAATATTTCGCTCCAGATTGACGAAAATGTGGTTAAAATCGCAAAAATGACTCCAAATTGATGATTTAAATATTAAAATATACATGCACTATATTGCTTATTTTGAATTCTATCTATATTGACTATATACTTGCTTATTTAGATGCTATCTCTATCTACATCTTAAACATTATTTTTTCACTTTGAAAGAAGTAAATTCATTGCATTATATGGGGAAAGTCCTGTGCTTCCCACATGATTATATCGGTGCTTTGTCTTCTTCAAATAACAATTACGTTACGATTCTCGAAACAGGTTATGTATTTTAAAATAACTTTTTTTCTTTTCTTTTTAGAATGTTTGCCAAGACCAGAAACGAGTGAAGATGCTACCGGTCTTCCTTATAGCTGCTGTATGGTTGCTTGTGATCGTTTCTGGTAAATGTCCGGAGCAGTGTGTGTGCGACCTCGACGGTCAAGAGCGCAAAAGGACCACTTGTGGCCACGGTGGCATGACCCAGATCCCCACCATGAGGATGGACCCAGGAATTAAAGTTCTGTTGGTGACGGCCCCGGTCGATAACCTTAACAGACTCACCATTGGAAGGATATTTCAGGACTTTTATGATCTCGAGGAAGTTCGTATCACGCGTTCTATGCTCCCAGCCATTGGGGACAGTTCTTTCTGGCCCGGTAAAAACATTAAGCTCTTAGATTTGAGTCATAATAACATCAGTTTCATAAGGGACAGGGATTTCTTTGGATTGCAGAACCTCAGAGTTCTGGATTTGAGTTATAATAGCATAGCATCGTCTCCATCGGCTCCTTTTAGACTTCTGTCCAGTTTAACTACACTGTCTCTAGCCAGAAATAGACTTAGAACTTTAGTTCCTAGATTTTTTTACATGCTGTCTAAATTAGAAAAGCTCGACCTAACGGGAAATCCATTAAAAGATATAGATCCAGAAAATCTGAAGGACGTGAAACCACTCAGAAGACTTCATTTAGCCAAATGCCAACTTAATAAACTTCATTCTTTAATATATCAGCAGTTACCAAACTTGGAAGAATTGGATTTGCGAGACAACTCCTTTACATATTTTTCTCCGGAAGAATTTAGACATTTGAAAAGGCTGAAATACCTCCATTTAGACGGCAATAATTTGACAATCGTTGTTGAGAAGACATTTGATGGGCACAGTCTCAGACATCTTGGTCTTTCTCGCAACCGGATATTCAAGATGTCCAAATGTGCATTTTGCAATCTGTCGATGCAGCAATTGGATCTTTCTCACAATCTACTAGAGACCTTGCCGTACGATGTGCTATCTTTCGTTGCCGACTCACTGGAAAGTCTTGATCTCAGCTTCAACTTCATAGATTCCAATGATTTAGAACTTGTGATCAGTCCTGCATATAAAATGAGAAAACTGACGCTGTCCGGAATGAAGCTGAGGGAATTCTCGGATGAAGCGTTCTTCAATAATAGACAGCTGAGGACTTTAGATTTGTCGCACAATTGTTTTACGAATTTTTCGATACAAACTTTGTTGTCACTGCGTCAGATAGAAGAGATAGATCTATCACATAATGAAATTCAGTTCCTAGATTCTAATTTTTTAGACCAATTGCAGAACCTAACGACTTTAGCTGTTCTTCACCTGCATTCCAATCCTTGGTCATGTCAACGGTGCTCCGTTCTGCACTTGCTGAAATGGGTGCAAGAATCCCATCTGTATAGCAGTACTTGTGACATACTCTACGAGAGTAGTACGTGCATGCGCTGTGCAACACCCTTCACCCTCGAAGGACGGACCTTACATTCACTGCGAAGGACAGATCTCGAACCTTGTGATGGTGTGTTGCCCCAGTCTCAGGTTTTGAGGGCATCTTCCAATGTTCCTTTAATCGCCATCACATCAGCAGTTGCTGTGTTCGTGTTAGGTGTGGCTCTTGGTGTCATAGTTTATCACAGACAGGGTGCTGTTTACTATACAAAAGAGGGGGAGAGAGTGCCCAGTATGGGTATACCAGGGGAATACATCACAACTAATGGCATGCTCAACGACAGCAAAAGACGAGCGTTTTTTGTCACTTTGGACAGAATTGATGAATACACAGAAGAAAAAATAGGGTCAGTCAGAAGTAAAAGCTGAGTACTTGAGAATTAGTATTTTATATGCAAAGTTTAAAATGCTTGGGTAATGTTCAAGCTTCAACGGGTAAAGTACGTGTATCAAAGGAATTAATATTTAAAGAGTGAAGACTGACGACAAAGTAATCTTAAAAATGGGTACTAGAACGATAAAAAGGAAGGAGACAGTCAAAATCAAGGACTGAGTAAAATCTCTAAATGCATGGTAAGGTCTGAATTATAACTTTAAGGTATTTGGAATGAACAGGGTCGAATCCAAGCTGATATCGAAATCGCAACAAGTTATTTCGATTTGGATGATAGTGTAAAATAAATTAAAACGTATATCAATAAACATAAATTCATATAATGCATTATTATTGCTAACCGTTTTTTACTGTATATGACAGTAACACAAATGCAAATCCTTAGAGTTTTAGCAAAAGCATATTTTAGAAATTGCATCGAATACGACTGAATTGCAGTTACTGTTATGGTTAGTTATGATGGGTTACAAAGCTTTCTGGTGTACATTGGAATAAGAACGTGGATTTTTAAACAGCTTAATGTTTCACTTTTTAAGCAAAAAAGGAAGTTTTAAAATCCTTTTATTTACTAGAAATGTTTTATGCGTACAAAAATATTCAAACAGCTTTTGGATTGTTGAGCTAAGGATAAATGAATACAGTGTGCTTGCTGTAACTGTAATTAAAACATAAAAGCAGAGCAAGAAAAATCGTACTTTTTTAGACTTTAAATAGTAATATTATTACAGTGAATTCATTTAAGCGTTTTAGGCTTTAAAGGCATAATGTAATTTTAACTCATTTGCGAAAAGATAAGAGTTTATTTTTTCACGAATATGAGCAACATGAATAGAAACTCCATTTTTCTATACAATTGACTTGGGCCAAGAAGTTCTTTGTGAAAACTAAAAACTGTAAATAAAAGACATATCAATAGATGATGGATGTAGCACACAATAAAAATTCTTTTTACGTCTGGATGTCTTACACTTTCATTGAATTCTTACTTGATTTACATGGGTTACATGCATATTACTTAGAAAAAAAGCATTCAAACTGTTGGTCAAAAGTATTTGATGTAAAGTTTTGTTAAATGCAATATACAGGATGATCATAAACTCTTTTAACGAAAAAAAGAGGAGTGGTAGTACACATCAAGACGAACGATATTTGCAGTGAAACCTAAGGGCAGCATTCCACTCATAGTGCCCGAAAGGAGTAAAGTTACATATCCACATTGATCTTTCAACAGTGAGAAAAAAAACTAATTTAAGAGTTTAATGTTTTCATTCGCATCAGAGAAAAAGTCAAAGTAGCTGCTCAAAGTGGAGTCCGAGGGCGTCATTGCACAGCTGACACCGGTGAATGAAAGACAGCCGCACCCTCTTGCAGACGCTTATGTTGATCTTGTCCACAGCAACAGCAATTCTCGTGAATAGATATATCTTCCAGGAATTCCACAGGTGTCTCGTACACCAATGTTTTCATGTATCCCCTGAAGAAGAGGTCCAGTGGATTAAGGCCCGGGGAGAGTGGAGGCCGAGCCACAGGTCCACCACGACCAATCCACTACCCGAGATATGCCGGATTTGGGGAGTATCGGACCTAGGTGGTCTCATTTACAGGTGTCGGCTGTGAAACAACGCCCTCGGAAGCCCCTTTGAGGAGCAACTTTGAGTCTTTCTCAGATGCAAACGGAATATGTGAAACTCTTAAATTAGTTAAGTCTCTTTTTAACACTTTACAACACAGTTGAAAAGTGTTTATGACTTTGTTCATTCTGTCTGTCTGTCCGTTAACACGATAACTGCCGTAAAAAGGACTTTATTAAAACGAAATTTTAGTATGTTGTTCAGACGGTCTGTGGAACCTATGAGAGTATAAATGAATAATATCACTTAATTAGTTTTGGACTGAACCCCGATTGAAAAAATGAAATACATTGAACCCTATGGGACCTAATTTTTCAAACATTTTTTAAGCAAATTTAAAATTCACAAATTACTTCGAAAGTTTTAGGAAATATTCAAATTATCCCACAAAATATATAAAAATAATTTCAGCAAAATATATTCAGTAGTTTTTAAATAAAAATTAAAATAATAATTACACACTTTATATGAAGAGATCACGTGACCCACTTCAAAATATAATATGGCATCCATCTTGTCTCAAAATCGTGATTTTTAAAGTTCTTTTTAATTCATATTTAGTGTTGTATCCGTCCTAAAACCGCTTTATTTTTGCTTAAATTCTGTGCATCTACATACTGAAACAGCGCAATTACAATATATTTGAGTTTAAATGATCATCCATCTTTGATTATTTCTACAACGAAGCCTAATTTTCACTTATAGAGAATGTAAACACCGAAAGATGTAGAATGAGTTGTATAAGAATTGCTGCATTTCTTTAACGCAAAATTATTTAGCTCATGGAGTCTGCAATATAGCTGATATGAATGAAACATTCATTGCTTTTACAGAGAGAAGGACAATTTTTTTCGATGAAGTTTTAAGCATAGAGTTTAATTACTTGTTCATCCATTGTTTTAAGCTTTTAAATAAAATAAATTATTACAGCATTATGATGAATGAAGGGATTGGAAAAAAGTTTATGAATTAAATGCTGCTTTTCTATAGAGGCGATTTATATTGCGATGACGTCGTTTGAATAAAGGTCATTTGTTTTCAAATATAATAAATTATAGTAGTATTATGATAATTTTAAAATTATTACTGAGGAATGTATCGCATTTTAGAGATGTTTAAACCAGGCAATTTAAATTTCAATACCGTCATTTGAATGAAGTTCATTTTCGTCGAAGAAGTTTTAAGTTTTCAAATATAATAAATTAATGTAGTATTGTGATAATTTTAAAATTATTACCGTGGAATGTATCGCATTTTAGAAATGTTTAAATAAAATTGCATTGAAGTTAGAAAGTGTTTCATAATCAATGCTTTATGCATGATTAATCTTTCTTATTTTTTAATGTTGACAGATCAACTTGGATATGTAACTTTACTCCTTTCTGGCACTATGAGTGGAATGCGGCCCTAAGTTCCATTGCAAATATTGTTCGTCTTGATGTGTACTATCATTCTTTTTTCTTTTCTTCTTTGTTGTTGTTGAAAGAATTTACGACCACCCTGTACAAAAACTGAATTGTATCAACTGGTTACGGAGGTAAAAGAACCACTACGTTCAGAACAAAAAGAGCGCAGATACCTTAGCTAAAGCAAGAACTGCTTTCTGTTGACAGAGAGTGATCCAGGAAGGATAGCTTCGGCAAAGAGAAATAAGAAGAAACAAAAGGCAAAAACAGAGTAAGAATATAAAAGGTCAACGAAAGAATCCAACGCTCTTGTTCAATGAATGTTACTACAAACTTACGACGCTATAATAAATTAAATGAGAGAACAATCTGTGTGTTTCGGAATCTACATAGGTCGTTCTAATAACTGTAAAAAAATAATAGTTTGTAAAAAGATACGAAAATTAAGTAAAAATGAACGCAAAATGAAATTGTCTCTTTCATTTTGCGTTCATTTCTACTTAAGAGACTTACTAGATTTCGAACCCACTAGATTCCTACTTACTAAATTCCGAAATCAAACGCTTGCTTTACCTTTGGTTATTTGCACTTAATGTTCGTTTTACAGATGTTTCGAACGACTCGTATAGTTTCCGAAACATATTATATTGTTTTCTATTAAACCTGTCATCGGGCCATTCAATTCAAACTCTTATTCACCAAACAAGTGCTTCGCTGTTCGTTCACGTGACTCCTTGATATTTACGTTTAATTTCTTCTTGTTTACGTTTAATTTCTTCTTGTTTACGTTTCATTTGTTCTTGTTTTCGTTTGGCATAGCGTTTCCTTATGAGTCCGGTGAACTACTTGATATCGACAGAAGCAATTTTGACTTTGCTCTGTCTTTTTAGTTTTGAAGGAAGTTATTTTCCTCGTCTAAAATCACTTGACTTGCTACATTTAACATTTTCTGACCTCTATTACATATTAATTTACTAAGGGTACACCTTGCTACTTTCTTCCAGCCCCATTTTCAATTCCATACACCTCAAAATATCAAAAGAAATCAGCCTGATATCCAATTCCCTTCACATGTGTTGCTCCCAATTGAATTTATGCAATAAAGGTCAAAATTATACATTTCACAGTGCGAGCAATCATCTGTTATATACGCAAAAGTATTTGCAACGTAAAAAAAACATTCTTAAGGAAGCTTATAAGAATATTAGGAATAATGTTTAAATACGTCTTGTTATGGGTTAAGGAAAACTTGAGCAACGTATTTAAGCACAATTAAGACAATAATGAAGCATACAGATGTTTCAATGCGCTGGATTTTCTTCGTCAGTGCAAGAGAACCGACCAATCAGAAGTCGAAATTCCATTTCGTCTTTTTGACTTCGTGTTTGTTGGCTCAGCGTATCCTCCAAACAACTGTATGCTGCATTATTGTCTTATCTGTGGGTAAATGCGTTGCTCAAGTTTGACTTAACCTTTGCATAAAATGATTTCCACTTATTGATACTTTTGTTGCCTTTAAGAGAATTATAATTTCGAAGCTAATAATTTAGGATCTTAATTTTAAAAACTGCATACTATTGTATTTATTGTATATGCACACTAGTCATGACTTAGAATTAAACACGCTGTTTATTGAACAGCATTCACTGCATTGAACTTCATACTATTCACCGAATTGAACACTATTCATTGAACATTACTGAATTTAAAAGGATGAAAATGCTTGTAATAAATCATCACTGTATCAAGCATTAAAATTGTACGCATGCCTTCAGAAAAATTAGATCCGAAAAAAAAAAAAAAGATTAATTTCTGTGAAAGGGTTTTTGTGGTGGTCTACGACTGTTTTGCTCACACGATTGGGCGAAGGATGTTCGATAAAATAATGTTTGACGAGAAGGAATTGACGAATCAAAATATGTTGGAAACCAATTATGCTACACGATAAAATAGAACCGGTGACGGAATTTCAAATTGATATTTTATAACATGGACTCTCTAGCAATTAAATATCTCTCAATAGTTATTTTACAAATTTCTCTTAGTCTCCTCTAAAGCTCTAGCCCCTCCCCATTCCCCGTTCTCTAAGCTGTTTGGTGGCATGGTAGTTTACAAAATGAATCATTGCTTGAAAAGAGTAAAAAATGATAAAGAAAATATTAAGGGTGACATAGAAAAAGAGTATTGCAGAAAATAAAATTCAAACGAAATAAATGAAAATTCTAAACAAAGTATGCGATGATGCTATTTAAAATGCGGTTGCACATTTCCTGAGTATAACCCGAGAATTAACCAGTAAAAAACCCTTCAAATTTTGAAGGTGCTGAGTATCCACGGTCATTTTTTCTAAGCATAAGAACTGCGCTAATATAACATGGAAAGAAGCACTGAAAATAAGCATTCGTCGTTAAAGCAGCATTGGACCATTATAAAATAAAATATTTTTTGCTAAAAATTGCTTCTTTGAAGAAGATCTTTAATTTAACATCGCCACCCACGTATTTAAATGCAAGGTAAATTTCATCATTTTAACTACTTTTTCATAAATAATTACTTTTAACTACTTTTTCATAAATTTTTAATAAATATCAGAAAACAAACAATCGGGGGCATTGATTTTATCCATGGATTATAGGGCGCTACGGATGATGCGCAGTATTTTTTTCTCCTCTGAAAAGTACGCACGCGGATTATGTGCCGCTGCGGATTGTACACAGGAAATTGTGGTAAAATTCTGCTGAAATCAAAGATCTGTTTACAAATTTTCCGTAAAACATAACATTATCCTTTCTTTCCGACAGATGGCAGCACCACAAAATTGCATAAACTTCTTTCATTTTTATATTATATTAAAGATACTACTAAATTTTAGGGTCAGGGGTAAATTAATGTACATAATTCATATTTGAGCTGATTTTCTTTATATACACTTTATTATTTATTAAACACGTGTTTGAATTAAGATGTAGCGGTTACAAAATATCGAAATTTGTTTCCGACTATTTGTGTATAGGATTGAATTAAAAAAATTTTCTCCCTGTCATTGCACATATCAGTAATTTCATTATGTTGAACAAGTGACGTCGTTAAAGAGAGGGTCCTAACACCTCCCCTTCATCCCCAGAAAATACTATTGGAGTTCAGAGAAATGTTACTTAGAGAAATGGGGAACTTAATATTTGGTTACACTCACAGAGAGATAGAGAGAGAGAGTGAGAGTTTTATTCTGTATGTAAGCTTTATGAAAAGCAATTGAAACATCACAGGGAGCTGCAATTTAGCGCAAAATCCTCTAAATTGTTAATATAGCAGTGATCTTTTTGATTATCTTTTGTCGCGTCATATCTTTATGTTGAGACCCAGACCGTTCGACCTACCAGAAAGGTGTAAGGTAACTGTTTGGACAGCCGGGTCATATCTTTATGTGGCCAAGTTGCAAAAAAGGAATATCTTCATCGAAGGGATTTGTGGTAAATTTAGCCACATTTGCATTACGCGTCTGAAAGCCACAAAGAGCCTAAGCTGCGCAATGTGCATATACTGTCTGATCGGGTGAGCACATAGTCTGGATTTTCGTTTAAATACAGAGTATAAAATGTTTCAAATCGTTTTGTTCTCATGTAGTATAAAAATAATTCGAAATCGTTGAAGAATCGAATACCATACCCACATTTTTGATGTGCAAAGAAAATGTAAGGCTTTAAATTCAACTATATATGGGCTTCTAATAAAGAAATGAATTCAACTATAAATCCCAAACTATAAACCCAAAATACAAAATTCCTATTCAACTATAAACCCAAAATACAAAATTCCTATTCAACTATAAACCCAAAATACAAAATTGTGGGTAATATTTCATCTAAACATTACACTTGCAAAGTTACAAAAAAATTGCTTAGTTTTTATGTTAAATTACAAGTTTTAAAATTCTATATTTTGCTTATGTAGTACGTTATAAAATAAAAAATTGTTCTCGAGTAAATATAGAAAATCAAGACTCTGAAAAGATCTGTGTTTAAAACTAAACTCAACAGATGGCAGCACTAAATAATTTAATCCCGAAATTAACTGTTATTATATATAGCGATTCAATGCTCACTTGTGGGCCCTGAGGTAGTGATGGTGCTGTCTGTATAGTTTGCACTTTACCCTGTCCTTTATACGTAATTCGTCCCTGTGGCTTGCTTATAAGTTCTGCAATCATGGGCGTAATTAGGGTGGTGGTGGGAGGGGGAAGCCAAAGCACAACCCTAGAAAATTGTTTAATTAGAAGCCATTCCTTTTCATTATTTAACCTCTTGTTTCATTTTTATTTTTTTAATCATTTGTTTTACTGCTCATTATTTAACCCATTTAGTAATCAAATCACTATAACAATCTTTTTTCTCGTAGTTACTTTCAAAGAAAGATGAAATCATTTTCACACACAGATGAAATATTGTGTAAGTTCGCCCGTTTGTACCTCGCTGCCAGCCTTGTCTGTCTTTTTTATTCTCTAGAATGCCTCCGAGATTAAAAGAAATAAATCAGTGGATATTCCTTCTAATTGTTTTTGCGGATGGTCTAATCCAATCCAGAGTAAATTTTTAGCCATAGTTTTAGCAAATAATTAGAATAAATGATTTGTGATTGTTCCTAAAACATTGTTCCAGAAGATACTGGGTAATATTTTACCGTCAACAAAGTAAGCAAATGCTAGAGCTCTGTAATTTTTGATGCGCCCATTTCACCACCCATGTTTAGTGTAACTTTTGAAGTCGTTTTTTTCCTTCGTTCAATAGAACTTTTGTTTCTACGAAAGGAGTTTTGTGCCTCTATGCGTACAAAATCATTTAGCAAGTACAATTATGAATGACTTTCAAATATTTTGAGTACTCGAAAAACAAGAGTAATATTCCGTAGTAGGATATTAAGTATTAATCCTCCATTCTCCTTCTATAGAAGAAAAAGAAAAGAACATACAGATAAGGGGTTAAATTAGAACTTTTGAAAAAAAAAAAAAAATAGATAACCAGTGGAATTTTACGTGAAGGTTACAATCATTTGAATATAATTAATTGATTAACTATTTAATTAACTGTACAACCAGGTTACAATTAATTTATTAACTATTAAAATAAAAACGATTGTGTAAAAAAAGTATGAGAAGTTCCATGAAATGGGTGGGGAGGGCAAATTTCTTATAGAAATTCTTTAAATTTTCAGGAGAAGGGGCATTTTAGTGAGGGTGCATTATAGGAGTTCAACGGTAGTTTTATTGATTTTGTGATAGTATACTTTGAACAATGCCCTAGATATGTAGAATTTCTCTTTCTGAAGAAAAATAATCTAGATCTGTATTTGTGATTCTCAAAATATGCTTCGTGGAGCCCCAAGCAGGACCTGATCAGTGCACTGGCCTCCGGGGCAGCGGTCCTGGGCCCTCCAATTTTAAGGAACTTCTAAATTTTATATGTGATAAAAAATCAAAGCAGAAATACTTTTTTAATTTATTTGAAACTGGTAATATTAGTTTTTATTTTAAATTATAAAATATATTAATAGTTTTAAATATTATACATCATTTAAATTCTTGATATATAACTTTGAAGTTAAAGGTTTGGAAGTTTTCTACATGTACAAAAGGGCCTTCGGGACTAAGATGCTGATACTCTCCTCCCCAATTTTTTATGTGTTTCAAGTTTTACATGTGTTTGGGATGCTGGGAACATATGGGGTTCTCGAATTGATAACAAACCCTGTTTCCATTTTTGGCTTGATCAGGCACTGGTCCCAAGGGTTCTGTAGTTAAGCATTGAAAACTAAAAGACGCTTTCGCAAAAATAAGTTCATTATTCCCAACATATATAAGGGCCTTGCATAAAGCACATCTATTAAAAGTAAAAACGAGTTAGAATCTCTGTGGTCAAATTACTTCCAAAACAGGATAAAAAATGTGGGAGCCTCTGATCTAAATAAAATTTTAAAAAATAACGATTTTTAATAAAATTATGGAAATTTATATTTTAATCGTGTAACATAACATCCTTGAAACTGTTAATCTTTGGGTTAACCTGTTATTTTGAATGAAAATAATAAAATAATAATAAAAAAATAAATGGGCGCGTTTCTCCATGCAAATATTTAATATTTGAAACGGCTTCCAATGAAAATGTGTTGAAACATTGATTAGCACAAATGCTGAAGAAAATTGCTTGAGATTTCTACGACAATTTTGAGCACATGAAGTTTTAAAAGTAATGGATGTCATCCTAATTCATCCTGTTACTACCGCAAACAACGAAAGGGTTTTCTCGTCATTGAAGGGGATTAAGAAATATCGAAGGAATATGATGGGAAATGAAAAGCTGGATGGACTTGCTCGTCACAGATGTAGAGAGCAAGGAAGTCAAGACAACGGACATCGAGATAGCAACAAATGCATTTGCAAAAATAAGAATTGTAATGAGTTTTATATTGGGCATTTTTTTCTGTATTTAAAAAAAACATAGTTTCTAGATGTGCACATTTAGTACTCAACATAATGTTACGATCGTCTAGTGAATTTGTTAATTGAGTTCGAAATTAATAAACGACATGAGCAAATTTCTGCTTTTTTTGTTGCGTTTCGAACAATCTATATATGTATGTAACACAATTACAGTGATGAAAAGAAATTATTGATATAGAAAAATGAATAATGTGTGAAAGTAAATACCTCTGAGTCTAATTTTATGGTTTTCAAAAGGTATTTACCTGTTTACTCTCACCCATTATTCATTTCTCTTTATCAATCATTTATTTTCTTCACCGCTCTTATGTTAAATACATATATAAATTGTTTGAAACGTCGCAGGAAAAGCAGATATAATTTAATATTTAGAACTATTATATGCTTATTAATCTAAAGTAATTGAGCATACAAGACCCCTTTGCATTCATGAAAATTTCGTTGAATTTAAATATTCGTCCATTCAATTGATCTTTCGCGTACATCTTGAAATCTCGAAGTTTAAAAAATTACTCATGTACTTTTTTGACCCATTCATTTAACTATTTATTCTAATACTTATTCACCAAAATTTAATTTTTATTGTTTAACCGAAGTCAGTTTTATAAGCTCTTGAACCATTAAAAAAGAAAATATATATTTAATTTATTTTTTTACCTTTTAGAATTGTGTTGACAGCTTATGTTAAAGTCTAACAAAAACGCATAGGACAGCAATGTCAACTGGTATAAACTGTATATCCAAATTTATTAGTTAATTGCCTTCATTAAAAATGATGAGTGTCATATCTGCTAGTCACAACAGAGATAAAGTGGATTTTGCGCCTCTCCCCCTTCCGCTTAGAATATGTTGAAATGGCGTCCCCTGCTTACTTCCTGCAAAATTCGAGGCTGAATCCATATCAGTCATCATCTACGCTTTTATAGATGCTTTCAAAAAAATTCTGGTCAGAACGTGGATGGAAAATTTGATTGCAATCCATAATTAGTAAAAATAGCATTTTTAAATATTTAATATTTGAAAAAAACCTACAAAGAAAAGATTCAAAATAACACGAGTGTTGAAAAATGCAAATCATATCAATTGTAAGACAAACATTTTCGATTTTAAAGTCACCCATCTCCACGTATCTTTAAAAATGACATCGAGAGTTTGATGAAATTTAACTTTTTCAGGAAAATCAATATTTATATTTTAATTTAATATGTAAGTCGCACACAAAGAGACTCTTTCGCATCCATTAGGTTTTGGGAGACCATCCAACGCACCGAGCCAATTTTACGTTGGTACGTCTAATTAAACCAATTCATTATATTTTATAATAAATTGGTGCACAAATTAATTAGGAAATTCGCATTGGAACCATCCAACGTACTGAGCCAATTTTACATTGGTACGTCTAATTAGACCCATTTATTATATTTTATAATAAATTGGCAAATAAATTAATTAGAAAATTCGCATCGGATCTACCCAACGTACCGAGCCAATTTTACGTTCTCGTAAAACTGAAGGGAACAGGATAGACGCGCAAATTACCAAAAAGTCACTTTCAGATTGCGCTAATTTTAAATGATGAGCTCAGGCGTCTTCCAAGTCGAATCCAAATTAACATCCGATCTCATCTAAAGCGCCACAGCGCTTTGAATTAGCACTCTTGTCTGTTTTAAATCCCATCAGTCATCTACGGTTTGAAAGAAAGACGCGGCACTGCGCAGTCTGTCAGAACGCTCCTTAATACACCGGAGAACTCTGCCAGGAAAGGGTATTCTAATATTAAAAAAGAAGGGAACATTTTAATATACGCTTTTAGCCTAAATGTCCCTGAACAAGATATATTTTGGAAGGTCCTCCCATTGCAGGTACCAGAATCCAGCGACCGATTTCGGGCTTATTATGCGCATACGAGCGTAGAATGTGCCCGCATAATAATCACGAAACCGGTCCATGGATGTTGGTATCTGCAATGGGAGTGCCTTCCCTATTTTGGGGGTGCGCCCCTTATCTGTGTCTTGGGTTCTGTGTTTATAAAGCAAGATTTTGCTGAATTTGGTTCCAGGCAATGAAGAAGAGTTCAGGAAATAGGCTGATGCGAGACGGCAAAATACGGAATAACGTGAATTAAAAATCAGATGTTACTGCCCGCGTGTCCTGCTTCTCATGTCAGCTTTTTAATGTATTTACACACATTTTACACGTTTTTCATAAGCTTAATAAGAAGCAGGATTATGGTTCAAATGATTCCCGATTTTGCCACTCTTCTTATGCATCTTAAAGAAAGATGTTCTGCAGCTATACATCTAAGCGTCGTATGGCCATGAAATTGGGCACTTAAGGACTCGATTAGGTGTTCCTCGACGTTATTATTATTATTTTTTTTTTTAATTCGAATTCGTTTTTTAGTTATTTTATATTTTAGCCCGATTTACAATGATTTGGGTCGATATTCACACGAATCGATTTCTGAGCCACTTACGATGGGATCAGAGTTTGACACCATCTTGGCACTCTCGGAGAGATGGAAGACCGTTCTTTCCAACAACGTTTCAACTAAATCGGTGGGTCTTCCTATTTTCTTTTTAACATGCATCAAAATTTGCATTTTATATGTTATTTGATATACATATATCGTCGCATTCGATTCGTCAATTACACACTTTTATAATTTGACTAAAAGTTCGGTATATATATCAGTATTCTAACAGAAAAAAAAAGTTTCGATTTCATAAGCCATTTTAATTTTTGTAATTTTTAAGGGATCGCATTCATCATCACAATGGACGACTGTCGGGGACTTTAACGGCGATTCCGTTCTCTCCTTCTGTAAATGAGATCCATTTTAAAGAGGGATAAGCAAGTTGTGACCAATGGATACTTTTCCGAGAAGAAACTTCCTAAGCTGTCTTAAGGCCATATCACATTCAAGAACTTTTGGAACAACCAACTAGTTCAGACAACTTTTTCCACCAATTTTCTAGCAAAAAAGTTGGTGATAGGGTTGTCGGACAATTGAAGAAGTTGGGCTAAATGAAAAACTGCGAGTGAAAGCATTGTATTTTTATCACTTTTTTGGCGAGAAATATACGGTTGTGTATTTTGCAACATTGCGGTTAGGGATACGGCTGCGTGTTTACAGCTTGGCAATTCGTCTGCTTTACATTACATGGATATTATAGATCGATTTTGCATTGAAATCTATAATATTTTATAATTTGGCCTGATTTTTCGCCCAATTATGGATTTCGGATTATTTTATAGCAGGTATTTAACCATGTATAAAGGTATTTATATAAACATATAATATATATATATATACTAGTTGTAATTTTATTTACTCGTTGAATGACTACAAATTAGTTTTTATTGATAGGTACTAGAACTCGACACATTCTGTACAGCAAACACTACATCTATTGGAAACAAATAAGCAATTATCCAATATTTATGAAATACTTTGAAGTTGAATGAGCTGCTAAATTTATATCAACCATTACGCTATGGATTAGTTTGCTTTCAATTATTATCATTCTTCATAATTCACGTTATGCAATTAACTACTATAAAATACATTTATTGTGTTTAAAATTTTTTTGATGCTTAATTAAAATTATTTGCATTTTAGAGTCTTGAACATTTTTTTTCAAACATTGTTTACAATTTAACAACCAATATTCAGACCTTGAAAATATTTTAATCAGTACAGTGTTATATATTGTCATGCACAAATTTATGAAATGAAAATTTAAAAAGCGTAAATTTATATTTCTGATGAAATTCGAATTACGTTAATTTTCAAAGTTCAAAGTTTTTGTATCTAAAAAATTAGCACAGGAAGTAAAATTTAAATGTTAAATATAAATGTTAAATTGCATGCATAACTTCAAATAAAAATTTCGGAGATCACATACATATAAACAAAAATGTAAGCAAAATGTTATTTAAACACAAGAAAAATTTTGGAATAATATATGGTAATTTCAAATCAAACTTTTACTATATGGGGCAATAACGGGTTCAGCAATAAAATAGTATATCTGATATAATAAACAGATCGGCTGAAATATTGCAGTACACGTTTATTTCTCATGAAAGGACTGCAACTCTGTACGTTTAACATAATCCCAGACGCGTCCAATATTGTGAATATAAATAGCATCAACATGTCATAAGTTAATTTATGATCATGCAACAGAATATAAACGAAAAATATACAAAACATACCTGTTTAAAAGTGTATTTCAATTGCTCATCTTTAAAACTTTTAATAAATAAAATATTAGTATTACATCAATATGCGAATCAAAATCGGTTTAATTCTTCATACCATGTTGGCAAACTTGTTGAATACTCTTCTTCCGGGAAAGAAATATAAATAATTCCATCTTAAATAGTATAAATTCATCTGAAAATATTGAAAGATGCAGAAATTTCCACGTTCTTGTTTGGCCACGTTGTTCGTAGATTTCACTCCATAAACCAGCTACGCCAACTTGTTCTCTACACGTGATATTTTCCCTACTTATCGCTGATTAGCTGGTTGTTGAAAAATTGTCCCAAACGGACAACTTTTTCTGCTCGGTCCAGAAAAAGTTGTTCAGGGTTGTCCCAACTTTTTGCGGTTATCACACACTCATTTTCTCCCAACTCGGGATAAAAATTGTTCAAAAAGTTGGTTGTTCGAAAAATTGCCTGAAAAGTTCTTGAATGTGATAAGGCCATTAGAGGTTTGGAAAGTGGTTTCTCCAGTTTTACGGATAGTGTGCTCTGTGAATTGAGTAGTAACATGTCGTTTATTTATATATGCTCAAATGTATTTATTAAATACTTGTTTTATGCTTCATTTTTTATTATAAAAGAATAAGACCAACACCATGACTCTAGAACGAGCCGTTTCCGAGATATTTTAGTGAGTCGTAGCATTTTTACTACGTGGCCTTCGAAAATACGTCCCGTTACCCAATGATAATGAAAATTCAGCGTCATCTCAAATAATGTTGCGTGTTATTTTGTGCCATTAAAGTCAATTCAACGCATTATTGAAGAACAAGAAAGATCAATCATGCATAAGCATTGATTATGAAACACTTTCCAAAACTGAAATGTAATTTCATTTAAAAATTTCTAAAATGTGATACATTCAGTGGTGATATCTTTTACATTATCACAGTATTACAGTAATTTATTATACTTAAATATTTAAAACTGTATCGAAATATAAATCATCTGATTCTTTATGCAAAATCAATGAATATTTCATTCATATAACTTGTATTCCAGACTCCAGAGCTAAATAATTTTGTGTGAAAAAATTCAGCAATTCTTATGTAATTCATCTTACAATCGCTTGAGTTATTTGCATTCTGCATATGTTAAAATTAGGCTTCGCTGAAGAAATAATAAAAGTTTAGGGATCATTTAAAATCACAACTATTGTAATCGTATAGGCACGGAATTTAGATACACAGATAATACACAGATGCACAGATAATATATGTGTGTATGTGTATGTACTCAAAGTACTGGAATCGTGCCGAAGATCGGAACTCGAATTTTTAAAGGATCTACACGTTTTGGGACTTCTAGAACACGAAAAAACTATTTTTAGGAAGACGTCTGTGTGTGTAAGGGTGTATCTGTGTATGTTTCTGTGTGTCTGTGTGGATATTACATCCACTCTAATTGAAAAACTAATAGACCGAACTTCATACAATTTGGTAGGTATGTTTGTTGTGGGAAATCCTGATGTTCATTAGATTATAGTACGATTCGTAATAAAAGAATCTGCCTTCTTTGAGAAATGGCCACAGAAATTGCCTTTATCCACTCTAGCTAAAAACTAATGGAACAAATTTAACAAAATTTGGTGTATAATATTTCATTAACCTACAAGTGATTTATACACCAAATTTAACAAAATTTTGTATATAAATCATTTGTAGGTTATTCTAGTACGATTCGAGAAAAAGGAACGGGCTATTTTTGCGAAATGGCTCGCAAAAATCGTTATATATAAAAATAAAAGACTACGTGTGCTCAATTATATCAATTAAATTCCTATTTTATACGTGATTTTTGACAACAAAAAGAATAAGACTAACCCCATTACTCTAAAACTAGCCGTTCTTGAGATATTCTAGTTTTTTGCGATTTCAATACGCCACCTTTGACAATAAGTCCAGCTATCAAATGAGAACCAAATTTTAGTTTAACGTGTAAATTTAATGTCATTTAAAATACTTATCGTTGTTATTTTGTGCAGATAAACTCAAATTATTATTGAAGAAATAAAGAGAACGAATATGAGTCTGCAGGGAAATACATGTGCTGTCCACATCAGAATTTTTAACAATATTACAACAATAATTTATAGAAGTGAACGGGGATTATTTTCAAGCCATTTCGAAAAAAAAATGTATGATCTATATTTAAAGATCCATCAAATTTTTGTAGAATAAAATGTTCTACAAATTAAAGCTGTGTACCACATTTCAACTTTCTAGGACGTAGGAAAGTGCATTAAAAATGCCATCAAATAAGTATATCATGAAGAGTTATATAAAATTTAAAAAAAATGAAAAATTGTTATCTACCAAATTTATTTTTAAATGTGAAACCTCTCTTATATGCAAAATGATTAAACACTTAGAAAGATATTTATTATATAATATATCTCTCTTTTCTTTCTGGAGGATATCCCAAAGTCAGAATTTAATTGGATTTGTTTTTTCCCCTGTATTAAATAATTTTTAATTAAAAAACTACTTAACATATTTTACTGAATTTTTTTTTATATATTCTATGGGACAATGTGAATATTTCCTAAAAATTTCGAAGCAATTCGTGAATTTTAAGTTTACTTAAAAAATGTTTGAAAAATTAGGTCCCATAGGGTTCAATGTATTTCATTTTTTCAACCCGGGCTCAATAAAAAACTAATTGGGTGATATTATTTATTTATATTCCCATAGGTCCCACAGACTGTCTGAAAAACATACTAAAATTTCATTTTGATAAAGTCATTTTTACGGCAGTTATCGTGCTAACGGACAGACAGACAGACAGACAGAATGAACAAAGTCATAAACACTTTTCAACTTTGTTGTAAAGTGTTAAAAAGGAGGAAATGAATGGGAGTCTGTAGGAAAAATCATGTGCTGCCCACATTAGGTTGTTATTTATTTTCCCTGCAATACATGGCAATGTCTAGGGAAAGTACTGGAATCATGCCGAACATCGTAACTCGAGTTTTCGACGGATCGACACTTTCTGAGACCTCTAGAACACTAGTACACTAAAAAACTATTTTTAGCGCGACGTCTGTGTGTGTGTCTATCTGTCTGAGTGTCTGTCTGTGCATTGTATGTATTCACTCTAACTCAAAAAACTAATGGACCCAATTTCAAGAAATTTGGTACGTCACTTGTGGGTGATTAGTTTTTGGTACGATTCGGGATAAAAGAACGCGCTTTCTTTTTACTAAATGGCTCGCAAAAATTGTCTGTTTTCCCTCTAGCTGAAAAACTAATAGATAAAATTTTACAAAATTGCGTAGATAAGTCATTTGTGGGTTACCCTGCTGCTGATTAGATTTTGGTGCGATTCGGAAAAAAATAACCTGCTTTTTTTGCGAAATGGTCCGCAAAAATCGTCAAAATCTAAAATAAAAAACTACGTATGCTTAAATATATCCATTAAATGCTTATTTTATACGTAATATTTAACGATAAAAAGAATAAGACCAATCCCATTATACCGGGATTAGCCGTTCTCGAGATATTTTAGTTTTTTCGCGCTTTCGCTAAGCCACCTTTGAAAATAAGTTCAGTTACCGAATGACAACGAAATTTGGATTAAAAGTGCCCATTCAGTGTCATTTAAAATAATTATGTTATTTTGTGCCATTAAACTCAATTTAATGAATTATTAAAGAAATAAATAGAAAATGAATGAGTCTGCAGGGAAAGTCATGTGCTGCCCACATCCGATTTCTTTCTTTGTTTCCAGAGAAAGAAAAGACTAAAATGAAAAAAACCCACACCCAACTCGTTAAAGATTGAAAAATCGAATGAAGTCTACGGAGCAGCAGTAAAAAGAAAAGCGCTCGTTCAGATCACGAGCGGATAAATAGCACCGGACCCACTCTGTGACGTCACCCGATGTCAATGTCGACGACCAATAGTAGCTTCGAAGAACTGCGCCTGTGCACGGAGATTGTAGTTTATAATACGAACTCATCATCACTCAGCTGTTAAATTTACTATCGTATACTAGTATTATTAGATAATTTAGAATATTAAATTCTAAGTTATAGTTGATGCTTAAAATGAACTATGCCAGTGCAAGGAGTATTTTGTTTTAATGACGATCTCGGTATTATTAAAGGAAATTTAAATGTATTTAAATCTCCTTCGTATTATTGGATATCATAGAATATTAAACTTTATAATTGATGGCTAGATGTGACATATAGATATAATTTAGTCATTTTGAGAGCCATGTGCCAATGCACCTAACCAATTTTCCCCATTTGAAAAATTGTTCTACATATATGCAGTTTAAAAATTATTTGCTTTGTTTATATTATGAAACTCACAAATTCAATCTCCTTTTATTAGTCATGCATTAATTAGATTATCAAAATGAAACATTGTACTTTCCAACATTCAAGTTGTCAAGTTCAATTTAAAATTCACAATCATGTGCAAATTCCTATATTATATTAAATGACATGGTTAATCAAAATATTCTATTAAAATATTCAATTTAATGCTCCTAAAAAGAAGTTTAAGAATATCTGTTCTAGCTATACAAAATTATCTTCACGAGCAGATCTGAAGAATAAAATGTCCTGGTCTTGTTTGTAAACAAATTTACAAAATATATGAAGTTGAATAAATATATGCAAAATAAAAGAGCTAAAACTGCATAGGACCCATTCTACAACTTATGAGTTTTTCAAATCTTTACCAAACCAGATGACGTAATAAATTGAAAATATCAATAATTCCGTAATCTTAAAACCTAAAAGGCTGTAATTGATTCCAATATATGCCAAAATATGTGCTAATATACTTGTACTGCTTATATTCTCATAGAGTAGAAGCAGCAGCGTATGTTTGGGGGGGGGGGGGGGGCAGGCCTCCCTACTTTTCAATGCTTTTTATTGTTATGCGTATTTTTTATTTAAAATAATCCTGGCGTAAGTAAATGCTAAACAGTTGCCCCCCCCCCCCCACACACACACACACACTTTTTAGAGTCAGGATAAGCCACTGAGTAGAAGATATACCCATGCATTTGTAGAAGATTACTCGGTACTACGTACAATATATGAGTTTCAAAAAATTTTGCAAAAATTAAACAATGACATAATAATCTGAAAATATCAATAATAATAATGTTTAAACCTGAAGACCATAATTGATATAATCCAGTCAAAAATGCAATATCGGTGAAATTTATTTTATATATATATATCTTTATTATTTAAATCGGAAAGGATTTAATCAGCTGCCGTATAAACAAATTAGATTTAAATTTGTTGCTAAACGACATGATAAAATTTTCTTCAAATAAATTGGCGGAAAAAATATCATCTGCTTAATGCTATATGAAAGGTTTAATTGTTCGTTTTTAATTAATATCTGGGCAACCCCCGGTCTTAGAAACTCAAAACATGGACTAAATTTTAAGTTAGGATATTTCAAAGCTATCTACAAAATTTCATTTAAATTCGATTCAGTTGTTCTCCCATGATGATGAGACACACATACAGACAGATTTTCAATTTTATTTATATAGATTTAGAGAAATAGCTTGAAAATAAGCAAAATGAGTAAACTTGTATTATATCTATTAAAAGTCTACATTTGGATAATTTTAATCCAGAATCAGTCATTCATAAATGATATGTTTCAGCTGACAAATGTAAATATGTCAATAGCTAGGAAGAAATTGTTATCCACTCAAAAATTTTACTCAATTTTGTATTTTTGTTATTTTCCTACATATCATTATCAGCTTATGTAGGAATGTACTAAAATTCATATTTACACAAGACTTTACAGTTATGTGCATATTTATGTTATTTTATATTTTTGACATAGCAATTGCATAATCCATATAAAGAAAATTGAAAATCTGTCTGTCTGTCTGTCTCATTATCACGGGAGAATGGCTGAACCGAATTTAATGAAATTTTATGGGTAACATTGGAATAACCCCACTTAAAATTTAGTACATGTTTCGAGTTTCTAGGACCAGGGGTTGTCTAAATATTAAGATATTAATTAAAAACGAACAATTTAACTTTCCATAGAGATAGCATTATGCAGACTATATTTCTTCCACCAATTTATTTGAAGAAAATTATGTTATGTCACTTAGCAATGGATTTAAATCCAATGTGTTTATGCAGCAGAAGAGTTTTATTAAATCTTTTCCGATTTAAATAATAAAGATATGTATACGTATGAAATAAATTTCATTGATATTGCATTTTTGACTGGATTACATCAATTACGGTCATTATTATTATTAATATTTTTGGGGCTTATTGATAGTTTCAATTTATTATGTCATTGTTTCATTTTGGCAAAAATTGTTGTAACTTGTAGTACGGAAAATCTTCCACAAATGCATGGGTATATCTTCTAATCTATGAGAATATGTTATATCTTGTATTCATCTTACATAGGTAACATTTTAAAATCTCATGCATTTCATCCATTCTTTGTATTTTTATGCGAAACTATTTTATTTTATTCAGCAATAAATAAAACTTATTGAAATAGAAGTTATGAAAATGCGAACATACCTGAATAATTTTGAAAATCATTATCATGTTTTATTTCTTCCATGCCATGAACAGTGTGCAAATGATTGCGAAAATCATCCGACTTCAGTGTTGTAAAATTACAATTTTTTTCCTTACAAATATAATTTGTTTTTTCAGCAACTGGTTGAACATTTTTTTTATGTCTGATAAAGGTAGATTTTCTGGAAAATATCTTTTTGCAATTGCACATTTTAGAAAACTTTTCCGTTTTCTGTGAGTTTTTGGCTTGTGAAGTGTTTGGTCCATCCTTAAGCTTTGGATCAATATTCATATTTCTCAAAAAGAAAAAATTCACGAAACTTAAATTTGCCGCGAATGCAAAATAAAAACTCCGCTAACCAGAATCAACGTGTACCCTACGTCATCGGCTACGTCAATCGCATCATCGTCAGTAGTGGTTTCTTGTTGGTCGAATCGGAGTGGGTCCGGTGCTATTTATCCGCTCGTTTCAGATCAAGCCGTTTATCCATTTTATTTCTATATAGAAGGGGGTGTCGTTCTGTGAATGATAGAAAACAATGAATGGAACCGTTTAGGATGGCAGTTCTGCTCATGGACGGAGATTGGGTCGATGGATACACGGCGTCCTTCAAATCCATCTTATTAAACGAAGTCGGAAAATGTCTACTTACGTGTTCTGGTGATCCACCAATTGACAACATCCGCCCGAGATGTCACGAGTGACAGAAATCTTCCAACCGATTAAGGTTTGGCAATGCTTTTTGAGAGAAACAGGAAAAATGTTTCCAACTGGGATGTTTCAACTCTCGCCGTTATATACGCAGTGCAATATATAGAGAGTATGGGCATGTGACGTCACATGGACCACTTTGCCCTGACGTTTCCAAAATAAAATACTCATTTGCTTAGCAATATGGAAATTTTCATCATTTCTGTATGAAAAAAGGCTATTTAGAAACTTACAATAGCTTAACCTCTCATTTTAGTAGGATATGTCTAAATTTATCTTCTTGGATGGATATTTTTAATGAACCGGAAAATAAAATAGTCACTTTCATTTAAATATATACACGAGGTTTTTTTTTAAAGAAAAATCTTTATATATCTTTCCCTTCTCGCTCGCATATACATTGAAGAATTTGCTAGTCATTGTATACATCTTTAGAAAGGTAGTGAGTGCCTACGGTAAAAATGAGTAGTAGAGTACATTCACTTAAAATCACTTAAAGTGCACTTTAGCAAAGGAAATCTTTAAATATATATTGTTATTCAAGTATTCTAAACTTATTTCATCACAAAGATAAATTTCGATGTTTAATGGGTTTAGTTTCAACTTCTATTAGTCATTATCGTCCGTTTACTATGACACGCTATGGTCAAAATAATGCCGTTTTGCCTTTATACGGTTCTGCGCATTCTACTACGCAGGTTGTTTATTTAAGCTCATGCCCATGCTCTATAGAAAACAACGGTGGTAGAATCGAAAAAATAATTAAGTTTTCGTCGAATTTACAGGTTTTGAGTATCGTTTTCAGGTGATGTCTGTGCCCGTGTCAGTTGAAGTCTCTGAGTATATCTTGAGCCAATGGCTAGATTTGAATGAATTTTAGTACAATTACTGCAATCTGTAACTAATTTAACAAATAACAACAACAACAACAACAAAGTACGAGGTATTCACATAATTTAAAATAAAGCGAGGAATATTTCAATTCAACTATAAAACAACTTTTCGTGGAATTGAGAATTATGTAATTCAAATTTTTTCTACTCAGGGTTGCAATTTGTAGTTTTATTGCAGAAATTGTGCAACAGATTCTAGTTTACAACTATTTTGCCATTTCTGTAAAATTTATCTATAGTTATTAAATAGTTATTATATCTTATCTGATATACTAAATTTGAAATTTTATAAAATGTGTTTAACATATGGTTATCCTGAGAACGCAATAAAAAAGTGAATCATCAAAGTGAATTAATTTTACCCCCAAAATTACAAAATTAAAGTCTTTGTGTCTCTTTAGATTGTAAACACTAAAAAAAAAAAAAGTACAGCTGCAAATTGCATAAAATAATTAGTTGCACATGTTAAGACACTCATCTGAAGTAAGGATGTTGTCTCCTGGCGCAGTTTTTACTCGAACACTTTTACTCTACTCTCTACTAACAGCCACCATCTTGTAACGTTAACTATACAAATCACCTGAAACTTCCGCTTTGGTTTTCCGATTCGTTAATGCACAGCCGTCGTGGGGCACAGCCTGAACGCTCTTTGCTTGACGAACCTGAACTGTAAAACATTCATCTGCCTTTATCGACGAACAGTTATTGACGAATGATGTAAAATATTGGTCAAGGGGGAAGCGGAAAGGACGATTTTTCAGCAACGAATTCGTCCTGCAGAACACTCAAGTATGACCATGCATTAATCAGCAGGCACGCAACCGTTAGCTCTCACAATGAGGTCAGTTCTACATGGAAAAACTACTCTAATAGCATAATAGGCAATATTCATTGCTTTTGATAATGAATAGTGTCTCAAATAATAGTGTCTCCTTAATGCGGGAAAATATTTAGCAGCAAAAAGCCGAGTTTTGAATGGTGAAAGATTTCAAATTAAAACTTAATTTAACAAATAGTTATGAAATTAGCACAAAAATTAATTTCAATATTTGAGAATCCTAATACAAAGGAGCCTATACGTTTCAGAATTTCAATATCAAATTAAACAAGTTAGAATACGGAAAAACAATGAAATCAAAGTAACACATTTAACTCGAAAAAAAGCATTTAATATACAAGAGCACCTTTTAATCCCAATGCATACAAGTGCACACTCTTTGGTGAGTTATTTAAAAAATGCTTACTTGTTATTTATACAAAGCGTAGTGAGAGTTTAAAAAATGGGCTTTTCGCCCAGTTATATTTCATTTTATTAATTGAAATGGCGATTCTGCCAATTTGCGTGTCATTTCACGTATGTATGTCAAAATTTCATCTTCCTGCCTATAGTGTAGTTTTCGAGTCAAAGGAATTCAGGCAAATGCTTCGCTAGGAATGGAGAATGGACTTCGCTTCGCTCGTCCATAACAAATCATACTTTAGCGAGGATGGAATTGGCAAGAATTTTGTTTTCTGAGGGGGATCTAAAAACTCATTTAGTGCCGAGGTTCAGTTGGCTTTTCAAACTTTTAAGGTGCAGTGCTAGGTAAACACATTCCACTCTATTAAAACAATGCGTTAGGGCGTGAAATCGCCAAGTCAACATTATTTTCATTGTCAAGACGAATAATGATGACGCGGATTACGTATAAGTCTTTGTTGAGAAGAATTATGTGGAAGTTTGGGGGATAGAGGATTTGGAGGGTGCTAAAAATCGGATTCCTTTCCACACGCCCGATGATAAATCTGCCTCCGAAGTTAGCCAAGGCATCCATCATACCTCGCACCTGACTCACCCGTGCCCTCACCCACTCGAAAGCCAACATTTTCTCCGTGTTTGCGGCCTTTCTGAGGATATTTCTGGAAAGAACAGTAAACGCTCCCATAAACAGACAAGTTATGGCCATACCCCATCGAGTGATGCCACCCCCAGCCAGAGAAATATTTTCCCGCGTTCGAGAGGAAGGGATTCCACTTTCTATTTCTGACAAAACTTGACGTCAATCGGTCTGTTAAGCACGTGCCGAACGAGTTTCGATAGCCAAATTTTGCGAAGCTAGTTTGCCGAGACACTCGATGGGATGTAGGCATCCGGCCTTTCAGCATTTTCCAAGAAAATTGCTCGCTTGAAATGACGAAAGCGCAGGGAGAAGGCAATCCAACTATTCATTTCTTACACTCACAAGAATGAAAATTCCTGTCACAAACGCAATTTCATTTCCTCTATTCATTATAATTGAAATTTTCCATGAAATACAAATGATACTAACTTCTATTCGTAAAATACAATTTAGTTTAATTTTTTATTTTCAATACATCCAAAGAGGAGGAATGGTAGCAACAATAGCACGGTTTCCTGACGAGACAAAACCAAGTCTGACTTCAATCTTTTCTAAATTGGATATTGACCGACTCGAAAACTTTCTACACTCTGAAACAGGAGTCCATGAAATACTTGCCCGTCCATATTATGCGATTTTCGCTTTTGCAAATCCTAATCAGTGACATAGGATAATGGGCTTAGAGTTGGATAGAGTCTGGGACACGGCAGAAAGAATTAACCGAAGTGTGGATAAACTAGACTTTCTCATACTACAATCCATTTATTTTTTTCAATTTTTACAAAAAAACAATTAGAAATATCGGTAGTGTGGGTGGGTCCAAAATGATTACAAGTATAGACTGTTACCCTTCACTTTGAAGGGCTTGAGAAAAATATTTCCATTCATACCATACTTGACAATGTAACACCGGGGGGGGGGGGGGGGATAAATTCCCTCCCCCAAGGGGTGCTAATGACGTCACGAGCAAAAAAAAATGTATCGCGGCTATTTTTTGCAATAATTGAAACTATTATGTATCGTTACCATTGAGCCCTAAATAAACCCTTACGCTGCCATATTAAAAAATATAAAATTTCGAATCCATTTCGAAGCTTTTGCTAGAATTTTGAAAAAATTCTATTTAGTTCTAGATTTTTTTGGTAACAAAGCCGGATATAAAGTTTCGTGAAAATCCATTAATATTTGAGGCCGTTATCGTGTACACCAGATATCGACCACAGACAGACAGACGTGTTCAGGAGATCCTAAACCATGTATTGGCATCCAATTCTTGAATTCGAAAATTTCGTGAACCAATACTTTCTCTAGTCTAGACTATATTACATAGTACGAGAAAGTAAAAATTAGATTCACTTGAAGTATGGTTAAGTCAGGTATATATAAATTCCAATGAGTAAAATATTAATGACCTTCACATTTGAAATTGCACGTATTCTAAATCTCACATCCTGCAACTCCATTTTCACCCCAAAAGATGGTAAACGGCTATTTTACAAAGAAAAAAGGGCGGAACTCCGGTCCGAAATCGCAGGTTGTAGACTACTTTTCGCCACAGGGGTTCCAAAAACTTCTCGCACAGGTAAACTTCTCGCTTCCAGAATAGTTAGCTGTTATTTTTAAATATAATAAATTATTGTAATATTATGATAATTTTAAAAATATTACCTAGGAATGTAACGCATTTTAGAAATGTTTAAACCAGGCAATTTATATTTCACTGTCGTCATTTGAATGAAGTTCATTTTCTTCGATGAAGTTTTCAAATATAATGAGTTAATGTGGTATTGTGATAATTTTAAAAATATTACCGAGGAATGTATCGCATTTTAGAGATGCTTATAAAATTGCATTGAACCGAATTTGATGAAATTTTGTGGGTAGCCAGGAAATAGTTCCCCATAAATTTAACCCAAGTTTCGAGTATCTAAGCCCAGGAGTTGTCGAGATATTAATGAACAAGAAAGATCAATCATGCATAAGCATTGATTATGAAACACTTTCCAACTGAAATGCAATTTCATTTAAAAATCTCTAAAATGTGATACATTCAGTGGTAATATCTTTTACATTATCACAGTACTACAGTAATTTATTATACTTAAATATTTAAAACTGTATCGAAATATAAATCATCTGATTCTCTATGCAAAATCAATGAATATTTTATTCATATAACTTGTATTCCAGACTCCAGAGCTAAATAATTTTGTGTGAAAAATATTCAGCAATTCTTATGTAACTCACCTTATAATCGCTTGAGATATTTGCATTCTGCATAAGCTAAAATTAGGCTTCGTTGAAGAAATAATAAAAGTTTAGGAATCATTTAAAATCACAACTATTGTAATTGCATAGGCACGGAATTTAGATACGCAGATAATACACAGATACACAGATAATATATGTGTGTGTGTTTGTGTATGTATTCAAAGTATTGGAATCGTGCCGAAGATCGGAACTCGAATTTTCGAAGGATCGACACGTTTTGGGACTTCTAGAACACAAAAAAACTATTTTTAGGAAGACGTCTGTGTGTTTAAGGGTGTATCTGTGTATGTTTCTGTGACTCTGTGAGGATATTACATCCACTCTAATTGAAAAACTAATGAACCGAATTTCATAAAATTTGGTAGGTACGTTTTTTGTGTGAAATCCTGATGTTCATTAGATTATAGTACAATTCGTAATAAAAGAATCTGCCTTCTTTGCGAAACGGCCGGCAGAAATTGCCTTTATCCACTCTAGCTAAAAACTAATGGAAGAAATTTAACAAAATTTGGTGTATAATATTTCAATAACCTACAAGTGATTTATATACCAAATTTAACAAAATTTGGTATATAAATCATTTGTTTGTTATTCTAGTACGATTCGGGAAAAAGGAACGGGTTATTTTTGTGAAATGGCCCGCAAAAATCGTTAAATATAAAAATAAAAGACTATGTGTGCTCAATTATATCAATTAAATTCCTATTTTATGCGTGATTTTTGACAACAAAAAGAATAAGACTAACCCCATTACTCTAGGACTAGCCGTTCTTGAGATATTCTAGTTTTTTCGCGTTTTCGCTATGCCACCTTTGACAATAAGTCCAGCTATCAAATGAGAACCAAATTTAAGTTTAACGTGCAAATTCAATGTCATTTAAAATACTTATGGTTGCTATTTTGTGCAGATAAACACAAATTATTATTGAAGAAATAAAGAGAACGTGAATATGAGTCTTCAGGGAATGGCATGTGCAGCCCACATCAGAATTTTTAACAATATTACTAATGCTCTACTAATGCTTGATATCATTAAGAATTATCATACTACTCTACTAATGCTTGATATCTTTAAGAATTATCATACTACTCCACTAGTGCTTGATATCGTTAAGAATTTAAGAATTATCATACTACTCTACTAGTGTTTGATATTTTTAAGAATTATCATACTACTCTACTAATGCTTGATATCATTAAGAATTACCATACAACTCAACTAGTGCTTGATATCGTTAAGAATTAGCATACTACTCTACTAGTGCTTGATATCCTTAAGAATTATACTACACTACTAGTGCTTTATATCGTTTACAATTTTACTTCTTTACTACTGCTTTATATCGTTAAGAATTATCATACATACACAAATGCACTGGGATACACTTCACTCAATATGTCTCCGGTCTTTAACATATTCGGTCTTCAACGCGACCAACGGCCCTACCGTGCTGAAAACACCGGTTCTCGTTAGATCACCGAAGTCAAACAGCATCGGGCGCAGTTAGTACTTGGGTGGGTGACCACCAGGGAACACCGCGTGTTGGCACATTTCGAGCGCGGTTGCCCGGTGGTTTGCGCGCTGGATTTGCACGCTGCCACATCTGCCGCCGTGTTCATGCGGAGTACGATCACGTTAAACATGTAGGTCCGTAAGTCCTTCCGAGAGGTTGGTGGTAGGGGAAGGAGGGTACGGTTCCTGGGGATGCCTCTCCCACTGGGTTCCGGTCTGAATTGTGTGGCACTTCCCGGCCGTCCAAACGGTTACCTTACACCTTTCTGGTAGGTCGGACGGTCTGGGTCTCAACAACAACAACATATATGACAACACTGTTGACAGACCGATATGATTTCTGGATAGTACCAACCTTCAAACGATACGTGTCAAAATTTCATGACATTCTCACAATTAGTTTATAAGTTACAGTGGTTTTAGTGACCCCAGTTTTGTAATTTTTAAAACGATGGATAAAAAAGAATTTCTTCTGTTGATTAAACATTGTTTTCTGAAGGGGAAAAAATACTATTGAAGTCAAACAGTGGCTTGCTAAGCGTTATGGAGACTCTGCACCAGGGAAATCAACTGTTATTGACTGGTATGCTGAATTTAAAAGCTGTCGTACAAACACCGATGATGATGAACGCTGTGGTCGCCCAAAATCGGCAGTTGTTCCGGAAAACATAAAAAAAGTCCACAAAACAGTTTTGAAAGACCGTAAAGTAAAGTTGCGTGAGATAGCTGACACCTTAAAGATATCAGAAGGTAGTGTGTTTACAATTTTACACGAAAATTTGAGCATGCGTAAGTTGCTTTCGAAGTGGGTTCCGCGTTTGCTCACACCGGACCAAAAACAACAAAACATGCCCCGTGTCACAAGTCGATGAAAACGATTGTTAAATTATATGAATCACGCTTCGAATTGCTTTCTCACCCACCGTACTCTCCAGATCTGGCCCCCACTGGCTTTTTGCAGACGTCAAAAGGATGCTCCAGGGAAAGAAATTTGGCTCAAATGAAGAAGTAAGTGATTGCCGAAACTGAGGCCTATTTTGAGAGCAAAGACAAATCGTTCTACAAAAAAGGCATCGAAAAGTTAGAGGAGCGTTGGAATGAATGTATCACTCTTGAAGGAGAGTATGTTGATGAATAAAGTCGAATTTCTAAAAAAAAAATTGTTTTCTTAGTTAGACCGGAGACTTATTGAGTGATGTAGTACATGCATACATACAGAAATACACTGGCATACATGCATACATACACAAATACACTGGCAGACATATATACATATATACATACAAACACTAGCATACATACACACATCACCTCAAAAATGTTCCATTCGAGTTAAAGAGGGGGGTGGGGGCACAACCATGATCTTCTGTCGAAAATTCTAATTCAAAGTCCCTCCCCCATCACAATATTTTTCTGTTCCTGTACATTATGTTACTTTCCTTGCATATATAGTATAATGGATACATTATTTCACATAATCCTGCTCTTAAATTTTAGGCCATGGCGTAAACCCGTCCTCATCGAATACTATTTTTGTCTTATAGAGGAGAGATTTTTTTTAGATCTATAACCGTTACAAAATCTACCACGTTCGACATACTCTGAGCAGAATTCGCACTTCCGACCTCATGATCTTGAGACAGTGACCTACCAACTAACTCATCAGCTATCTAGGCAACGAGACAATTTCTAAATTTTGAGTTCGAAAATTGGGCTCAAAATTGAGTACACTGGGTTCGTTACTATGAGTAAATTAAGATTGATTATCAGGCGATGCTTTGGTTGAAATTTGAAATCCTCACTCTCACACATCTTGAAAATGAGCAACCTTTCCGAAAACTATATCATTTCCACATGAATGGCCAAGCATCCTCGTGACAGGATGTGATTTTTTTTTTTGCTGATAAATCTTCATCACTCCTAAAATATGTAAACACGATAAAAGAGTAGCGTAAAAATATGAATACAACAGAATCATTCTGAAACGGCTTCTCCGTGAGATAACGATTTCCGCGGCAGATTTCTATCTAGATTTATTGAGTTCTGATTTCCGCCCAGGAGCAACATCTTATACACTATTTGGCATCTTACATGACAACGCCACCATTCATGGTTAGGGTGAGAACAAGGGGTCACTAACATAGGGCATTACTGGTAGATAACTCGGACTTCTATTTTGTTAATTTATGTTGGCGCACAGAATTTCGGAAAGCTGAATAAACCGAAATATTATTTTTTGTCATAAGATAAACTAGATCACATCGTTAAATGATGCGCGAATAAGGTTTAGAAAAGCAGACTCGCGTTTCGGAACGTTGATTTTCGAAACGCACGACTGCTTGCTAAACCCTGGTTGCGCAGCATTTTACGCTGTGATCTAGTTTATCATTGAATGTGCATAAAGTCCTATGCTTATTCGTATAAATAGTCCGAGATGAATGAATGTAAGCTAGTCATTTTGATCATGTAAATGTAGACTGGTGTCAAAAAGGTAAGAATAATTCCTAAAAATGTACAAAATAAAGGGGTAATGCAAACAACAGTATAAATTTACATATAGTTTATCAACTAACTTAAACTAATCTCTGTCCACATGCAAATTTTATCAGTTGACGGTATATGCGCAACTAAGATACGCATGTCGCAACTCCACAAATACTGCTGACCACAGCGTGCATGTCCTATCCAGTTTCTTGCAAAAAGTGATAGCGGTTATTGTTAAGCTGAAACCGATTATGGCGCAAAAACGCTCATTTGACCCTATTATGAAAGATAGAATCATCGGAATGATGAATCATCAGAACAGTCATAGACAGAAGTTTCCAGAGACTTGAATGTGCCACAATCTATAATCTCCAACCAGTAGAGAATGTTCCAAAACACTGCAGACGTTAGACAACAACCATTACAATGTCTTCCAAGAGTTACAACTCCTTGGCAGCAGTAGCGTTGCCAGAAAAAACTTTTGGTTGGGGTTTGGTAACCAAATATATTTTTTCTTATTTCTCCAAGTATCATTTCTATGAACTTCATTGGGTTTCGATCGGTCCTTTGGAGGGATCCTTGAAATTCCACCCTTGATGACGCCACTGCTCGTCAGGATCTAGCACTGATTACATGTCACTAGATAATGTCTGCAAGGCAACTCTCCCGAGAGCTGCAGCCGCCACTGTTTACAGACAAACTGTTTACAGGAGGTTCCAGTTTGTATGCCACACGTTCAACAGTTTATCCCCGATTACAGGCGTGCACGTTCACCGTGGATTCGAGAACATTAAAACTCAATTCTGAATCAGTGTGCCCTTCAGTGATGAGTCCAGATTCAGTTTGCAGACTGATTCCCGTTGCACCACTATGTGGTGAGAAAGTGGATACTTTACCATCTCCTTAACAGCACGAAAGGGGACCATTTGGAAGTGGTGGAGCCATGGTATGAGTAGACATAATGTAGAAGGAGCGCATAGAGCTCCACATTTTCGATGGAGGTTCTGCTACTGGTAAGTGGTACGATCTTATATTTGGGGACCTTATATTTGGCTTTTCTTAATTGTTACGGGAACACAATTTGTATTCATGAAATTGAATATATCCATGAATACGAATTGATTCTTAACCTCAGCAGAATTTATTCTTAACCTCGTACGAATAAGTATTCAGAACAGTGTTACGCATGTGAATACGTATTCGTCTTTAACATAACAGCGGTACTGTAATTGTCTAGAAATGGCAAAGAATGCACAGAAACAGCTGCTTGCACACTATTCTGGGTTCGCCTTGTATTTTAGTCTATGGTATTGTCCGATAGGATAGTATTTATTGGGAAAGTGAACTTCATATTTAAGAGCAGTGGTTGGAAAAACTATTTTATTATTGTAGTGATCTACAACCACAACTACATTATGACAAACGTAGTTAACTATAACTACAACTACTTTTTTCAAAAAGTAGTGACTACAAACTACTTTTTAAATGAAGTCACTACATAACCACTTTTATAAGACGAATTTTGCCATAGTTTCAATTTACAGAAAAAGTTGAGAATATGGGCACACTGTAGTCATTTAACATACTTATTCTGAATAAGTAAAATTGACTGATTCCCAAATTTATTTTATTTTGACTTACTCCCAAATTTAATCAAAGACAACCAAAAATAGGTTTAAAAGCCCTTTAATAAAATCTCCTTTTCTATTTTTGATTGTCTTTGATTTTAAAGTTTAATTAAAGTTGACGTGTATCCATTTTATTTATTTGAAGTATAAAATAAAATAAAAGTAAAAACTATTTATTTAAAAACATGTTTGTTCATTTTTAGTAGAATTTGCATCTCAAAATTGCAATCAGATAAGCAGGATCTTTTGGGAAATAACACATTTGAATATATCCATATAAAATATCAACTTCATGAGGCTTGCAGCATCGAAAATCTTATGTAGTTTCCCCTCGTTCTTTCTCAGGAACCGGCATATGCGTTCGACGGCAGAATGCCTTAAGTTCCATCTCGTCTTATTTGGTATTATGAGACGGCACTTAGCTCTGAAAATATCTCGTCAGCTAAAACAACCGACATTTTTTATTTGTTTCAGAGCGCTTGGCACTTTGCAAATCGTACATCGTTGCGCAGAACACAAAATTTCGTACACATAAAGAAAGGGTGATCACATGATATGTAGAATGGCACCTTGTTTGTTTACTGAAGTAACGTTAAAAGTAGAGTCAAAACTCGATACAAACTAATGATTTATTGTATCGGATTACTCGCTACTCTACTTATTTTTAAAAGTTGTGCGTTACACTATAAACTACGAGAAAAAGTAGTGACTACTGTAGTTTTGCTACTTGTAGTGCACTACTTCCGACCACTATTTAAGAGCAAGTCAAAATAGACATTTTATAAAAACTATTGACAGATTAAAATGGGAGAACATGTCGAAATTTTAAGATATCTGTAGAACGCTTTGTTGTTTTGGCAAATTCAGAAACACATATTTGAAATTTAGGTATATTAATTGTTGAGCAGTAATCTACACACTCACCTAGTCAAAGCTGTTTCTAACGCAATATAAAAATGTGTGATTATAATGAAGTATGTAACCCACCTCCTCCCTTAAATTGAAAGTAGAATCTGCATTTGATTTACTTTTTTTAAGGAATTGTTTAGACGTCATTTATACCGCGTTAATTTAGATCGCCAAAATGTAAATATTTTTTTAAAGAAGTCAAGTAAGTTTAAGAAGTTAACATTGCAAAATTTTGGGACTATAATTTGTATTGTAATGTATTTGATTTTGTGGGTGACCTACTTTTCTTAGGTGTACTTTGCACTCTTATGTACACTATCAATAGACTTCCAATGGAATTTGCAAGATCCACACCTTCCGATATAGGGCGTAATAGGATCGGTGGCTCTAGTCCGAGTGAACTAAAATCACCGATCTTCGACTGGCAAGACAAGGCTGTATTCGTTGAGCTACTAAGATGATTATCTTCAGGCAAATGTTGGTGAAAGACAAGACGTTAAGAACTAAGATGGTGATTTTGGAAGACACAAATTTAGTTTATTCTAGAAAACAACAATAATATTAGTAACTCTTCTGAAAGAAAAAAAAATGATTGATGGTCTTCATCAACTGAATAATACAAAGGAAACTTCATGGATACTATTTTAAAAGCATGTTTGAATTGAAATTGGTTCTTAATATACAGGGTGATTAGAAAAAAGATGGGTCAAACTTCACGAGGTGGTAGTACACACGAAACCCATCATTTTTCGCCATAGTTTACCGGGTCGAAAATGAAACGTAAAGGCGCCAGTGAGAGCTTAATGATGAAACCGACGAGGTGATGCGAAAACACAAGAATGACTTAAAAGTAATAAAATGACATTTAATAAACAATAATTACATTAATGACGCAAAAGATCGACCGCAAACTTGAATATGTCTTATAGCGGCGATGGAGGGATGTGCGAACTTTCTCGAATACATCAGGCATGTCGCGCACTTCGGAGGCAGCGGTCGAAATTCTGGTGATGAGTTTCTCTTCAGATTCAAAGAGAGTGTAGACGAGACTTTTGAGATATCCCCACAAAAAGAAGTCAAGAAGCGACAGATCGGGCGATCGTGAGGTCCATGCTATAAGCACCATGAAGCGCCCACTGGCGCCTTTACGTTTCATTTCCGATCCGGTAAACTATGACGAAATATGCTTGGTTTGGTGTGTACTACCACCTAGTAATGTTTGGCACATCTGTTTTGAATCACTCTGTATTTAAGTTATTTTGCAATTCACTTTGAGTTTATAGTGATCCAACCATCTATAATACGGATGACTAGATTGGTAAAAAGAGTGAGAAAATTAGTTAAAAGCGTGAGAAAATCGATAAACAATGTTTTTAGTGAGAAATTGCCTCACGGAATCCCGGCTGGCTTGGCGACGCTTCATTCATTGAGTCAAGGAAATGATTTTTTTTTTTCTCGTTTCTATACATGAAATGAACCCTTCAAGCAGGTTAAAGACATTTAAAATTAAAATATGTATTTTTCTACTTTCCTTTGGTTAAATAGTTTATATTTTACAGCCAAATCTTTCTATTTCGATGAATAAGCGGATGCTAAGTGTATATTTTCTTCACTTTCTTCGAATTTCAAAACTCTCAAAGTTGTTAATGATGTCAATCGTTATTTCGAAACCACAAACCGGGTTTCTCGTCTTCTTTTTCAAATTTTAAAATATCGCATCGTATTATTCCGGAAGTAACCTACGCTGCACTTTCTTGAAAGAGTTCGGGGTCTCGAAAAAAGAGTTCAGGATCTCAAGAAAAAGAGTGAGGGACCAAAAATACCTCCCTCGGGTCTATTTCTGAAGCCGACTTGCTACTTTAAGCCGTTGACCTTCACCGCTGGTTTCAGAAATAAATTATTCACACAACATTTAAATTATGATGTTTCTTTTTTCTACTACATCTTTTAAATTACGACTTTCCTTTTTGTGCTGCATCTTTCAAATGGTGACTATTTTCCTATTTTCTCGTCCATTTTTAAATTAGGCCGTTTCTTAAAATAAGGTACGCAAACTGGTGTTAAAAATGCCTGTGGATGTTACGTTACTCAAACAGCATAAAATGTAAATATGCCTAGGGGCATTCTCCTTAGAGATAAGGGAGACGAACTTTTGAAAATGTGAAATTTTCCTAAATCAACATACCTCTAGTATACGATATATCCCAAAGATATATCAATGTTCATACATACTGTTATACATTGCCATTATCACTCATTATTAGCAATCTTTTCTGAAATGAAACTTATATTTTCCAATTGATATTTTTAAACAAATACATATGCACAACTTCAAAATTTGCAACTCACTTAAAACAGATATATTTGTAAATTTTTAATTAAAGTAAACTTACAGTATCTTTAGCATTTGCTAAAAATAAAATTATTTTGGACTATTGTTTGACTTCTGATTTTCTATCACCATGAAATGTACAACAATTGAAATATGCAACAGATTGAAAAAATACTATGATTGACATGATTCTGCAATCTCTACTGCAGCAGTCAATCTGAAAATCTGATGTAAGCAGCACACGACTTTCCCTACAGACTCAAATTCATTTTCTCTTAATTCATTTTCTCTTTATTTCATTAGTAATTTTCTCTTTATTTCATTAGTAATTTTCTCTTTATTTCATTAGTAATTGTCTCTGTATTTCATTAGCAATTTTCTCTGTATTTCATTAGTAATTTTCTCTTTGTATTTCATTAGTAATTTTCTCTGCATTTCATTAGTAATTTTCTCTTTATTTCATTAGTAATTATCTCTGTATTTCATTAGCAATTTTCTCTGTATTTCATTAGTAATTTTCTCTTTGTATTTCATTAGTAATTTTCTCTGTATTTCATTAGTAATTTTCTCTTTATTTCATTAGTAATAAGAGAACTTGGATCAGAGACTTGGCTTGACCTTGAGACAATCTTGTGTTTTTGCTAGGACTGATACCATTATTTGTCTTTATAATGCTCCTGTTAAACCAATTTTGGAGTATTGTGCAATGATCTGGGACCCTGTCTACAATCTGCATTCTCAACAGATAGAAATTGAGTAAAATAAATTTTTCCGTACTATGAATTACAAAATGTCTGGCTATTATCCTTATGATATGCACACTAGTGAACTCAGACAAAAATTTAATTTAATGTCTCTTAAAAAAGGAAGAAAATGGTCCTGCCTCTTGTTTTATTATATAAAGTTTTAAATAATACTATTGATTGCCCCATTCTAATTTCTTGCCTAGAATTCCATATACCTGTTAATAATACTAGAAAAAACAAAACATATCACAATACTACTATTAAACACGATTACATTAAGAGCTATTCTATCTATAAATTTGTTCACCTCTATAATACCTATTGTACTGATATTGATATTTTTAATTTAGCTCCTGTCCATTTAAAAGAAAAAAAGCCTGTTTTAATGCACCTGACATGTATACTACTTAGTATTCTTGTACTTTATGCACTGTTCTTTTATGTTTGTGTAGTTACTGTAACTGGATTTCATCTGTAGTTGCCACGTCAATTGAATAAATAAATAAATAAATCATTAAATTGAGTTTAATGTCACTAGCACGCATAATTATATGAAATGACACCGAACTTGCACTTTTAATTCAATTTTCGCTTTCATTGGGTAACTGGGTGTATTTTCAAGGCCGACGTAGCAAACATGCGAATAAAGTGAAATACCTCGAGAACGGTTAGTCCTATAGTAATGAGGTTGGCCTTATACTTTTCATCGTCAAAAATTACGTATAATACATTTAATGGAAACATTTGAGCATACGTAGTCTTTTATTTTAGATTTGGACGATTTTTGCTGGCCATTTTGCAAAAAAAGACAGGTTTTTCCAAATCGTACCAAAATTTAGTCATCACCAAGGTCATCCACAAATAACTTATATACCAATTCTCAGCTAGAGTGGATGCATATAATTTTGGCTGACCATTTCGCAGAAAAAGACAGGTTACTTTTCCCCAAATTATACCAAAATCTAATCAGCACCAAGGTTACCCACAAGTGATTTGACTATGAAATTTTATGAAATTGAGACCATTAGTTTTTGAGTTAGAGAATCACGGGATCTGTAGAAGAATATTCAAAAACTATTTTTGGCGTGATTGTCGTTGTGTGTGCAGCTAACGAAACGTCGCAACATTCTTGTGTCTACATGGAATTAATGTGGTATTGACATCCCTTTTATTGGGTTTATACATTTTGTTTCTTCTTCCGCCGTTAACAACCATCCTTTCTTCGCTTCAGTCACGTTTGCTGTTCCTACATCAGTCGTCGATCTTCTCGAGTATCCCGACGAAAAAGATTGTTTCTTGCCTTCGTAAACTATTACTTTTGATTTACTTGTCGCTTTTTTTTTACAATCTTTAGTTTTAAGATCTATGTATGTTTTAATTTTAGGTCGAGACCCATCCTAAATTACGTTACTGCGTGTGCGAATGGCCACTGTTCAAAAATTGAGAAAGGTGTAGCGAACGCTCATAAGGCAGTATTAAATGCCTTGAGCTGGAGACGTCTTTGGCTCCACCCTGTGATACTGGCCTGCCACGCTTTGGTCCCGGGATCAAACCCCGGCACAACCAAGTTGGTGATTTCACGTTCTGGTTGCACTTCGTGCTCGTATCCAACGTCACCCATCACCAACTTGGCTGTGCCACTTTCTTGCTACATTGGTGACCTTGTAGTAGCCAAGAAATTTTATACTGCCTTATGTGTTACTGCCAATGTGTCGCTACAACGACACATTGCAACAAAAATGGTTTCTTTTTAGTAAAAACTGTTCAAATTGCCCGGTTTCAGAAATCTCATCCCTAATGAGTCTGCCTTCAGACACTTTTCGAATATTTCTGTTTAAGGAGGTAGGGGCTGGTTTCCAAGATCATATTACTCCGGCATACCCAATGAAAAGTATCAGAATAATAGAGTCCCGTGGAAAGTCTGCTAACAAAAGGGACTTTTGAATCCACACACACGGGCCTTTGTAACGCAGCTTAACACGTTTCGAGTTTCAGAACGGAGCTGTTCTAAAACTTGATGACAATACAAGGAGGAGAACTGACAAAAATGTCTCCAAATTAAACTCCTGACAATAGCGTTCTTCATGAAAAATCTGTTAAGTATTTTTAGCTTGTTTCTCTTGGGAGGGAGGTACCATCATTCACAATGATAACCCGTGTCATTCTTAGATGCTCAGCGGAAAATGAGCTGGAAGTTACCTCAACCTCGGGGACCGAACAAGAATGCGTCCTTTCGACAGAACACCGTTCCCGTCCTGGTATGGGGAAAGAAAGACAATAATAAAAAAAATATCAGTTCAAAACCAAAGAAGACATCGCAAATGGGTTCATTGTACTTAAAAACTGCACCTGATCACTGCATCTGAAACGACATAGAGACGTGTCGAATAGTTAACTGACAGAAAATCAAACACAAGGTAGTGCGAAAATCAAACACAAGGTAGTGCAATGAAACGCTGTGTTTGCGTCACACTGTGACTTTGGGACGTCACAGGACGTCGCAGTACGTCTCGTCAATGTCATATTGAAGTCACAGCGAAGTCATTTTGGTCATTTTCATGGTCGTTTGTGACGTCGCATATTAACTTGTTTGTGACGTCACATTGTAATTGCCATTGTAATGTCATCACATTGTTACGTGTTAATTAAATTAACGTCACAAAATATAGTCACAATGAAGTTACAAAATTACTAATACGTAACGTCGCATAGAAGTCACAAATATGATGTCACATTGTGACCCAGGTGTCACGTGACTACAACATCACTGTCACACATGTGACGATCTTTGCTGTGAGGGTAACTTACCGGAGTGGGAGCATGAAGTGTTCTGAAACTTTGGTATGTAGAAGAGTGTAAACGCAGTGTTATCCCTAAATTGAAGTTTCAAAAATGCAAAGACTGATTTATTCGTAGAACCCTTGTCAATACAGTTATTGTTGCTTGAAGGCAAAAAGACAACTTTTAAGTTGGAAGTTTATATACATATGTACAACTGAGCTCTCAGTGCTCAAGAAAGGTTTTGACGATATTAAAGTCGACATGATACACTAAAAAACGAACTTATACTTAATTAGCATACCTTGTAGTGGACGCATTTTCCATCATCCACTTCGATGAAAAGTTTAAATTTTGACGAAGGCGTGAAGGAAAACAGATCTCGTAGAGAAGTACATGGTGAAGATAACGCTAAGACCTCTATTACAAATTATTCACTGCTTAAACAACAAGACACCTACTAAAACGTTGACATACTAGAACGTCACTTCCCTAATCTGTTCCGATACGAAGATATATTATCGATCATTTAACACGACCTTCTTGTGTCAAGTCGAATTCTTTTATTTCTGGAACATGTAAATGACTGAAAACATCCTGGGATATGCAAATTTACTGTATACGTGTCGAGCACCTGATTTGAAAGAACATGTCAGAAGACCGCCCCCGATTCGCTCCTGAGAGCTTGAACTCATAACTTTGAAAATCATAAGCGTTGAAACACTCATGTGAAGCTGATTCTTATTTAAGAAATTAAACTTGAATTAAAATTAATTTTTAATTGAAATAAATTTTAATTAAAATTAAATTATAAATAAAATCACATTTTAGTTAAAATTAAATTTTAATTGACAACGTTCTTTACTCTCTCATGCTATAGGATACAGTATTGAGAAAAGGTTGTTTTCCCGAAAATTTCCATTTCGAAATTTAGATGCCAATATATTGGCTGCAAGAACACGTATTGACTATTTTTAGAGCGATGTCCGTCTGTCTGTTTGGGGTCCAATTTTTGAGTACACGATAGCTGCTAAAGGATTTTCACAGAACTTTTTATCCTATCTTGTTGACGAAAAATCTAGAACTAGATAGAATATTTTGAAATTCGTGCAAAAACTTTTTATAATTTTAGAAATTTTATATTTTCTTAACATGGCAGCATAGGACAAGGGTGGACATAATCGTGAATAAAAGGAGTTATTTATATCTGAATGATCACGAAACTCAACAGTTTCAATCATTGGAGTGAAAAATAACCGCGTTACCATTTTTGTGCTCGTGACATAATTAGCTCCCTCAAGGGGGGAATTACCCCCCCCCCCCCCACTCTGAGAGGGTACATTGTCAAACTTGATATCAAACGAAATTTTTTTTCAAGCCCTTTGAAATGAAAGGTGACGTGCTGTAATTGTGATCATTTGGATCAACAATACAAAATTTGCAAACTATTTCCTGGGGGAAAATCACAAGCTGCTTAAAAATAGATTTTGGCATGAGAAAGTCGAGGGGAACCAAAGTCCAGTTATATTTTTAATGGGGGTGAATCACAAAGTTTTGACAGTACTTTAATAAACATCTCAAATAAGTTATGCAATAGTTACTGAAAATGGAATCTACAGCAATCTGCACAGATGACGACGAGTTTGCGAGAAGACGGCTGAAAAGGATCCACTGTTTTAAGATTGTTTATCTGTTGGCGATGGGATACATCGGGGCCGATCCTGATGAAGAACAAATCTCATACTTTAATCACGAATCTCGCGACCTCGCCGAGGCTCTGTCTACTCACCATGTCATTGCTTAAAAGGGCGCCTCATCCAAAGAAGTGCGCTCATTCACACATTGACGGACGATGATCAAAATGAAATACGATCATATTTTTAACACTTTACAACAAAGTTGAAAAGTGCTTATGACTTTGTTCATTCTGTCTGTCTGTCTGTCTGTCTGTCTGTCTGTCCGTTAGCACGATAACTGCCGTAAAAATGACTTAATCAAAATGAAATTTTAGTATGTTGTTCAGACGGTCTGTAGAACCTATGGGAATATAAATGAATAATATCACCCAATTAGTTTTGGATTGAACCCGGGTCGAAAAAATGAAATACATTGAGCCCTATGGGACCTAATTTTTCAAACATTTTTTAAGCGGATTTAAAATTCACAAATTGCTTCGAAAATTTTAGGTAATATTCAAATTGTTCCATAAAATATATAAAAAAAAATTCAGCGAAATATATTCAGTAGTTTTTTAAATTAAAATTAAAATAATAATTACACCTCTTATATGAAACGATCACGTGACCATGATATGAAACGATCACATGACCCACTTCAAAATGATATATGGCATCCATCTTGTTTCAAAATCGTGATTTTTTTAGGTTCTTTTTAATTCATATTGAGTGTTGTATCCGTTCTAAAACTACTTTATTTTTGCTTAAATTCTGTGCATCTACATACTGAATCAATGCAATGACAATATATTTGAGTTTAAATGCTCATCTAAATTTGATTATTTCTACAACTAAGCCTATTTTTCACCTATGCAAAATGTAAACAGCAAAATATATAGAATGAGTTTTATTAGAATTCCTGTATTTTTTTAACACAAAATAATTTAGTCCATGGAGTCTGCATGGCTGATATGAATGAAATATTAATTGATTTCATAAAGAGAAGGACGATTTTTTTCGATGAAGTTTCAAGCATAGAGTTTAATTTTTTGTAGCTCCATGGTCTTAAATAAAATGTTTAAATAAAATAAATTATTATAGTATTGTGATGAATGGGAGAAAGTTATGAATGAAATCCTGTTTTTATAGAGAGATCCAGGCGTGTTATTTTTTCTATGACGTCATTTGAATTAATTTCAGTTGTTTTTGATGAAGTTTTCAAATATAATAAATTATCGTAGTATTATGATAATTCTAAAACTATTACCGAGGAATGTATAACATTTTAGAGATGTTTAAACCAGGCAATTTATATTTCAATGCCGTCATTTGAATGAAGTTCATTTTTTTCGATGAAGGCTTAAGTTTTCAAATATAATAAATTAATGCAGTATTGTGATAAGTTTCAAAATATTACCGAGGAATGAATTGCATTTTAGACTTGTTTAAATAAAATTGCATTGAAGTTGGAAAGTGTTTCATAATCAATGCTTTAAGCATGATTGATCTTTCTTATTTTTTTTTATTTTTTGCTTTCCATGTGATGTATTAAATGTGAATAAAGATGTTTTTGAGCCGTGACCAAGATTGTCTCTGTATACAATGTAAAATGTGCATATTATACAAAAAATGTTATTATTATTTAGTAAAACGTGGCAAATTTATTATTGTGCGAACATCTGTAATAATACTGTTACTAGCCTGTAAAATGCTTTAGAGTCTCCTCCCCCCTCTCACTTTCGTGTCTTTCGAAGACCATACGGAGAAAACACCCGTACATGCATGCTTTCCCATGACGTGAATCTTGGGTTGCCATATGCCAAAGTTCGAAGATGGGTTCTCCAGATTGGACAATATCCCGAAGGTTCGAGAAGCACCCCAAAATAACGATTATTCTACAAGATATGAGATATTTCTAGAAGCTTCTACAGAGAGAGTTTATAAAAGGAGTTATCACTCAGTTGAAGAATAGTTGGCGAAATACAAGCTTTATTGAACTGTGACTTAGGTCAATGTTTTGGGAATAATAGCGGTTGTTTCATGAAATGACATACGTCAATGTTTCGAGAATAGTATAAGTTGTTTCGTGAAATGAATGGAGCATTTAAGTGTCGTTGTTGTTCTTGTGTACTCTGTTGCTCGTCAATAAACGTGTTAGTTATCCAAAAATTTGGACTGATTCTTGTATCCTGAGCGTACACCCACGATTCCAGGGGATATGTTGTAACAATAAATACATATGTTACAAAATACATATTTATTTTGAACTAGCAGTACACCTGTTCTTCGTAAGGAATATGCAATATAATGAAATTTAAAATTCACAATCATGTTCAAATTCTATTAATTACAGTTACCTACTACTATTAATTATTAATGACTGTTAGATATAAATCACCATAAATGGTATAATTATTGAAAATGAATGACATTTTAAAAACATTTTACCCTCCCGGGAAAATGTCTAGATGCTCTACTGCATTCTCGTTGCTTTAATTTACTGCTAAGTAAAACAAAGCATATATGTAAAGGATAAGCAATCAGTTTGATTGAAAATATCAAACAACTTTTCAAAATACGCATTTGATTGTTTTATAAAAGTCAGTTTAAAATAGAATTTACTGGAACAGTATAAATAGAATTATTTATTCATATGTTCATTTGCAAAATAAATATATAAATAAATAATTAAAAACATGAATAAATTTCAATCCTTTTGGACACTAGGGGGAAATTTTATATGTTTTTAGCAATTTAAAAATGCGCACATATTTTTATGACTTTCCCTAAAAATTATCTGTAAATCAAAACTTCCGAAATTCATGTTAATGGCCATAATTGGCGCAGGAAACGAGAAACTCGTATTTAAAATGGAAAAAGTAACGGTCCGTATCAGTTCCTTTGCGTATTTCGGCCATTCAAAGAGCCTCTCATGAAGGGAATATGCGAGAGGGAGATTTTTCTGATTTCTAGATAAGAGTCAAGAGATAACATTTAAAAGAATCCCGACAGTAATTCAGTGAAAGATTAAATCAATAAATGGCATTTATGATATAGGAGCTTCAGTCTCAAAGAAAATATTTGCGTGTGCTGGCCTAACTGCATAGAATTTAGGGGATCGGGCTAGAAGCAAGATCTCGACGTTTCTTTATCTGATCTAATGTTATAATCTCGATAAGATCGGTCGTTTGATTTTGCTGGGATTGCTGATTGTTGTGGGCTGAATCTGACTTGCGGTATTAATGCCCTGGCCCTCTGATTATTTACGAGAGGTCTCAATTCCCCAACATTTGTTGTCCTTTTTGTAGGCTAAGAGTTATCTTTGCACAAACGAATATTTATTATTTACAATAAGATATATATACATTATATTAATTGAAGAAATCTTCGCAGAGCGATTTTGCGGCAGGCTAACAAGCCCTGCGTGCAGTCTAGAGCAGTAGCGTCCTAGGACAGTAAACGTTCGAAGCAGTCGAACGGAGGTTTCGACTAAGCAGTTCGAAAGTCCAAGAGCAAGTCAAACGGAGGTTCGACTGAGCAGCTCAAGAGCAAATAGTTGAGAGTTTTTTTCTGGACTAAAATGTGTACACGCTCCAGAAGTAACCGACCAAATCATGGGTCATCACCGGTCGCGGAACTCATTTATGGGGGCATCATCTCTATACATCACGTATTTGTAAGGTGCACCATCATATTAGTTTTCACAGATGCCGGTACCTAAACTTATTGCTTTCAAGTACTAACATAATGTCCCCGACGTTAAAGTTATGTGAAAGTCCTTCGACATAGACCGTCAGTCCTAGAAAAAGGTGCAAGGTACCTGTTTGGACGGTCGGGACAGTGCCACCCAATTTAGACCGGAACCCAGTGGGAGCGACATCCACAGGGACCGTATCCTCTTTCCTCCACCACAACCTCTTGGTAGGGTTTAGAAATCCACATATTTAACTCATCCGTACTCCCCGTAAACACGGTACAGTTTAAGCAAAGCTGGGTATCGAACTCGGGTCGCCCGAGTGAATCCCAGTGCCTTAACCACAGGGCTGTTCCACTCTGGTCCTTTGGTTCGTTTGTTGAACCCAGACCGTCCAACCTACCGGAAGGTGTTGAACACCCAGGCCACCCGACTCACCCTAGGGTATGAGCGACAGGATGAGTGGCCGACTACCGGAAGGTGTAAGGTATCTGGGTCGTTTGGTTTCCTTCTATTAACTATGTGTTGCTATCATATTTATTTCTCTTTTTAAACCTAGAGGGCACCTCCCCCCCCCCCCCCTGCTTGCTACGCTTCGCCAACCTCCGTAAATCGCTTCGCGAGTCAGAAGGTTTTACCTTGCACTCGTTGATCTCGCTTCGCGAGCTGTTTCAAGCCAAATTAAAATGTAAGTCAAAAAACCATTTATTTCAACGCATTCCCCTGCATGGGCAGTAGTATCGACTGAGCTATCCAGCTGCTTTTTATAAGAGCGAGGATTCTTGATTTCAATGAATCCACTTCTACTTTACATATACTTTGTTATCAATATAATCTTTATCCTATATGCATAAGTTAATAACACAACACCTAGATGCCGGTATAATGTTTAACCCAAAGAAGAAATGTGTGCTCTCTGCCATTTGAAGAGTGGATAATCAGCGCTGTTGGAGCACAACCGCATGGGAATCTTATTTTACCTATCTTTAGTCAATAGATTTTCATTCATACTAGAAGTTTAATATATCGGAAACTTATGAGAGATATACATTTATTTAACGATTCCATTTTGACTTTTAGTTCATTACTAATCATTCGTAATCACCTGGGAACATTTTTATTGTAATATTTTTCAGACTTCCGACATCCACCGCATCTAATCTGGTCATGCAAGTTGCTCGTGCGCCATTTTAAAGAACGCATGCGGCAGTGGAAGTCAAACCACCCATTTCTAGATAGCCATACGCCGTGTTGTTATGCCATCTGTTATACTGAGACTTGCATCTCTCCTTCTGTATTTGAAGTGGACTTTAAAACGAAACAATTATATTTAAAAAGTAAATTTCGTTATATAAAATCTGAATTCATTCAAAAAGTATTAAATTCATACAATGCTCCTCCATGCAGCTCATGCTCAATCCGCTTTTAGCACTGAACTACAGTGTCTAGCCACTGTAACTGAACCAAGCTGGCACACGTGCGTCAATGGTGCATTTACGAGAGAATCCCTTCAATTTTAATTAGGGTGAGTTACTGTCTCTCGCGAAAGGATCTTTTTCTAGCACAGCGTAAAGCGGTAGTAAATCTAAGACGTTGAAACTTCGAAGACGGGAAAGCGGAAGACATTCTTTTTTCGACATTTTTTCGAACGGAAGTCGAACACCAGGTACGGCCGAAGCACAGGATGCTTCAGACTGTAAATCTGCGCCAAACGTTGAAACAACACACAAATTGTGAGCAAACGTTTAACGAGAATTTTCGCTATTCCCGGTTTAAAATAAAGTATTGCATTGGATATATGTATATATATATATATATTGAATATATTGGATATATACGTTGGATATATATATATATAATTCTATTCATAGTATCTTATATTAGCCAGACATCTCCATTCTCTTGTTTTTTGTTTTTTTTTTTTGTTTTTTTTTTACATTCTCTTCAACTTCAGCATTACTATTATTTGCCCCTCCTTTTAGTAGCTCTTTTTGTATATTAATACTTTTTCTTAACATTTCGCTTCACTGTGTTTCAATTCTTATGAATGGCAACAGTAAATGGTTTTTATTTTTTCTTTACGAATGGCAACACTGGTCTCTTCTATCAGTGTTCCCTGTATGGACACGATTGTACATACGCTGTGCTTTTTCCAGGTATTCATTTTTTCTTTTTTATTCCTTCTTTATGTATGTCGTCCAAGTAGAAATAGTTTATAGATATAATCTATCTATTTCTTCAGAAACATACATTTTTGTGTTTGGTTCTACAAAAAACTTGGACATGATTAGATTTTCGTAGAGGTTAACAATTCATGATTTAGGCTTAGAGCCTCGTCCACGTGTATGGCGTTTGTGCTTGATTTCGTTTGTTATACTTATTTCGATTCCATACCTTTGTATTATGATATTTTTCATTGACTTGTGTATTCGATATTTATTTTATTTATTTTTTTCCATTTGCTTGAGGATTAGTTGATTTTTACTTTTGTTTTGTAAGCCAGTTAGATAGTTGAATTTTGTTTAAGTTTTTCTTTTTTTGTTTCCATACCTCTTAATTTTGTTGATTTTCTGTAACTTGATAGCTTGTGTTTTGTATTTTTTATCCATTTGATTGTTGATTTGCTGTATTATATTTTATTCTGTGGGTGTTTTAAAAAGTTAGGTTTATCGTGTTACATCTTCTTACTTTTCGTTCATTGGATTTTCAAATTTCTATTTATATATATATATATATATATATATATATATATATATATATATATTTGAAATATGTAATAATAAGAATTATGTAAAAATAAAAAAATAAAAATACAATTCAAGTAATATTAACATCACCATAGAAGCAAATTCACGGCTATAATGCCGATAGAGAAAAGAACAGCACCGTCCCAAATTCGATGATTAATCAGAATTAAATTCATCTTCAGGCCTGAGTATTTAATTCTAATTAACCCAAACAAATGCCTGCTTCAGATTAAGCAATAGTACATTACTATAAATGCTTAAACTCAGACTACAGGCATCAAAAAATGAAAAAATGAAAAAAGGATACATTAAGAAAATTGTATTACCATGCGGCATGAACCCTTTTTCTTCCACCACGTGTATACACGATCAACCTCAACAGCTTAATCTAGAAGCACCGGAATGAACAAGTCGAAATTCTACCAGGGAGGCATATATATTATATATATATATATATATATATATATATATATATACGATAAAATAATCAAAACCGTTAAAACACGGCCACCGTGCCTGAAAAAGGAATGAACAGCACTAGACTTAATTTAGAGGTTAATTCAAATTAGATACCTCGTCAGGTCTGAGCATTCAGCCTAAATTAACCCAAACAAATGCTTGTTTCGGATATGGCAATAGTTTGTTACTATAAATACCATAGTCCAGACTATAAGCATAAGTAGAAGATAAAAATTGAACATGTTTTACAAAATCAAATATTACCATGAACATGAGGCAGGGCTCCTGAATTCATATACAAATCTGATGAGCATTTGAGACCAAATGACAGAATTGAGCAGCATCCGGGAAAAGGAGAAGAAATATAAACCATGATGAGAAAAAACAAGAAAGATCAATCATGCATAAGCATTGATTATGAAACACTTTCCAACTGAAATGTAATTTCATTTAAAAATTTCTAAAATGTGATACATTCAGTGGTGATATCTTTTACATTATCACAGTACTACAGTAATTTATTATACTTAAATATTTAAAACTGTATAGAAATATAAATCATCTGCTTCTTTATGCAAAATCAATGAATATTTCATTCATATAACTTGTATTCCAGACTCCAGAGCTAAATAATTTTGTGTGAAAAAAATTCAGCAATTCTTATGTAATTCCTCATACAATCGCTTGAGATATTTCCATTCTGCATATGTTAAAATTAGGTTTCGTTGAAGAAATAATAAAAGTTTAGGGATCATTTAAAATCACAACTATTGAAATTGCATAGGCACGGAATTTAGATACACAGATAATACACAGATACACAGATAATATATGTGTGTATGTGTATATACTCAAAGTATTGGAATCGTGCCGAAGATCGGAACTCGAATTTTCAAAGGATCTACACGTTTTGGGAATTCTAGAACACGAAAAAACTATTTTTAGGAAGACGTCTGTGTGTGTAAGGGTGTATCTGTGTATGTTTCTATGTGTCTGTATGGATATTACATCCACTCTAATTGAAAAACTAATGGACCGAATTTCATACAATTTGGTAGGTATGTTTGTTGTGGGAAATCCTGATGTTCATTAGATTATAGTACGATTCGTAATAAAAGAATCTGCCTTCCTTGAGAAATGGCCACAGAAATTGCCTTTATCCACTCTAGCTAAAAACTAATAGAACAAATTTAACAAAATTTGGTGTATAATGCTTCAATAACCTACAAGTGATTTATATACCAAATTTAACAAAATTTTGTATATAAATCATTTGTAGGTTATTCTAGTACGATTCGGGAAAAAGGAACGGTCTATTTTTGCGAAATGGCCCGCAAAAATCGATATATATAAAAATAAAAGGCTACGTGTGCTCAATTATATCAATTAAATTCCTATTTTATACGTGAATTTTGACAACAAAAAGAATAAGACTAACCCCATTACTCTAGGACTAGCCGTTCTTGAGATATTCTAGTTTTTTGGCGTTCCCGCTACGCCACCTTTGACAATAAGTTCAGCTATCAAATGAGAACCAAATTTAAGTTTAACGTGTAAATTCAATGTCATTTAAAATACTTATGGTTGTTATTTTGTGCAGATAAACTCAAATTATTATTGAAGAAATAAAGAGAACGAATATGTGTCTGCAGGGAAAGACATGTGCTGTCCACATCAGAATTTTTAACAATATTACAACAATGATTTATAGAAGTGAACGGGGATTATTTTCAGGCCATTTCGAAAAAAATGTATGATCTATATTTAAAGATCCATCAAATTTTTGTCGAATAAAATGTTCAACAAATTTAAGCTGTGTACCAAATTTTAACTCTCTAGGACGTAGGAAAGTGCATTAAAAATGCCATCAAATAAGTATATCATGAAGAGTTACATAAAATTAAACAAGAAAGATCAATCATGCTTAAAGCATTGATTATGAAACACTTTCCAACTTCAATGCAATTTTATTTAAACATGTCTAAAATGCAATACATTCCTCGGTAATATTTTAAAACTTATCACAATACTACATTAATTTATTATATTTGAAACCTTAAACCCTCATCGAAAAAAATTAACTTCATTCAAATGACGGCATTAAAGTATAAATTGCCTGGTTTAAACATCTCTAAAATTTGATACATTCCTCGGTAATAATTTTAGAATTATCATAATACTACGATAATTTATTATATTTGAAAACTTCATCGAAAACAACTGAAATTGATTCAAATGACGTCATAAAAAAATAACACGCCTGGCTCTCTCTATAAAAGCAACATTTCATTCATAAATAATTCCCCCATTCATGTCATTCATCAGAATACTATAATAATTTATTTTATTTAAAAATTAAGACCATGGAGCTACAAATAAGTTAACTCTATGCTTAAAACTTCATCGAAAAATATCGTCCTTCTCTTTCTACAATCAATGAATACTTCATTCATATCAGCTAAGCAGACTCCATGGACTAAATGATTTTGTGTTAAAGAATTACAGCGATTCTAATACAACTCATTCTACATATTTTGCTGTTTACATTTTACATAGGTGAAAAATAGGCTTAATAGTAGAAATAATCATATTTGGATGAGCATTTAAACTGAAATATATTGTCATTGCGTTATTTCAGTATGTAGATGCACAGAATTTAGGCAGAAATAAAGTAGTTTTAGGACGGATACAACACTCAGTATGAATTAAAAAGAACTTTAAAAATCACGATTTTGACACAAGATGGATGCCATATATCATTTTGAAGTGGGTCATGTGATCGTTTCATATCATGGACACGTGATCGCCTCATATAAAAGGTGTTATTATTATTTTAATTTTTATTTAAAAAACTACAGAATATATTTCGCTGAATTTTTTTTTATATATTTTATGGAACAATTTGAATACTGCCTAAAATTTTCGAAGCAATTTGTGAATTTTAAATCCGCTTAAAAAATGCTTGAAAAATTAGGTCCCATAGGGTTCAATGTATTCCATTTTTTCAACCCGGGTTCAATCCAAAACTGATTGGGTGATATTATTCATTTATATTCCCATAGGTCCTATAGACCGTCTGAACAACATACTAAAATTTCATTTTGATTAAGCCATTTTTACGGCAGTTATCGTGCTAACGGACAGACAGACAGACAGACAGACAGACAGAATGAATGAACAAAGTCATAAACACTTTTCAACTTTGTTGTAAAGTGTTAAAAAAAATGAAAAATATTTATCTACCAAATTTATTTTAAAATGTGAAGCCTCTCTCATATGCAAAATGAGTAAACACTTGGAAAGATATTTATTATATAATATATCTCTCTTTTCTTTCTGGAGGATGTCCCAAAGTCTGAATTTAATTGAATTTGTTTTTTTCCCTATATTAAATAATTTTTAATTAAAAAACTACTTAACATATTTTACTGAATTTTTTTTTATATATTCTATGGGATAATGTGAATATTTCCTAAAAATTTCGAAGCAATTCGTGAATTTTAAATTTACTTAAAAAATGTTTGAAAAATTAGGTCCCATACGGTTCAATGTATTTCAGTTTTTCAACCCGGGTTCAAAAAAAAACTAATTGGGTGATATTATTTATTTACATTCCCATAGGTCCCACAGACCGTCTGAAAAACATACTAAAATTTCATTTTGATAAAGTCATTTTTACGGCAGTTATCGTGCTAACGGACAGACAGACAGACAGACAGACAGACAGACAGACAGACAGAATGAACAAAGTCATAAACACTTTTCAACTTTGTTGTAAAGAGTTAAAAAATCATGGATTGAAAAGGGAACGGGGAACTTCAGGAACTTCCACTGGAGCCTGTCCCAACAAGCAGAAACAGGAGACAGAACAGCCATTATTAAGATAGGGTAAATCGAGTGAATAGGAATTATAGATGAAAATTCTTACTATAATAAATACAAGAAAGATCAATCATGCTTAAAGCATTGATTATGAAACACTTTCCAACTTCAAAGCAATTTTATTTAAAAAAGTCGAAAATGCAATACATTCCTCGGAAATATTTTAAAACTTATCACAATACCACATTAATTTATTATATTTGAAAACTTAAACCTTCATTGAAAAAAATGAACTTCATTCAAATGACGGCATTGAAATATAAATTGTCTGGTTTAAATATCTTTAAAATGCGATACATTCCACGGTAATATTTTTAAAACTATCATAATACTACGATAATTTATTATATTTGAAAACTTCCTCGAAAACAACTGAAATTAATTCAAATGACGTCATAGAAAAAATAACACGCCTGGATCTCTCTATAAAAACAGGATTTCATTCATAACTTTCTCCCATTCATTTCATTCATCACAATACTATAATAATTTATTTTATTTAAAAATTAAGACCATGGAGCTACAAGTAATTAAACTCGATGCTTAAAACTTCATCGAAAAAAATCGTCCTTATCTTTCTGAAATCAATTAATATTTCATTCATATCAGCCATGCAGATTCCATGGACTAAATTATTTTGTTTTAAAGAAATAGAGCAATTCTAGTACAACTCATTCTACATATTTTGCTGTTTACATTTTACATGGGTGAAAAATAGGCTTAATAGTAGAAATAATCAAATTTGGATAATCATTTAAACTCAAATATATTGTATTTGCGTCGTTTAAGTATGAAGATGCACAGAATTTAAGCAAAAATAAAGTAGTTTTAGGACGGATACAACACTCAATATGAATTAAAAAGAACTTAAAAAAATCGCGATTTTGAAACAAGATGGATGCCATATATCATTTTGAAGTGGGTCATGTGATCGTTTCATATCATGGTCACGTGATCGTTTTATATAAGAGGTGTAATTATTATTTTAATTTTTATTTAAAGAACTACTGAATATATTTCGCTGAATTTTTTTTTATATATTTTATGGAACAATTTGAATATTACCTAAAATTTTCGAAGCAGTTTGTGAATTTAAAATCCGCTTAAAAAATGTTTGAAAAATTAGGTCCCATAGGGCTCAATGTATTTCATTTTTTCAACCTGGGTTCAATCAAAAACTAATTGGGTGATATTATTCATTTATATTCCCATAAGTCCTACAGACCGTCTGAACAACATACTAAAATTTCATTTTTACGGCAGTTATCGTGCTAACGGACAGACAGGCAGACAGAATGAACAAAGTCCTAAACACTTTTCAACTTTGTTGTAAAGTGTTAATTATGGATATTTATGGTATATTATGGTATATTATGGATATTTAGCAAGAGATTTTTAATTTCTTAACTAATTCAAATTTTTTTTACAATATGACTATTATTTGAAATGTCAGCTAACAAAGAAATTTCATTTAGAATTTTTAGTAATAGTTTACCAACAATAGTAAGGTAAGAATGATGCCCACTACTAATTATTCGAAAAGCCACAGGGGATTTATGAAACTTGGGTACTAAAATAATATATAGAATATCATAACAACTATTTTTGAGATGGATTTGCTTATATTTGGCTGAAATTCTGTTAGATAGGATTTTGTAATTAGTATTGTGTAAATTTCAAATAGAATTTTTTAAAAAAGTGTGATTTAAGGGTACTTATATAATAATATTTATAAATTATGGAGTAGTTAATACTAGCTTTATCTACTAAGTAATAAAATTTACTTGGATTTCTTTAATTTCCTTTCTGATTGAGCGAAGTTTACATGATTTATCAATGTTATTATTATTATTATATATATAGTGATTAAAGTATTTCTCTATTAAAAAGTTCCATGGTTTGAAGGCTTCTACTAGAATTTTATATTTCTAGCTAATTTTATAGATAAACTTATGATAGTCAAGGGATAAATCTTTACAAATTAGTTTATGTTTAAAATTAGTAGGTAAACGGTTTGATTGAGCGAAGTTTTCTTGATTTATCAATATTATTATTATTATATATATATATATATATATATAGTGATTAACATATTGCTCAATTAAAACGCTCCATGCTTTGAAGGCTTCTACTGGAATTTGGATATTTATAGTAAATTTTATAGATAAACTTATTTAAGTCAAGGAATAAATCTTTACAAATTAGTTCATGTTTAAAATGAGTAGGTAAACGGCATTTAGTACACAGTAGCGTAAGAGATCTCAGTGTACCGCGATTAATAATATCTAGATTTCCTCTAATAACATGCTCATGGTGTAAATCTACGTAATCTTACACCATTGGAATTTATCTAAATGACAATGGAAATAACGCTCTTTATCCAATTCATAATTTTTATTCATATCGATTGATTTGGCTATTCAATTATAATTAAAAATATAACGTCCTAGTGATTTATCCTATTTAAAGCTAATTTAGGATTTACACGTTTGACTGGAAAGAAAGTGGATACCGATTTAAAAATATTATTAATCTTTAATTTACAAATGGCCTGAATTAGTGAAATTCAAAGTACAATATTCGTTTATTTTAGTATTTTGATTTGATTCCTCGATTAAGTTTATGTCAATGACGTATAAATAAACATTAAGTAATCAAAAAATCATAGAATATATGTTTAAAATGTATGTTATCAAAAGCAGTAGAAATAAATAGGTTATATATCAGATTTAATTGCGAAAATCCAGTTCTGATATTGTTTCCATTCAAAAGTAATTTTGAAATTTACATGTTGCTGTAGAGTGTTATTTTTCAGATTAGAAATTGAAGGCAATTTTTTATTATATTTATTTGCTCTTTTAGTCTTTTTACTTTCCTTATATACATAATGTATAAGGAAAGTACTGTGACGGGGTCGAAAATTCGAATTCGAGTTTTCGACGGGAGAGCACGTTTCAAGGATCCCTGATCACGAATCAAACATTTTTGAGGTGATGTCTGTGTGTGTGAAAGTATGTGTGTGGGTGTGTCAGTGAGTCTGTGGAGACGATATCTCACGAACGAATGGAGTGATTCGAATGAAATTTGGTCCAAAAATCCCAATCCGTGAATACTGGAAGCCTATTGATTTTAAACGCACCCTCCTAGATTTTGCCTGATGCTCTTTCGACAATGAGAGATTCCATTATAGAAAATCTTTGCCGCTTCGATGAGTTGTGCTACGTACGAGATGATTGATTGATTAGGTGCGTTTCAAACAATTTAGATAGCACTGATGTATAAGAAAGTCGAGTGCAGCTATTATGCCAGCCGGACAAGATGGAACGCATTCGGAATCGTCGTCATGGACGAAACGCAAGTGTTTCTTTGGAAGCCATCGGAGTGTTCATCTTCCGGGTGCCAGTCGTCGGTCTCTTTGGCTCTTCGCAGAGGCTAAATGGAGCGACGTCGCATTGTGACAGGGAAAGAAAAACACCAGGATTTAATGTGTCTCCTTAATTTGAAACAGCCGGCAGTTCGTTAATAGGGAAATCAGAGAGATACATTTCGATATAGTCTTCGGCCCAACGGAGAGGAAGCCAGATTGGGTGCAATGAAGATAATGACGATTTTTCTTCTTTTTTTTGTCAGGCCGACCTATCATTGAGTGATTGCGACGTTGAACAAGTCAAGGTCAAGGTGATCCATTGACTGAAGAGTCCGTTAATCAGCAAATGTAATCCATTTAACTTCTGGTAAAACAAAGAGAATTCGTTCGATAGACGGAAAGAAAAAACTGTAGCGGCGAAGGATAAACGAATCCGAAACTAATCTGGCCCAACTACAGGAAAATCTGAATGAACAAACAAGCCGATTGAATCATGGGTGGTGACGCTTCATAAACGAATATTTTTCCTATTCCAATATAAAATGACCCGATTCACTCAATTTAGAGCGAATTCCATAAAAATCCATTTATTAAAAGTATGCCTGCCCGTAGTGCGTTGGACACAGGTACATTTTTTTTTAATAAATCAAGCAGAAGCTTTCTGAATGTCAACTCTTAAAAATGCCAGCGCTTCACAAAAGGAAAGTAAAGAAATAAACAAGCAACCTATCGGCTTACAAGCGGAAGTATAGTTAAGAGCATATATCACAAGAGGAGACAAACCGGCAAGAAATATATACATATATATATATATACACTCATTGCCATAAAAAATGGCACACCAAGAAAGAGTTGTCAAAATCGAAAGAAATTTTATATACGAGTGCAACATTGATATAAGTGATTACAAAATCAAAGCAAAAAGATAGTTTATTACAGAAAAAACTACAAATGAATAGAGGTTCTAGTACCCTGTTGGGCCACCTCTAGAGTGAATACACGATGCGATACGGGCAGGCATTGAGGCATACAAGTCCCGTATGGTGTCCTGCGTCACCTCATTCCACAGTTGTTGAAAGCGCGCCTCTAGTTCGACCAAACTCGTAGGCTGTCCAACTTGCCGTCCCAAGTGATCCCTGATATGCTCGATCGGTGACAAATCTGGATATCGGGCAGACCGGGGAAGGGTGGTAATGCGGCCGAGGCATTCCTGTGGCAGCCTCGCTGTGTATGGCCGAGCACTGTCCTGTTAAAAAATGCCTCCTGTGAACCCTGCCATGAGTGGCAACACATGTGGCTGAAGGATGTCACAAACGTACCGCTGGGTTATTGAAATCCAGACAGAAAGGTGTAAGGTAACTGTTTGGACGGCCGGCAAGGTACCGCTTGGCTGTCATGGTTCCGTGAATCAATATTAGAGGTGACCGGTTGTCGTTCACCTCGGGGCCTCCACATACGTACCCGGTTATCATCACTGCCCAAATTGAATCTCGATTCGTCGCTGAAGATGACATGGTTCCATTCGGTTGCGGCCCAATTCCGTCAAGCGCGACACCACTCCAAACGGTGGCGCCGGTGAGTGGGTGTCATTGGCAGCACACGTAATGGACGCTGCGATACCAAACGTCCTTTAGCCAAGAGCCTCGGTATGGTAGGGACAGACACAGGGGCCCGTAGTGAAGGATGCTGGACAATGATGCAGTTGGCTCTTTGCGTGCGTGTCGGGTGATGTGACGGTCTTCTCCACTATTGGTTTGCCGAGGGCGTCTTGAGTCTGACCGCCGTGTATGCGACCTCTCTCTTGTCCACTGGCTCCAACACCTCCTCACAGTAAAGTCAGAACGGCCTAAGTGGCGGACTACTGGCCGAGCTGGTTACCTGGCTTTCATCATCCCGATGATTCTTCCCCTCTCAAACTCAGACAGCTGACCATATTGTCTTAGATGGCGGCAAAACGGCATCCCTAATGAAAAAGTGTCCCTCTACAACAGATGAAGTACAGGCAAAAATAATCTGTATACCTTTTTTCTGCGGCAAGTAAAACGAAGTCATATATATATATATATACAGGGCGTCCAGTGCTATCGGTGACCAATGGCTATGTCCTCAACGTTAGTCACAGAGATATACTTCCAATTGCAAAAATGTTTTAAATTTTAAAATCTATTATCTTAGATACAGTTTAAATCAATAAATGCATTTCTGAAAGAAATACGAAATATAAATTTTTATACGGTTCCCCGGTCCTACCAGTTATATTTAGGGAAATCATCCTCATAGAATTTCATGCAAAATAATAAAAATAAAATCATCCTTTTACAACCCAAATTCGCCGAGTTATGAAGCATTAAATTTTATGACTTAAGTCGCTTTTCCGTGCATAAAAATGTCCCGTTTCAGGAAACCTTTAAGGAATCGTATAAATATTGAAATTCCGTATTCAAAGTATTATGTTTCGATTGCATTTGCTAACATAATGTCAAGAATGAAGCAAAGCTTTTTATCGAATATTTTTGATATTTTTACTTTCCTTATATACATAATGTATAAGGAAAGTATTGTGACGGGGTCGAAAATTCGAATTCGAGTTTTCGACGGGAGAGCACGTTTCAAACAGCCCTGATCACGAATCAAACAGTTTTGAAGTGATGTCTGTGTGTGTGTGTGCGTGTGTGAAAGTATGTGTGTGTGTGTGTGTGTGTGTGTGTGTGTGTGTGTGTGTGTGTCAGTGAGTCTGTGGAGACGATAACTGACGAACAAATGAACCGAATCGAACCAAATTTGGTACAAAAATCACAATCCGTAAACACTGGAAGCGTATTGTTTTTATACGCAATCGAAGAACCCCCCTAAATTTTCGAATGAAATTTTGAAAAAATCGTCAAAAAATCAAAACCACTAATAAAGTTACACAAATAGACATTCCTTATGTAATTTTGCATTAGAAAACGATTGACATAAATTTTAAAACGCTAACATGAACCATTCTCGAGATATTGCACATTTTTCAAAACTTATCAAAAAGTCATATAAAATTAAAAAAAAATATTTCCTCTTGAGAAACATGTTCACTTTTCATATGTAATACCATGCGATAAATTGGATGACATCTTTCTCGGTGATCTAGCTCGTTCCATTCATGAAAAAAGATACTTTGAGTAATACTTTTGTATTTGAACGCCAATAGTCATTTATCTGCTGTAAGAATAACTTATTTTTTCGTCCATAATGCTTGGCGAGAATTTGGCGGAATGTCGCCAACTTGGTGACTTTTTGAAATGTTGCCAAATTAACGAAAATCTCGCCAAATGGATAAAAATGACGCTAAATCAATGAAATGACGACTAATTGTCGAAAATTCAATATCTTGGAAAAAACATTAGTATCACCTATAAGAAAAACCTATTTATTTTACTGTAAAAGTAGTAAATTCATTACATTATATAAGGAAAGTCATGTGTTGTCCACATCAGATTTTTTTATATGTTACAAATAATTATAACTTTAATATTGTTTAGTGCAATGTATGTTGCTGCAAAAAATAATGAAATCGCTGCGAAATATTGTGTCTTTAATTATTTTGTGTATAACCCCCATTTCTCAGCACAAAAAGTGCTTCAACTTTAAGCAGCTATAAGTCGGAGAATTTTGATAGTAAAAGGATGCATTTTTTTATTTTGCATGAAATTGTATAAGGATGGTTTTTCTAAATATAACTATTTATATTTCATATTTCTTTCAGAAATGCATTTATTGATTTAAACTGTTTCTAAGATAATAAATTTCAAAATTTAAAACATTTTGCAATTGGAAGTATATCTCTGCTGTGACTAACTGTTGAGGACATAGCTATTGGTCACCGATGGCACTAGACACCCTGTATATATATATATATATATATATATATATATATATATATATATATATATATATATATATAATATATTAATATTCATATATATATATATATATATATATATATATATATATATATATATATATATATATATATATATATATATATATATATATATATATATATATATATATATATATATATATATATATATATATATATATATATATATAATATATTAATATTCATATATATATATATATATATATATATATATAAATTAGTAAATCCAATGTTAGAATGTATGTAGTAACTCATAATACACTATTCCAAAATTTTCTACAAAATACAAAGAAATAAAAGAAATTAAGACATAAAGAGGAAATAATAAAGCGTAATGCAGGTCATAAAGACAAAGACAATAAACAAATTTCAAAATTGAGGAATGAAAATAGGAAAACAAAAAAATCAAGCAAAAAAGCTTGCACATGGAAGAGCTTTAGGCTTAAGATAAGTTCATTTCGAAAAAATTCTCTTCAGGTCCATATATCCCTTCGAAATGAACACAAAAATGCTTGTTTCTGAAACACAAGATAGATTTTATCTATAAACTTGTGTTATATGGACGACAAGCATATAGATTGGAACAATAAAGGAAACATAAATACCTTATATATATATAGTTTATGATAATCCAAAATATATATTGGTCATCTATTAAACGTATGAATTCTGTTCACATTCTGTTTAAAAGAAAATTTCTGATGATGTCAAGATGGACACAATAGCATTTTAGGTTATTTAGAAAATGTACTTGTGTGAATATTGACCAAAATCGTTGCAATACATAACATAGAATAACTAAAAAACGTCTTCAAAATTTAATAAAATGACACCAAAGTTCACGTACTCGAGTCCTGAAGTACCTGACCTGTGTACTACATTCTACGATCTTACGATGCTTAGATTCCCTGCTACAGACTACATAGACAGACATCTTCCTGTATTATGTTAGATGTATATGTATATACAGTGTGTCTGGGAAATTTCATCAAAGGAAAATTTCTTGAGAATGAAGATTATTCTACCTTTCGTTTTAATTGCAGCTGAATAGGAAACTCCTATGGCGATAAAAAATTTTGGGGGGGTTGGGGGGCGCTGACCCTCATTTTTATAGGGGTTCGTGGGGGCTATCACGCCCTCTTTTATAGGTAGAGAAAAAGTCATTCATAAAGTTGTAGAGCGTTGCCAAATTAGTATAACAATGTGTTTGTTGCTTTTTCTGATGGTTTCCCATCAGGAAAAGCTTACAAAAAAGCTCTGGAAACTAGGTAATAGACTCTAACTACCCCCCAAATAAAACAACATTAACGTACGTACTCAGGCGATTGGGATGCCTTGCATTGAGAAATGTTATGCGAATCATCATCACTGACTTTCTGGTTACATTCTCTAAAAGTAAGGGCTATTTCACTATATACTTTATTAGTAAACATGGCTCATAAAATAGGAATATCAATAGGATGAAATGACAAGCATATAACTTAAGAACGCAATACTCAGATGGAATGGAATTGCAACCTCCCATTAGTTCATTTATTTTTCTGGCTTTGATTGCGGTGATGTTTACCGACAAATCGTCTGTCAAATGAAGCAGTTAGTATTCAAACTCAATTTATTAAATCGTTTGTTGTACAATCGTCGCTAGACGCAGTTTAAAGAATCACATGCTTTCAAAAATAGGTTTTGGACAATTATGTGCAGCTTTTTCTATCGGACAAACACATGTTTATACTTATTTGGTAAAGCTCTACAACTTTGTAATGGACTTTTTTCTCTGTCTCTAACAAGGGCTAGATATCCCCCACACCTCCAATAAAAAGTAGGGTCATCCCCAATAAAACATAAAATAAGGATAACTCTGTTCGTTCTAGAGAAATTTCCCCTGGTGCGGACTTTCCTAGACTCTCTCTCTCTCTCTCTCTCCACACACACACACACATATATATATATATATATATATATATATATATATATATATATATATATATATATATATATATATATATATATATATCCGTGTGTGTATCAAATATAATTAATTTCACTTCATAATATTATGCTAGCAGTTAGATATATATATATATATATTTCTCTTTTTTTTTACTTATCCCATTTATAGTAAAGGGAACGCCTACCGTTGGTTAAATAACTCAAAATCACACACTGTGGCAGTCCGACTTTCCACCCAATTCAGACTGAACTCAATGGAGGTGGTAACTACAAGGATTGTACCCTTTTTTCTCAGCCCATCACCTCTCGGAAGGGCTTTCGGACTTACAGATTTAACGTATCCATACTACGTATAACCACGGAGATCGTTTTGGGCGGCGTTGAGGCTTGAACTCGGTCTTTCTGGTGCAATCCTCTCGCCATAACCACTGAGCTTTCCCGGCCCCCATTTATTTGTAAACTACTTTTTCTGGTAGATTGTACTCAACTCATTGTGTAAGTACTTTTTACATTTTCCCCTTAGCCTTTCTTTTAAATAATCAAAAATACAGAAATGGCCTTTAGAATGCTGTTAGTTCTAAAACGTTTTTCAGTTACTACTTTGCCGTCCATGAAGTATTCAGTTGTGACTTTTGTTATCCACTATCTCTCTCCCTTTACACAAATAAAGAATAATAGTACTTCCAATGTATAATTGCATTCATAATTAAAAGGAAGACGATTTTTTTGCACGTAGTTAAAGAAAAATATTCATACCACATGGCAGTAACCTTAGTCTCATAATGTTACACTGGCATAGTAACCTTGAAATTCAACCCTTTGAGATGGTGAAGGAAAAAAATTATATCTCATAGCCTTGTTTGTGCAAGGCCAGACAACATCACATAGTCCATTTTCCGTGTAGGAAGATGTCAAATAATTTTACACTTCTTACAGACTCTTTGATAATTATGATACAAGGCATAAGGGCTTACAAGAATGTATATAGTGCTTGTTTCCATTTTTCTTTACTCAGTGCTGTTAACAAAATTTTCTGGAAATTAAAAATCAATATCTTTTTTTTTTTTGAGAATTGATTAATAAAAGCATATTTTAGCTTCAAACTGTCTAAGCAACAATAGATGATTTTGATCCATTTGTGTAGGGTGAAATGGGGAATAAGCAAGTGGCCAGAGTATCTATGGCTTATCAGTTAATGGATAGGAACATTTTTGAATTAAAATCGAGGTATTGTTTGCTTTGGGATGCATATGTACATTAATTTGAATCAATAGTATGCAATCAATAGTATAGTTCACAACGTATTATCAGGTTTTTATTTTTCAGAAGAACATCTGAGTCATAATTTAGAAGATTGTAGATATTACATTTTTATATGCAGAGCAACGTAATTTTGGCTCGCAGCTGTGTTTCATTCATGAGTATAAATATTTGAATAACCACAGCAGAAGTACTATTCATGGTTATCATTGTCCCGCTTCGACTATAAGAGCCTACAATTCCATCCCAGTATAGCTCAACAATAGAGCGTCGACTTGTCAGTACGAAGGTCCGTGGTTCGATTCCCGGTTGGGGCAGCAAGGTGCTTTACAAAGGGGATAATTTAAGTAATACTGCTTAATGTGCACCTAAAATCATGTTTCTTAGACTTCATAAGGGTACAGAGGGGGCCATAATTTATGTTTGGCCAGAAAGCAGAGAAATAAATGACTCTTGTTTGCAGTGAATAAATCAGTGAAAATAATAGCAACAGACAATTACAGAGTCTACTCTGCTTCTAAAAAAGAACTGTACTTTGCATCTCCTAATTTACAATAACTGACTTAGTTTACATTTATAGTGTAAATAAGTCATATAAATTCTGAAAGTAGTACGACAAATAACAATGTTGATGCTTTTGAAAACCACCCTATGGATTCAAACACTTAAGTATCAACTATTAAAAAAGCACTTTGTGAAAAGAATAAAGTGAACTTGAGAAATATATTCAACCATAAATAAAATAAAAATGCATACTGAATCCCCTTCTTCAATGTTCTTTGGTTTTCGAGAATTTGCTGTAAGTTCCGTGAATGAAATTTAAAGAATGCTTTAATAATACTTTAATAATAATAATAATAATAAACTCGCAGAGGCGCATCGCCCCGGGTCCTGAAGTACCGGTGTAATAAATTTCAGTATCGTACGACGCTTAAATTCCCCGCGGCAGACTGCACATACACACAGACAGATATATTCTTTTATTATGTATAGCTGTACCAGGGCGGAGTATCTGCGCTCCATAGGCATCTGTGAAATTTTTAACGATAGGACTCTGAAGATAAGAATTTAATTGCCTCCAACTTTTGCATTTCTTCTTTAGCTGAGACTTATCTCAATATTTTCTTCGGTCCGTCGAAATCTACCAGCTTCATCAACAGTTTCGTTGACGCACTCCATACATTATAACAAGCTACGTCAGTACAATCATTTTGCCTTTTAATTATATATATCTACAAAAATAATCCATTAGTTACAAAAATGAGGCGTTAATTCGAAATGGTTCTGGCAGAAGCGAAGCTGCATATTGGACTCTATTTCAACTATCTCAAAACAATGATTATTATACTTTTGCGTTGTAACGTGTTAAACAGACGCGCGCCGGGGAAAGAAGATGTTTTCTATTGTTGGCGTTAAACGGCCGATTTGAACGCTTTGAAAAAAATTTAAAATTTAATTAAAACTAAGTAAAAATTGGGAAAAAAGCCTTCAAGGTGCATTCATTCAGGGATAGCTGCTGTGTGAAAAACATTACTGAAAGTGCTGCGGTTATCGCGCGTCATCGCGGACAAACTAGCCAATAGACAATCATACTCTTCCATTTGCTAATAGTGCTGGTCAAATGTGATCACTTTTCATAGAGTTTTGAAGGATGAACTTGGGTTACTCATGGCTGGGCAATTCGTGGACACCATGACGCCAAGGAATAGGATCATGGCATCAAGTATATTTGATTTGGCTATAATCATTTTTAAAAACTGATTTGCTAAAATTTTAACTTTTGCAGAGATGTGAAATCAAGGGTAACAATGGAATGAAATCTTCCATTTTCGGTCATGATCGGGCTACGAATTCTACCGCGTAATCACTAACACATTTGGTTATTAGTTCCAAAACAAATTTTAAGCGTTGATAAAAAAAGTTAGGCGTGTATGTGGTTACAAAACACCCGATAAAAACAACTTCTATTAATGTTAGTTTACTTTTTCATTATATTTTCTTTTCTTTCATATTTTACCTCACTTGAAAATGGCGTCGAACGTCATTTTCAGTCTCTTTTATTCCATCTTAGCTATTGAGAAATTAAAACAAATTGAGGAATAGAAAAATCGCGATTCTGAGATGTGATAGGACGACCTAAATTTTTGTCCGGATTTTGCAGAGTCCACTTCGACCATAAGAACTTGCACTTTCGTCCCAGTAGCTCAAAGGTAGAGCGTCAGTTTGGAGATCCAGGGTTCGATTCCCGTTTGGGGCAACAAGGTTCTTAACAATAGCGCCCGAACAAATCAACCCTGTAGGTTAGTGCAAAGATGTCGGAGGGCTGAAAGTGACTCACTACGACTAGTACGATCCAGTGGACTCTGAAAGATGGAGCGCTGATTTCAAATTGAGAAGATAACGCTCACACAGGATACTTATCTGGGTAAAAATAGTAGTAGCAGGAGGTTAACCTGACGTAAAAATAGCAGGAGGTTAACCTGACGTAAAAATAGCATGAGGTGATCAGTCAGATGGTCAGTTGGACGCCAATCTGACATTAGAGGGTGGAGAATGCAAAGTCCACTTCGACGATAAGAGTTCTCAATTTCTTCCCAGTAACTCAAAGGTAGAGCGTCGGTTGGCCAGTTCGGAGATCCAGGGTTCGAATCCCGGTTGGGGCAGCAAGGATTGGGGCACAACTCTTACATGCAAATAGAATGTGTCCAACTCTAAGTAACTTGCTATGAAAACTTCACACGCGTAGCCGGAGAATCCCGTTTACGGAGGTTCAAACTATCTTGACACCCTATACTTTTTTCCCCCTTTAATTTACCTATACCGTCCGACCTACACGGTAGTGTTAAAAGCCCAGACTACACGACAGCCTACACGGTAGTGTAAGGTAACCGTTTGGACGGCCGGGGCACTTTATGATTTAGAAGGACAACGTTCAAACCCCTCGGACGCAGATACTAACGCAGATACAGTAGATGGCTGGAGACAAGATAAAGCAAAGGGGTGAATTTGTTTAGATTGAGAGCACGTGCACCTTGCATTCGAAATGGGGAAGACACGCTCGTTTTCTATTTTTTAGGCATAGGGATTTCCTTGGAGACCGTTTATGAGGTGTTTCTCCCCCCCTCGTTGCATCCGGTGCTGGGTCCCTCAACTTCACGGTGAAGGTTAAAAAAAGATACAGGAGGCACGAGGACATATTTTATTATGATAAGACGACTCTGGCAACTGGATATTTCGAGAGACAGAGTATTGCAGATGCTGCTCTCGGCTTCCTCTCTTGTCGGCCGAAGGGATAACCCATGTTAGAGTCGGGCGAAGGGATAACCCACGTATTCTGACACGATTTTCCCTATTTACTGCATAAAAAGTACGCTTTTCACAGCAAAATAATCCATATTCATAGCACAAAGTTTTTGGCGTAAATTGAAATGTGTGTCGTAAATGGAAATTTGAGATTTTTCTTGGTGACGACATGCAAAACAATGTTGAAACATTTAATTTGATCTATATTTCGCGTAAATCTTACTTGGGAATAAAAAAGTATGTCGGGTCTCCTTCAGGCATATGCAGTCCATGGATTAAATAGTTTTAAAAATTGAAATTTCGCTCAATAAAAACAGATGGCTTGAATTTCAATCAAACGTCCCTCATTTTGTTCATGTTTTTTCATAGATCAATAAATAATGTTTCTAATTTATTAAATTCGTGTGTAAAGCTGAATCTGTTAATATTGCGATCACAGGGCACAGCGGGGATAGTTGTCCCAAGGATTAGTTGTTACAACGTTTATTTTCCGACCACTCAGTAACGTACATAGTCGTGCTTTCTGTGATGGACTGGCGCCAACAATGCTATTTGTTGGACCTAGTTGAAGAGCGGCTGTCGTTACGTTTCCGACGTTTCTCATTGAAAAGCAAATTTTCGACACTGCAATTAAATATTTTGAGTTTTGCGATATTTATTCTGTACTCTTTAAGATACACAATGACGAATTATTTGTTCTAGCTCGTCGAAGCTCATGTCTTTATGCATGACTGTGTTGCTTTTGAAAATTGAGTCACGGCCAGTTCACATAAAAAAATTCTTAGTATAAAATGATGGGATGGAACAAATTGTCTCATTTCACGAGGCGCTCATTGTCACACCCTCATTTGACTCCTGAACATTTGAGCCCGAGGCGGCTTCTGGAAGGAAAATTAGCCGAAATAATACCCTAAAACACGAATTAGCTATTCTTATGGACTCTTGTGTGAAACAAAAATCAGTGAGAAATAAAAACCATACAAGAAGACAAAAAGGAATCAAAGATATGTAGGAAAGATCGATTGTCCTTCGATGTTGATGACGTTTAACAAACTGGCTAAATAAGAAGAGGAACAACACCCAGAGCACAGTTTTAATGACGCGCCACTGTTTCATTTACCACTTTTTTTCATAGAGTATAGGGATTCCTAAGTACAACAATCAAATGTTGATTCAAACTATTCATTAAAAATAGGTATAGTCAATTATTTGCTTCCAAAGCTTACTTTTATATTTAAATAGCCGAAAAATAAAATGTCATGGGTGCTCTGAAAACCTAATCAAATCTAAATCGTATGCAAAATTTCGAAATGTATTCATAAATGGATGATACAAAATACTGCTACTACATCAGCTATAAAGATTGATTTGAGGGAGTGACATTCGAATTTATTATACTTATTATTATTTTTTTTTTTTTAAATGAAAAGTCACACTTTTTTTCTTTCTAGGCCCCCCTATTTGTGTATCAGGACCCCTTTCTGACATTTCTTTATTTTAAAACACATCAGTATGGTTTCTGTGTTTCAGAGCTAAAAGAATATTTGCGATCCCGAACACATGTCCCATATGAAAGGAGAAGGGGAGAGAGAGAGAGTTTCCTGCGTAGAGAAGGGATGCGCTTCTGACACACGATGTCTTCGTAACAGGGCGAAGAGGCGGATTTAGATCCCGACCCCAGCCGATTTCTGTATTTACTTTCACGTGTCTGGGGTGCTGACAGCGCTTCAGCATTAGAGTCGCTTTTGTTTGAGATTCTAAAAAGTGGGCTGGGGGATAGAACGTCGTAGTAGCCCATTTTTTTTTCTGTATTACTATTTCAAATCGACTCATTGTAATATTCTCCATTGAAATAAAAGAAGAAGTTAATTAAACCTGACTCCACAAAGATCCCACCGAAACCTGGGTCCTTGTCAAAGAGCTAGTATCACTAAGATTACTCCTCGAAGGTTCTGGTGACCAGGGCCAGACACAACATTCAAGAGGGGCTGGTTTGAAATTCAAGGGAGGCTCAAGAGTCTTGAAGGAGGGGCTCACTAAAAACACTTAATCATTAGCATTCCTAAACTATAATAGTTATTATTATATTCACAATCCATGCAAATTATTAACAAATAATTAATTGCATATTTATATTTGTAGGCTAAGTGTTGATTAGAAAAATCCATATGGCTGCTATGCATCAATATTAATATTTAATAATTACAATTGATTTTAATATAAGCATTTATTAAAAGCAAAACTGTTAATCGAAGGAAATTTCTGATAGTAAATACAAGTTAACACTTAATAACTTAATAAATTAGTTCTTAACTGCATATCAGTTGATTCTGACATACGGTGTATAACAGTAAATACCGCAATAATACAAAATATTTTTAAAAATTTTAAATATTTTTAAATTAAATATGTAAATAAATGGATCATCTGTATAACCACACATTTAGCTAAATTAAAAAATCTTGAAAAGGAAGTAATTTATAAAAAATATTTCATAAATCAATTTTTTTGTAAATTTGGATGGCATATTGCAGAAAATTCCATATCACTACCAAAAATGTAATATTTTATCGGGGAGGGGGGGAGTTGAGTATACCTCTTCAGTTACATTTGATCATTTACATCTCCACATTCATTTACATTTGATTCTTCAATTTGCATTTATGTGTTATGACACTGTGTATCACCCCCCCCCCCCCCCCCCAAAAAAAAAAAAAAAAAAAAATCATTCAATTATATTGAACAGTTCTGGATAAATCTGTGTTTTCGTGCATGTAAAGATCATTACGTGCACCGGCGTCTATTCAAATCCACAGATTGAACTTATTAGTTTCGCACTCAGGAATGCACAAACACGTCCCCGAAATCCATTTTTGACAGAACTTTTCGCCGCGAGGGAGACTGCCAAAATATATTTATAAGTACATCATAACTCGTCACCTTCGAGGGACGGGCCGCATGGCAAAAAGCTCTCGCTTTTAAGAAAACGGCCGAGTAAGTGCCTTGGAATTGTATAAATCTGTCAAAAACGCATCTCTCTCCGAAAAACCGTCTGAATCAAAACATCCCAGCGCAGTTCATCGGGAGAAGAGGACTCTCCTGGATCAACAAACACGGCACTACTATTTTGGGAATCCAGTGCTTACTCCGGTGCGAAAAATCGGGACGCAGATCGACACATGTGTCTCTTCCTTCAAGCTCAAACACTGAAATATAATTTTGAACCATTCCAGTCATCACAAAAAAAAAGCTGTTTTTATTTTATTTTTTCTATAAAATATTGGGTGCCACAGAAACCCTGGGACCGATCTTATTTTTCACCAGGGCCCTAGCCAGGCAGGGGCCTGAGAAGGACTAAACCCTTCTCTCAAGAGTTATACTCATCCCCCTGATAAAAATATTAAACATTTAGCAGTGATATGAAATTTCATCTAAATTTTGCATAAAAAATTTCTTTATGATATTTTTTTTTTATAATAAATAACTTTGTTTTAAAAATTATTTAATTTAGCTGAATGTGTAGTTATACTGATGATCCATTTTTTTTTACATATTTAATTTAAAATATTTAAAAATTAAAACAATAGTAACTGAATATTTATTACACTATTGTAATTGATATTTTTTGGATATTATTGCGGATTCACTGTTTCACATTCAAGAATCAAAATGATCGGATAAGTCGTTAAGAGTTAATATTAAGCGTTAACTTGTATTAAATTTCAGAAATTTTCGATTCATTAATTAACAGCTCCACTAGTAGTTAATGCTTACATCAAAATTAATTGTAATTATTATATATTAATGTAGATGTATAGTAGCTATATGGATATTAATAATCAGCTCTTAGCTTGCAAGTCTAAATATGCAATTATTTGTTAATAATTTATATGAATTGAAATATATAATAGTCACTATTATGGTTAATAAATGCTAATGATAACTCCCTTCCTTGAAGACTGTTGAGCCGCCCTTGAATTTCGTCTCTGGCCCTGTTTTCCACTCCCCTGGTTTGTGTTAAAACATTTCATTAAAGGGAGGGAGTGGTGTGACTAATTTTGGCGCGATTTCCTGTTGTCTGTTTACCATTTTCCACGATCTATAAAACTTAGCCGATATTTTTTGAAGTGAAACTTCTATGGGCGCGAATCGACTAGGAAATTGTTCAACCGGTCAGTGAAGTGGAAGATTTGACATATAAAATTAATTGTGTATTTACAACTTCTGAATTCATACTCGTATAACCTTTAAGCTGTATTATAAAAACATCTCTGGTAAAAAAAAAAGCAAGTTATATAAAAATAGCGGTAAACTGGTCGGTTTAATTCCAAATGTCATGATTTGTTGAAATTAACATGTTTTTACCGCAGGAAAAAATATTCAAAAATAGTCATTACGGCTATTTAAAACTTGATAAATGAGAATATTGGTGTTTTTCCTTAAGAGTAGCAGTAGAATACTCAACGTACTGAATATTAATCTTCTAACTTTATCCTTCAAATTTAGAACTTATTTCCTCTTTTAGATTTTCTCTTCTTCTTTATGTTTAGAACCTGTATACCTAAAGGATGATTCATAGTAGTAGTTACTCTCTTTTCCAGTACCGTTTCATTTCTACCTCAGCAAACATATATTTTTATGGAGCAAATTATGTTTCACAGGCCGAGTTCGTTGCTGAACGTCATCGGTTAAAAATTGCACGTGCTACGCCCCTTTCACTGATATGTTTTGTTCTACGATAACTTTTCTAAAACATAACTTTTTCTTTTTTTACAAGTTGAATATGTGATAAAGATAAATGATTTCCTGGTCTATAGTTCGTTCTTCGTTCCCGAACGCAAGCGGAAAAAAATTGAATTGCACGTACTACGCCCCTTTTAATGTATGTTCGGCGTACTTATATGGCCTTTTTTGCAATTCCTTGCCACATTACTATGCACTCACCTGTAAGTTTGTAAGTGTTTTTATTGTGTGACAAAATAAATATTATTATTTTGCCACCCTTTGCTGATATTGGTTGCTTGATGATTAATCTTCTAAAAATTATTTTCCACAATTAGTATGTGATACAAATTCAGGTTTTACAGACCATTAGGTTCGTTAATGAACGGGGTCGAATGATCATTCTGTGAACTGCGCCCCCTGTTACTGATGTGCGCATTGTCCGACCATAATGTCCCTAAAACCTAAACGATTGTTTTGAAATTTGGATATGTGATATAAATTAATAATTTACAGGTTAAATTCATTGCTGGATGAGATCAGCTAAAGATTGCACGTGCTACGCTCCCTTTTCTCATATATTTTGTTTGGCAATAACTCTTTTAAAACTTCACCGATTTTCTTAACTAAGAGTGTGGTGAAGATTAATATGCATACAGCTGGACTAGTACGTTTCTGAATGTATGAGACAGAAATTGTGAAGTTGTGTAACCCCCCCCCCCCCCCCCCCCTCCGTTTACTGATTGTACGTTGTTCGACCATAGCTCTTGGGAAACATAACTAAATTGTGTGGTGTCAATTTGTTTTGCAGGCAGAATTTGTTGTTTATCGTGAGCGGATAAATATTTGCACGTGCTACGGCTTCAATAATGAAGTATTTTTCCCGATGATAATTTCTGTAATATTTAAATGAATTCTTTAAAAGAATTTATATTTTACTGACCGTGTTCGTTGTTAAAAGTGGTCGAATTGCACTTATTAAGCGTGTAGTGCACTTTTTACTGCGGTGCCCATTCTGCCCATTGTCTGGTGATAATATCTCTAAAACTGAACCATTTTTAACACTTTACAACAAAGTTGAAAAGTGTTTATGACTTTGTTCATTCTGTCTGTCCGTTAGCACGATAACTGCCGTAAAAATGATTTAATCAAAATGAAATTTTAGTATGTTGTTCAGACGGTCTGTGGGACCTATGGGAATATAAATGAATAATATCACCCAATTAGTTTTGGATTGAACTCGGGTTGAAAAAATGAAATACATTAAACCCTACGGGACCTCATTTTTCAAACATTTTTTAAGCGGATTTAAAATTCACAAATTGCTTTGAAAATTTTAAGCAATATTCAAATTATCCCATAAAATATATAAAAATAATTTCAACAAAATATATTCAGTAGTTTTTTAAATAAAAATTAAAATAATAATTACACCTCTTATATGAAGCGATCACGTGACTAATATATGAAGAGATCGCGTGACCCACTTCAAAATAAAATATGGCATCCATCTTGTCTCAAAATCGTGATTTTTAAAGTTCTTTTTAATTCATATTGAGTGTTGTATCTGTCCTAAAACCGCTTTATTTTTGCTTAAATTCTGTGCATCTACATACTGAAACAACGCAATTACAATATATTTGAGTTAAATGATCATCCAAATTTGATTATTTCTACAACGAAGGCTATTTTTCACTTATGTAAAATGTAAACAGCAAAATATGTAGAATTAGTTGTATAGTTGTATAAGAGTTGCTGTATTTCTTTAACGTAAAATTATTTAGCTCATGGAGTCTGCATAGCTGATATGAATGAAATATTCATTGATTTTACAGAGAGAAGGACGATTTTTTTCGATGAAGTTTTAAGCATAGAGTTTAATTACTTGTTCCTCCATGGTCTTAAGTTTTTAAACAAAATAAATTATTATAGTATTGTGATGAATGAAATGAATGGGAAAATGTTATGAATGAAATGTTGCTTTTATAGAGAGAGCCAGGAGTGTTATATTTCGATGGCGTCATTTGAATAAATTTCAGTTGTTTTTGATGAAGTTTTCCAATATAATAAATTATTGTAGTATTATGATAATGTTAAAAACATTACCGAGGAGCCAGGCGATTTATATTTAATTGACGTCATTTGAATGAAGTTCATTTTTTTTCGACGAACTTTTAAGTTTTCAAATATAATAAATTAATGTGGTATTGTGATAATTTTTAAAATATTACCGAGAAATGCATCGCATTTTAGAGATGTTTAAATGAAATTGTATTGAAGTTGGAAAGTGTTTCATAATCAATGCTTTATGCATGATTGATCTTTCTTGTTTTATTACTTACCCTGCAATACATGGCAATGCATAGAGGAAGTATTGGAATCATGACGAAAATCGCAACTCGAGTTTTTGATGGATCTACACTTTTCGGGACCTCTAGAATACGAAAAAACTATTTTTAGCGTGATGTCTGTGTGTCTGTCTGTCTGTGTGTCCGTCTGTGCAATGTATGTATCCACTTTAACTCAAAAACTAATGGACCAAATTTCCTAAAATTTTATTTGGATGTAGTATTGTATAAAATAATGTTTTATTACCCAATTTCGTTGTAGTGTAGTCGGATAAAAATCCCGCACGCTACACCTCTTTACTGACGCGTATTTCCCAACGATTATTCTTAAATTTGATTACATTTTGTAAATTAATATTTTGCATTCTGAGTTCGTGTCGAATATGGTTTGATAAATATTTTCTGATCTGCTTCCTCTTTACTGATGCACATTAGCCGACAATAACTTCTCTGCAACCAAACATAATTTCTTGAAGTTTAGAAAGTGTAAAATTTAGATGTGTGGATTTTACAAGCCGAGTTCACATGATCGAATCCATTTCGCGTGTGCTGCATTTCCTCAACTAATTCACATAGTCCAAGGATAACGTTTTTAAAATTTAACTTTTTTTTTTTCAATTTGGATATGTAGTGTAAATTAATACTACAGATCAATTTAGTGCTAAACGCGGTAGGATAAAAATGGCGGTTCTGGCACCACTTTATTGATATAGATTTTCCAAATGTGAATCCTCTCAATTTTAACCGTTTCTTTAGGATATAAATTTATGTTTTACAGGCCGAGTTCGTTGCTGCATTAATGATGCGTTGAAGGCCCAGACCACACGACCATCCCTAAGGCTTGTGGTAGCTTAATGTGTGGCCGGGCATGAATGATGTGAGGAATTTCTCGTGTTGCTGCATTGTTACTGATACACCTGTGTCGATAACTCCTCTTAAAGTTAACCGGATTCTTTAATATTTGGATATATGATGAAGGTAACTATTTGCAGCTAAACTTCTTTCGAATAAATTTGAGCGTAAAACGTTTCCAATACAGCTATACATACATCAACCGAGAATCTTGTCCAAATATCAACAGATTTTGACAAAATTTTTTAGTAATGTTTAGTTTCATGTTGTATAGTGAGCGTTCTTTGGTGAAAAAGGTCGAACTGAAATGATGCAAGGTATTTAACAAAAACCTTTACGGAGATAGACGTAGGGAAAAAGAAATGCAACTCATTTTTATGTAATTTGCAGCTTTAATATATTACTTTCCTTATATACTTAGTATAATGTATAAGGAAAGTATTGTGACGGGATCGAAAATTCGAATTCGAGTTTTCGACGGGAGAGCACGCTTCAAGCATCCTTGATCACGAATCGAACATTTTTGGGTTGATGTCTGTCTGTGTGTGTGACGGTGAGTCTGTGGAGACGATATCTAACGAACGAATGGAGCGATTCGAATGAAATTTGGTATAAAAATTACAATCCATGAATACTGGAAGCCTATTATTTTTAAACACAATTGAATGTTTAGAACCCCCTAAATTTTCGAGTGAAATTTTGAAAAAATCATCAAAAAATCAAAACCTCCAATAAAGTTACGCAAATAGACATTTCTTATGTAAATTTTCATTAGAAAACGATTGACATCAATTTTAGAATGCTAGCATGAACCGTTCTCGAGATATTGCCCATTTTTCAAATAAATTTATCAAAAAATCCCATAAATTAAAAAAAAATATTAGCTGTTGAGAAAAATGTTCATTTTTCATATGTAATATCATGATATAAATTGGGTGACATCACTCTCGTGGATCTAGCTCGTTCCCTTCATGAGAAAATATATTTTAAATAATACATTTGTATTTGAACGCCAATAGTCATTTATCTCCTATAAGAAAAACTTATTTCTCCGTCCATAACGCTTGGCGAGATTTTGGCAACAAATTTGGTTGAATTTGGCTGAATTTGACGAATTTGGCTTTTTTAAATGTTGTCAAATTAACGAAAATCTCGTCAAATGGGTAAAAATGACGCTAAATCAATGAAAATGACGACTCATTGACAAAAATTCAATATCTTGGAAAGAATATAAGTATCTAAGAATAACCTATTTTTACTTTCCTTATATACATAATGTATAAGGAAAGTATTGTGACGGGGTCGAAAATTCGAATTCGAGTTTTCGACGGGAGAGCACGTTTCAAGCATCCCTGATCCCGAATCGAACATTTTTGAAGTGATGTCTCTCTCTTTCTCTCTGTGTGTGTGTGTGTGTGTGTGTGTGTGTGTGTGTGTGTGTGGAGATGATAACTGACGAACAAATGGACCGATTCGTACGAAATTTGGCAGAAAAATTGCAATCCGTAAACACTGGAAGTCTATTGTTTTCATAAGTAATCGAATGTTCAGAACCCCCCCTAAATTTTCGAATGAAATTTTGAAAAAATCGTCAAAAGATCAAAACCTCCAATAAAGTTACGCAAATAGACATGTGTTATGTCAATTTTCATTAGAAAACGATTAACATTAATTTTAGAACGCTAACATAAACCGTTCTTGAGATATTGCACATTTTCTAAAAAAATTATCAAAAAATCATATAAAATAAAAAAAATATTTCCTATTGAGAAGCATGTTCACTTTTCATATGTAATACCATGTGATAAATTTGATGACATCATTCTCGTGGATCTAGCTCGTTTCATTCATGAAAAAAGGTACTTTGAGTAATACTTTTGTATTTGAACGCTAATAGTCATTTATCTGCTGTAAGAATAACTTATTTTTCCGCCCATAACGCTTGGCGAGATTTTGGCGACGAATTTGTTGTAATGGTGACTTTTTTAAATGTTGCTAAATTAACGGAAAACTCGCCAAATATATAAAAATGACGCTAAATCAATGAAAATGACGACTCACTGACAAAAATTCAATATCTTGGAAAGAATATAAGTGTCTACTATAAGAATAATCTAATTTATTTTATTGTAAAAGAAGTCAATTCATTGCATTATATAAGGAAAGTCATGTGCTGCCCACATCAGATTTTTTTTTACTGTAAGAGTAGTAAATCCATTGCATTATACAAGGAAAGTTAAGTGCTGCCCACATCAGATTTTTTAAATTTTTATCGATGTAAAAAATTGAAGTGACCAAGATTTGCATTTTAAAGTTGAACTTGATTGGGCTGGAGTATTGTCCGACGATTGCTCTTCTTGAACGATTAAACGATAAAACAATTAAACGTCCTAAACGAATTTTCTGAAATGGGGTGCAGACAAAATTCGTACTATAGAAAATTTTTATAGAAATTGTAAAAGACAAGTGACTCAGTAACTGTTACACTATCTCTACAATATATCCAAGAGTTTGTGTAAGAAATTTTTGAAGCGCGCATCTATTTTTATTTGAATTCCATGAAAAATATTCTTCATTTCACAAAATTAAAATATCTCAAGGTATATATAAAAATATAAAATATAAAACATAAAATATCATAGGAAATTTTACGAAATGTTAGATCTTTACTTTGAGAAGGCGTCTTACAGGCTATTTTACGAAATGTTATATCTTTACTTTGAGAAAGCCTTTTATAGGCTATTTTACGAAATGTTAGATCTCTACTTTGAAAAGGCGTCTTATAGGCTATTTTATTAATGATAGGTTATTTTACAAATGTTAGATCTTTACTTTGAGAAGGCCTCTTATAGGCTATTTTACGAAATGTTAGATCTTTACTTTGAGAAGGCCTTTTATAGGCTATTTTACGAAATATTAAATCGTTACTTTTAGAAAGGCCTCTTATAGGCTATTTTATGAAATGTTATATCTTTACTTTGAGAAGGCGTCTTATAGGCTATTTTACGAAATGTTAGATCGTTACTTTAAAAAAGTCGTCTTATAGGCTATTTTATGAAATGTTAGATCTTTACTTTGAGAAGGCGTCTTATAGGCTATTTTACGAAATGTTAGATCTTTACTTTGAGAAGGTCTCTTATAGGCTATATTACGAAATGTTAGATCTTTACTTTGAGAAGGCCTCTTATAGGCTATTTTACGAAATGTTAGATCGTTACTTTGAGAAGATCGCTTATAGACTATTTTACGAAATGTTAGAACTTTACTTTGAGAAGGTCTCTTATAGGCAATTTTACGAAATGTTAGATCTTTACTTTGAGAAGGTCTCTTATAGGCAATTTTACAAAGTGTTAAATCTCTACTTTGAGAAGGTGAAGGTGTCTTATAGGCTATTTTATTAATGTTAGATATTTATTTTCAGAAGGCCTCTTATAGGGTATTTTACAAAATGTTAGATCTTTACTTTGAGAAAGCCTCTTATAGGCTATTTTACGAAATGTTAGATCTTTACTTTGAGAAGGCGTCTTATAAGCAATTTTATGAAATGTAAGATCTTTACTTTGAGAAAGCCTCTTATAGGCTTTTTTAAGAAATGGGCCATTGATGCAGCCTTGGGGAAGTGAAGAATTTCGGGAAACTAATATTATCTATGTATATCGTGTGAAACAGTAAAAGTAACTTTTCATTACTTCGTTTGTCATACACGATTCAAATTTAAAAATAAATTTATGCAGAAAGTTTCCATGAATATTAAATTTAATTTTAGATGAAATATTCATTGTAGGGAATAATTAAAAATTGGTATAATAGGGTGCTCATTAAAATGGTGAAGTGCCGTGACCCCCCCCCCCTCACACACACACATACACCACCACCACCATCCATCCAAACTACAAAAAAAAAAAAAAAAAAAAAAAAAAAAAAAAAACAAAAAAAAAAAAAAAAAAAAACGAGAAAGATCAATCATGCTTAAAGCATTGATTATGAAACACTTTCCAACTTCAATGCAATTTTACTTAAACATGTCCAAAATGCAATACATTCCTCGGTAATATTTTAAAACTTATCACAATACTACATTAAATTTTATAATATTTGAAAACTAAACCTTCATAGAAAAAAATGAACTTCATTCAAATGACGACATTGAAATATAAATTGCCTGGTTTAAACATCTCTAAAATGCGATACATTCCTCGGTAATATTTTTCAAATCATCATAATACTACGATAATTTATTATATTTTAAAACTTCATCGGAAACAACTGAAATTCATTCAAATGACGTCATAGAAAAAATAACACGCCTGGATCTCTCTATAAAAGCAGCATTTCATTCGTGAACAATTTCCCATTCATTTCATTCATCACAATACTATAATAATTTATTTTATTTAAAAATTAAGACCGTGGAGCTACAAGTAATTAAACTCTATGATTAAAACTTCATCGAAAAATATCGTCCTTCTCTGTGTAAAATCAATGAATATTTCTTTCATATCAGCTATACAGACTCCATGAGCTAAATAATTTTGTGTTAAAGAAATACAGCAATTCTAATACAACTCATTTTACATATTTTGCTGTTTAAGTGAAAAATAGGCTTCGTTGTAGAAATAATCAAATTTGGATGAGCATTTAAACTCAAATATATTATAATTGCGTTGTTTCAGTACGTAGATGCACAGAATTTAAGCAAAAATTAAGTGCTTTGAGGACGGATACAACACTCAATATGAATTAAAAAGAATTTTAAAAATCAGATGGATGCCATATATCATTTTGAGGTGGGTCACGTGATCTTTTCATATCGTGGTCACGTGATCGCTTCATATAAGATGTTGTTGTTGTTGAAGCCCAGACCGTCCGACCTACCAGAAAGGTGTAAGGTAACTGTTTGGACGGTCGGGAAGTGCCACCCAATTTAGACCGGAACCCAGTGGGGGAGGCATCCACAGGGACCGTACCCTCCTTCCCCTACCACCAACCTCTCGGAAGGACTTTCGGACCCACATGTTTAACGTGATCGTACTCCGCATGAACACGGCGGCAGTTTTGGCAGTGGCCGGAATCGAACCCGGGCCTACCGAGTGCAACTCCAGCGCGCTAACCAATGGATATAAGATGGATATAATATAATAACCAATAAGATGTGTAATTATTATTTTAATTTTTATTTAAAAACTACTGAATATATTTCGCTAAATTTTTTTTATATATTTTATGGAACAATTTGATTATTACCTAAAATTTTCGAAGCAATTTGTGAATTTTAAATCCGTTTAAAAAATGTTTGAAAAATTAGGTCCCATAGGGCTCAATGTATTTCATTTATTCAACCCGAGTTCAATCCAAAACTAATTGGGTGATATTATTCATTTATATCCCCATAGGTCCTACAGACCGTCTGAACAACATACTAAAATTTCATTTTGATTAAGTCATTTTTACGGCAGTTATCGTGCTAACGGACAGACAGACAGAATGAACAACGTCATAAACATTTTTCAACTTTGTTGTAAAGTGTTAAAAATGGAAAAATGACATTAATTCTCTATAGGGTTCACATTGAAAAAAGAAAGTCAACACTGTGAAACTCTCCATTCAGTCCGAGTCCCTGCCTTCGCCTATGAAAATGGGCATGCGAGGAAATATTTTTAGTTTTATGGGTATAAATTGTGAAAGCAATCAGTTTTTAAATCACATGAATTCACACTAGTATTACATTTATAAAAGAAATATTTTTAGCTTTAAATTTAATTTAATGTCCGCGGTATGAATCGTAAAACAACCCATTTTCAACACTTTACAACAAAGTTGAAAAGTGTTTATGACTTTGTTCATTCTGCCTGTCTGTCTGTCTGTATGCCCGTTAGCACGATAACTGCCGTAAAAATGACTTAATCAAAATGAAATTTTAGTATGTTGTTCAGACGATCTGTAGGACCTATGGGAATATAAATAAATAATATCACCCAATTAGTTTTGGATTGAACCCGGGTTGAAAAAATGAAACACATTGAGCCCTATGCGACCTAATTTTTCAAACATTTTTTAAGCAGATTTAAAATTCACAAATTGCTTCGAAAATTTTAGGTAATATTCAAATTGTTCCTTAAAATATATAAAAAAAAATCAGCGAAATATATTCAGTACTTTTTTAAATAAAAATTAAAATAATAATAACACCTCTTATATGAAGCGATCGCGTGACCATGATATGAAAATATCACATGACCCACTTCAAAATCATATATGGCATCCATCTTGTCCCTAAATCGTGATTTTTAAAGTTCTTTTTAATTCATATTAAGTGTTGTATCCGTCCTAAAACTACATTATTTTTGCTTAAATTCTGTGCATTTACATACTGAAACAACGCAATTACAATATATTTGAGTTTAAATGCTCATCCAAATTTGATTATTTCTACAACGAAGCCTATTTTTCACCTATGTAAAATGTAAGCAGCAAAATATGTAGAATGAGTTGTATTAGAATTGCTGTATTTCTTTAACACAAAATCATTTAGTTCATGGAGTCTGCGTAGCTGATATGAATGAAATATTCATTGATTTTATAAAGAGAAGGACGATTTTTTTCGATGAAGTTTTACGCATAGAGTTTAATTACTTGTAGCTCCATGGTCTTAATTTTTAAATAAAATAAATTATTATAGTATTGTGATGAATGACATGAATAGGAAATTATTTTTGAATGAAATGCTGCTTTTATAGACAGAGCCAGGCGTGTTATTTTTTCTATGACGTCATTTGAATGAATTTCAGTTGTTTTCGATGAAGTTTTCAAATATAATAAATTATCGTAGTATTATGATAATTCTAAAATTATTACCGAGGAATGTATCATATTTTGGAGATGTTTAAACCAGGCAATTTATATTTCAATGCCGTCATTTGAATGAAGTTCATTTTTTCTATGAAGGTTTAAGTTTTCAAATATAATAAATTAATATAGTATTGTGATAAGTTTTAAAATATTACCGAGAAATGTATTGCATTTTAGACATGTTTAAATAAAATTGCATTGAGTTGGAAAGTGTTTCATAATCAATGCTTTAAGATGATTGATCTTTCTTGTTAAATTCATGCACTCGATTTTAAACTAACTCGCTTAACTTATTAAACTTACCTTTGCTCAAATTGTAGAAGCATTAAATCCATGCACACGATTTTAAACTAATGCGCTTAACTTATTAAACTTAACTTTAGTCAAACTTGAAAAGGCAACCTATTTTTAAATCCATGCATTCGATTTTACACTAATACGATTAACTTATTAAACTCAATTTTAGTCAAATTTTAAAAGTATTAAATCCATGCACTCGATTTTAAACTAATACGCTTAACTTATTAAACTTAACTTTAGTCAAACTTGCAAAGCATTTAGGACAAGATAGGGGTATGCTTTGTAGTGGACAGTTTACCCAAAGAATTAATAAAAATGTAAATTAAGGTTTTGCTTCAAGTGTTTAAGTGTTACTGTCAAATATATTTAGGGCGCTTCCTTATTTGCATCCAACGGAGCCCGATCAAGACTTGGCTCAATTTCGAAACCACTCTATTATTTTTATCAATATTATCATACAAATCCAGGTTCTATTTTGAGAAGTTCCCAGACCCTGTTCCGTGACTCGTTTCGTTTTCTATTTCTTTTTTCCCCCCGATCTGAAAGTTGTGGCCAATGGTAGGCAAGGGAGACGGTGCCAGCCAAGAATTCGCTAATCTAATCTTGGGTTGCATGGTTTCGCGGCAGCTGTGTTTCGCCCCAGAAAAATCATCCATCAAAATAGTCATAATAGAAGGACATTTCCATAAATCAACAGTTTCGAATAACTTTCTTAACCCTAAACTCAACTCCAGATATCAGGTCTCATATTATAATATAAACAAGAAAGATCAATCATGCTTAAAGCATTGATTATGACACACTTTCCAACTTCAATGCAATTTTATTTAAACATCTCTAAAATGCAATACATTCCTCGGTAATATTTTAAAACTTATCACAATACTACATTAATTTATTATATTTGGAAACTTAAACCTTCATTGAAAATAGTGAACTTCATTCAAATGACGGCATTGAAATATAAATTGCCTGGTTTAAACATCTCTAAAATGCGTTACATTCCTCGGTAATATATTTAAAATTCTCATAATACTACAATAATTTATTATATTTGAAAACTTAATCGTAAACAACTGACATTCATTCAAATGACGTCATAGAAATAATAACACGCCTGGCTGTCTCTATAAAGGCAGCATTTCATTCATAACATTTTCCCAATCATTTCATTCATCACAGTAATAAAATAATTTATTTTATTTAAAAACTTAAGACCATGGAGCTACAAGTAATTAAACTCTATGCTTAAAACTTCATCGAAAAAAATCGTCCTTCTCTCTGTAAAGTCAATGAATATTTCATTCATATCAGCTATGCCGACTCCATGAGCTAAATACTTTTGCGCTAAAAAAATACAGTAATTCTTATACAAATCATCCTACATGTTTTGCTGTTTACATTTTACATAAGTGAACAAGAAAGATCAATCATGCATAAGTATTGATTCCAACTGAAATGAAATTTCATTTAAAAATTTCTAAAATGTGATACATTCAGTGGTGATATCTTTTACATTATTACAGTACTACAGTAATTTATTATAGTTAAATATTTAAAACTGTATCGAAATATAAATCATCTGATTCTCTATGCAAAATCAATGAATATTTCATTCATATAACTTGTATTCCAGACTCCAGAGCTAAATAATTTTGTGTGAAAAAGATTCAGAAATTCTTATGTAACTCACCTTACAATCGCTTGAGATATTTGCATTCTGCATAAGTTAAAATTAGGCTTCGTTGAAGAAATAATAAAAGTTTAGCGATCATTTAAAATCCCAACTATTGTAATAGCGTAGGCACGGAATTTAGATACACAGGTAATACACAGATACACAGGAAATATATGTGTGTGTGTGTGCATTCAAAGTAATAGAATCTTGCCGAAGATTGGAACTCGAATTTTCGAAGGATCTACACGTTTTGGGACGTCTGTGTGTGTAAGGTTGTATCTGTGTATGTTTCTGTGTGTCTGTGAGGATATTACATCCACTCTAATTGAAAAACTAATGGACCGAATTTCATAAAATTTGGTAGGTATGTTTTTTGTGGAAAACCCTGATGTTCATTAGATTATAGTACAATTCGTAATAAAAGAATCTGTCTTCTTTGCGAAATGGCCGGCAGAAATTGCCTTTATCCACTCTAGCTAAAAACTAATGGAACAAATTTAACAAAATTTGGTGTATAATATTTCAATAACCTACAATTGATTTATATACTAAATTTAACAAAATTTGGTATATAAATCATTTGTAGGTTTTTCCAGTACGATTAGGGAAAAAGGAACGGGCTATTTTTGCGAAATGGGCCTCAAAAATCGTTACATATAGAAATAAAAGACTACGTGTGCTCAAATATATCAATTAAATTCCTATTTTATACGTGATTTTTGACAACAAAAAGAATAAGACTAACCCCATTACTCTAGGACTAGCCGTTCTTGAGATATTTTAGTTTTTTTGCGTTTTCACTACGCCACCTTTGACAATAAGTCCAGCCGTCAAATGAAAACCAAATTTAAGTTTTACGTGCAAATTCAGTGTTATTTAAGATACTTATTGGTGTTATTTTGTGTAGATAAATTCAAATTATTATTGAAGAAATAAAGAGAACGTGAACATGAGTTTGCAGAGAAAGTCATGTGCTGCCTACATTGGAATTTTTAACACTCTTACATCAATGATTCATAGACGTGAACGGGGATTATTTGCAGACCATTTCGAAAAAAAATGTAGGATCTTTTTTTGAGGATCCACTAAATTTTTGTAGAATAAAATGTTCTACAAATTAAAGCTGTGTACCACATTTCAACTCTCTAGGACGTAGGAAAGTGCATTAAAAATGCCATCAAATAAGTATATCATGAAGAGTTATATAAAATTTAAAACATTTGAAAAAATGTTATCTACCAAATATGTTTTAAAATGTGAAGCCTCTCTCATATACAAAATAATCAAACTCTTGGAAAGATATTTATCTATATAATAAAAGGCAATGTCTGTCTGTGTGTCTGTCTTATACACTATACGTTTCGCGACCGCGCGTCGGAGAGCTACGAAATTTGGCAATCGGAGACCCGGGGGGGAGGGAAGGGGACACGTGAAAACCGATTTTCAAAATTCTAATTATTTTTTTATTTATTTAATGTTTTATGCGATTTCGACCTTTTTTTGCCCTTTTTGCCCTTTTTTCTCCACGATCCAGACATCGTAGAAAAAAATAAATTACACCATCGGAAAGAGCAGAGAATTTCGAGTAAAAATATATCAATTTCAAATCTCCATTTCGATTTCTAATATTTTTTAAAGATTTTAAAACAAAAGTCACTTTTTGCTCAAGAAAACGATTTTTGGTTTTTAAATTCTCGCATCGTGAAAAGTACTCATAATTTCGACTAATAATTTACATTTTCAGAAAGGTCAAACATCTGGCATTCTTACAAGTCCAATCTGGTCAGGAAATATTCCGTATTGCCCACAGGATCGGGATTTTAAAAGTTTCCGAATTTCGATTTCTCGGCGTTCCGCTCGGCGTGCCGCTTCGTTTCTCCTCCGCTGAAGGAAGGAAGGTGGTGGGTGGGGACGTCAAGGTGGAGGTGACGTCACGGTTCTGTATATGCATAGCGATGGGTGGGACAATAAGAAACCGAATTAGTTTTTACTCTCCGTTTCCCGCGCTTCCGATTTTAAATGAAATAAGAGCTTAACATATGCACTGTAGAAATTATTATATTTATATTTTAAATGATGGAACGATATGGATTTTTTAAATGGATATTTTAATTTTATGGATATTTTAAATGATGGAACGATGGATATTTTAATTTTATGGATATTTTAAATGATGGAACGATGGATATTTAAATTTTATGGATATTTTAAATGATGGAACAATGGAATGAGGATGATGGAATTAAGAGCTTAGAGAGCATATGGTCATTTTAAATTGTAAATTAGCGCGCGGGAAGTTAGCGGTAGGCCCGGGTACGATTCCCGCCACTGCCAAAACTGCCGAAGTGTTCACGCGGAATACGATCACGTTAAACATGTGGGCCCGTAAGTCCTTCCGAGAGGTTGGTGGTAGGGGAAGGAGGGTACGGCCTAAATTGGGTGAATAAAAAGAAAGTTATGGAGATTGTCGCGGAGGGCGAAGTAGCCCAGTGGTTAGCGCGCGGGAATTGCACGCGGTAGGCCCGGGTTCGATTTCCAAAATTGCCGCCGTGTTCACGCGGAGTACGATCACGCGGAATAAACATGTGTGTCTGTAAGTCCTTTCGAGAGGTTGGTGGTTGGGGAAGGAGGGTACGGTCCCCGTGGGTGCCTCTCCCACTGGGTTCCGGTCTAAATTCGGTGAATAAAAAGAAAGTTATGGAAAATGTCGCGGAGGGCGAAGTACACCAGTGGTTAGCGCGCGGGAATTTCACTGGGTAGGCCCGGGTTCGATTCCCGCCACTGCCAAAACTGCAGCCATGTTCACGCGGAGTACGAGCACGTTAAACATATGGGTCCGTATGTTTTTCCGAGAGGTTGGTGGTAGGGGAAGGAATGTACGTTCCCTGTGGATGCCTCCCCCACTGGGTTCCGGTCTAAATTGGGTGGCACATCCTGGCCGTCCAACCAGTTACCTTACACCTTTCTGGTAGGTCGCGCCAACGAGTTTGCCACGGTTGGAATTTGCCACGATCAGCATTTTCAAGGGTTGCGAACAGGCTGGTCGCCAAAGGCGGCTATCTATATAATAAAAGGCAATGTCTGTGTGTGTGTCTGTCTGTCTGTCTGTCTTATACACTATACGTTCAGCGACCGCGCGTCGGAGAGCTACGAAATTTTGCAATCGGAGACCCGGGGGGGTGGGAAGGGGACACGTGAAAACCGATTTTTAAAATTTTAATTATTTTTTTATTTATTTAATGTTTTATGCGATTTCGACCTTTTTTTGCCATTTTTGCCCTTTTTTCTCCACGATCCAGACATCGTAGAAAAAAACAACTCACACCATCGGAAAGAGCAGAGAATTTCGAGTAAAAATATATCAATTTCAAATCTGAATTTCGATTTTTAATATTTTTTAAAGATTTTAAAACAAAAGTCACTTTTTGCTCAAGAAAACGATTTTTGGTTTTTAAATTCTCGCATCGTGAAAAGTACTCATAATTTCGACTAATAATTTACATTTTCAGAAAGGTCAAACATCTGGCATTCTTACAAGTCCAATCTGGTCCAGAAATAATGAAAATTGCCTTCAGGATGGCAATTTTAAAGACGCCATGATTTTAAATTTGTCGGCTACCGGCTCAGTTCCTCAAGGCATTTTCCCCCCATCCGCATTAGTTTCTTCCCCGTCTCCATGGAGACCGCGCTTTCGGTTTTAACTGAATTACGAGCATAAGTGTTGTATACATCGGGCGAAATTATTATATTTATATGATATTTTAAATGGATATTTTTAAATGGATATTTTAAATAATTTAAATGATTGAATTATGGTGGTTTGAATTGTGGTGATGTATTTGAAATTATTATATTTATGGATTGGTGGAACGATATGGTTGATTTTTTTATTTTAAATGGATATTTTAATTTATGGATATTTTAATTTATAGATATTATAAATGGATATTTTAATTTTATGGCTATTTTAAATGATGGAACGATGGAACGAGGATGGTGGAATTAAGAGCCTAGCATATGGTCGTTATAAATTTAAATTAGCGCGCGGGAAGTTAGCGCGCGAGAATTGCACTCGGTAGGCCTGGGTTCGATTCCCGCCACTGATGCGGAGTACGATCACCTTAAACATATGGGTCGATAATTCCTTCCGAGAGGTTGGTGGCAGGGAAAGGAGGGTACGGTCTCTGTGGATGCCTCCCCCACTGGGTCCTGGTCCAAATTGGGTGAATAAAAAGAAAGTTATGGAGATTGTCGCGGAGGGCGCGGTAGCCCAGTGGTTAGCGTGCGGGAATTTCACTCGGTAGGCCCGGGTTCGATTCCCTCCACTGACAAAACTGCTGCCGTGTTCACGCGGAGTACGATCACGTTAAACATGTGGGTCCGTAAGTCCTTCCGAGAGGTTGGTGGTAGAGGAAGGAGGGTACGCACCCTGTGGATGACTTTCCCACTGGGTTCCGGTCTAAATTGGGTGAATAAAAAGAAGGTTATGGAGATTGTCGCGGAGGGCGCGGTAGCCCAGTGGTTAGTGCGCGGGATTTGCACTAGGTAGGTCCGGGTTCGATTCCCGCCACTGCCAAAACTGCCGCCGTGTTCAGGCGGAGTACGATCACGTTAAACATGCGGGACCGTAAGTCCTTCCGAGAGGTTGGTGGTAGGGGAAGGAGGGTACGGTCCCTGTGGATGCCTCCCCCACTGAGTTCCTGTCTAAATTGGGTGGCACTTCCTGGTAGGTCGTTCCTTCTGGTAGGTCGCGCCAGCGAGTGTGCCACGGTTAGAATTTGCCACGGTCAGAATTTTCAAGGGTAGCGAACAGGCTGGTCGCCAAAGGCGGCTAGTCTTAAATAATAAAAGCCAATGTCTGTGTGTCTGTCTGTGCGTCTGTCTGTCTGTCTGTCTGTCTGTCTTATACACTATACGTTTCGCGACCGCGCGTCGGAGAGCTATGAAATTTGGCAATCGGAGACCCTGGGGGGTGGGAAGGGGACACGTCAAAACCGATTTTGAAAATTTTAATTATTTTTTTTGTTATTTAATGTTTTATGCGATTTCGACCGTTTTTTGACATTTTTGCTCTTTTTTCTCCACGATCCAGACATTGTAGAAAAAAACAAATCACACCATCGAAAAGAGCAGAGAATTTCGAGTAAAAATATATCAATTTCAAATCTCAGGGACAAATTCTAATATTTTTTTATGATTTTAAAACAAAAGTCACTTTGACTCAAAAAAAACGATTTTTGGTTTTTAAATTCTCGCATAGTAAAAAGTACTCAGAATTTCGACTAATAATTTACATTTTTAGAAAGGTCAAATATCTGGCATTCTTACAAGTCCAATCTGGTCAAGAAATATTCCGTATTGGCCACAGGATCGGGATTTTAAGATTTTCCGAATTTCAATTTCTCGGCGATCCGCTAAAGCATTTCTTAACCGACGTTTCTCCCCCACAGAAGCAGGGAAGGTGGTGGGTGGGGACGTCAAGGTGGAGGTGACGTCACGGTTCTGTATATGCATAGCGATGGGTGGGACAATAAGAAACCGAATTGGTTTTTACTTTCCGTTTCCCGCGCTTCCGATTTTAAATGAAATAAGAGCTTAACATATGCATTGTAGAAATTATTATATTTATATTTTAAATGATGGAACGATATGGATTTTTTAAATGGATATTTTAAATGATGGAACGATGGATATTTTAATTTTATGGATATTTTAAATGATGGAATGATGGATATTTTAATTTTATGGATATTTTAAATGATGGAACAATGGAATGAGGATGATGGAATTAAGAGCCTAGAGAGCATATGGTCATTTTAAATTGTAAATTAGCGCACGGGAAGTTAGCGGTAGGCCCGGGTACGATTCCCGCCACTGCCAAAACTGCCGAAGTGTTCACGCGGAATACGATCACGTTAAACATGTGGGCCCGTAAGTCCTTCCGAGAGGTTGGTGGTAGGGGAAGGAGGGTAAGGTCCCTGTGGATGCCTCTCTCACAGGGTTCCCGAAAGCCCAGACCATCCGGCTCGTCCTAGGACTTAGAGCAGCATAGCGAATGGTCGGGAAGATTTTGGTAAGCGGAGGCCGTCCGCCAGGTACCCTACGTCTTCCCGGGGCAACCAACACCTGTGTTTATTTTATCTTAAGAAAGGGAGGTTACAACATTTTAGGCTAGGGTAACAATGATACAGCTGTTTACAAGCGCTGTATATTCAGATGGTTGATAACATTTTCATTGTTTTGACATGTTGTAACTTGACAAGATGTTCTGAAGTTAAACAACTATAATCGGTGGGTAGACGTTACACAAACATAAAATCACTCAACAGAAATATAACGAAATTATTTAGGGAGAAGTGCAAGCAGGAATCATCTAAATTGGGTGAATATAAAGAAAGTTGCGGAGGGCGAGGCAGCCCAGTGGTTAGCGCTCAGGAATTGCACTCGGTAGACCCGGGTTCGATTCCAGCCACTTCCAAAACTGCCGCCGTGTTCACGCGGAGTACGATCACGATAAACATGTGGGTCCGGAAGTCCTTCCGAGAGGTTGGTGGTAGGGGAAGGAGGGTACGGTCCTTGTGGATGAATAAAAAGAAAGTTATGGAGATTGTCGCTTAGGGCAAAGTAGCCCAATGGTTAGCGCGCGGAAATTGCACTCGGTAGGTCCGGGTTCGATTCCCAAAATTGCCGCCGTGTTTACGCGGAGTACGATCACGTTAAACATGTGGGTCTGTAAGCCTTCCGAGAGGTTGGTGGTAGGGGAAGAAGGGTACGGTCCCTGTGGATGCTTCTTCCACTTGGTTCCGGTCTAAATTGGGTGAATAAAAAGAAAGTTATGAAGAATATCGCGGAGGGTGAAGTACCCCAGTGGTTAGTGCGCGGGATTTGCACTTGGTAGGCCCGGGTTCGATTCCCAAAATTGCCGCCATGTTCACGCGGAGTACGATGACGTTAAACATGTGGGTCGGTAAGTCCTTCCGAGAGGTTGGTGGTAGGGGAAGGGGGGTTCGGTCCATGTGGATGCCTCCCCCACTGGGTTTCAGTCTAAATTGGCCGAATAAAAATAAAGTTATGGAGATTGTCGCGGATGGCACGGTAGCCCAGTGGTTAGCGCGCGGGAATTTCACTCGGTAGGCCCGGGTTCGATTCCCGCCATTGCCAAAACTGCAGCCGTGTTCACGCGGAGTACGATCACGTTAAACATGTGGGACTGCAAGTCCTTCCGAGAGGTTTGTGGTAGGGGAAGGAGGGTACGGTCTCTTTGGATGATTCCCCCATTGGGTTCCGGTCAAAATTGGGTGGCACTTCCTGGCCTTCCAAGCAGTTACCTTACACCTTTCTGGTAGGTCGCGCCAACGAGTTTGCCACGGTCAGAATTTTCAAGGGTAGCGAACAGGCTGGTCGCCAAAGGCGGCTAGTATATAATATATATATATATCTTATCTTCTATATAATAAAAGGCAATGTCTGTGTGTGTGTCTGTGTGTCTGTCTTATACACTATACGTTTCGCGACCGCGCGTCGGAGAGCTACGAAATTTGGCAATCGGAGACCAGGGGGGGAGGGAAGGGGACACGTGAAAACCGATTTTTAAAATTTTAATTATTTTTTTATTTATTTAATGTTTTATGCGATTTCGACCGTTTTTTGCCCTTTTTTCTCCACGATCCAGACGTTGTAGAAAAAGACAAATCACACCATCGGAAAGAGCACACAATTGCGAGTAAAAATATATCAATTTGAAATCTGAATTTCGATTTCTAATATTTTTTAAAGATTTTAAAACAAAAGTCACTTTTGGCTCAAAAAAACGATTTTTGGTTTTTAAATTCTCGCATAGTAAAAAGTACTCATAATTTCGACTAATAATTTACATTTTTAGAAAGGTCAAACATCTGGCATTCTTACAAGTCCAATCTGGTCAGGAAATATTCCGTATTGCCCACAGGATCGGGATTTTAAAAGTTTCCGAATTTCAATTTCTCGGCATTCCGCTCGGCGTGCCGCTTCGTTTCTCCCCCGCTGAACGAGGGAAGGTGGTGGGTGGGGACGTCAAGGTGGAGGTGACGTCACGGTTCTGAATAGAGCTCCTTTGTTCTATATAAATTATTATATTTATATTTTAAATGATGGGACGATATGGATTTTTTAAATGTATATTTTAACTTTTGGATATTTTAATTTTATGGATATTTTAAATGATGGAACAATGAAACAATGGAATGAGGATGATGGAATTAAGCATATGGTCATTTTAAATTGCAAATTAGCGCGCGGGAAGTTAGCGGTAGGCCCGGGTTCGATACCCGCCACTGCGAAAACTGCCGCCGTGTTTACGTGGAATACGATCACGTTAAATATGTGGGTCCGTAAGTTCTTCCGAGAGGTTGGTGGTAAGGGAAGGAGGATACGGCCCCTGTGGATCCCTCCCCACTGGGTTCCCGTCTAAATTGGATGAATATATAGAAAGTTATGGAGATTGTCGCGGAGGGCGCGGCAGCCCAGTGGTTAGCTCGCGGGAATTGCACTCAGTAGGTCCGGGTTCGATTCCCGCCACTGCCAAAACATACGCCACGTTTACGCAGAGTACGATCACGTTAAACATGTGGGTTCGTGAGTCCTTCTGAGAGGTTGGTGGTAGGAGAAGGAGGGTACGGCCTAAATTGGGTGAATAAAAAGAAAGTTATGGAGATTGTCGCGGAGGGCAAAGTAGCCCAGTGGTTAGCGCGCGGGAATTGCACGCGGTAGGCCCGGGTGCGATTTCCAAAATTGCCGCCGTGTTCACGCGGAGTACGATCACGCGGAATAAACATGTGTGTCTGTAAGTCCTTTCGAGAGGTTGGTGGTTGGGGAAGGAGGGTACGGTCCCCGTGGGTGCCTCTCCCACTGGGTTCCGGTCTAAATTCGGTGAATAAAAAGAAAGTTATGGAAAATGTCGCGGAGGGCGAAGTACACCAGTGGTTAGCGCGCGGGAATTTCACTGGGTAGGCCCGGGTTCGATTCCCGCCACTGCCAAAACTGCAGCCGCGTTCACTCGGAGTACGATCCCGTTAAACATGTGGGATCGTAAGTCCTTCCGAAAGGTTGGTGGTAGGGGAAGGAGGGTTCGATTCCCGCCACTGCGAAAACTTACGCCACGTTCACGCAGAGTACGATCACGTTAAACATGTGGGTTCGTGAGTCCTTCCGAGAGGTTGGTGGTAGGGGAAGGAGGGTACGGTCAAAATTGGGTGAATAAAAAGAAAGTTATGAGATTGTCGCGGAGGGCGAAGTAGCCCAATGGTTAGCGCGCGGGAATTGCACGCGGTAGGCCCGGGTTCGATTTCCGCCACTGACACGGAGTACGATCACGTTAAACATATGGGTCCGTATGTTTTTCCGAGAGTTTGGTGGTAGGGGAAGGAGGGTACGTTCCCTGTGGATGCCTCCCCCACTGGGTTCCGGTCTAAATTGGGTGGCACATCCTGGCCGTCCAACCAGTTACCTTACACCTTTCTGGTAGGTCGCGCCAACGAGTGTGCCACGGTTGGAATTTGCCACGATCAGCATTTTCAAGGGTTGCGAACAGGCTGGTCGCCAAAGGCGGCTAGTCTATATAATAAAAGGCAATGTCTGTGTGTGTGTGTGTCTGTCTGTCTTATACACTATACGTTTCGCGACCGCGCGTCGGAGAGCTACGAAATTTGGCAATCGGAGACCCGGGGGGGAGGGAAGGGGACACGTGAAAACCGATTTTCAAAATTCTAATTATTTTTTTATTTATTTAATGTTTTATGCGATTTCGACCTTTTTTTGCCCTTTTTGCCCTTTTTTCTCCACGATCCAGACGTCGTAGAAAAAAACAACTCACACCATCGGAAAGAGCAGACAATTGCGAGTAAAAATATATCAATTTCAAATCTCCATTTCGATTTCTAATATTTTTTAAAGATTTTAAAACAAAAGTCACTTTTGGCTCAAAAAAACGATTTTTGGTTTTTAAATTCTCGCATCGTGAAAAGTACTCATAATTTCGACTAATAATTTACATTTTTAGAAAGCTGAAATATCTGGCATTCTTACAAGTCTAATCTGGTCCAGAAATAATGAAAATTGCCTTCAGGATCGCAATTTTAAAGACGTCATGATTTTAAATTTCTCGGCGTTCCGTTCGTTTCTCCCCCGCTGAAGCAGGGAAGGTGGTGGGTGGGGACGTCAAGGTGGAGGTGACGTCACGGTTCTGAATACAGCGCCTTTGCTCTATATAAATTATTATATTTATATTTTAAATGATGGGACGATCTGGATTTTTTAAATGTATATTTTAACTTTTGGATATTTTAAATGGATATTTTAATTTTATGGATATTTTAAATGATGGAACAATGAAACAATGGAATGAGGATGATGGAATTAAGCATATGGTCATTTTAAATTGCAAATTAGCGCGCGGGAAGTTAGGTTGGTGGTAGGGGAAGGAGGATACGGCCCCTGTGGATGCCTCCCCCACTGGGTTCCCGTCTAAATTGGGTGAATATGTAGAAAGTTATGGAGATTGTCGCGGAGGGCGCGGCAGCCCAGTGGTTAGCGCGCGGGAATTGCACTCAGTAGGCCCGGGTTCGATTCCCGCCACTGCCAAAACTTACGCCACGTTCACGCAGAGTACGATCACGTTAAACATGTGGGTTCGTGAGTCCTTCCGAGAGGTTGGTGGTAGGGGAAGGAGGGTACGGTCTAAATTGGGTGAATAAAAAGAAAGTTATGGAGATTGTCGCGGAGGGCGAAGTAGCCCAGTGGTTAGCGCGCGGGAATTGCACGCGGTAGGCCCGGGTTCGATTTCCGCCACTGACATGGAGTACGATCACGTTAAACATATGGGTCCGTATGTTTTTCCGAGAGGTTGGTGGTAGGGGAAGGAGGGTACGTTCCCTGTGGATGCCTCCCCCACTGGGTTCCGGTCTAAATTGGGTGGCACATCCTGGCCGTCCAACCAGTTACCAGGCCCGGGTTCGATTCCCAAAATTGCCGCCGTGTTTACGCGGAGTACGAGCACGTTAAACATGTGGGTCCGTGAGTCCTTCCGAGAAGTTGGTGGTAGGGGAAGGAGGGTACGGTCTAAATTGGATGAATAAAAAGAAAGTTATTTAGATTGTCGCGTAGGGCAAAGTAGCCCAATGGTTAGCGCGCGGAAATTGCACTCCGTAGGCCCGGGTTCGATTCCCAAAATTGCCGCCGTGTTTACGCGGAGTACGATCACGTTAAACATGTGGGTCTGTAAGTCCTTCCGAGAGGTTGGTGGTAGGGGAAGAAGGGTACGGTCCCTGTGGATGCTTCTCCCACTTGGTTCCGGTCTAAATTGGGTGAATAAAAAATAAGTTATGAAGAATATCGCGGAGGGTGAAGTACCCCAGTGGTTAGTGCGCGGGATTTGCACTTGGTAGGCCCGGGTTCGATTCCCAAAATTGCCGAATAAAAATAAAGTTATGGAGATTGTCGCGGATGGCACGGTAGCCCAGTGGTTAGCGCGCGGGAATTTCACTCGGTAGGCCCGGGTTCGATTCCCGCCATTGCCAAAACTGCAGCCGTGTTCACGCGGAGTACGATCACGTTAAACGTGTGGGACTGCAAGTCCTTCCGAGAGGTTTGTGGTAGGGGAAGGAGGGTACGGTCTCTTTGGATGCCTCCCCCATTGGGTTCCGGTCTAAATTGTGTGGCACTTCCTGGCCTTCCAAGCAGTTACCTTACACCTTTCTGGTAGGTCGCGCCAACGAGTTTGCCACGGTCAGAATTTTCAAGGGTAGCGAACAGGCTGGTCGCCAAAGGCGGCTAGTTATATAATATATCTCTTTTTTTCCCCAAAAGTCAGAATTTAATTGAATTTGTTTTTTTCCCTGTATTAAATAATTTTTAATTAAAAAACTACCTAACATATTTTACTGAAATTTTTTTTATACATATTATGGGATAATGTGAATATTTCCTAAAAATTTCGAAGCCATTTGTGAATTTTAAATGTGCTTAAAAAATGTTTGAATAATTAGGTCCCATAGGGTTCAATGATTTCCATTCTTTCAACCCGGGTTCAATAAAAAACTAATAGGGTGATATTATTTATTAACACTTTGCAACAAAGTTGAAAAGTGTTTATGACTTTGTTTATTGTGTCTGTCTGTCCGTTAGCACGATAACTGCCGTGAAAATGACTTAATCAAAATGAAATTTTAGTATGTTGTTCAGACGTTCTGTAGGACCTATGGGAATATAAATGAATAATATCACGCAAATAGTTTTGGATTGAACCCGGGTTGAAAAAAGTAAATACATTGAGCCCTATTGGGATCTAATTTTTCAACCATTTTTTAAGCGGATTTCAAATGCACAAATTGCTTCGAAATTGTTAGATAATATTCAAATTGTTCCATAAAATATATAAAAAAAAAATCAGCGAAATATATTCAGTACTTTTTTAAATAAAAATTAAAATAATAATAACACCTCTTATATGAAGCGATCGCGTGACCATGATATGAAAATATCACATGACCCACTTCAAAGTCATATATGGCATCCATCTTGTCACTAAATCGTGATTTTTAAAGTTCTTTTTAATTCATATTAAGTGTTGTATCCGTCCTAAAACTACATTATTTTTGCTTAAATTCTGTGCATTTACATACTGAAACAACGCAATTACAATATATTTGAGTTTAAATGCTCATCCAAATTTGATTATTTCTACAACGAAGCCTATTTTTCACCTATGTAAAATGTAAGCAGCAAAATATGTAGAATGAGTTGTATTAGAATTGCTGTATTTCACAAAAGCTGTAACATAAAATCATTTAGTTCATGGAGTCTGCGTAGCTGATATGAATGAAATATTCATTGATTTTATAAAGAGAAGGACGATTTTTTTCGATGAAGTTTTACGCATAGAGTTTAATTACTTTTAGCTCCATGGTCTTAATTTTTAAATAAATTATTATTATAGTATTGTGATGAATGACATGAATGGGGGAATTATTTATGAATGAAATGCTGCTTTTATATACAGTGCCAGGCGTGTTATTTTTTCTATGACGTCATTTGAATGAATTTCAGTTGTTTTCGATGAAGTTTTCAAATATAATAAATTATCGTAGTATTATGATAATTCTAAAATTATTACCGAGGAATGTATCATATTTTGGAGATGTTTAAACCAGGCAATTTATATTTCAATGCCGTCATTTGAATGATGTTCATTTTTTTCGATGAAGGTTTAAGTTTTCAAATATAATAAATTAATGTATTATTGTGATAAGTTTTAAAATATTACCGAGGAATGTATTGCATTTTAGACATGTTTAAATAAAATTGCATTGAATTTGGAAAGTGTGTCATAATCAATGCTTTAAGCATGATTGATCTTTCTTGTTTATATTCCCATAGGTCCCACAGACCGTCTGAAAAACATGCTAAAATTTCATTTTGATAAAGTCATTTTTACGGCAGTTAACGTGCTAACAGACAGACAGACAGAATGAACAAAGTCTTAAACACTCTTCAACTATGTTGTAAAGTGTTAAAAGTGGGATTCGTTGTAGAAATAATCAAATTTGGATGATCATTTAAACTGAAATATATTGTCATTGCGTTTTTAACACTTTACAACAAAGTTGAAAAGTGTTTATGACTTTGCTCATTCGGTCTGTCTATCTGTCTGTCTGCCTGTCTGTCTGTCTGTCTGTCTGCCTGTCTGTCTGTCTGCCTGTCTGTCTGTCTGTCCGTTAACACAATAACTGCCGTAAAAATGAATTAATCAAAATGAAATTTTAGTATGTTGTTCAGACGGTCTGTAGGATCTATTGGAATATAAATGAATAATATCACCCAATTAGTTTTGGATTGAACCCGGGTTGAAAAACTGAAATACATTGAACCCTATGGGACCTAATTTTTCAAACATTTTTTAAGCGGATTTAAAATTCACAAATTGCTTCGAAAATTTTAGGTAATATTTAAATTGTTCCATAAAATATATAAAAAAAAAATTCAGCGAAATATATTCAGTAGTTATTTAAATAAAAATTAAAATAATAATTACACCTCTTATATGAAGAGATCACGTGAACTTGACATGAAAAGATCACATGACCCACTTCAAAATGATATATGGCATCCATCTTGTCTCAAAATCGTGATTTTTTTAAGTTCTTTTTAATTCATATTGAGTGTTGTATCCGTCGTAAAAACACTTTATTTTTGCTTAAATTCTCTGCATCTACATACTGAAACAACGCAATTACAATATATTTGAGTTTAAATGATCATCCAAATTTGATTATTTCTACAACGAAGCCTATTTTTCACTTATGTAAAATATAAACAGCAAAATATGTAGAATGAGTTGTATAAGAATTGCTGTATTTCTTTAACGCAAAATTATTTAGCCCATGAAGTCTGCATAGCTGATATGAATGAAATATTCATTGATTTTACAAAGAGAAGGACGAATTTTTTCGATGAAATTTTAAGCATAGAGTTTAATTACTTGTAGCTCCATGGTCTTAATTTTTAAATAAAATAAATTATTATAGTATTGTGATGAATGAAAATGAATGATATGAATGGGAAAATGTTATGAATGAAATGCTGTTTTTATAGAGCGTTCCAGGCGTGTTATTTTTTCTATCACGTCATTTGAATGAATTTCAGTTGTTTTCGATGAAGTTTTCAAATATAATAAATTATCGTAGTATTATGATAGTTTTAAATATTTTACCAAGGAATGTATCGTATTTTAGAGATGTTTAAACCAGGCAATTTATATTTCAATGCCGTCATTTGAATGAAGTTCATTTTTTTCGATGACGGTTTAAGTTTTCAAATATAATAAATTAATGTAGTATTGTGATGAGTTTTAAAATATTACCGAGGAATGTATTGCATTTTAGACTTGTTTAAATATAATTGCATTGAAGTTGGAAAGTGTTTTATAATCAATGCTCTAAGCATGATTGATCTTTCTTGTTTCAGTATGTAGATGCACAAAATTTAAGCAAAAATAAAGCGGTTTTAGGACGAATACAACAGTCAATATGAATTAAAAAGAACTTTAAAAATCACGGTTTTTAGACAAGATGGATGCCATATTTTATTTTGAAGTGAGTCACGTGCTCTTTCATATCATGGTCACGTGATCGCTTTATATAAGAGGTGTAAGTATTATTTTAATTTTTATTTAAAAACGACTGAATACATTTTGATGAAATTTTTTTTATTTATTTTATGGAATAATTTGAATATTTCCTAAAATTTTCGAAGCAATTTGTGAATTTTAAATCCGTTAAAAAAATGTTTGAAAACTTAGGTCCCAAAGGGTTCAATGTATTTCATATTTTCAACCCGGGTTCAATCCAAAACTAATTGGGTGATATTATTCATTTATATTCCCATAGGTCCTACAGACCGTCTGAACAACATACTAATATTTCAGTTTAATAAAGTCATTTTTACGGCAGTTATCGTGCTAACGGACAGACAGACAGACAGACAGAATGAACAAAGTCATAAACACTTTTCAACTTTGTTGTAAAATGTGAAAAGGTATTGTTTCCAGAAAACCTTAATTCAAAATTTTGACGAAAAAGTATGTGTGTGTGTGTGGGTGTGTGTGTGTATGTAAGTTTGTAAGTGGTGTGTGTGCACGTGTATATGCGTGTAAGTGTGTGTGCAAGTGTGTATGCGTGTAAGTGTGTGTGTATGAGGGCATGTGTATGTGTGCGTGTGTGTGAACACAATAACTGGAAAGCGCTTATTTAGGGCGTATGCGTGCTAACCTTTTGAGACTGCGTCAATCCCCCATTGCAGGCATTGGCGTCCATGGAAGCCAATGCCTGCAAAGTTGGTCTAACTGTTTGGGATAGGGTGGGTCAAATACCTGTCTTTTTGGGAGGTTCTAAGTTTGGGATTAACGCTCTTCCACCCGGAAGCAAAAAGTGAAGTGGACGATTAGTTAGGATTGCTATCGGGCCATACATACGACCCCATAGCATGCTCATATCGCCCGCTTATCAGGCACTTTTTAGAAAACGGACATATCATACTCGTAGCCGGAGACTGTATTGGAAACATGCTACGAGATTGTTTAACCTATACACCCACGTAGAGGACACGTATCCTTAATACATTAGTTTTAAAAAAGTGATTCATGAAAAAATGATCACTAGCTGAGGACACAGTACAGATGATATAGATGATTCAGTTGCTATGATCTTCATATAGCAATTGAGATAAATGATAACTTTCAATAAGGTAAACAAAATGCGGTACATGCGCATGTATGGCTGATAAATATATTTATGGTAAGATATATATAGGATAGGATATATGTATGTTAGGATATATGTATGGACGGACTAAAATGAGTGAGTATGACAGATAAATATGGTTCTATTAATAAATAAATGAAAAATTAAAATGCCTTTCTTAGTTAGGTCCATGATGCTACTTCGGAGATTTCGATGGACTCAAACAACATAAGTCATGCCAAAGATCTGGGGTTGTTTCTGAAGAAAATGAAATACATTTTGGTCTCCAGTCTCTGAATCGTTTCGACCCAGTGCCTATTTAAGCATTTGCCTCGCTCATTTCAATTCAAATTCATCTTTATGACATCGTTTCAAATCGAGATGATCCTATTTTAAGATCCTGGCCATCATCGCATCACTGGGGAAAATGAATAGAGGGAGGAAGGGAGAAGGTAGGTTGGCAGTGGGCACCCAGCGATCCTAGCCAAGGTTTTTGGGTTTATCTGGCAGGTTTGAAGATCCCTTCTCAACAGCTGCTTTCGGAGTCTCGAGACACGTGTATGAGGCCATCGCTATAAAAGTGCCAGCAATGAGTTCCATAATATCACTTCGAAAATAGAAGACAGAGACACAGCTGAGGTCGATTTAGCGAAACACTGCAGTTTAGGGAGAAATGATAACGAGCTTTAAGGCATAGATGGAAAATTAGACTTTTTCCGTATACAGGAGTGCGTGATAGATAAAGCCAATGCATTATTGATTATAACTGTGCGACATACTTATAACTGGATACACGATGTATTAGCTTATTTCTAGAGGTGGCGGAAAAAAGCACATAAGTCAAAAATTCCAATTTTTTGCTTTCCTTATATACACTGTATAATGCATAAGAAAAGTATTGTGACAAGGTCGAAAATTCGAATTCGATTTTTCAACGGGAGAGCACATTTCAAACATCCCCGATCACGAATCGAACATTTTTGGGGTGATGTCTCTGTGTGTGTCAGGGAGCCTGTGGAGACGATATCTCACGAACGAATAGAGCGATTCGAATGAAATTTGGTACAAAAATTATAATCCATGAGTACTGAAAGCCTATTGTTTTTAAACACAATCGAATGTTCAGAACCCCCTAAATTTTCGAGTGAAATTTTGAAAAAATCATCAAAGAATCAAAACCTTTAAAAACGTTGCACAAATAGACATTTCTTATTTAATTTTTCCTTAGAAAACGATTAGCATGAACTTTAGAACGCTAGCATGAACCGTTCTCGAGATATTGTACATTTTTCAAATAAATTTATCAAAAAATCCTATAAATTAAAAAAAAATATTAGCTGTTGAGTTATTAGCTGTTATGTTCACTTTTCATATGTAATATCATGCTATAAATTGGGTGACATCCTTCTTGACAACCATACGTTGGTGACAACCATACGTTGGTGACAACCATACGTTGAATAATACTTTTGTATTTGAACGTCAATAGTCAGCCATCTGCTATAAGAATAACTTATTTCACAGTCCATAACGCTTGACGAAATTTTAGCAACGAATTTGGCGGAATGTCGCCAACTTGGCGACTTTTTAAATGTTGTCAAATTAACGGAAATCTCGCCAAATGGATAAAAATGGCGCCAAATCAATGAATATGACGACTCATTGACGAAAATTCAATATCTTAGAAAGAATATAAGTATCTACTATAAGAATAACCTATTTTTTTTTACTGTAAAAGTAGTAAATTCATTGCATTATATAAGGAAAGTCATGTGCTGCCCACATCAGATTTTTTTGATAACATATTTGATTTAAGAAATTTATGACCTTTGTTGTGAGAAAAGCACATAAGTCAGTTAGGCTTCTAAGATGTTAAAAAAAGAGAAACTATAAACACTTATTAAATTTTGTATGGATAGCAGTGGGGTAAAAAATATAAATTAAGAAAAGTTATTTATTTAACTCATAAATGTATAACAAGCGCCATAAAAATTAAATTTGTTTTCTGAAAACAAAAATTTAACATTAAAAAAGTTTTCCTGAAAGCATCAAAATTTTCTTACCTTGATATTTCAAAATCCTTGTTTTTGCCTTATGTGCTTTTTCCCGCCAGCTCTAGATTTAATAGAAGAATATGTGCTTTTTTTTCTCTTTCTCTCTCTCCCTCTGCATGCACGCGCGCGTGTGTGTGTATGTGTTATCTGTAGCAGGAAATCTAAGCGTCGGATAGTGACGACATGTGGTACAAAGGTACTGCAGGACCCGGAAAATGTTTTTTTAGTTTTAGATAGACTGTGTATGCCAATGCTCGCCCAGCAACTCTCAGAGTCCTTTAGATCTTGAGGACTCTAGGAAGTGTGCGGTTTAAGTCAAGCTTTCTCCCCTAGAGAAAGGATTCCGTTTCGCTTTGCGGACCTCATACGTGGGGACTTGATTTAAAACTAAAAGAGGAATGATTGAGACGGTTTGAAGACGCTATTCTGTAAATGTATTATTTAAGTAGCGGGCACTTATTTAGGACCCAGGAAACGGCGAATAATTCATTCAAGTATTACTATTGAACCCATTTCTGCTAATGAATTACTTAGCTTTTTTTTTTCAGTGAAGTATACAGCCCATGGTACCTATAGCCGGTGTACCCTAAATAGTACACTCACGGACAATGAAAGTTGCGCACCAAGAAGAAAGCATGGTACAACTGCGAAATGATGTAAATAGCTAAAGGTCGGGCTGGTATGCAAATGAACACTAGTCTGGTGGGATTACGTATGACTGATCATCCGTGAGGGGCGCTGCAAGCATGAGGCAGCGGCCTTACAAACCAGCGTGTAGTCGACGCCCCATCCACGCGAGAAGCTTCGGCCGGCGCAAAAACGAGTACGGTGTGAAAAGAATGATGGGTAGACACCAGAAACGTCGATATATGCAACTGACGGACTTCGAGAGAGACTTGATCATCGGGCTGAAAACCGCAGGGTGGTCAGCGCGCCGGATAGCCCTTCACGTGGATCGTTCGGACTATACCGCCAGACGGTGTTGGGAGCACTGGTCACGGTACGCAACCCAGACACGGAGGATCGGCTCTGGACGGACCAGATACACCACGAGTAGAGATAATTGAATGATCGTGCGACAGGCACGTATAAAGCCCACAACGACCTGATCCGTGATACAGGCACACGTAGAGGCTCCTGTGTGCCCACGAACCATATCTAGATGCCTGAAGGAAGCGAATTTGCGCTCCCAGCATCCCTTACGTGTGCTGCCGCTAACATCGGCGGCTCCGGTTGCAGTGGTGCCGGACCAGAGCAACTTGGAACGCCACAAATTGGCCATGTGTGGTGTTTAGCGATGAGTGCCGCTTGGTTTTGGGGACAGATGCTCAGCGTGTCAGGCTGTGGAGGTCCTTACACAACGCTACAATCCCAACCTCGTTATCGATACGCCACACCAACTCCACTGCATGAATCATGGGCTGGGGAGCCATAGCCTACGACAGCCGATCCTCTCTAGTAGTGGTACCTGGAACATTGACGGGCCAGCGGTACGTGGATGAGATTCTACGGCCCCATATGCCCCCATTCGTTGCTGGGATTCCAGGTGCTCAATTCCAGCAGGATAATGCTCGGCCGCACACGGTCGCCCAGGTCTGCCTGAGTCATGTCCAGACGCTTCCATGGCCTGCCCGCTCCCCAGACCTGTCCCCTATCGAACATGTGTGGAACCAGTTGAAACGCCAGCTGACTCGTTGCCGCAATCTTCGGGATTTGGAACGTAATATCCAACAGATGTGGACTCGTCTGCCGTAGGACAACATCAGGCGTCTGTTCGACACCATGCCGGACTGTATTGCTGCTTGTATCGCAGCACGAGGCGGTGCGCCGCGCTATTGAGGATGACCGGATTGCGTACCACAGCTCCCTCTGTACGTGTTATGCTGTGCTGCTTTTGTAATCATGTATACCATTCACCTGTGTGCTTCCATCAATAAAATTTCAGGTCCACCTTCTTGGTCGGTAACTTTCATTGTCCGTGAGTGTATATTCAATGTGCGCCGCTTGCGAGTCAGTCAGCCAAAATATGCGCTCGTAGTATAACGTTTCCCCGCCCCACCTGATTCCCGGGAGAAAAAAAAATCAGTCCAGCAATTCGTAAAAATGACAACATCTAATTCAGAACCAACGTCAACTTTGGGACGTTTGCATATTGTAATGACATAGGTACTATGTAAAATTTTCAAACGTTAAGTGAAAAATTCACAAACGAAAGAAAGATTAAGTGAAAAATTCACAAGCGAAATAAAGAAATCTATAACAAGAAAGAACTCATAAATCGTCCTATTTAAATTGTTTAATCAATAATCTTCTTCCTTGTATAGCGTTGCCAAAATTGTTCGCAAACTATGAGATGAAACAAATGATGTATATACTTACATATGTGGAGGTAAGTCAGTGAGAACGTAGGCAGAAGGATTGGCATCATAACCACTCATTGAGTGAGCAATTTCGCTAGTTTCTCATAGGTTCCATATTAGAAAACAAAATACAGCATTTCTATAACAACGCATTTGACTCCCAATCTCCTTTCTCCCTCTTCCAAGATCCTGGTTACGCCTTTGAGTAAGCGGAAGTTCCTCCTTGGCAGCATGGTCATACGCTATTCATGCTGTCAAGGAAGATATCTTTTACGGAAGACTTTCTGTGGGGCTTAATTACCCATTATTCCGTGGTCAATGTTCTAACTCATTAGTTATCGGGAATTATATATTCTGTGGAAAGAATAGAATACAGAGTTTACAGAAGGTCTAGAAATTCCCGAATATTTCAAAAAATTTTTATAAATTCACCTATCATTAAAAACACACAGTGTTTCACTCATTCAAAAAAATCATCTTTGATGTCGAAATGGAATATTTGCTAAGAATTTCTAAGATAGAGAGAAGTGTGGCAACAATGTTCAGTGGCGTGTATTTTGAACATTCATATAGGGAGTTTTTATAAGAGTGTTGTTGTTGAAACCCAGACCGTCCGACCTACCAGAAAGGTGTAAGGTAACTGTTTGGACGGTCGGGAAGTGCCACCCAATTTAGACCGGAACCCAGTGGGGGAGGCATCCACAGGGACCGTACCCTCCTTCCCCTACCACCAACCTCTCGGAAGGACTTTCGGACCCACATGTTTAACGTGATCGTACTCCGCATGAACACGGCGGCAGTTTTGGCAGTGGCTGGAATCGAACCCGAGCCTACCGAGTGCAACTCCAGCGCGCTAACCAATGGGCTACCGCGCCCTATTTTTATATGAGTGTGTGAGTGAAAATTGGATCTAAGATTAACTAAAATGGCACATTTACAATATCACCATAAGGACATTTGCATTAATTTTTGGAGGTGGAAGTTGGGAGTTAAATACTCGCCCCCGCCCCCTCCCCTCCATAAATACATCTTTATGAGCATCGGATAAGTCCACATTTGAAAATATAAATCAGTTATCGACTTCTTTCAATAGTTTGTTATTAGTTAACTATTTATAGAGTTAATATTATAATGAATCAAGGGTACAGCTGCATTGGTGTAAATAAAAATATAAAATTTTATCCAACTTTCAAATTTCGTGGAAATGAATTTTCTATAGTACCGAAACTCATCAATAGAGCGAATTCGTAAGCTTGAAATTGTGCTTCTAATGCAGCAGCCAATATCACTAGACCGATTTAGTTCCCGTGGGATCATCAGCGATTAGCCGTTATTTGCAGTAGAAGCAAGAACGCTTGCTATGTGCCACAATTCTACAAACTTCTATGATAACTACGGTCAGTAATAATCACGCAGCTGGCAGGGAACTTTTATATTCAACTGAATAAGACTTTCAAGCCAAATTCATGGTCACTCATAGAACGATATGAGGGGTTCTGTATCTTGCAATCATGGCTCTAGTACAAGAACCAGCAATATCGTGTAGGTTTCACTTTCACCGGAATCTGGTACTGATGAGTACCAACAAAAACAAAACCGGTCCATCGAGGCTTGTTGCTGAAGTGGAAATATAACTCCAATATTTTACCACTTTAGATGAATATAAATTAGAGTGCCAATGTGCAGTGTTTGCCAATGTGCAGTGTGTTTCCATCGAGTCAATCAAAGGTTTTAAAGAACTAAAATGCTATCTTCAACTCATTCGCAAACAGTATTGGTGCTCACTATTGCGCTATTATTTGTATGTAAATCTTACCTATATTGCAAATATTACCTGTTGCAATATCTATATTGCTATGTAGGTCATCCCCCGTAAAATACTTTGAGAGAAGATTTAATAATACTACAACTCTTTGGCATCTGTAGATTGTTGAACCGCGCCTTATTTTGTTAATGCATTTTTAAAGATGGACAAGATATATTTGTAGTTAATTGAGTGGTGTTTTAATTATTATTTTCGCAGCGAGTAGAAATTTGCATCTTAAATCTCGGGCAAAGCCGAATATCCGTGCTAATTGACATATTTATTGAATTAAAAAAGAAATATTGACTTTTAAGTCATTATAAATATTTTGTCATAATAATATAATAAATTGAACAATTTGACAAGTACCACCCCTTGAATTTCTCACGTACCTTCAGGGGTACACGTACATTTATCATAGTTTGGGAAACACAGTTTTAGACAATGAAGAAGGCAATGGGAGGTTAACGAGTTATTTCAGTTAATCGGGGGGAGGGGGTATGATCCAACATCCCCTTAGCTACCACACACAAATTCCTTCAGTATTGTTTGTATCTTGAAATATTTCCAATATTCCTATAATTATGGTATAATCTATATATACTAATTTCCAAGTGTCCGTCTGCCACTCTTTCTTTAGGCACTTCCCGAGTAGATAGAGACTTTCAATCTCGTACATGGGTCAATCGTTTGATAAAACCCCCTGGAAAAATCGTATTTTCCGAAAATGTTCTGTACAGGGTGTGCTCCACATAAAAACGTTCGAAAAGTGAAATGATAGAAAATTATGTTTTTCGATGAAATAGAGACTTCAAATTCGGTGTATGGGTAAATTCTTTGAAAGAAAGAAAGTGTACAATTTCAGCTATTCAATATTCTTTACTTGAGGGGGTGCCGCATACTAAAATGTTTGATTTGTCGAGAAAATGAGAAACGATTTCTTTAAAAATTGATAGAGCTTGCAATTTGGTACATAGGTAAATTATTTGATAAAAATGCCCAAGACCAATAGAGTTTTCACAAATTTTCATTTAAGGGGGTGCTGCACAGAAAAAAGTTCGAAAGGTAAAATGATAGAAAAGCATGCTTTGCAATGAGATAAAGACTTCAAATTTGGTTTATGGGTAAATCCTTTGAAAGAAAGAAAGTGTGCAATTTCAGTTTTCCAATATTTTGTACTTTAAGGGGTTCCGCAGACCAAAATTTTCGATTTACTGAATAAATATGAAACTCAAATTATAAAAATAAAAATACGTTATTTGGGGGTTGCTTATGGTGAGACCACTGATTTTCAACGGATATTCGGCTAGTATACATAATTCCGATAATATTGGTATCTCTTTAAATTAACAAAAAGTAACTGCCGCTGCCGCCACCACTGTTTGACAAATTTCTCGTTTCTGGAGACTGTTTGCTTCGTACCGCCAAAATTATTGTATTTAAAAATTTGAAATTTAGTACACTTATAGAAAAAGCTTTGGGGAATATGTTGAAATAAACCATTTTTTGATATATATTGTAGTTTAAGAAATATTTAATATCAAAGTCAAAGACAAAATATTTGAGCTGCGAATTCGCGTCTTGGATGGATTAACAATAGCGAATTTTTGCAGGCAGGTACCTACGTGGGTGAATTTTTGCAGGACGGAGCCCTTTTTTTAATTTCGATGTAGTTTTTGAGATATTTTACTTTTTATTTACTTCTGAAGTGAACTCTTTTTTCGTATTGGCACATCTAACGATTTCTCTGTTTCGTACCGTAAAAACTATAGCATACAAAAATATGAAATTCGGTCCATTTATAGAGAAATAATAGGGTAACACGATGAAATAAACCGTTTTTCGATTTAAACTTTAGCTTGGCATGAAATAGCTCGTGAAGTGAGCTCATGATCAAGGAATTCAGATTTTGGATTCTCTGGGCTAAGAAAAATCCCTGCTTTTCCCTCCTGCAGAAAATAGGCAGGGATAGAAACGAGATTTTTGAAAGTAGAATTTTTAGGAAAGATAGATACGAAGCGAATGTAGCGAGTGGGGGGCGAAGCCTAGTTGCGCGAGCGGATCTAGCAGGGGGAGAGCCGCCTAGTAGTATATATAAACAAATTTGTCGAATATTGGCTTTGCATTTATCGTTAGTATTGGCCGATACTAGAAATATATATATATACATATAAATATAAATTAGTAAATCCAATATTAGAATGTAAGTAGTAACTCATAATACACTATTCCAAAAATTTTTTTTACAAAATACAAAGAAATAAAAGAAATTAAAACATAAAGAGGAAATTATAAAGCGTAATGTAGGTCATAAAGACAAAGACAATCAACAAATTTCAAAGGTGAGGAATGAAAATAGGAAAACAAAAAAATCAAGCAAAAAAGCTTGCACGTGGAAGAACTTTAGGCTTAAGATAAGTTCATTTCGAAAAAATTCTCGTCAAGTCCATATATCCCTTCGAAATGAACACAAAAATGCTTGTTTCTGAAACACAAGATAGATTTTATCTATAAACTTATGTTATATGGACGACAAGAAGCATATAGATTGGAAAAATAAAGGAAACATAAATACCTTAAAATACACATCATTAGTACAACCATGACGAGCAAAATATGACTAGACCAATGTATATATAACAAAATATGACTAGACCAATATATATATATATATTATATTATATATATTAAATATTTCTAATGGAAAGTGAAATGTTGTAAATATTGACCATACAAAGTCATTCATTATTGCCAAAAGTCGACATGCATAATATCTTCGCCAATAGTGCTACTAGTTTGCTACTAGGAAAAAGTATGTAAAAATTCGAAATATACCATGAGAGTAATTCAGAAGCAAACACAAATTTACTAAACATTTCAGGAATTCGCATCCTCTTTCTATAGAGACGTACCACAGGTGCAAAAACCGTTATTTAGAGATAACGGAGAAGTCGGCATGGCGCATCACTCCGAGGAGCACTTCCGTATGAAAGAGCCTTTACAAAATATGTCGTGGAGATGAACGGAACACATAAAAAAGTGTACATAATACAAGTCTTTGTCTGGACCATCTTGAAAACGAAATCATAGATCACAGTTTTCCGTCGGAAGTGTGAAAAGGGGACGTTTAACTGGGGGGCGGGGGGGGGACTGTCTGAGGTAGGGAAATTGGAAAGGTGCCTGGCCGAAAAGGAAACCATATGAGGGTACTGATTTGAGAAGACCGTTTCAAGATCTACGACACGTTTTGAGGGTGGTTAGACAGGATGGAGGAACTTGCGAGGACCGAGAGTTGTCGTCGCTGTGGGTGTCTGGAAAAGTGTCGATCGCGGGTGGAATAGCGGAACAAGCATCTGCTTTGAAATGCAGTCAATGGATTAAAGAATATTTTATGCAGACTATATTTTTGGATGTATTGGAATCTCAGTGATATTTATTTATTCTTGAATTTTCCAGACTTGGTAGCAATCACATCATTATAGTTATAATCGGTCATAAATTGCTTGGGTAGATCATATAAAAAATATATGATAGGAGGCAGGACCATCTGAGAGGGGGGCGAGGTATATCTGACACCCTAACCCCACTTTTGAATATGCAAAAGGTGGCAATTTCGTGGAAATTATATCTATTCACCGAAGGGTTTTTAACAGTAATTTTCTCTTTTCAAGTCTTTAGAAAAAAATTAGAAAGTCGGTCAACTTGTGATATTCGAGTCTCCTTTCCCTCCGAATAATTTTCTTTGCGATTTGTTTGGGATGTAAGAATTCTTATAAGCTTGGTCAATAGCGATGGAATTATAGACCATCAGCTTGTCTTTTATAGAGGTAGCTTTTCCTCTCTGACTAAAAACTCATTTTGGCGAAAAAATGTAATAGATATTGTCGTTTTATTTAGTTCCCCTCCCAATGCAGTGACAAGTATCCGTGGACTGGTTTTGGACGGTTCAATACTCCTCAGCACTTGGGGATTTTTAACTTAAATTAGCACACTAAAATACTAAAAGAATCTGTAGTTTTGAATTCCAGTATACTGTAGTATTATTAAAAAAATGAAAAGAATAATGTGTCGAACACTATTTAAACAACAAAGACTTTTTATCATTCTTTATTTTCTTTTACAATGCTGAAAACATTTGTATCCAAGTGAAAATGACACTTGTTTTACATTCTGAAACATACCAGCTGCATTCGTGATATCAAATCGGGGGGACATTTCTCCAGCAAGGAAACGGTAAACTGCAATCTGTTTACATCAGGGAGTGAAAAAATATTTTGTTTTTGCTTTGCGGTTTAGGGGATGTCTCGGAAGAGCCTTGATGTGAGCGGAAGACACAGAGGGACAGTGTCTCAACTCCGGAACCCCTCGCCCGGAGTTATGCCTGATAGTTTCCGTCTGCATCCCCATCATCCAGACTCACCATGGAAGGAAGACGCAGGGCCGTAGTCGCGCAGGGACCAGAGTGGGCTCAGCCCCCCCCCTCCCCCCCCAAGAGCTATACTCAGCTCAACTGATAAAAGTATTACAAGAGATATGAAATTTCATCGGAAAATATCATCCAAATTTTGCATTTTTTTTTTATGAAATTATTTTTATAAATTTTTTCGTTTTAATTTAGGCGAATGTGTAGTTATACTGATGATCCATTTATTTACATATTTAATTTAAAATTTTTAAAAAATATGACACTAGTATTTAGGTAGAGCCAACGGCCGTACCGTGCTGAAAACACCGGTTCTCGTTAGATCATCGAAGCTAAGCAGCATCGGGCGCGGTTAGTACTTGGATGGGTGACCACCTGGGAACACCGCGTGCTGTTGGCACATTTCGGCCGCGGTAGCCCGGTGGTTTGCCCGCTGCCACAACTGCCGCCGTGTTCATGCGGAGTACGATCACGTTAAACATGTGGGTCCGTAAGTCCTTCCGAGAGGTTGGTTGTAGGGGAAGGAGGGTACGGTCCCTGGGGATGCCTCCACCACAGGGTTCCGGTCTAAATTGGGTGGCACTTTCCGGCCGTCCAAACGCTTACCTTACACCTTTCTGGTAGGTCGGACGGTCTGGGTCTCAACAACAACAACTAATATTTAGGTTACTTTTGTACTATTGCGGGTTTCACTGTTATACATTATAGTTAAAATCAACAGAAAAGTAGTTAAGAATTAATATTAAGCATTAACGTGTTAAATTTCAGAATTTTTCTTCAATGAATTAACAATTAACATCTTTACTACTAATAAATGCTTAATATTAAAATCAATTGTAATTGCTATTAAAATTAATGTATAGTAGCTATATGGATATTAATAATCAACTCGCGTATTTTTTCGAGGCCAGCCCCGTCTTCAAATCCTCTTCAATCTCTGGTTATCTAAAATAATCTATACCCGTTCTAAATGTAACAACCTTGTTTATTAATCTTAAATTTCTGTAAATAGCTATTTTCCCGAAAATCCTGTTTTTGGATGTCACGTGTTTCTTGCCCCCTATCCGCCCTCTTTCAGCCTGCGCAGATTTTCAGCCATCCAAGACAACGATGCCCCCTCATCACACAACAAGCTGATCGCATCGTCGCACCCATAACATCGAAGCACATAGATAATCCTCGTTAACTAATTTGCATTTGCTATTTTCGATGTGGGGATAAGTGACACAGTCACAGACGATGCGTCGATGGTTTGGCTTTTCCAAAATTTCTTGAAGTCGACTTGTGTGCAAGCTCTTTTCCTTCAACTTGATTTTTTCCTAAATGCGAAATTAAGTGAATAGCGAATGTAATCGACAATGCTCTTTTTTTATCTAGATCCTTTACTGAATTTTTCATGTACGTGTCGAAACTCTCGAATATGCATATTTTTTTTCTAAGGAGGGAGGGGCAATAATAACGGCTCTGGAACCATTCTTGTCCACTTTTATAATAGTTGTGCATACATTTACAATATTTGAAAATTTGAAGAAAACGGCTCATTGGATGCCCCAATGGCCTAGACGTTTTCGGCTTTTCTGGAGTGGCATCCATGTTTTGTTATCCAGAAAAAGGGGGGGGGGGCATTTGGCTTCCAAACCAAATTGATACTTTATCCTTTAGTTTTATGCTGTTTTACCAACTACGATTTTCATCCAAATCTGCTCAAAAATGACACCATGATACAGTAAGTACTATACAAGAGTATCGTGCCAACCGGTTTAGTAGGTAAGGGGACCCTTCTTCTTAATAGTAGACAGAGCTGTTCTTTTTGTCAAACCTAAAAGTTTGAAATTTGCATTTTTTTCATAAGAAATTCTATAAACTTGGATAACCTAATTTATTACTATTGTTTTAAGAACTCTTTCTTGAAAAAAAAATGAACTTTTATTTTATTTCATTTATTTATTCTTTTTAATACGTTTTTCAGTAAATTTGAAGTGAGGTCCATTTTTCGCCGTTAACTATTTGCAAATAATATAATTATTTCTGCGCTATTTAAACAACATAAATTTAGAATAAAAAAAATCTGATGTGGACAGTGTACGACTTTTCCTACTAACTCAAATTCATTTTCTTATTACTTTCCTTATATAAATATTGAATAAGGAAAGTATTGTGACGGGGTCGGAAATTCGAATTTGAGTTTTCGACGGGAGAGCGCGTTTCAAGCATCCCTGATCACGAATAAAAATTTTTTGAGGTGAGGTGAGGTGAGGTGAGGTGAGGTGAGGTGAGGTGAGGTGAGGTGAGGTGTGTGTGTGTGTGTGTGTCTGTGTGTGTGTGTGTGTGTGTGTGTGTGTGTGTGTGTGTGTCTGTAGAGACGATATCTCACGAACAAATGGAGCGATTCGAATGAAATTTGGTACAAAAATTACAATCCGTGAATACTGGAAGCCTACTGTTTTTAGACACAATCGAATGTTCAGAACCCCCTAGATTTTTAAGTGAAATTTTGAAAAATTCATCAAAAAATCAAAACCTTTAATAAAGTTACGCAAATAGACATTTCTTATGTAATTTTCCTTAGAAAACGATTGATATAAACTTTAGAACGCTAGCATGAACAGTTCTTGAGATATTGCATATTTTTCAAATAAATTTATCAAAAAATCCCATGAATTAAAAACAATATATTAAAAATTGTTAAGAAACATGTTCCCTTTTGATATGTAATATCATGCGATAAATTTGGTGACATGATTCTCGTGGATTTGGCTCGTTTCATTCATAAGAAAAGATACTTTGAGTAATACTTTTGTATTTGAACGCCAATAGTCATTTATCTGCTATAAGAATAATTGGTTTCTTCGTTCATAACGCGAGATTTTGGCGACGAATTTGGTGGAATGTCGCCAACTTGGTGACTTTCTTAAATATTGCCAAATTAACGAAAATCTCGCCAAATGGATAAAAATGACAATAAATCAATGAAAATGACGACTAATTGACGAGAATTCAATATCTTGGAAAGAATATAATTATCTACTATAAGAATAACCTACTTTTTTACTATAAAAGTAGTAAATTCATTGCATTATACGAGGAAAGTCATGTGCTGCCCACATTAGATTTTTGCTTTCCTTATATACAATAATGTATAAGAAAAGTATTGTAACGGGGACGAAAATTCGAATTCGAGTTTTCAACGGGAAGACACGTTTCAAGCATCTCTGATCACGAATCGAACATTTTTGAGATGATGTTTGTGTGTGTGTGTGTGTCAGAGAGTCTGTGGAGAAGATAACTGACGAACGAATGGACAGATTCGAATGAAATTTGGAATAAAAATTACAATCCGTGAATACTGGAAGCCTATTGTTTTTATACACAATCGAATATTCAGAACCTCCTCCCCCCCCCCCTAAATTTTCGAGTGAAAAAATCATCAAAAAATCAAAACCTCTAATAAAGTTACGCAAATAGACATTTCTTATGTAATTTTTCATTAGAAAACGATTAACATAAATTCCAGAACGCTAGCATGAACCGTTCTCGAGATACTGCATATTTAAAAAAAAATTATCAAAAAATGATATTAAATAAAAAAAAATATTTCCTATTGAGAAACATGTTTACTTTTCATATGTAATATCATGCGATAAATTTGGTGACATCGTTCTCGTGTATCTAGCTCATTCCATTCATGAAAAACGATACTTTGAGTAATACTTTTGTATTTGAACGCCAATAGTCATTTATCTGCTGTAAGAATAACTTATTTCTCCCTCCATAACGCTTTTCGAGATTTTGGGGACGAATTTGGTGGAATGTCGCCAACTTGACGACTTTAAAAAAAGTAATTAAAAAAAATTAACGAGAAACTTGCCAAATGGATAAAAAACATGTTAAATCAATAAAAATGGCGATTCATAGACGAATATTCAATATCTTGGAAAGAATATATTTATCTACTATAAGAATAATCTATTTTTTTTTCTATTGTAAAAGTAGTAAATTCATTGCATTATATAAGGAAAATCATCTGCTGCCTACATCAGATTTTTTTTTATTTCATGATGCATTAAACTGAGATTGCAGAAAATAACATGGATACTTTTTCTGATTTTATATCCAATTTGTATTTTTAATGCATCTCCATTTCACGTAATGACTTGATGCACTTTAAAATCTTCCACTCCTCAAATGTAAAAGAAAAAAACTAAAATATCTCGAGAACGGTTCATCCTAGAATCATAGAGGTCAGTCTTATTCGCCTTGCTATTTATATATATATATATATATATATATATATATATATATATATATATATATATATATATATATATATATATATATATATATATATATATATATATATATATATATATATTTGTTAGCCACTATAGTATATATATATATACTAGAAACTGCACGCGACCTTGCCCGGGATTTAAAGCAGAGATTATTTGAACTCATTTATTAGGTTTTTCGAAAGGTTTAGTTGCCGCTGCTGGAACACACGTTTAAATTTCAAAACATGCACAAGCATACGCTTGTCCTAAAAAAGCACACGTTAGACAACTGCTTGGATGCGTAGTACACTTGGTCATCGAATGCTACGCCATAACACAGCTGCATATTACTTCCTAAGAGAGACTTTTGCTCTCTGATAAGATATTTTGATACACTAAATAAACTTTTTTGATACGCCCTAAATAAATTTTTTGAAAAGCTGCAAATAAGCTTTTTTGATACAATCTAAATAAGTTCTTTTGATATGCTGTAAATAAACCCTTTTGAAACGCCATAAATAAGATGCTCCTTTGATGCGCCTTTCATCCTCTGTGTGGGCGTAATACGCTTTAAATATACTCTTTTGACACACCCTATATAAGCTCTTTCGATTTATTGCATAAGCTAAATAAGCTCCTTCATTTAAGATCAAAATCACGTTTTCTAAATGAAAATTCTTGCAAAAATCTATTAAAATTTTAGATTCTAGTACCATCAAATAAATCCCTAAGCAGATAAATTCAGTTTCGGCTGGTGATGTACTCAACCTTCCTACAGCGTTTCAGATCCATAATTTTAACAAGATAATACTTGGCAACTTACCGCAAAGACGGGAAAAAACTTACATTGTCACATGTCCTACTAGAATTTTTTTTTTAATTTATGAGGTTTCACATGATATATGATTAATGAACCGAATGCGACAAAAACCAAAAACATAATTTTTCTATTGGGGAGTCTCTCAAATAAATATTTGGTAAATTATAAAGATGGGATTGTCAGTCAATTTTTTCATATCGTCATATAAAAATTAGAAACGTTTTAAACACAACGAAAAGTATAAATTTTAATTCCCGAAAATTTGACTGTTAATAGTATGGATTCCGTTTTAAGTTTGTTTGAAAGAGAATTTTTCGATCTTTCCGATGGTCTTAAGATGGAAACTTAAAAAAAATATTTCCATTCACTAAGGAACTCATTTGTGTGAAAATCGTACTAAAACATAAAATAACTAAAAACTAATTCCAATTTTTAAAAAATAAATTCCCAATTTCACGAATGTTAAATTTTCCGCTATGCGCACTACAAACGAACACATAGACATCTTCCTTTATTATAGATAAATTCCTAGTCTTTCAATTAAAAATAATTTTGAAATTCTTAAAGTTAGTCGATTATGTGTTCATGTAACTTTTGAAATCCATCGCTTTCCTGTTTATTTTGCTATAGGATACTTTAAATTGTCATCCCATCGGCAGAAAAGTTGTTTTAAATTCTCCTGTTTTCTTTTTCAGAAGTGTTTATTTAATTTATATTTTTACTTTCTCATACTATGTAATATTATTGTTTTCACGAAAATTTTCGAATATGAGATTTTGATGCTAATATGTTTTAAAAACTCCTGAACACATTTCGACTATTTTTGGAGTGATGTCCGTCTGGCTGTCTGCATGCATGTATGTATGTGATCTATTTTTTGTGTACACGATAGCGGCTACACTTATTAATGGATTTTCACGAAACTTTATAACCGGCTTTGTTATAAGAAATCTAGAGCTAGATAGAATTTTTTTTTAATTCGAGGGAAAACTTCGAAAGGGTTTCGAAATTTTACATTTTTTTAACATGGCAGCATAGGACAAAACTTGGCTTAATCATGCATAAAAGGATTTATTTATGGCTCAATGATCACGAGACTTAATAATTTCAATCATTGTTGTGAAAACAGTCGTGATGTAATTTCTTTTGTTCGTGACGTCATTAGCCACTTTAGGGGGCAAGTTACCCCCCCCCCCCCTGCTGAAAGTACATTATCAAGCATGGTATCAATCGAAATATTTTTTCAGTCCTTTAAAGTGAAGGGTAACACGCTATAATTGTAATCCTTTGGACCCACAATACCGATATTTCAAAACTTTTCTTGTGAAATTAAAAAAAAAAGTTACTAAGAAATGGATTCTGGTATGACAAAGTCGAGTTGAGCCACACTAAAGTTAATATCACCTTACTGGTACTACCTTTCTGGCCTTACTTTACTTCTGGCCTTACTCACCTTACTTTACTACCTTTCTGGTAGGTCGGACAGTCTGGGTCTCAACAATAACAACAACACTCCAGTTAATTTCATCTGGCAACGATTTCCTCTGGCAAGGAGTTTGTTTTTGACTCCATAACATGTTAAATCCTTTGCTAAATTGCTTTATGCTGTACCCCAACCCCCTACAAAGAATTTTTTTGGTAACTAGTACCATTTGTAAAGAATCGTGCTATTCCAGCTAGGAATCGAACCCTGGATCTCCGAAGTTGCCAGCCGACGCTCTACCGTTGAACTACTGGGACGACATTGCAAGCTCTTACCTTCAAAGTGGATTCTGCACATTGTTTAATGTATTCAAAATATTTGTTATAATTTCGGTGTTTGTATGTATAAAAAATATGTTCGGTTTCCTCTATAAACAACCACCTCCCTTTGTTTTGTTTTTCTCCGGGAAATATGCATGCAGCAACCCATCGAGGTAATATATACTAACTCGTTGCAGCAACCGTCTGCTCATTGTTTCTGCATGATAATTCAGCTTTCAATTGGAGCCCTTGATTGGCTATCGTAATTCTCTGTGACCCTCGACGTCTCTAATTGAAGAACCGTCGCTCTGCACACTCGTGGAAATCATAAATAAATCAAGGAATTAATTGCGTAGCTAGGGCCTCTTCGAGGAATTTTACCCTGCAAACAATGAATGCTGTTTCAGATTGCCAAGCAGCCAGAAAATGATACCGTTGCAGCGGAGTAGTGACTCCACTCGATTTTATCATACCAGAATCCATTTTTAAGTAGCTTTCTTTTTTCAAATTTTACAAGAAAAATCGTTTTTGTTGTTTTAGATAATTATCGTGTTACCCTTCATTTTAAAAGGCTTGAAAAAAATCTTTCGGTAGATACCATATTTGGAAATGTACCCCCTGGGAGACAACACAGGGCCGTAGCCAGGCGGAGGGCAGAGGGGGGTCTCAGACCCCCCCCCCCCCCCAAGAAGTATACGCGACCCCCCTGATAAAAATACTAGAAGATATATGAAATTTCATCGAAAATATCATCCAAATTGTTCATACATTTTTTTTTCATAATATTCTGTTTATAAATGACTTCGTTTAAATTGAGCTGAATGTGTGGTTATACCGATGATCCATTTATTTACATATTTCATTTAAAAATTTTAAAAATTATGACACTAGTATTTAGAATACTTTTGTATCATTGCAGGTTTCATTGTTATACATTATAGTTAAAATCAACAGATAAGTAGTTAATTAATATTAAGCATTAACTTGTGTTAATTTTCAGATTTTTTTAAATTAATTAACAGCTTTACTACTAATTAATGCTTATATTAAAATCAATTGCAATCGTTATTAAACTGGATGTATAGTAGCTATAGGGATATTAATAATTAACACTTAGTTTACAAATATAAATATGCAATTATTTGTTAATAATTAATATGGATTGAAATATAGAATAGTAACTCTTATGGTTTATAAATGATAATAACTAATTGCATTTTTGATGAGCCCCCTCCTTCAAGACTGTTGAGCCCCCCCTTGAATTTCACTCCAGCCCCTCTTCAATTTCGTATCTGGCTACGGCCCTAAAGTAACATGCCCTCCCGAGAGGGGCTAATGACGTCACGAGCACAAAAACTGTATCGCGACTAATTTTCTCTACAATTATTGAAACTTTGAAGTCCCGTGATCATTGAGCTGTAAATAACCCCTTTTAGACATGATATCTCCGATTTGCTGCCATGCTAAAAAAATATATAATTAAAAAATATATAATAAAGTTTTCTAGAAATTCTATCTGGTTCTAAATTTTTATCCCGATATAAAGTTTCGTGAACATCCATTAATATTTGTTACAGCCATCGTGCGCACAAAAAATCGGCCCGATATATACAGACAGACAGACGAACATGACTCCAAAAATAGCCAAAACGTGTTCAGGCGGTTCTAAAACATAAATTGGCATCCAAATCTCGAATTCGAAACAATACTTTATTGAGATATACTATATACTATATTGAGAGCATGAGAAAATAAAAATATTAAATTAAGTGATCTGGATTAAGTCCAAAAATGTTTTTCTTTGGAATTTTACATTATGACTACTTCATGAATACAGAATATATTGGAACTTGTATGAGTAGTATGCATTAGTAAATGTGATGAAAAATTTGTAAAGAACTCTTTCGATACTATGCCTGGTCAGCCTTATCTACTGATCGATTGAGACAACAGTATTTTCTTCTGTAATTAAATTAGACACTACAAATTACGTGTTGAGATAAAGAACGTAATAAACAACTAAGCCTGCAGAGAACATCCCAAAATGAATAGATGTTTGAACAAATCAAATAGAGACGAAAACCCGCACCCAGCTCAGGAAGAATAAACACTGTTGTAAGAAAAAAAAAATTGCGGATCATACAACCAGCATGCAATAAAAAATACAAAAAAGATCTATCATGCATAAAGCATTAGTTGTGAAACACTTTCCAACTGAAATGCAATTTTATTTAAACATATTAAAATGCGATACATTCAGCTCTAACATATTTTAAATTATCTCAGTACTACAATAATTTATTATGTTTGAAAACTTAACTTCATCGAAAAAAAGAACTTCATTCAAATGACTTCATCGAAGTATAAATTGTCTGGCTCTCTATGTAAAAGCACTTTTATTCCCTCGTATGTTTTTAAAAGCAATGCGAATAAGACTGGACTGCGAATAAGACTGGACCCCATGACTCTAGGATGAACCGTACTCGAGATATTTTAGTTTTTTTTTAATTTTGAGGAGTTGAAGATTTCAAAGTGCATACCATATGAAATGAAGATGCATTAAAAATGCAGATTGTATATAAGTAGTATCAAAAAAGTATCCATGTAATTTTCTGCAATGAAACTCAGTTTAATGCATCATGAAATGAAAATTGAGCCAATGTATTTCAGTCTGTAAGGAAAGTCATGTGCTGTCCATATCAGATTTTCTTCCTCAGGTTCTTGAAATTGCCCATTATTCTCCCAACGTAGTATACAGAAGATTATCGCCCATAGTCGCTAAAGAAAACTCGTTAACAATGGGCGAGTAAAAATACCACTCTGTGGTTTTTCTATTGAGTCCGCCTATCGTCTCTCTGAGAACATTAGTTTTATTATAATAGCAATTAAGTAGTTATTAAATAAGTTTTTAGATAAATGTTGTATTGAAAAAGTGTTACCAACACTAGAAATTTCATAACTGCACGCATTTATGGGAACAGTTAACTTTTCAGGTAATGATGACCTGTTCATTTTAGAGAATTAAGTTTGGGTGCCAATATTTTGCTGCCCTTCTTGGAATGAGCCTTTTCCCTCATTACTTTGAATCACGGATAAATTGAGCTAGATTTTCCGCCCCGCTGAGTTCGAATGAACGAGATTCTACACAGTATATCAATCAGAGATAAAACGTGCGGCAAGAACAAACGGGTGAGATTGCAGAAAAAAGCCGTTTTGGTGAATCTAACGAGAACTGATTGAAGAGACGACGAGCTGCAATGGGCCGAAATGGGGGCAGCATCTTCCGAGCCATTCCCACTGCAGTTACGATTTATTTAGCTAGAATGGGTGATTAAGAAATGTCTTTGGATGAAACCAGAAAGAAAATAAGTATATCTAGCGCTCCACTAGACTTTATAAGATGCTAATTATAAAATCATGTTATCCAGTTCTAGTTTTTTATGCAGTCTTTCTTATTAGAACATGACGTGACGATGTCTGTATACTTATCTCCATGTCGTTTATACATATGCAGATGTGTATTGTTATAAAATTATTGTAAACATAATCGGGAGGACTTCAAATATGTATTTCCATTAATATTTTGAATTGAAAAATGTACTTGAAAACAACACTTTCCTTTACCAGCGTTGTCCTAAACGGTGTTTCATGGATCCTGATTTCCAGTACTTAATGCTTTTCAGTTTTATGTAACTTCTTGATGAATTTATTTGAAACATTCATGATAAGTCGAGAACGTAATAATGTTACGTGTTTGTGTAATTTGTTTTATAATTACGCATAAAATGATTGTTTATTTGGCTGGTGATCTTTATCTTTTTACGACTTTTAAAAATACTCATTTCGAACGAGATGTTCCCGGATATTGGATCATTTCCTAATAAAGAGTTCCAGGATTCACTGATTTTGATAATCGCCCCATTCGAAACGATCCATTTGTTCAATAGATATTGAATCCACACACACCGATATCACTTCAAAAACGTTCGATTTGAGTTCAGGAATGATGAAACATACAATTCCGTCGAAAACTCAGCTTTTCAACCCTGTTAAAATATTTACTCTGTTCATGACAGCGATACCTTAGTGCAACCTCACAGAATTATTATTTCATGAAGCAGACACCATGCTACTATGTAAATAAAATAAAGGCTTAATTGTAATTGAGTATACAAGTTTGAAATTTTACATTCGCCAGCCAAACAACAAAATTTCGAGCGTGGGTAATTTACGCACGTTATTGTCGTTTGCTGAGTGGCAACAAGTATACCCACATGTTCGACGATTTGGGTTTGTTTAGGTTATTCGCTTTTAATAGAGTAAGGAATTGAATTATTTAAATTTCTTAATACCTTTTTGAAATAATAACATTAGTACGTTTTTGAATAATAAATGTATTATTCAAATATATTTATATATAATAAATGAAACACCTTTAAATATTTATATATAATAAATAAAATACCCTCAAAATACCGTTTTGAAATAATAATATTTTAGACGCAATATTTCTGTCTTATTTTATAACTTTCAGCTTAAAGTAAAAATTTCATATGTTCACCGAAGATCCTCCGTAAGGGTACAGTTAGGCCTAACCGACACTTCGCGCTTCCGCCATTGTTCTCCGGCCACTTAAGGAAGACAATATCAAAATTGATTTAATGAAATAATTTTTAATCGTTTTATTAATGTAAATAATACTATAAAAGTATACTAAAATTAGATGGAATGTGGCTCAACTCAACTGCCTCACTCATACCAGAATTCAGTTTGAAGTAGCTTGCTTTTATTATTATTATTATTATTATTATTATTATTATTATTGTCATCATCATCATTATTTATTTATTTATTTATTTATTTATTTATTTATTTATTGCAAATTTCGTAAGAAAAAAATTGAAATAAATAAATATATACATATATATATATTGTTACTCCAAATGATCAAAATTAAATCATGTAACCCTTCATTTTAAAGGACTGAAAATATCTTTAGATAGATACCATGTTTGGCGTTGTAACGCTGCTGGGGGGGGGGGGGGGGGGTATGTTTTTCCCAAAAGGGACTGTGACGCTACGACAACAAAAATGATATGGCTATTTCTCACTGTACAATGACTTAAACTGCTAAGTTTCGCGATCATTGAGTTATAAATGACCCCTTTTATGCATCATTATGTCCAATTTCGTCTTATGCTGCCATGTTAAGAAATTATAAAATTTCGAAGTTTTCGCTCGAATTTCAAAACATTCTATCCAGTACTAGGTTCTTCTTTAACAAAGCCGAAAATAAAGTAAAATTAAAACTGTCAGTTTTTCATCTAGCGACAAATAATAGTACACTGGACATTTATAGGTCGAGACAACACTATTAATAAAAAAAGATTACACAAAATCGAGTCTTAATGTAAAATTTGAGCTTTAATCTATATGATGAAACAAAAAATAAGCATTATTTTTTTTCGTACCCTGTCTTCCGTAAAATATATTTCGGCGACCCCTTAAATAAACCCCAAATGGGGTCGCGACCCAAGGGTTAAAGTACCATTGCATTATAGAAAGATACATTTGGGGGTCTTGATTTAGGACTTACGTTACGACAATATTTGGACGCTTTTAACACTTTACAATACAGTTGGAAAGTGTTTATGTCTTTGATCATTTTGTCTGTCTGACTATCCGTTCGCACGATTACTACCGTAAAATTGATTTTATCAAAATGAAATTTTAGTATGTTGTTCAAACGGTCTGTAGTCCACATGGGAATGTAAATGAATTACATCACCCAATTAGTTTTACATTGAACCCGAGTTGAAAAAGAGAGATACATTAAACCCTATGGGGTCTCATTTTTCAAACATTTTTTAAGCCAAGTTAAAATTCGCAAATCACTTTGAAAATTTAAGGAAATATTCAAATTATTCCATAAAAGTATATAAAAAAAAATTGAGCAAAATAAGTTCGGTAGTTTTCTAAATGAAAATTAAAATAATAATGACACCCATATTATATGAAGAGATCACGTGACCCACTTCAAAATTAAAAAAAGCTGATGTGGGCAACACATGACTTTCCTTATATAATGCAATGAATTTACTACTTTTACAGTTAAAAAAAATGTTATTCTTATAGTAGATACTTATATTCTTTCCAAGATATTGAATTTTCTTCAATTAGTCGTCATTTTCGTGGATTTAGCGCCATTTTTATCAATTTGGCAACAATTAAAAATGGCGCCAAGTTGGCGACATTCCGCCAAATTCGTCGCCAAAATCTCGCCAAGCGTTATGGACGGAGAAATAAGTTATTCTTACAACAGATAAATGACTATTGGCGTTCAAATACAAAAGTATTACTCAAAGTATCTTTTTTCATGAATGGAACGAGCTAGATCCACGAGAATGATGTCACCCAATTTATCGCATGGTATTACATATGAAAAGTGAACATGTTTCTCAATAGGAAATATTTCTTTTTGTTTTATATAACTTTTTGATAATTTTTTTGAAAAATGGGCAATATCTCGAAAACGGTTCATGTTAGCTTTCTAAAATTTATACCAATCGTTTTCTAATAGAATATTAAAAGGAACTCCCTCTGGATCACCTACTCCTTGTGGCTCACCGACTCCCTCTGGCTCAAGGACTTCCTAAGGCTCAAGGTCTCCCTATGGCTCACCGAATTCCTCTGTCATGCGGTCTCCCTCTGGCTCGCGGACTATAAGTAGTAGTACGTTTCTAGAACGCATCGAATCAGTCGCTTACGTCACGCGCTCTTGCTTACGTCTCGCTGACGATGCTCATTTACATCGTCTGCTAACGTCTTACGTCTACAGTTTACCAAAATGGAATAATGTTAAAATCAACTTATCATTTAATTACGGGAAGTTATAACCGAGTGAACTTAGAGGTCATGCGACGTAGCTTTCATATATATTATGAACTCTCTGGTTTATCCTCAATTTTGGTTCACAACGAGTCTGAATCGCAAAATGGCCCACTGTTCAGCAAGAGGACTGGCTTAACTATCTTCTTGCCCATCTCTGTTATGTGACTTCCGAGAACCAACATCGATGCCATGTGCCCTTTCTGGATCTCATCTAACTCTGATTTTGATATCAATCAGCAGAAACCTTAGCCTCAGTCTTTCAGTTAAAAATCAGTGAAACGTGTAATGAGTGGAGAATTTTTACCATTACATTTTATTTCAACAGATTCATATTACTTGTAGAATTATGTCTTGTGAATTTCTTTCTAAAATTGAGATTTTAATATTCTATAATTATTGAACGAATAATATGACAACAGTCAGTCAATTCTCAATAAACCGTCACTCTGTTTAATTGATCGTTCCGTTGTGGCCACATTGTATAAACATCTATTAAAACACATGTGTTTAATGGTCTGGTCGTGAATATTCATCTTAGTGGATAAAACGTCATAATTCCGTTTAAAGATAAAACATTTTTGCTTGTAAAATGCCATTAAACAGAAATTATGAGTAGATAGAAAAGCAGAGTTTTGCCTCAGGAGGGGGATGTGGTGAAGGATTTGTTCAAAGAAGCCCTACCGCTTTGTTGAATATTCCGTAGAAGATCAGAGGGGAACGAAGGAAATCCAGTGTATCCTCGAAACAGCTGTATGCTGCATTATTGTGTTATTTGTGTTTATATACGTTGTTCAAGTTTTCCTTATCAGAGGGGTATTTTGAAGAATGTGTTAAAGTGGCAATTTTGTTCCTTTTTTTAGAAAATTTCCCCCTGATGACAACGCCATTGTTATTTTATAAATGATTATAAGGAGTAATTTGTGGGTTATAATTTTGCGTGTGCGTATTTTATTTAAATTACATGAAAGATGAATGGTTTGTGGACATCAATATGGTGATTGTCTTTTCATTATTTGGCAATTGTATGGGGATGTCGAAGCTTTTTAAAGATGGCAAAGCTCAGAGGAGCTAGGTTTAGCGGTTTGCTAATCCATGTCGACTCGAACGGCCATTCTATAACAAAATATGATTTTACTTAAAAAATGCCTTCTGGTGCCTGAATAAAGAATTATCATTTTTTAGATCAGCACACTGTAATCCCCCTGCCTCCATTCATGTTTGAAAAATAACGTTTTGCGAAGGCAGAGGCGGTCCGTCCCGCCTTACTTTTGACTTAAATAGCACCTTCTAGTGTTCAAATAGGGCAAGATTTTTAAGACTAGCACTGGAATCCCCCCTACATCCTACTCTATTTGAGAAATAACGCTTTGATAGTGGTTTCCATAAAATGAACATTCAGAACAGAGAGTCTACCCAAATCCAGTGAGAGAGATTTCTATCCTTTTATTTGTATGATTATTCATGATAGTTTTTAAGTAAAGCGAGTTAAGTTTTTAAGTTATTACAGTTGAGTTTTTAAGTTATTACAATTGAGATGCTTCTTCAGTTAACCAACGTGAGTGTGATGGTCAACTTCATTCTATTAGAGTATACACATTAAAAATGAAATAGTAATACTATAATTACAGAATGCTTAGTTTAGAAATGCGGTTTAGAATTATTCTATGATTCAGACAATATTTTATCTACTTTATAAAAGATTCAATTAACATTTTAAATGAAATTCACACATGAAGAAATTGTCTTTTCATAATATTTTTTTTCACACTTTTATTTAAATTTAGGTATATTACTTATTCCTACATAGAAGTATTAAAATGTAGTTACAATGAATATACCTTTTATTTCAAGTGCACGAGGACTTATAGGATATTTGTTTTTACATGTTTCAGATATATTTTGTAAAATAGGCGTTTGTGCACGCCTGGAAACATTAATTGTATACATACCCCCATTAATTCATATTTATATCATATTTTAAATGTTTTAGCATATTATTTAAAAAAAAAAATCCAAAATGTTACATATCTAAGTACATAAAGATATTTATTTTTCCATTTTAATCATTCAACCATATGAACCCTCGAAGACACAAAGAAATCAAAGTATTCACTTAAAAATAACTGTGCAGGCAAAAAACCGTAAAATTATGTTTAGAGTATAAGCTTATTATGAACTACTAAATAAAACTTCTAATAAAGACTGAAATAAATGAAAACACGGCACTATTTTGACTTAATTTTGACGACTCTTAAAAAATATTTTGCCAATATTCAACACAGTGAACAATTTAATTCTAGAAAATGTAGTTCATATCAGCAGTAATTTGATATTTAAGAAAATTTTATGTAATTTGTATATTTGAAAATTTAAAAAATGGAATTTTATTATCAAACATGCCAAAAGTTTTCGAAATTTTCTTTATCGTGAAATATGTACAAAAACTTTTAATTTTCATTAAATTACTAGCTGCCAAGTATTTAAGAGTCATTATGCACCCATTTTAGAAAACATTGAACATACTTTTCTAGAAAAAAGTTTTGGACTTGAATAATAAAGTTAATTGAATATTCCAATTTGGAATATTGTAAAACTCACTTTTTCTACGAAAAAAGCAATTTTTAGCAAGAAAAAGATAATTACGTATAGAACAAGCATTTAATTGATCCAGTTAGTACACTCAGCCTTTTATTTTAGATTTTGGCGATTTTTGAGGGTCATTTCTTAAAAAGAGGCAGGCTTTACTTTTTTGCATCACTAAAACATACCAAAATCTAATCAGCACCACGGTATCCCACAAGTGACTTACTTACGAAATGTATCAAATTCTAGTTTTTCAGTTAGAGTGGATACATGCATTGCACAGACAAACACACACACAGACAGACAGACAAACGCACAGACACATACACATACGTCAAGCTAAAATTGTTTTTCGTATTCTAGAGGTGTCAAAACGTGTACATCCGTCGAAAACTCGAATTGCGATTTTTGACACGATTCTAATTTCCCTACACGACTTTCCCTACACATTACCATATATTGCAGGGAAGGTAAAAATCTGATGTGGGCAGCACATAACTTCCCCTGCAGACTCATATTCACGTTCTCTTTATTTCTTTAATAATTCATTATATTGAGTTTAATTGCAAACAATAACACCTATAATTATCTAAAATTACACAGACTTTGCACTTTTGGATTAATTTTCGTTTTCTTCTGGTAACTGGACTCATAATTTTCAAAGGAGGTGTAGCAAAAATGCGAAAAAACTAAAATATCTTGAGAACGGCTAATCCTAGTGTAATGGGGTTGGTCTTACTATTTCCATCGTTAAAAATTAAGTATAAAACAAGAATTTAATTAATATATTTCAGCATACCTAGTTTTTTATTTTAGATTTTGATGAGTTTTGTGGGTTATTTCACAAAAAAAGGCAGGTTTTTCTTCCGATTCGTACCAAAATCTAATCAGCATCATGGTGCCCTACAAGGGACTTATCTACAAATTTTGTAAAACTTTATCTATTAGTTTTTCAGCTATAGTGGATACAAGCAATTTTTGAGGCCATTTCGCAAAAAAAGGCAGGTTCTTTTATCCCGAATCGTACCAAAAGCTAATTAGCACCAGGGTCACACACAAGTGACTTACTTACCAAATTTTATGAAATTTGGTGAATTAGTTTTTGAGTTAGAGCGTATGCATGCATTGCACAGACAGACAGACATACACACACACAGACATGCCCACAGACGTCAAGCTAAAAGTAATTTTTTCGTATTCTAGAGGTCCCAAAACGTGTAGATCAGTCGAAAACTCGAGTTGCGATTTTCGGCATAATTCTAATACTTAACTTCCCCTGTACATTACCATGTATTACAGGGAAGTTAAATCTGATGTGGGCCGCTCATAATTTTATCTGTAGACTCATATTCACGCTCTCTTTATTTCTGCAATAACTCATTAAACTGAGTTTAATGGAACAAAATAACACCCATAAATATGTAAAATTACACTAAATTTGCACTTTTAATTCAATTTTCGTTCTTATTTGGTAACTGGACTTATTTTCAAAAGCAGGCGTACGGAAACTGCGAAAAATCTTAAATATCTCGAGAATGACGTAATAGTGTAATAGGGTTAGTCTTATTCTTTTCATCGTTAAACATTACGTATAAAATGAACTTTTAATTGATAAATTTGAGCATACGTAATTTTTTATTTTTTATTTTGGCGATTTTTGATGGCCATCTCGTAAAGAAGATCAGGCTTTAATTAAGGAATTCTGCGTTCGGTGGTCATCCCATCGCCTGCTCCATATTGATAAGTGACAATAGCTGTAAAACCATGGTCCGCATTCTTATATCCAATATTTTATAGGAGCTATATTTTATATATAGCTAAATATTTTACAACTGAGAACTTTGATTCATTTACGCCAATCCATTACGTTTCTCATGGGTTTAAACAACACAGTTTTGTGTAAGGAAGACACTGCCATTGTAGATGACATTATCCATGGACAGTGCTTATTATGCCTTCATTTTGAGCTCATCAGCATTGAATAACTGTTAACTGCAATGGAAGCAAGCAAACTTGTTATTTGCCGCCATTTTGCGAACTTCTGCGGGAACTGACAATTTCAGTCCTGGGATTGATTGGTGCATCTTTCTACAACAGAAAACAAATTATGCTGGCAGGTGTTAAAAGGACAGAAAGATAAATCATTGCGTTCCGTACAGTATTTTTTTATGCTATGCATAATTTTTGACAGTGCATGAAAGACAAGCGTTGAATAGGATGCATTTCCATAGGCTAATATTTATATTTGAATTGTGAAATAAAAGTATCGAAATACTGAGAAAGTATCTGATTCTTTCACACGTTATCAAGTCACTGATGGCTGATGTAGTGTTTTACAGAAAAATGAGAACAGTCGGCGAACTACACCAACTTTTAAGAGATCGTCTCCGGTGAAATGAAAAGTCTCTGCAGAAAGTTTTCATTTTGCCACAATGGGTCAAGATGATTCTTGTAGTAAAAGTAAGCTATGAGGACTTTTTATACTGCCATGCAAAGAGCCCATAGTGGATGGGCACACTGTCAAAAAGTTTGAGAACCATTGCTTTTAAATGTAGTGTAGCGGAAGTATGATGAATAAATGAAAATATAAAAGGAATGAGTAAGAGTAATCTGGTGCCATTTTTAAACAGGCGATGCTGAGGAGGTCATTCCGCAGAGGCGCCCTTTTCAAGGACAGAAGGTCACTCCAAATGCTTCGAACGATCCGTAGGGGTCCAAACTATCCTGCAGGAGAATCGCATTTCCCTCCGGGATCCTATTTCGGAGAAATGGGGTTGGCCAACCCTGCTAATGAAACTAACATTCATTTTACCACCTAAATATTCTTTTTAGTCCTATTGAATGGGAACTCTTCTCCATTCTAATTGGTAAGTTACACTTATACTAGTTTAAATTCAAACGCACCATTGTACTGGAAACAACTAAAAAGCACTATGGAATGACACTTTAGGTGCAGTATTATTGCAATTGTATGCAAAATGTGGCTACGTTCAACATCATTATATGAGATAATTGTAGAAAGAATTCACGATATTTTCCAAAACTGCTTTATTTCATTCACTGAGTAACTTGATAACTTACGGTGCAAGTAAAATATATAGTAGCCGTGATTATTTCATTAAACAATTTTCGCTTCCCGCATGCTGCTGCTTTGAAATGCGAATATAGGAAGCGGAGTATTCATCCATCGATATTCCAATAAGCGTGTCCGATTTTAGTTTCGTGCATAGTTAGTTGTGAGTATACTCATAGGCGCAGGTAGGGGTTTGGCCATCCGCTATTGGAATATTAAATTATCCGAAATATTAAATTATTCGAAATATTAAATTAGTTTTCCATAGAGTCCATACTGTGAATTGAAATCCAGCACTGTTACCCCCCCCCCCCATTCGGCCATACCCCTAGCCCTCTTTCCGATATCCTAGCTACGCTTATGTATATGCTTCAACAATAAAAATTGTCGAAATATGAAAGTAAATAACAAATAGAGCGGAATTTTCATTAAAATACTTCATATGTAACCATTCCTTGGTTACAACGAGCCAGGTCCGTAGCCAGACAGAATCCAGAGAGGTCTAAGCCCCCCCCCCCCCCCAAGAGATATGTTCAGATACCATGATAAAAAATACTACACTTTTACTAGTGGTATGGAATTTCATGCAACATGTCATCCAAATTATGCATAAAAAATTGATTTATGACATTTTTTTATATATTACTTCGTTTATATGCTTCTTTAATTTAGATGAATGTGTGGTTATACAGATGATCCATTTATTTACATATTTAATTTAAAAATGTTTAAATTTTTTTTTTAATTTTTTTGTATTATTGCGGTGTTTACTATTATACATCATAGAGTCAAAATCAGCTGATAAGTAGTTAAGAGTTAATATTAAGCGTTAACTTGTATTTACTATCTTGAATTTTCTTCGATTGACAGCTTTGCTTCTAATTAATGCTTATATCAAAATCAATTGTAATTATTATACTATATTAATATTGATGCCTAGCAGATATATAGATTTTCCTAATCAACCCTTAACCTACAAATATATATATATGCAAATTAATTATTTGTTAATAATTTGCATGGATCGAAAGTATAATAATAGTCATTATGGTTTATGAATGCTAATGATGAGCAGTGTTTTTAGTGAGCCCCTCCTTCAAGACTGTTGAGCCCCCTTGAATTTCAACCCAGCCCCTCTTAAATGTTGTTTCTGGCTACGGTCTTGCAACGAGCAAATCCTCCTAGTAGTAGCGTAGGTTGGGGGGTCATATATATCGAATTAGGTGAACAATTACATTAATTATCCATTGGTTCTGCAACTCATTAAGAATTATCCATATTACATGTCGACTAATCACATAAAAACGAACAAGACCAGAATGAATATAATAAACTTCTTGAACTTCACTATTGTCATTAAACTTTTTTACCCTAGAAGAGTATAAAAGCTTAACCGAAGTAACAAATGGGTTTCTGTACTATAATGTACATTTCTGCTCTCAGTTTTAAAATGTGTAAGAAACATTTTGGGAAGAGTTTATAGTTTATTGTGGAGAGAAGAAAAAAACATTCAAGAAAACGCAGCATAGTCGTCCCCCTGTAGGACTGTATAGCTGATTACTAGAGACCTTTATTAACTATAATAAATAACACGAAAATGATTCAATTTAAGGAATACGACACATATTTCACCTGTCAAAAAATGAAGAAAAGAATATAGCAGATTAACTATGAGTCATTTAGGACTTATAGACTAGCAGTTAATGTGACTTTTATACTCTTTTGCAAACGGAAGGCATTCCATTATTAAATTTATAAATGATTGCATTATTTAGATCATCTCCAGTTCCGTCTGATTTGAAGAAACTGAATTTCACGAGCAGTATTCCATTATTTGCAAGGTTATATTCTTAGCAGAAAGTTTGGTTAGTTTTCTTACGTCGAGAATTCTTCCCAGATATACCCATTATGTCATTGGGATGCTCAAATACTCATATTTATGACTCGACTTCCAAAATATGTGTTCTTTACCACTTCAATGGGTTGAGATTACGAATCACTTGATTTGGCGACCTTTTTTTAACACAAAATATTCTTATTGTAACCCTACTGAAGCTGCCCCAAGCAAAGAGCGAAAGTCTCTTCTCGAAGGCCACAAGTCGTCAGCAGGAGACTTTCACACACCCCAACCCCCTGAGGCATTAACCTATTTGCAGCCCCTTTTCTGGACAAGTGAGAGTTAAACCGCTTTCATTGGTCACCTTGTTTTTTAAAGCTTCCAATAGAAAGAGTGCTTCTTTTCCGCTTGTAGCTACGGGCCAACCTTCCTGAAAATATATTGACCTACTGACTTACTGATTTACAGTTGTGGTAAATCTACGAAAAATGGGTAGACAAATTTATTACAACTATTTTCTGTTCACCTATATATTGTTTGTTTAATTGAAGACGCTTTGTCTAGCATTTTATAATGTTTCGAGATTCCAAGTTCCTGAGAAAAGTCCTTATCTTTTATTTTAAATTCTAAGTGTTCTCAAAAATACTTACTTTTCCTAAAACTCTTTATTTTTCAAAATGTAAGTAAAAATGGTAAACACAAATCTAATTAAAAGTAAAAGCCATAAGTAAAAATAAATCAGTCTATTGAGAAATTGTTGGTGCCTTTTATAGCACTGCATGAAAAAATATATACATTAAATTGTTTTAATAAATCTCCTTAAAAATAAAATTTATTATTGTGTTTATATATAAATCTAATTTTGGTCTTAACGTCTTTATTATTTTAGTCTTAGCGTCGGTACAAGTTAAATTTGATTTAGAAAAGTGTGTTAATCCTCATGAGGAATTTGAAACTGCTTATTTCTTTAATTTCATGAAAGAAAGCACGAAACCTGATGTAGTTATTTAAGGAAAAATAAGAAGTTGGCCTTCCCAAATTTTTTAACTTTATTATTTGGAATTTAAATGCTTTTTTATTTTATTTCTAATGAATAGTATGTGTTTCATCTATAAAAAATAAATATATTCGAAATGATTTATAAGAAAATAATTATATCTACAAATAAACGAATCAAAGAAATCTATATCTGTAATGCAAGTTTGTACAAAGTCTCTCTTTTATTCAATGATCTTCCATAGAAATACTAATAGCGTTAAAAATAGAAAATTACCACAGTCCGTAAAAGAAACGAAAAGCAATCAATCATTTTGTTATGCATACTAAAAATGCAATAACCAAAGCCACATTACACAAGAAGCCTTCATATAATGTCAAATGATGCGTAGACTTAATTTTTGACCAACTATTAAGTATTTTATTTTTTTTCTTCATATGAATTTTCGGAAAAACCGAAATGTCATCAGAACCGGAACTGGACATCCTCACTAACGTTCCCCCAACCTCCTTTGGAATTCGATGCTAAATCCGTATGAGTCGTCATCTAGCCTCTATTTATAGCCAATCAGGAGAAGTAGATGTTTAAAAGAAATTTTTTGAACTGGAAGTGAAACAAAAAATCCGAAGGTTGAAATTTTTTATAAATTTCCCGACCTCCTCCTAAATGTAATGCTGAATTCATATCAGTCACCATATAAGCTCTATTTATACAGTACAATAGACCTCTGGTCGCTGTGCTAGGCTCTCTCTGAGCCACCCACCTGTAAGTCATAAGCTCCATTTATAGCCAATCTTGAGAAGTAAATGTTTCAAGGAAATTGTTTGGATCGATAGTGGAAATCCTTAGTAAACTCCCCAACCCCCCCAGAATTGGATGCCGAATTCTTATCAGCCATCGACTAAGCTATATAGCAGATTTCGAGAAATAGATGTTCTAAGGAAAATACAAATTTTTTAATCGGTAATTGCATCATCAGAACCGAAAGTGGAAATCCTAAATGAGTCCCTTTAACACTTCAGAATTTAAGGCTGAATCCCTAATCATTATCTATAAGCTATAAAACCAAGCCTGAGAAACTAATGTTTCAAGGACTATTTTTGAACAGGAAGTGAAATTTTTAGTGAACACCCCAACCTCCTCTAGAATTGGATGCTGAATCCATATCAGTTACCATCCAAGTTCTATCCATAGACAATTTTGGGAAATAAATGTTGCAAGTAAAATAAAAAAATTTGAACAGGAAATGGAAAAAGAACCGGGCGCAGAATTTTTTAAACTACCCCTCCCCCCTACACAATTTGACGCTGAATCCATATCAGTCATCACCTAAGCTCTATTTGTAGCAGATCCTGAGAAGTAGATATTTCAAGGCAATTTTTTTCCCCAAAACCAATAGTATAGTAAAAATTGTGTCTCCATAAATGACCAAACACAACCTGACATAGAAAACATCATATATAAAACAGTTCTAAAAGAAACCACACATTTTTGTACTCCATTGATAGCTATACTCATTGTGTCTAATCGGAACTACACCATTTAGAAAGAAAACGGCTTGCTTCCATCACCGATCAGATTTCTGGGTTAAAGTTGCACTATAATTTATCGGTTGAAAAAGTTCTTGAATTATAAGTTATCTGTAGAAACACAAGACCAAAACATACGGAAAAAGAAGACTTTCTGTATGACTCATCAAATTGAATTTGAGGTGAAAATATTAATTGGCCAGAAGCAAGAATCGAATGCATGCTTCTTGTGTACCAACTTCACCACTCAAGCCATGTAGGAAATTTTATTAAATTACTTTACATTTTCCCTCCATTCAAAACAAGGTCCAATCTCTTTCAAATATTGCATTCAGCTTAAAGGGCACATTCCCCAAAAAGGCTATATAAAGTAATAAAGTAATAAAGCAGTAAGTTCATAAAAAGTAATTCAAACCGAAACCATTCTAAAAATATATAATTTCTATAGCTTTAAAATAAAGAAAGGACCAATATACGGCGTTGAATTGTGTATGTTTCCATAGTTTCATTTATTTTACTCAGTTTGTTCTATCATGTTTAAGTAGTACACTGCTATGCATGGCAGTGTTTATACCACTACCATGTCTGGTAGTGGTCAAGAACTATCTAAGATAGAGTGTAAAATTTTATCCATTTTTGTATAAATATTTTGTTTCGTTAAAAATACCTAAAAGTGTATAGAAAATTTTTAAATAACAGAATACGTAAGTGGTCTTAAAATTTGAGTCATTTGGGAATTATTTCACTAAAGAAATCGCTAAAAAATCACCTCTTCCGACCGAGATGTAAAATGCTTCTTATTATTATAAGATATTTTTTTTAACTATTATATGAAATTTAAAGCAGATAGGTTTCATACAGTTTTTTTTTTTTAGATGCGCCAAACTGATATTCTGTCAAAAATAATTGAAAGAGAAATAAATAAAAATGAAACAGCTTTAGTATATTAAATTATGTACTAAAGCTGTTTTGTTTACCTGTCGAGATGCGTCATCTGCTCTTGAATTAAAATTAACAATCAGCTGGAACTGAAGATCAAACCAGACCCTCTTGCGTGGCACTTTATAATTCGACCCGTTAAACGCCATCTAAGCTAGACATTTTCATGAATTGTCATTCAACCCATATCTGCTGTTCTTCCTGTCAATAAGAAATATATAAATATTAGGGTATTTTGAATATTTAATTCGTATTTGACTTCAAACATAAAATTAGAATCAATGTTTACTTTCCCTACATACATCTTCTTACATAATAAAAAAAAGATATCTGTCTGTAGCGTATGGCCATGAAATTTAATACACAGGACCCCGGAAGGTGAACCCTGACGATTTTTTTTTTTTTTTTTAATTCCAATTAGTTTTTCAGTTATTTTGTGTTTTAGCACGATTTTGAGCGATATTGACACAAATCAGTCTCTTAGCGACGGAAAATAGTATCAAACAGTTTCCATCTTGGCGGCATCAGAAAAATAAAATTTTCTTTCAAACAAACTTTAAACGAGATCCATAAGATTAACAGACTGATTTTAGCCAATATAAAAAGAAATATATTTTTCGTGTAGTTAAAACGTCCCCCATTTTTATATTGCGAGATAAAAAAAATTCGAGTAGCAATCCAATATTTATGATTTAACAGCATCTCCTTTAAATATTACACACTGCTCTGAAACAAAAACAAAAATCTGAAGGTATCGGTTCGTTCTTATAATTTTTATACGGCATAAATACATCTCTAGTTTTTACATCGGAAATAAATTGTCCGTTTTCTTTTCATGGCTGACCGCTACCGCCATCTATTTAAAATACATTTTAAAATCCTTCTCTGCTGTACATTTATTACTTTCCTTATATACATAGTGTAATGTATAAGGAAAGTATTATGACAGAGTCGAAAATTCGAATTCGAGTTTTCGACGGGAGAGCACGTTTCAAGCATCCCTGATCACGAATTTAACGTTTTTGAGGTAATGTCTGTGTGTGTGCGTGTGTGTGTGTCAGTGAGTCTGTGGAGACAATATCTCACGAACGAATAGAGCGATTCGAACGAAATTTGGTACAAAAATTACAATCCGTGAATACTGGAAGCCTATTGTTTTTAAACGCAAACGAATGTTCAGAACATCCTTAAATTTTCCGAAGATATTTTGGAAAAATCGTTAAAAAATCAGAACCTTCAATAAATTTATGTAAATAGTCATTTCTTATGTAACTTTCCATTAGAAAATGATTGACACGAACTTTAGAACGCTAGTATGAACCGTTCTAGAGATATATTGCACGTTTTTCAGATACATTTATCAAAAAATCACATTAAAAAAAATATATTAACTATTGTGAAATATGTTCACTTTTTATTTGCTAACTTGGCAATATTTCGACCCAGATTGACGAAAATATCGTCAAAATTGCAAGAATGACTCTAAATTTGTGAAACTGGCGCCTAATTGGTGAATTAATTGCTAAAATATTTTATAGATTGCAACGCTTATTGAGGATGCTATCCATATTGATAATTGTTTATTTAGAGTTGCGCGAAATATAAGTTAATTGGGTACAACGAAATAGTTTTACATGTTGTCATCCGGAAAATCGCCAAACGTGTAATTCAGCATTAAACATAAAGTACCGTGGATCTTATACATTATATTTTTTTACTGTAAAAGTAGTCAATTCATTGTATTATATAAGGAAAGTCGTGTGCTGCCCACATCAGATTTTTTTTATTTTCTTCTTCTTTCTACGTTTCCGAAGAGCACGCGTGGAATGTGGATTTGAATTCTGATTTCGTATTTCGTGGGGAAGTTTGTGGAGCACAGTGCTTTTTACGCTTAACCTTTTGCTTACGGGTGGGACAGCGTCCATCCCAACCGAAGCACCTCTCAAAAAGACAAGTATTTGACATACCCTATCCCAAAGTAAAAGGGTACCCGTAAGCAAAAGGTTAAAGTAAGGATTTCGCATTTTGCGATGATTTGGATTGAAACTGATTTGGCGATTTGAAAACTGAGTGGTATTCAATAGCGGCCACTTATTTAAGACACGGGCATCGCTGGACAATTCGTTTAGTGCGTAATAAAAAGAAAAATGTCTGTTTTACTATGTGCGTGCGGTCTGTAGCAGGAAATCTAAACATCGTACGGACAATTGAATTTAATACATAGGTACTTCAGAACCCGGGAAGATGCACCTCGGCGTTATTTTTTTTTTTTAAACCCGAATTAGTTTATTAGTTATTTTATACTTCAGTTTCATGGGTTTCTTTGCGACGCAAAATATTATCGCAGAGTTTCCATGTTGAGACCATCGGATCCATAAAACAATTTCTTCATATTTATTTTTTTTAATACCAAAATTTGCATTTTTTATGTTATTTGATATGTATATAGCCGTAATCGATAAACTAAGATTAGCACAATTCTACAATTTGGCCAAAATAACCATGTATATCATCACATTTTAACAGAAAATAATTCCCCCTTTTTTTTTTCATTTAGTACGTAATTTAATTTTTAATCCATTTTTAAGTGCATAAACACTGATATTTTTGTTTTCCGTTGCTGGCGACAGCGATTTTCTCCCCACTCGACTGTACAGCTAGCTCATGCCCAACTCTTGTTCAGTTTCTTATTTTTAGAGCAGGTGGCAGACTTTAGTGTGGAGGACACAGAGCTCTTTTATTTTTTAGGTTTTCTAACTTTGAAAATTTAAAGGCTATCATACTTTTTTTTTTCATTTGGTATTATCATTATGAGAATTGTGTTAACATTTTATTTAAATTGCGTGAAAATGAGTTAAAATAGCAATAATACAAGGCTAAAGGAACTTTTTTGTGACTGCCTCATTCGCATTTAAAATCAATGGAGTTCCAGTGATTGTAATAATTATACCAATTTATCAAGTATTTTCATTTATTTGTATCGCGGGAATAATTTTAGCTGGAAGCGGGCGATTTGGAAATTAAGTGGTGTTATCTGCAAATGTAGTATTTAAGTAGCGGGCGCTTATTTAGAACCCGAGTTGAAAATTCGAATTCGGGTCTCCGACAGAAGAGCACTTTAAAAGCATCCCTGAACACGAATAAAACGTTTCTGTCTGTGTGTATGTATGAATGTGTGTCCATAAGTCTGAGTAAGTGATATCTCATGAACGTTATGAAGAAAAATTGGTACGACTATTACAAGCAGCAAACACTGGGACTCTATTGATTTTGAACGCGATCGAATGTTTGGAAGACTCTTCAATTTTCGAATAAATTTTTGAAAAAAAATTATTAAAAAAATTCATTAAAAGACTTTCAATAATGACGAATAAATAACAATGTCATAGGTAATTTTTTTTAATACAAAACGTATAACACAATGCTTAATAAAATGTTCTCGAGTTATTGCCCATTTTTCAAATAAATTTATCAAAAAATTACAGAAAATTAAAAAAGAAGTAAGTATTATCAAATAGGTTGATATTCCGTGTGCCATATTATGGAACACATTTATTAACGTCATCCTCGTGTAGTTACGTTCCATTCATGAAAGAGGACGAGTACTAAAACCGTCTGTTAATACTATATAAGAAAAGTCCTCCATATCTGCTTGTCTATATGTAACGCTTGGAGACACATTTAGCGAAAATCTGGCAACCTTGGCGACGAACATGTCGCCAACTTGAAGGCCTTTTGAAAATATCGCCAAGTGGACAAAAGTAGCTTTTACATTCAGGAAAATGACGCCAAATTGATAAAAATTGAATGTCTTAGAGAATAAAATTTAATTTCTAAGAATTTTATTCTCCAAGAGGAGAATAAAATTCAATTTCTAAAAATTTTATTCTCCAAGACATTCAATTTTTATCAATTTGGCGTCATGCGATAGCGGCCATTTTTTTATCCGGCTATGTTAATGAAAACTCTAGATAGAATTTTTTTAAATTCGTGCGAAAACTTCAGAATTTTATGTTTTCTTAACATGGTAGCATAGAACAACATTTTACATAATCGTACATAAAATATAATCGCTAATTAATAATCTTAATGTAGGGAAAGTCACGTGCTGCTTCCACATCAGATGTTTTTTTTTTCTTTTTCCTGGAAAGTACTTTTATGCTGGGGTGGGAGAGGTTGACAAAGGTGTTAAATCCCAGACTTTGCATATTTTAAAATTAGTACTGGAAGACCTATCTTGTTCCTTTTTTCTTCTTCTTTAACGGGGGCATCTGTTGTAGCCATCTGGACCCTCACTCCTACGCAACGTGAAAGGAAAGGGCGCGCAGCTGTTGCTTATTATGCCTCGGCAAATCTCCGCAGGATGCAACGCAACTTCTTCCTGCGCGTGGTGTATCTTCTTTGAAGAAGGATTTTTACCTTTGCAAACGAGAAGAACATGATGAATGACCCTAACGAGAGACACGACAGGGAGAAAAAAGATAAACTTCCTTTTATACTAACAATGTTTTTCAGTATTTTAGCCATTAAATATTTTGAACAATTTCGACACATTTCGACACAGGGGGCTGGATATACCTCTTGGGAGGGGGCTTGGCCCCCTCTGGTCCCTGCCTAGCTACGGCCCTGTCGGGAGGACAACGACCATGCAAGATGCTCACCTGGAAGATAGAAATAGCAACAGGAGACTAACCTGGGGTAAAAATAACAGGATGTGGTCAGTCAGATTTACGTCAATCTGACATTAGAGAGTGGAGAATTCAAAGTCTATTTCGAAAATAAGAGCTTGTCCCAGTAGCTCAACGTAGAGCGTCGGCTGACCAGCACGAATGGTTCGATTACCGGTTGGGGAGGAAAGGTTCTTTACAATATTCGATACTTTTTTTAAACCCTGATATAACCAACACATAATTTTCTCTAGAAATTTTTTCCTACAGTAGGAAGTGAGAAGGCATGGATCTCTATAGGCACTAATATTCGATATTTTTTATAACTCTGATATAGCCAGTAAATGCCTTTCTCTAGAAATTGACAAATTTTGATATTGCAAGAAAACACTAACACGAATGAGAGAATATAAACATGATGCTTGTAAAAATTGTAATACTGTGACGGAATCACGCGATTGAGTTGGAACTTACAGCAAATGCAAATTAGGATGTGCTATGCAAATGATTAGAATTTCAGAGTTACCGCGCATGCGTGGGCGGAGCAGCGCCCCCTGAACTGTTGTTTTAGCCGTATAAATAGAGAGCTGTAGCGGGACGTTGAAAATAGTCTATGATTGTCTGCCATCGCTAAATGTTTCACGAGAAGTTACTATGCCTCTACGACCACAGAGGACGCCATATGAGCAAGTTACGGAGTTTGAACGGGGACGAATGATCAGCTTTCGTGAAGGGATTTTTTCTCATCGAGCAAGTGCAATAGCAGCTCGTTTGGATCGCAATACCACGACAGTGATGCGAGTGTGGAAGCAGTGGGCTGTAGAGAACCGGACAAGTCGCAGATCCAGCAGTGGACGATGAAATGTTACGCCAGCAAGAGATGATAGACACTTCATCCGCATGACAGTGATGGATCGTACAGCTTCATCTCGACAGTTGGCAGAACGTTGGAGCATTGCTACAGGTGTGTCATTGTCTGCTCAAACAAGTCCTCGGCGTCTACTGCACTGTGGATTGCGTGCAATAATTCCTTCGCACAGGATTCCTCTTACGTAAAACCATCGAAGCCTGCGGCTACAACGGGCTAATCAACATAGACACTGGCGTGCCAGTTGGCAACAAGTCATCTTTCCTGATGAATCCCGCTTTAATTTGGGGTACAATGCTGGCCACATCCACGTTAGACGCTATAGCGGTGAACGCCACCTTCCGGAATGCGTTATCCAACGTCATAGTGGACGTAAGCCATGCGTGATGGTCTGGGAGTGCCATTAGATTTCTTGGATGACCTCAGCTGCCAATAATTGTGGGTAATTTCAATATCAACCGGTACATCAAAGAAGTTCTGGAGACTGAAGTCGCACTCCTCCTTCAACGCATTCCTGGAGCTGTATTTCAACAGAATAATGACCGTCCACACGTTGCTAGGAATGTTCAAGACTCCTTCTCAGCATAACAGATACAGCTTCTTTCTTGGCCTGCCTATTCACCGGATATGTCGTCTATTGAACGTGTCTGTGATTTCGTCGATTGGCGCGGCGTCTCGCTCGTGACTCTCGTCCCGTACCTAATGCAGCTGAACTTTGGGTTCGAGTAAATTCAAAATATGCTTGATTCTATACCTCGGCGTATAGCAGCACTTATTGCAGAGCGTGGTGGCTTCACCCAATAGTGATTTTCGTCATGTAATAATGTTTTTATACCTTGTAAATTTAATCATTTATTTGTATCAATACAGGTCGTTTGTGGAATAAATTTCATTCAATTGTTGCAATTTTTACAAACTAGAGTATATCTATATCTCGCTGAAAATCAACAGGGTTTTTGTTTTTCCAATTAAAATAAGCATACTAAATTTCATCTAATTCGATTTCTTATTTCAAGAGATATCGCACTCTCGAGAATGGTTCGTGATAACTACTAAACATTGCAGTTCACTTGTTTCTGGTTACTGACAAAGTATTTATTCACTCATTTAATTACGGTCATCTGTAAATACTTTATGAGTCTTACGACTTTAACTTAAACATATCTCACTCAACATGCAATATTCCAATCAACATGCAAATGCAATATTTCATTTATGGCACTTGTTATTTTGTAAATGATGTCATTCGCTTCTATATAAAAATGTGTATATAAACAGGCTATTTCTCTAAAAGTTTTAAAATATTTTTTTTTATTTTTATTTATTTATTTTTTTTGTATTACTTTGATGATATTTTCTCTCATTTGAGTTCTTCTAAAACCAATACGCCTCTGACATTCATTCTTTGAAAGAATCGTACCAAATTTATTTAATTCAATTTACTCAATTTGTTTTCGCACATAACGGTTTGTGAGAAAACTAATACTTCCAGTTCCAATAGCTTGAACGATTCATGATAACTCTTAGTGTCCATTTAGTTGTAGTTATAAGTTCTAACAAATTACTCACATTTGATAATAACGATTATATTTATTTTTCTTATAATTTTTTTCTTCTTATTTTAGATCAAAATGTGAAATATTTCTAGAACTGTGTATGTTAAGATTCTGTACATAAAGTTAATTGCTTTTACATTAAATTGTTCACATATGAAATCTTGGTAACTATTTTTGATAATTATTTTTTATCATTTTCTTTCGATTTTCGAAAAATAAAGTTCAAAAAATTTAGGATCTGAATATCCTGAAAATAAGATTTCAATTTATTATCTCAATTTGTTCAAAAGATACCATTTCCACATCAGATTCAGAAAAACACAGACACCGACATTCTCGAAAGAGGGGTAGATTCATATTCAGGAATACTCAAAACGTGTAGATCCGTCGAAATCCATCTCACGAATTTGTATAGTATATATATACGTACATAATATTTTCTCTTTACATATATTATGTATAATGGGAAAAGTAAAAGCCCTACAAAAATGCCTTAAATAAAGGAAATTAATAAAAAAAAATTAATTAATAAAAAGAATAATTAATAAAAAAAATTCTTAATAAAAACGATTCACCCTCCACCCTCCTCTTCCCCCCAAACGTGAAAGTGAACCAACCCTTCCTATTCCTCAGTCGTCCATTCATAACATTCAAAGAATAAAACTGCATCGAATTAATGAATGAAAGACAAAATGCGTGAAAAAACAAAGCAAAACAGAGCTGTATTTCAGGAAGAATTTTATCAGTCTCGAACATTCTCTGGTTACAAGGCCGGAAAGCAGCCAGCAAAGAAAAAGCAGTATTTTTGCATGAGTTCATGCGGTATGGGGAAAAAATGATCGCTTTAAAACGTCAGAAGTAGAGTATATTCTGATGTATAATTAGGACAACGACTCCAGAGTTACTTTTTTATCCTAATCCAAAGATATTGGGTTGAAAGGCGCTTTTGTCCGGCAGCGCGCCTAATGAGGGCTGCCGCGAATCTTCGGAAGGCGCTCGGTTATTGGATGTTAAATGTGAGCAGCAATCAAAGAATCGTGAGTAGGGTTCGAGATTTTTATCAAAAGCGCATGCTCCGAAACTGTTTGGAAATCAACAGATATTTTAATTATCGAAACGATTTGTGATAGTTTTCGTCAGAAATGGCTTGCAGCGACATTAATTTTTGTTCTGTACAATAATTCTGTACAATTCTGTTCTGGGCCTACGACCGTAGCCACGCAGGGGCCAGAGGGGACTAAACAACCCCCCCACACACACTCACAAGAGATATACTCAGCCCCCCGATAAAATTATTAAAGTTTTAGTAGTGATAAAATTTTTGAAAACGGCAGTAGCCAGGCAGGGGCCGTGGGGGTTAAGCCCCCCTCAAGAGGTATATTCAGCCCCCCCCCGATAAAATTATTAAAGTTTTAGTAGTGATAAAATTTTTTAAAACGGCAGGGGCCAGGCAGGGGCCGTGGGGGTTAAGCCCCCCTCAAGAGGTATATTCAGCCCCCCCCCCCGATAAAATTATTAAAGTTTTAGTAGTGATAAAATTTTTGAAAACGGCAGTAGCCAGGCAGGGGCCGTGGGGGTTAAGCCCCCCTCAAGAGGTATATTCAGCCCCCCCCCCGATAAAATTATTAAAGTTTTAGTAGTGATAAAATTTTTTAAAACGGCAGGGGCCGTGGGGGTTAAGCCCCCTCAAGAGGTATATTCAGCCCCCCCCCCGATAAAATTATTAAAGTTTTAGTAGTGATAAAATTTTTGAAAACGGCAGTAGCCAGGCAGGGGCCGTGGGGGTTAAGCCCCCCTCAAGAGGTATATTCAGCCCCCCCCCCCCGATAAAATTATTAAAGTTTTAGTAGTGATAAAATTTTTGAAAACGGCAGTAGCCAGGCAGGGGCCGTGGGGGTTAAGCCCCCCTCAAGAGGTATATTCAGCCCCCCCCCCCGATAAAATTATTAAAGTTTTAGTAGTGATAAAATTTTTTAAAACGGCAGGGGCCAGGCAGGGGCCGTGGGGGTTAAGCCCCCCTCAAGAGGTATATTCAGCCCCCCCCCGATAAAATTATTAAAGTTTTAGTAGTGATAAAATTTTTGAAAATGGCAGTAGCCAGGCAGGGGCCGTGGGGGTTAAGCCCCCCTCAAGAGGTATATTCAGCCCCCCCCCGATAAAATTATTAAAGTTTTAGTAGTGATAAAATTTTTTAAAACGGCAGGGGCCGTGGGGGTTAAGCCCCCCTCAAGAGGTATATTCAGCCCCCCCCCCCCCCCGATAAAATTATTAAAGTTTTAGTAGTGATAAAATTTTTGAAAACGGCAGTAGCCAGGCAGGGGCCGTGGGGGTTAAGCCCCCCTCAAGAGGTATATTCAGCCCCCCCCCCCGATAAAATTATTAAAGTTTTAGTAGTGATAAAATTTTTTAAAACGGCAGGGGCCAGTGGGGGCTAAGCCTCCCCTCAAGAGGCATACTCAGCCCCCCCCCCCCCCCCCGATAAAATTATTAAAGTTTTAGTAGTGATAAAAAATTTTAACCAACATGTCATTCAAATTTTGCATAAAAAATTATTTATGAGATTTTTTTTAATACATTACTTTATTTTAAAATTTCTTTTAATTTAGCTGAATCTGTGGTTATACCGATGATCAATGTATTTACATATTTAATTTAAAATATTTAAAAATTTAAAAAATTAAGACAATAGTATTTGGATATTTTTGTATTATTGCGGGGCTCACTGTTTTACATTATTGTGTCAAAATTAACTGATAGAAGAGTTAACATTAAATTAACTCGTATTAACCTTCAGATTTCTTTTTCGATTCATTAACAGCTTTGCTACAAGTTAATGCTTATATTAAAATCCATTGTAATTATTATATATTATAATTTTGATGTATAGTAACTATATGAATTTTCCTAATCAACTCTTAGCTTAGAAATATAAATATGCAATTATTTGTTAGTAATTTTTGTGGATTAAAATATATAATATTAACTATTATGGTTAATAAATGCTAATGATTAATGAGCCCTCTTTGAATTTCATTTCAACCCCTCTTAAATCTCGTCTCTGGCTAGGACCCTGTCTGGGCCTCACCTGGACGATGTTCCGTAACTACTGGAATGACTATTGTCCGCTGACCTCTTCTATAGGTTGTTGATCATTTATATCTGATCAGAAAAAAACAAAGTTCTCCAACTTTACAAAAAGTGTCATCCATAAAAATTACCATAAATTTTAAATAACCATAATGACTCCTCGAAACCTCACAAAGGTCATATTTATTAGTTTTTTTTTTCCTCAAAAAGGCTGGTTTCTAATCGAAATTTTACAAAAAATCTGCTTAAGATCATACAGTTCAAATTTGGTAGGTTGACTGTCTTGTAGCAATCGTTAAGAGAAAAATTATAAAATTCAAAATTTTCAAATTTTAAAGAACCTTAATGATTAGTAAGAAAACTGCAAATGCTGTATTTAAAATCTACATAAGAGATCTATATCCGATTAAAAAATAAATAAACCTTGTAAAATCTTCAGCTTTACAAAAAGTGTTAACCATAAAAATGATATAAATGAAGAATTATTGCCAAGTTTATCAAACTTTAAGAGTGAAAAGTACAGAGAATAAAAGTTATTGGACGTATTTCGTAATAAACTTGGTAAATTAATCTGAGATACAATATACGCAGCTCAAAATGTATCAACCTAACTCCTGTCAACTTATTTAAGTACATTGCAACAAGAAACTACTTAGGATCAATGAGGTGAATTTGAAAATTTTATTACGAAATGTATCCAATAACTTTTCTGCTCTACACTTTTCCCTCATGAAGTTTGATAAACTTAGTAATACTTCTTCATTTCTATCATATTTATGGTTGACGCTTTTTGTAAAGCTAAAGATTCGACAAGTTTTTTTTTCTTTTTAATTATTACTATTATTATTATTATTATTATTATTATTATCGGACATCGTTATTTTATTTTTATTTGTAAATTTTAAATACAATATTTGTGAGTTTTCCAATCACAGGTTCCTTAAAATTTGAAAATTTTGAATTTCATCATTTTTCTCTTAACGATTGCTACAGGACATACCCCAACTGTGCATCTAAAATTTTGATTATAAACTAGTCTTTCAAAGAGTTTATCTTATTTAAAATTTCATACACAAGTCAAGTTCTGCATTTTCCCTCAAAAGTAGCAATGGAATACTCAACGTGCCGAAGACAGCCTATGAAACCGATATCTCTGGAACGATTGGAACGTTTCGAACAAAATTATGTACAAAAGTGTACTGGAAGTCTACTGAATTTAAACGCAATCAAATGTTCGAAAGATCCCCTAAATTTTCGAATGAAATTAAAAAAAAAAATCATCAAAAATTCAGAACATTCAATAATGTTACGTACATAATAATTTCTTATGAAATTTTTCATTACAAAACGATACATGCAACGCAACTTTAGAACGCTAGCACAAACCGCTCTCGAGATATTTTTTTTTTTTCATATACGTTTATAAAAAAAAATCACAGAAAATTAAAAATATATTAATTATTATGAAATATGTTCAATTTCTATATATAATATTATGCGATAGGTTTGTTGACATCATTCTCTTGGATCTAGTTTGTTCCATTCAGGAGAGAAGATAATTTTAGTAATAGTTTTGTATTTTGACGCCTATCAATTCTCCAGTAGTCATTTATATATAAAAAATGATCTTATTTTCGTTTACCTCGTTTACCCGTAACGCTTGGTGATAAATTTTTGGCAAAATTGGCGACTCATTTAGCGTACTATTCCCAACTTAACTAAATTGCAAAGTTGTTGAGTTAACGAAAATGACGCCAAATCAATGAATAAATTATTCAAATATGTTAATATATGAACTATATTGTTTATTGCGGATGCTATCCATATTGATTATTTCCAATTTAGAGTTACACGAAATAGAAGTTAATTGGGTGCTTGGAAATATCTTGTCTTCCGGAAAAGCACCAAATGTGCTGCCCTCTGCTGGGCAGGATCGCCTGATTGAAAGAAAGAAGCGTCTAAGCAATGCTTTTATCAAAATCAGGGGAATATCATTTTATCAGAGCCAGTTTGCATAGCACACACATCTTTTTACGACTCTGAAGCAACCATTTAAAGGATAAAATATATACCTAAATATATTTTCTTTAATTTTATTATTATACAGTGACCGCCGCTTATAAGAAACACGTTCGTTTCGCTCGTTTTGTTTCTTATAAGCAGTTGTTTCTTAAATCCGGAAATTTTTTAAATATCGTTCTTCCATTGTAAATACTAACTATTGAACACAGTTTTACAGAATTTAAAAGATAAATGTATATAAGCAAAATATTAGTACGTACATAATACATTTGTAAATTAAGTTTTGCATTCAAAAATATTTCTTATTTTACAAATTAAGCCTTACAACTTAAAATATTATCTATATGCATATAGTATGCAGTTAAATAAGAATAAAAAGTAAAACTCATAGGTCGTTCATTTATGTATAAGAGCAAAGTACATTTTCATACATATCGTAATCTATTACTGAGGAATAGCAAAAAACTTATGCAGTGTTGTTTGTGTTAATGAGTCTGTGATTAGTTTACGTACATCCATTTCTAAATCATAAAATAGTCCATAAACTTTTTCTGATGCCCCTCTGTGTTCAAAAGTTTTTCTAATTATAGTTAGGGCTTCTCGCGACTGTTTGGCTGTAGGAAAATTTTCTTCTTGTGGAACTTCGTCTTCATTTTCTTCTTCATTGCAAACATTCTGAATTTCCGCACTATGTCATCATCACTGTTTTCTTTAGATGTTTGTAAATTTTCGTCGTTGTGAATCCATTCTTCGAAAGGTGCTTCTAATTTTTCTTCATCTTCTGCTAGTATGTCGACATTATTTTTCAAAAATCCTGCTTTATGGAAGCAATTAAAAATGTATATGTCAGAAACCTTTTTTCATGCGCCTGCGATCATATGGATAGAGCATCAAGCAGGGTTATTTTCTTGCTTACTGACTACACGGAGGTAGAGAATCATACTTTTTAAGTAAACTTTGCTTTTCAAGCAAAGTAAGGGGGTTTTCTCTTTTGCGACATGTTTCCACTAGCAAAACATAAAATGACTAACTAAAGCTGTACGAATCTTATTTGAGTGCATAAGCAAAGATGCCTTTCCTTATCAGTACGTTTCCTTAACTGCCAAAAGATTAAAATTCGTTTCTTACTGGTTTGGGGTTGTTCCCCCCAAGCATTTCTACGGAGAAATTCTCTGTCATCCTTTGTTACATAGCAAACTCCCACCCCCTTCCCGTACGCCCAGAGACAAGAGATAACAACTCGTCCTTCAGTTAACCTTAAACAAATCGATTTTTTTTTACGCCCGCGTCGCAAGGAAATCAACAAATTTTCTGTAGAAAACTGTTTCTTATAAGCGGAATCGTGTTTCTTATAAGCGACACAATTTTAATGTTAAAACGAAGTTTGTATTTGTTTCTGTCGTTTTGGGTCTTATAAACGGCTGTTTCTTATAACCACTGAATCTTATAACCGGCGGTCACTGTACTCATAAATTAATATATTACTCGATTGACCACATTCTTGTGAAATTTGGAGATAATGAAAGCAGACCTTTTTGAGTTGTATCGGATTTACTGCCGCGTGCTTAACTTTTGGAAGATGGTGGTCAGTGACTTCGAGGAGGTAGAGAAAGTCTTTGCAACCGTAACGAATGACAGAAAATGGCTGTCATGTGACTTGAGGGATTGTCACCGCCTAGAACGTTCCGTTTCCCTTGTAATTCAATGGGAGAAGATGAATGTCAAAGCGTCCTTGAAAGAAAAAAAATTATATATTATTAATTATTTCTTCCCCCACTAAGCTTGGGAGGATAAAGAAAAAATGTAGGAGATATTGATGAGCTTCGTGATGAAATTTTTCTATCAATGTATTTATAAAAAAATATTCATTAAAACATCTTTAACTGCGTTTTTCTACATTTTGGTGATATTTGGCGGGTTTGTTGATACTAGCTCTTTGGTCAGTGATCATTCGTGCAATGGTTCTGCAATATAGAACTCATACTGTTGCATGTCGTGAAACAGATCCCTGGCACCCGACTATTGTTGCTTTTCCTTCCAACTGGTCAAGTGTCTCTTGCCCGACAATTGCGTTCTCCCAGCACAAAATGTAGAAATGCTTTGAAAAAGACCGATGAGAACAAAGCCCTTTTTCCCCAACCTCTTTCAAGGAGAAGTAATTGAGGACGAAAGGGCAGAAAATGAAATCACCTTTTCTCATATCCCTGCTTATTCCTGGAAACTACCCACAGGGCGCTTTCTGAAACTTCCTGTTTATTTGTCCCTTGTTAAAGAATTGCCACCCGTAGTTTGAGATACAAGACAGAGATGCAAATTGGTAGCAGAGAATGCGATTTACAATAGGTACAGATTTTAAAAGTACAATTTCGAACGACCGACCCTATGCGATAATGGTGCCAGGGACACAGGAAAGAGGCACAGCCATAAATGTTATCCAAGAGGGGGGGGGGGGGGGGGCTGGAGAGAAATTCAAGGGGGGTTCAACAGCCTTGGAGGAAGGGCTCTTTAGAAAAAACATTTGGGGAGCTGAGAGAAATGCACTAAGATGTCAAGTTTCAGTTTTAAATAAATTACTGCATTAAAAATATTTTAATTATAATTAAATATATTATATCATATAATATTAAATTGACTATAATTACTTATCAGATGATAATGTATAACGTGATAATGTAATACTCTATATAACTAATGACTTATCGGTATAACTGCTCATCCGCTGGCAATGTATAACGGTGAGACTTGCGATAATACAAAAGTACCCTAAATACTATATTCTTTTTTTAATTTTTAAAACTTTATTGAAGATTTTCAAATTAAATATGTAAATAAATGGATGATCATCCATATAACCACACATTCAGCAACAAAAAAAATTTAATTCTGTGCAAAATGTACAAGACAAAGTTTATAACAAGAAAGATCAATCATGCTTAAAGCATTGATTATGAAACACTTTCCAACTTCAATGCAATTTTATTTAAACATATCTAAAATGCAATACATTCCTCAGTAATATTTTAAAACTTATCACAATACTACATTAATTTATTATATTTGAAAACTTAAACCTTCATCGAAAAAAATGACCTTCATTCAAATGACGATAATAATTTTAGACTTATCATAATATTACGATAATTTATATTTGAAAACTTCATCGAAAACAACTGAAATGCATTCAAATGACGTCATAGAAAAAATAACACGCCTGACTCTCTCTATAAAAGCAGGATTTCATTCATAAATAATTTCCCATTCATGTCATTCATCACAATACTATAATAATTTATTTTATTTAAAAATTAAGACCATGGAGCTACAAGTAATTAAACTCTATGTGTAAAACTTCATCGAAAAAAATCGTCCTTCTCTTTGTAAAATCAATGAATATTTCATTCATATCAGCTATGCAGACTCCATGAACTAAATGATTTTGTGTTAAAGAAATACAGCAATTCTAATACAACTCATTCTACATATTTTGCTGTTTGCATTTTACATAGGTGAAAAATAGGCTTCGTTATAGAAATAATGAAATTTGGATGAGCATTTAAACTCAAATATATTGTAATTGCGTTGTTTCAGTATGAAGATGTACAGAATTTAAGCAAAAATAAAGGGTTTTAGGACGGATACAACACTCAATATGAATTAAAAAGAACTTTAAAAATCACGATTTTGAGACAAGATGGATGCCATATATCATTTTGAAGTGGGTTACGTGATCTTTTCATATCATGGTCACGTGATCGCTTCATATAAGAGGTGTTATTATTATTTTAATTTTTATTTTAAAAACTTCTGAATATATTTCGCTGAATTTTTTTTTATATATTTTACGGAACAATTTGAATATTACCTAAAATTTTCGAAGCAATTTGTGAATTTTACATCCGCTTAAAAAATGTTTGAAAAATTAGGTCCCATAGGGCTCAATGCATTTCATTTTTTCAACCCGGGTTCAATCCAAAACTAATTGGGTGATATTATTCATTTATATTCCCATAGGTCCTACAGACCGTCTGAACAACATACTAAAATTTCATTTTGATTAAGTCATTTTTACGGCAGTTATCGTGCTAACGGACAGACAGAAAGACAGACAGAATGAACAAAGTAATAAACACCTTCAACTTTGTTGTAAAGTGTTAAAAAGTTCTAAAAAAGTTTTTTACGAAATTTGGATGACATGTTGTATGAAATTCCATAGCACTACAAACGATTGAATATTTGCATCAGAAGGGGCTGAGTATACCTCTTGAGAGGGGGGGGGGTGCTAAGTCCCATCTGACCCCTGCCTGGCTACGACCCTGCAGGGGCATAGTGGGCAGTAGATATCCTATCCTCTTTATGAAATCTACGGTCATACCATGCAACTTTTTCTGCACAACAATGTCATGATTCTGTGGTCATTACAGTACACATGGTCATAGCTTTATTTCAAAGCAGTACATACATACGAGTGGAAAAATTAATGACGATTGAAACAATATTTTTGAAAATTTGTATTTTAATTTCAAAAATGCGGTATTGATCTCATATAATCTTCGTTAATTATTTAAAAGTGAAACATAAAGCATTTATGATAATTTATTGGTTCATTTGGTGCCTCTAAAAATGTTAGGCCCTTGCTTGAATGTAGATCTTGGAACTCTTAGTAAAATAGAATTTTAAGTTTAGCCAGGGTCTTTGGAAAGAGGCATTATAATAGAATGGAGAATTTCAAATTCTGGATTTCTTTTTCGAAAATGGGCCCTCTGTAGAACTCTAAAACTAATACAATTCTTCTGTCAATGGGGGGGGGGGGATGAATAACAATCCCAATACTCACCCTCTGTAATATCTGTACCCAATTTCTTTGGCAACGCTCCAGTCGTTTCTGAGATACCGCAACTACAGACTTACGGACACACAGACATGAGTGTCTGTGTGTCACAGACATCGAGTTCACGGATGCTTGAAACGTGCTCTTCCGTCGAAAACTCGAATTTGAATTTTCGACTTCTGCATAATACTTTCCCTATACATTATGTTTATAGGGAAAGTAAAAATGGATGCATTTAAAAGAATGTTTAATTTCCGAAGAACAATGGAATGATTTCGTGTCCATATTATGACCTCCTATTTGAAATAAGAAGATTTACACTAATATTTTTATTTAATCTGTGTAGACAAGTGAAAATTATAACGGTAAAGGGGTAAATATGTATACAAATTGTAAAAATTAAAATGATAATTAAATAGAGTCAGAATTTATTTTCAAAACAACATTTTCATTCGTGAGATCTGAAAAGGGATATATATTCAAGTTCCATTTTAATTCTTTTTTATTAACACTTTACAACAAAGTTGAAAAGTGTTTATGACTTTGATCATTCTGTCAGTCTGTCTGTCTGTCTATCTGTCCGTTAGCAGGATAACTGCCGTAAAAATGACTTAATCGAAATGAAATTTTAGTATGTTGTTCAGACGGTCTGTAGGACCTATGGGAATATAAATGAATAATATCACCCAATTAGTTTTGGATTGAACTCGGGTTGAAAAAATGAAATACATTGAGCCCTATGTGACCTAATATTTCAAACATTTTTTAAGCGGATATAAAATTCACAAATTGCTTCGAATATTTTAGGTAATATTCAAATTGTTCCATAAAATATATAAAAAAAAATTCAGCGAAATATATTCAGTAGTTTTTTAAATAAAAATTAAAATAATAATAACACCTCTTATATGAAGTGATCACGTGACCATGATATGAAAAGATCACGTGACCCACTTCAAAATGATATATGGCATCCATCTTTTCTCAAAATCGTGATTTTTTAAAGTTCTTTTTAATTCATATTGCGTGTTATATCCGTCCTAAAACCATTTTATTTTTTCTTAAATTCTGTGCATCTACATACTGAAACAACGCAATTACAATATATTTGAGTTTAAATGCTCATCCAAATTTCATTATTTCTATAACGAAGCCTATTTTTCACCTATGTAAAATGCAAACAGCAAAATATGTAGAATGAGTTGTATTAGAATTGCTGTATTTCTTTAACACAAAATCATTTAGTTCATGGAGTCTGCATAGCTGATATGAATGAAATATTCACTGATTTTACAAAGAGAAGGACGATTTTTTTCGATGAAGTTTTACACATAGAGTTTAATTACTTGTAGCTCCATGGCCTTAATTTTTAAATAAAATAAATTATTATAGTATTGTGATGAATGACATGAATGGGAAATTATTTATGAATGAAATGTTGCTTGTATAGAGAGAGTCAGGCGTGTTATTTTTTTTATGACGTCATTTGAATGAATTTCAGTTGTTTTCAATGAAGTTTTCAAATATAATAAATTATCGTAGTATTATGATAATTCTAAAATTATTACCGAGGAATGTATCACATTTTAGAGATGTTTAAACCAGGCAATTTATATTTCAATGCTGTCATTTGAATGAAGTTCATTTTTTTCGATGAAGGTTTAAGTTTTCAAATATAATAAATTAATATAGTATTGTGATAAGTTTTAAAATATTACCGAGGAATGTATTGCATTTTAGACATGTTTAAATAAAATGGCATTGAAGTTGGAAAGTGTTTCGTAATCAATGCTTTAAGCATGACTGATCTTTCTTTTTTAAATTATTAATTTCATGCTATTTATATGCTGCATTTGGTGCAATAAATAAATGTAATTTTAATGCACAGTTATATTACTGAAAATAATGTTTTATTATTCTAACATGTAACACATACTTAGTATTTAGCATCTAAAGTGTTTTTACCTATTGAATAATTTTAAATTTTCATTTTCGTAATATATATATATATATATATTCACACTCTCTTAATAGTATCAAATTGAAAATTATCAATATGTATAGTGATTTAGATATTAATAATAAATTTTTGACATTTCCATATATTGTGCTTATACCTAAATTTCATAAAAATCCTATTAAATTTAGAACTGTTACTAGTGGTCATAATTCATACTCTACTACTGCTAGTAAATTATTACTAAATTATTTAAATGTACTAAATAGCAATTTACGAGATTCTGGTGATAGCTACATTATTCTAAATAACAGTAAGGAATTAAAAAATAAATTAAAAACGCTTGGTAAAATAATAGGATTTCAAACTTTTGATTTTAAAGATCTATTTAATAATATTAAGATCACTGATCTATATGATGTCATTTTAGCTTTATATAATGCTTATATTACTAATCATTCTAATCTTACTAAATTTACCAATTTTCCTAAGCTTCTCCATTTTGTTCTTTTCAATAATTATATCTTTCAAGGTAATAAATTATACTTACAAGTCTCAGGAGTTCCACAAGGTGGCTGTAGTAGCAGTATGTTAGCTAATTTATACCTATATCAATATGAAAAATTCTTTACTTCAACTGATTATAAAATTTATAGATATGTAGATGATCTGATTTGTCTTGTATTTACTGATAAGTATGTCATAGATATAGATTTCTATCCGGATAATTTGGAATTAATACCTAATGAAACTTCTATTAGTAATAATATTTATTATTTGGATTTAAATCTAATTATAGAACCTGCTCATGGGATAGTTACTAAATTATATGATAAAAAAGATTTTTTTAAATTTAATATTAATAAATTATTACCTTTTAATTCCTGCAACTCGATTCAATTGTTTAGAAATATTATACTTAATCAACTTTTTAGAATTTATAGATTATCAGATAAAAAATTTCATGCTTTGCACATTAATAACCTCAAAATTACCAGTAAAATGTATCAATATCCTGCATATTTAGTAAATAGTATAGTTAATAAGTTTCGATTAGCCTAAAATTCTCATATTCTCCCCTTATTATCTTATTTTAGCCGTACTTCTTCATTCTCTTGAAATTATATTTTCATCTTTTTATCTCGAAGCTTTAACTGTTGAATAACTCATTTTATTTCATTTTATTGCTTTTGCGCAGTACAGTTCTTATTACTCTCTTTGGCAACAGCAAATCACATCTTTTCATTTTGGCATATGGCAACATTGGTCCAGTCATATTTTGCTCGTCATGGTTGCGCTAAAGAGGTGTGTTTTGAGGTATTTATGTTTCCTTTATTGTTCCAATCTATATGCTTGTCGTCCATATAACACAAGTTTATAGATAAAATCTATCTTGTGTTTCAGAAACAAGCATTTTTGTGTTCATTTCGAAGGGATATATGGACCGTAAGAGAATTTTTTCGAAATGAACTTATCGTAAGCCTAAATCTCCTCCATGTGCAAGCTTTTTTGCTTGATTTTTTTGTTTTCTTATTTGCATTCCTCATTTTTGAAATTTGTTGATTGTCTTTGTCTTTATGACTTGCATTATGCTTTATTATTTCCTCTTTTTGTCTTAATTTCTTTTATTTCTTTGCATTTTGTAGAAAATTTTGGAATAGTGTATTATGAGTTACTACATACATTCTAACTTTGGATTTAATAATTTATATTTATATATATATATATATATATATATATATATATAATTAAAGATATTGATTTTTACTTGTAATATATACCCGAGAATTACCATTAGAAAAATGGTTTATATAAAAAAGTGAAATGAAATAGGACGGATGCGCTTACAAAAAGACTATACAACAAGCTGTTGTATCATGTATGAGAGCATGTAAGAAAGAAATTTAACTCATATCTAATGCAGCTACCTAAGGTACTATTCCCCGGGTACCCTACATAAGCATACAAGGTGCAAATACAGAAGTTAAAAAAAGATGAAAAAGTGCAAATATGAAACATAGTGTAGCACGATGAGCTAGGCCTTTTCTAGCTCCCAAAAAGTATGGAAATTGAATAAAAGGATTAAAATGAATATGATAAGGAATAAAATGAATATGAAAAGCATTTCTGAAACCATGTACGTTATCAAGGGCCATACATGTTCATTAATGCTGATTCCACATTTCTGTGTACACAACTGTAAAATGTATTACAGATAGTATTTCGTCATGTTCATTCCGGTGCTTCTAGAATTTTTTTTATACTGCTGAGGTCGATCGCATACACGTGGTGAAAGAAGAAGTGTTCCTGCCACATGGTAATACAAGTTTTCCTAATGTTTCTTATCTTCATTTTTTCATCTTTTGGTGCCTGTAGTCTGAGTTTGGACAGGGCAGGTGCTGATCTTTTCTATTATCGGCATTACGGTCGTGGTTTTGCTTCTACGCTGATGTTAATATTTCAGGATTACTTGAACTAATTATTTTTATTATTACTTCCTTCTGATATATATATATATATATATATATATATATATATATATTTAATAAAGATATTATATAAAATTCCAATGATAGATTAGAGATAAATTGTAACACATTTAACCATAACTTAAAATGTAAGATAGCCACATATACAACATGATTTAAACACTTACCAAACAATTTATAACTAGGGAAAAGTAAAATATCGCATATTTGCCATATTAAATGCTATGCAAGAATAATAAAGAATAAATATAATGTATAATATTCCAATATTCCAAAGATATTTTAGAGATGTTTTAAACACATATAAAACATTATCTAATAAATACAATAAGCCAAAATTAAAACACATATAAAACATTATCTAATAAATACAATAAGCCAAAATTAAAACACATATAAAACATTATCTAATAAATACAATAAGCCAAAATTACAACAAAATTGAAACAAATTCCTATCATCTACTACTACGTAAATGGAAGGTTAGGCAAGTAAGCCCTATGACTTTCCAAAATTTAAAAAATAAATATATAACTATCATGGGGAGAACAAATCAAAATCAATGCAATTATGCATACATCATACAATGAAATGAATAATAAACGAATATCAATGGTGAGAAATCGAAAATAGATAAACAGAAAATAACGAGGCATTTAAGCCTAACTTATGGAAAAAATATAGGCTTAAAATGGAGATCATTATGCCATAAGTTCTTCCTCAGGGTACAGTATTTATCCATAATGACCAAGAAAATAAGCTTATTTCTGAATAAGTGAGATAGATATTATCTATAAACTTCTTATACTCCCTATAATATATATATATATATTATGTGATTTGCTGTTACCAAAGAGAATAATAAAAACCGTACTGCGTAAAAGCAATAAAATGATAATATATATATATATATATATATATATATATATATATATATATATTATTATTATATATATATATATATTAAACGATAATATATATATATATATATTATCTTGCAGCTATATTATATATATATATATATTGATAAATCAATTTTATACGATTTTTAGGTTATGTGAAAATACACAATATAGTAACCATCTAGCAGATTTATTTCGATACTGTAAGGCTGAATCATATCCTGTTAATTTTGTTAAATATCACTTTAGAAATGTTGAATTCTATTTATAACTAGCAGCATACCCGTTCTTCGTACGGAGTATATAATATAAAGAAACTTATAATTCGCAATCATGTGCAAATTTTGTTAAAATATTAAATTTATTGCTCCTAAAGAGAAGTTTAAGAATATCTGTTCTCACTATGCGAAATTATCTTCACGGACAGATCTGAAGAATAAAACATCCTGGCCCCTTTTGTAAGCAAATTTAAAAAAAAAGGAATTGAATCAATATATGCAACCCCGTACTATTTATATTGTTGCAGATTAGAAAATATGCCAGGGTGTTAGTAGAAGATTACCCGTATTACAATATGAGTCTCAAAAATCTTTGCCAAAATAAAAGAGATGACGTAATAAATTGAAAATATCAATAATCCCCGTACTCTATATACAAGAAGATCGTAATTGATTCCAATATATGCCAATATATATCAAAACATATGCCAATATACCTGTACTACTCATATTCTTGTAGATTAGAAGATATACCCGTGTATATATAGAAGATTACTCGTACAACGTACAATATATGAGTACCCGTATTACAATATGAGTCTCAAAAATCTTTGCCAAAATAAAAGAGATGACGTAATAAATTGAAAATATCAATAATCCCCGTACTCTATATACAAGAAGATCGTAATTGATTCCAATATATGCCAATATATATCAAAACATATGCCAATATACCTGTACTACTCATATTCTTGTAGATTAGAAGATATACCCGTGTATATATAGAAGATTACTCGTACAACGTACAATATATGAGTTTAAACAATTTTTGTCATAATAAAACAATTGCATAATAACTTGAAAATATCAATAATCCCTGAATCAATAATCCCCGAAAATATCGATAATAATAACGTTTAAACATGAAGACCGTAATTGATATTATCCAGTCAAAAATGCTATAAGAAAAATCAAATCGTTATTTTCTAAAATATATTTTTATATCCATTTATTTATTATTCAAATTGAAAAAATATTACCAGACAGATTTAATTTAATTGCGTTTCTGAGCAACATGATATAAGATAGAATCTTCCTCATAAACTGCGAAATTAAATAACCATTTTGATTTCTTTATACTTTTCATTGTTCAGTAAAAGCTTGTAAAAATTAAACCATGGAAATAAATTTCCCATTTAAATCATGTTTCAAACAATTCATGTTTTCAGAAAGTGACTAATTAGCGCAAAAAATCTCCCATCAAACTCAGAGATAAAGTTTTAATTCACTTTCAAACGATTTTCAAGCTTCTCGTTTGGATAAACCACGGAGTCAGAGAGTAGAACTCCTAGGAAAAAGTTTCGTTCTTCATTAATATCTCAACAACCCCTGGTCTTTGATACTCGAAACTTAGTCTAAATTTAAGGGGGGCTATTTCAAGGCTATCCACAAAATTTCATCAAATTCGGTTCAGCCGTACTCCCGTGATGATGAGATAAGCGAAAATTTCGTTTTTTAACTAATATCTCGAGAACCACTGATAATAGAAACTCCAAATATGGACTAAATTTTAAGTGGGATTATTTCCAGGCTACTCACAAAATTTCATCAAATTCGGTTTAGCTGTTCTCCCGTGAAGACGGGACAAACAGACAGACAGACAGCCAGATTTTCAATTTTATTTATATAGATACGTTATTTATTCTTTTAGTCAACTTTGAAATTGCTATTGTATACTTTAAACATTAAAATATTCTTTGAAATTTTGTTGTTTTTGTGATAAGTTTTGGATACATATTATATAATTGTTAATTATTAATTAATATTTAGTATAACTTGTAAACATATTTTTCTTTATATCTCTTAATTTTTGAGTTTGAAACATGTCTATTTGTATATCCGTTACCCATTGGTTGAGCATCTTATTCAGGTAATTTTCCTATAATTCACAACAGATAGTGCTCTCTAGTATTCTTTCCTAATTCATCCTAGGATAGAGCAACGAAATATTAGGAGTCCTGAAAGATGGTGAAGAAAGGTATGAGTTTAATTTCTATCAGAATTCTTGTGGAATGTTGGATAAATTACTTATATGTTTGCTAGATATGCACTCTCATCATCTTCCTTCCATTTGACTAATAATATTATTTTTTATTTCCATTTATGTTTCTGTCTGGTAATGTGTCGGATCTTTTGACGATGTTTCGGCCATGTGGCTGTATCGTTGAGCGAAACACATTTGGAACCTCTGTGGATGCAAAGGTCCTTGAAAAGCTGGATCTACAGAGGTTCTATCCAATTTCATATTTTCGGATTGCATCTTTTCTTTTATTTTTATTTTTTGTCATTTTAATATTTTGAGCTTCCAGATTTTGATAATCCTTTTCATTTGTATGTATCGCTCTTGAATGTTGATAAATTCATGTGTATTATTGATAATTTAAAATTATGATCATTTTGCCTTATATGGTAGCATTGTTTTCCTTCTGCTAGATATTTCTTTTCATATCCTCTTTACTTAATTTTCCTCCGTATTGTTTTTGAACCAGAGTATGACACTGATCATGTTTTAAATTAGTCTTACTATTTTTATTTATTTTTATCTTTATTATATATATATTTATATATATATATATTTATATATATATATATATATATATATATATATATATATATATATATATATATATATATATATATATATATATATATATATATATATATATATATATATATCATCCCATTTATATTTCTATAAATTTTGGTCATCTATGTAACAAGTTCAACCATTTAATGCCTATTGAAGATTTGAGTGTATCAAAGACTTTTAAATACGACAAGCCTATTGGTAGATCTATATTTAATTATAAAGAAATTTCACAATCTCTCTCTATAGAACATGATTCTAAGTTAATTGTAGATAATGAATGTATTTGTGAAGTAAACGATTATGCTAAATTTCTAAATCCAGACAAGGGACATATAGTTACAGGAGACTTAGGTATAGTTAAAGACAATTCGTTAAGAACCATTAGGTCATTTGGCACTAAATTCAGATTACCATCTTGTAATAATTCCTTTAAAGTTTTAAGATCAATTAATCTCGATCTTGATAAATATATATATATATATATATATAAAGTAGCTTCTAAATATGCTCTGCCTTTAGAGGCATTTAATATGTGGAAATTTACTTATTAGAATCTATTAGAAATGCTATTAGTAGTATTAAATTGTCTAGATCCATATATAATATTGATAATATTAAACACTCCATTAATGGTTTACAAAGATCTTTTGTTATCACCTATGTTGATAAAGCTTCTAATAATTATGTTATTATCTGTAAAAATTTTTATATACAATTTCTGTTAGATTATTTAAAAAATAATAGTCTTTTTAAACTAATTTACATTCCATTAATAGTATCAAATTGAAAATTATCAATATGTATAGTGATTTAAATATTAAATCTAAATTTCTTAAATTTCCTTATATAGTGCTTATTCCTAAATTTCACAAAAATCCTATTAAATTTAAAAAACAGTACCTAGTGGCCATAATACTTACTCTACTACTGCGAGTAAATTACTACTAAATTCTTTAAATCTAATGAATGATAGTTTACGTCAGTCTAGCAATAATTACCTTATTCTAAATAATAGTAAAGAATTAAAGAATAAATTGACATCACTTAGAAAACTAATAGGATTTCAAACTTTTGATTTTAAAGATCTCTTTAATAATATTAAGATCTCAGATCTGTATGATGTAATTTTAGCTCTATATAATGCTTATATTACTAATCTATCAACTGAACCTAAATTCAACAGTTTTCCTAAACTTCTTCACTTTGTTATTTTCAATAATTATATTTTTCAAGGAAATAAATTATATATACAAGTCTCAGGAGTTCCACAGGGTGGCTGCAGTAGCAGTATGTTAGCTAATTTATGCCTTTATCATTATGAACAGTCTTTTACTTCAATAGATTATACATTGTGCAGATATGTTGATGATCTGATTTGCTTAGTATATACTGAAAATTATGTCATAGATATAGATTTCTATCCAGACAATTTGGAATTAATTCCTAATGAAGTTACTATTAGCAATAATATTAATTTTTTGGATTTAAATATTTTTATTGAACCTACTAATAGAATTGTTACTAATTTATATGATAAAAAAGACTATTTTAATTTTAACATTAATAAAATCTTACCATTTAATTCCTGCAACTCGGTTCTATTGTTTAGAAATATTATACTTAATCAGCTGTTTAGAATTTATAGATTATCTGATAAAAAATTTCATACTATACATATAAATAATCTAAAAATTACCAGCAATTTATATACATATCACTCTCTTATTTAGTAAATGGTATAGTTAAAAAATTTAGATTAGCTGGATTTTCATGAAATCTATTCATAGTATCTTATATTAGCCTGATACCTCCATTCACTTGTATTAATAATACTTTTATTTTTACATCCACTTAAACAGCCTTTCTATTATCTGTCCCACTTTTTAGTAGCTCTGTTTGTATTATTATTTTTCTTGCCTTTTCGTATTACTGTTATTTATTTCATACGAATGGCAAAAGTAGATCATTTCTTTTTCCTTTGCGAATGGCAACACTGGTCTCTTCATTCTGGGTTCCCGGGTTCGACTGGTTCGTGCATATGTAGAGTTTTTTACAGGTATTCTTGTTTCCTTTATTTTTTCTTCTTTATGTATGTTGTCCAAGTAGAAGTAGTTTATAGATATAATCGATCTATTTCTTCAGAAACATGCATTTTTTGTGTTTGCTTCGACAAAATACTTGGACCCGAGGAAGAGTTTTGGAGAAGTGAACAAATCCATGGTTTAGGCCTAGCCCTTGTCTACGTGTATAGCATTAATGCTCGGATTTCATTTGTTTTTCTTTTATCGATTCCATAACATCGATTTTTGTAGATTTTCTTTAACTTGATTCGAATTTTGTATTTTTATCCATATGATTGAATATTTGCTGATTTATACTTTTATTTTGTAGGCTTGTTAGAAAGTTAGGTTTTTCGAGTTACAGCTTCTCACTTTTCTTTCATTGGTCTTTCAAACTATATATATATATATATATATATATATATATATATATATATATATATATATATATATATATATATATATATATATATATATATATATATATATATATATATATATATATATATATATATATATATATATATATTATATACGATGTTATTGAGAGGTTACTATATATTCTTCCTTATGCATTGAAGGAAAAATAAAATAATGAAAACGCGTTAAAGAATAAACAGCAATATATGCCCCCCCCCCCCCCACTAAAAAAATATGAAAAAACCGTCACCCACCAAAATAATATTTATAGGCATTCGTCGCCAGACCTCCCATTTCGCACATCTTCTCTTTGTGGGTACGGTGAAGAGAGAGTCATTGTACACGTCCCATTGCGTGTCCGTAGCGAGGGCCAGAAATCGTCCTGCGCTATAATATTACAACATTCGCTGAGAAAAGCAGAGACAGTCATTAGAAAGGGAGATGAAATACTCCATACTTTTTCCTTGGATAGCCACAAAGATTTCTTTCATTTTTTGTCAAGCCCCAGAGCTATAACTTACCCGAAATTTGTTCCAGAAACGCTCTTTCGGTTAACGTTATTTTTCTTGTTCTACAAAGTCATTTCGGGTCCATTCAAAAAAATAAAAACGATTCATTGTTTCAATTTTTATCATGTTTTCTTTTTCATCCGTCAAAAAAAAAAAAAAAAATTATGTTCTCCAAAACATTTGATACATGAAAAAATACATATGATGAAGAATTTAAACAATGAATCCCGTTTATGACATAGTTGAAAAGTATTTATGACTTGGTTCATTCTGTCTGTCTATCCGTTCGCACGATAACTGCCGTAAAAAGATTTTTTCAAAATGAAATTTTAGCATGGTGTTGAGACGGTCTGTGGGACCTATGGAAATGTAAATAAATAATATAATACAATTAGTTCTGGATGGAACCCGGGTTGGAAAACATGAAATACATTGAATCCTCTGGGACCTCATTTTTCAAACATTTTTTAAACAAAGTTAAAATTCACATATTGCTTCGAAAATTTTAGGAAATATTCTAACTATCCCATAAAATATATAAAAAAATTTCAGCAAAATATGTTAAGTAATTTTTTAAACAAAATTTAAAATAATAATGACACCCATATTATATGAAGAGATCACGTGATCCAATTCAAATTCAAATAGGGCATCCATCTTTTTTTCTTAGTGTAAAAATTGTGATTTATAAAGTTCTTTTAAATTTATATTGAGTGTTGCATTCTTCCTAAAACCGCTTTATTGTTACGTATTTTCTATGCCAACGCAATTACAGTAGTTTTTAGTTTAAATGATCATTAAACTTTGATTATTTCTACAGCGAAGTCTCATTTTAATGTATGCAGAATGTAAACAAGTGATTGTAAGATGAGTTGTATAAGAATGAATGAATTTCTTCATGCAAAGTTATTTATGTCTGGAGTCTGGAATAAAAGTGATATGAATGAAATATTTATTGCTTTTACATAAAGAGCCAAACGATTCATATTTCGATAACGTCATTTGAATAAAATTCATTTTTTTCAGTGAAGTTTTAAGTTTTAACAAATACAATAAATTATTGTAGTACTGTGATAATTTAAAATATATCAGCGCTGAATGTATCGCATTTTAGAGATGTTTAAATAAAATTGCATTTCAGTTGGAAAGTGTTTTATTATCAATGATTTATGCATGATTGGTCGTTATTGTTGTTATTTTAATTTTCCTTGCAATGACGCGTAGAGAAAAAAGCATTGTCAAAAATTCAACTCCCTCAGTTTTTAATAGATCTGCACGTTTTGAGCATCTCTATATACGACATTTATCAATAGTGTCTGTCTGTCTGTCTGTCTCTGGGAAAGTTATCTTTCGAGCAAATTGATAAAAAATGAAATGAAATTTAATAAGACTTCTGCGATTTTTTTGTTAAACAGACGAAGCAAAGTCTCTGAATTTTGTGAACATTGTTTTTCGTTTTTTTAATTCGAAAAAACTTATAAAAATGCAAAGAAAATAGATATTTAGTGTGTTATGGTAAAATCGAATGCCATCATTTATAAGAATTTATGGAGATATATAATGTTTTTAGTCTAAAATGAAAAAATTCACACACACACATAAAATAAACTCACTATTATCTAATAAGAGACAGCTTTAGACACTTTGTAAAGAACTTACTGATCCAACCGAGAATCGAATCCAGGATCTCCGAACTGGCCATCCGACAATTCTCTACCGTTGAGCTACTGGGACGAAATGGCAAACTCTTATCGTAGAAGTGGACTCTGCTACTGTTAACCCGAAATGAATGAAAACCGTTATTTAAAAATTATGAGTCGTAAACAGTATGACGAGCGCATAATCTGTCCATGGATGCTGATATCTGCAATGGGGTGTTTTCCATACTTTTAGGAACGCCCCTTATAGACGGGTTTATCTTTTCCTTTGCAGCTTCGTGTGGCCCGAGGTAATTGCAGAATAATTGTATACCGGACACGTGAAAGGACTGAAATTGTCAGTTCCCTTGGAAGCTCGCAAAAATTGTGGCTTCAGTTTCTGACTACCTATTGCAGATATCAGTTTCTATTGCAGATATCAGCAATTCCATGCAGACTAGAGCATAAAATGTGCGAAACGGATCTATGGTTACATTAAAGATTGCATTTCTATACATTCAGGAGACCTACATGACTAAGTTAATGAAATTTACAAATAATAATAATAATAATAATGAAACACCCATACAGTATGTTTGCTAAAACTGTTTATGATGTCAAAACATTCAGCAACAGCGTCTTCAAATGTTTAAAAAAAACTAAATCTTCTTCAGAACATTTGAAATCCGTTTTCTATCACCTTATTTTTCATTCTATCAGATATTTTATTACAAATCCATATTTTTAACAAATAATTAATCTTAATTATGAAACTACCACTTTATGTGTTTCAGCAATATTATCGAAAGAAGCAACCACTATTTACCATCTATTTGTTCCAAGTAAAAAATAAAAATCTATTTTGACATTGCAGATTGATCTGCAAAATTTAACAGCAGTCAAAATTGACTAACCGTTTTCTATTCCTACCAGCACACATCTGTGTTATTTCAATGGGGAATGTTTATCCCAGAAGTTTTTCTAGGAGAACCTGAGGAGATTTTTCGCCAAAGTAAGCCGAGAAACCGCCAATGAATCAACAAATCTAAATTCCGATTGACTTCACAATTTCCTGAAGTTTCTTGCCAAATATCCGCCCTTGCACCACCATTGTATACAAGTTTAATAACTTTGCAATGGCTTCGTTTTATATAGCTATATATCAATCTCAACAATAAATCAGAATAGAAATGATTAAAATAATAATGAAACTTCCAACATGAGCAAATGAGCTTTGATGCAGACGTCAGCAATCCTAGTCTTCCATTGTCTTTGGAGATGCTGAATTCATCGCATTGTCTCACCAAATGCCGATAGGAAAAAATAAAACTCGGATAGGGAGCAGTGCATAGCTTTTCCTATTTATTATGATGAATTTAATATTTTAATGCATATTTGGTTTATTTCGAATGCACCATTATCATCTTTTGTGATTTAAAATTATAACGTTCCACAAAATAAGAGTCTTATAGCTCAAACTTGCTTAAAATTATTATGAAAATCCGTTATTTGCCGATTTTGATGGTCGTATCAAATTTCGATCGAATTATACCGTGTAAACAGTGTTTCTTTCAGGCATACATCCGTGTAGGGGAGGGCCCCCTCATGAAGCAATGTGAGACAATTAATCCCCCCCCCCTCCCTCCGGGGCGAAATTTATGTTACCCAGCAAAATTTTAATAAATTCAGGCTATACTGAAAAAAAAGTTTTGCTTATTTAATGCTTCAGATTTAGAATAGAACTGGTGCAAATCGAATAAAAGTAGCTGTTATCGGCGTGCGAATAGTGTTTAGGAATTCCAAAGAGGCTCGTCGATTATTTTCAGAATAAGATTTTTGGTTGTATATTGTCCAAAATGTAATATTTATATGCATGCATGCATGTGTGTGTGTATATATAATGTATATATATATATATGTATATATATAGAATAATAATCAATTTCAAGTAATTACAAAACAATAAAAACAATAATGTCACCAAAGCTGTTAAACCACGGCTACTATAGCATAAGTGAATAAGTGAAAGGAAGATGGGCTGAAATGTAAATGTGACATCAAAAGTACTATACGACAAGCCGTTGAATATTAAAAAAAAAACATGATAAGAAAACATAAATAAAACAGGTACTAAATTGGTATAAAATACCCCTTTATGTAAGAATTGCATATAAATAATTATATAATTCTATAGGGCAAATATAAAACTCGACCCCCCCCCCCCCCCTTGTAGTTTAATTTTCGTTTTTCAAGTTTGTAATGCTTATATCGTAAAAACTAAAAGTGATAGCTTTGAACAATAGGCAAGAATCTGTAGCTCTTTAAAAGTATAATTTTCGAATAATCGGCTTGTTGAAGAAGTATGAAAATTTTACGTTTTTTCAGTTTATAATGTTTATATCTTAAAAACTAAAAGTGATAGCTATAAGCAGTAAGTAAAAATTCGTAGCTCTTTGAAAATCCTATAAGTGTATATAATTAAATTTTGGATAGAGGGTTTTTTTTTCGATATTACAAAAGTTGAGTTTTATTTTACAAAATATTATTCACGCCGAACCAATTCGGCTCCATCGGACTGGAGCCACTGCCGATTTTTTAGCTAGTGGATACCTCCAGCCTTAGTAACATAAAAACAGAGATAAATAAATTGTTATAAGCTGTGAATAACTGGAACAGAATAGAAGTTTTAAAGTAGAATATAAATTTTTAAGTTTAGTCGAAACAGTCCAATTAAGTTCGAAACTCGGATATTAATAACAGAAACTTTTATATAAATAACTTCATACATCATAATTCAATAAAAAAAAAGTGTATCCGTTCCTATACCCTTACTTTATTGAGTTATGATCTATTATTATTATAAAGCCGATTATCACAAAATTCTTTCAAGCAGCTGTTCTTGAAGATAAAAACACCTGCCCTCACCACGAAATGAAAAACACCACTCAATTAAAATAATCCAAACACTTTCTTTTTAGGACATCCATATAAAGTCACAAATAGGCCAGAAAACGTTCTATAGCTAGGCATTTTTATTTATTTATTTATTTAATATTTTATTTTTAAAAAATGCAAGCTACAGAACAAACTCCCAGTAACAGCTTGCAGGATAAAATACATTACAAAATATACATATTAAAATTTAATAAAATACATTAAAATGCAAAGTATTGACAAGAAAGGATTTTCGAAAACACCTGTAAATGAATACATACATTAAGATATAAAATATTTCCAACAAATGATTTTTAAAAGCCATTTCCGATTAATAAAAAACATCGAGATGATCGGGGAAGCTGTTATATAGTTTACAAAAATGACTTATCGCACAATAACAACCCATATTCGAACTAAAATTCCTTACAGCAAATAGACTCATGCTCCTGGTTGAATACTGGGCAATGTGAAACCCGATCCCACCCAAGACAGGGGAACAATCCATTCCGCCATTGAACAGATTCCCGAAGAATGAAAATAAAATGCAATCCCTTCTGTTCCGTAAGCTTTTAATATTAAATATATCACGTAGGAAAGTAGCAGATAAGGCATAACAAAAAATTACAGTTTTCTTATAAGACAGATATCTCAGTAATTTATTTTGAATAACTCGATCTTGTTTGCATGAACAGCATAAGAATACCTCACAATTTTTTAACATTATTGAACTGTTACACACTTAAAATTAAAGTTGAAACACACAGAAAAATTTATACAAAATACATACATAGAAAAATGTCTATTTTTTACAATTCTTTTTGACAGCGCAAGAATGCAGTGATTGGGATGAAGTTTGAGAAAGGTTTATTTAACAAATACAAATTTTCTGAAGTTCCTTTCAAATTCGGACAAGATTAAAAACTTGTTAAACGCATCACTATCAGTATCTCTCTTTATTAAACGCATCACTATCAGTAAACAAAATATTTTAAAAATCAAGCAATAGAACTTACCTTAAAATTCTTGAACAAATATTTATAAATAGTGGAATTTATTCGAATCGAACTATCGAATAACTGGATACCTTCAGATAGTTCGATAGTTTCGATAGTAATAAAGAACTATTCGAATACTTAATGGGTGCGTTCAGAAGTCAAATCCGGTTGGACCGGTAGCACATGAGTTACCATTAGCCAATTGAATTCCACAAAATGTTCCATTTTGTGACGTTTCAAACGCCTTTTCCGCTCGGTCATCAATTTTGAACACGCCCTTTGACTTCAAGCTCGATAGTTCAAAAAACAATTCGAATACTTAACGCTCGATAGTAGTTTATAGTAATTATAAACACAAGTAAATTCGAATGATTGATTTCGAACGATTACTAGATCTATCGTCCACCGCGATCTAGGGGGATGGAATACATCCTAGGTGGATGTATTACATTCTCCTAGATCGCGATAGCATTTATTCGCATTTAGCGGTAATTTGCATTCGAATACTTTTCGCTCGATAGTAATACAAGTAAATGAACTATTCGAATGATTCTGGACGATTGACAAATCCATGAAGCTAAAAGAAGTTTAAACTTCATAAGAAGACGTCAAGATCGTTTGAGACAATCATTCAGGTGGCGCTGTGGTAAGATAAGTGTTCTTGCACTGTATGTATTTTTATGGCGAAAGGCCTAAAATATTTATTTAAACTCTCCATTTTGAAAAAATAAATTATGACCGCAATGCAAATTATAACTAAAGCAATAAAAAATATCCCTACATATTAAAAAATATTTTACCTTTCAATCTATTTTTATCTCTCTATATTCTGTACACTACAACTATGTACAAATACTGGTTAATTATACTCATAATTAGGGAACCCTTAATTAAAAAATAATCAAAAATAACATATACTCAATACTGCGCCTTTCTGTTGTGTCAACTAACAATAGCGGCTACTTTACTAACACTAGCGACACCTAGATATATAATTCTGGAAAGCATTATGGTATTTTAAAGCGTTTCGTCCATAGGAGTTTTATCCCCTTCTTTCTAACTCCAGTGTAAGGCGAGTATTTCGACGGTGTCATTACTTTAAATTCGGCAAAAGTTTTCGACAGAACAGCCCATTTTGAGCATCCTTGAACTTGTATCCAATATTTTTAGGAGTATGTGTGTAAATGAAACAATATCATGCAGAAGAGGTAATTGTGAACTGAAATGGGTATATAAATATGACTAATAAATACAAATTTAAGGAAATGAAACATTTTTACTTACTGCCAACCGTTGTGGCTTCTTTGGACGATGAGGACAGGGTTATAGAGAGAAAAAATACCAGTTAATTATTTGCATAATTTAGGAACCCATAATTTAAAAAATAATTAAAACATGCACTAAATACTCCTTTGTTGTGTCAACTAACAATAGAATAACTATATTTTACTATCACTAGCAGCACCTAGATAAATTTCTCAAAGTATTATGGCATTTTCAAGCGTTTCATCCGTAGGAGTTTTATCTCCTTTCTAACCCCATGGCTAAATTTATCGGCCACCGGGATCGCGTTCAATCGAATGATTTTGAGTTGATAGTCAAGTAAAATATTCATTTGTTTATTCGGTTGATTTTGACGATGTACGATAGTATTTATTCATTAGATGGTTTCGGAAGATCGTTCGGTTGACGATTTAAGGTATATTTATTATCCAACTATTTCTTTTCTTGTAAGATAAAATCAATCTTGATGAAATAAAATAACTGAAATGGTTTTATTATTTTGAAAAAAAAAAAAAAAAATTAACGTGCGAAATAGCCACCTTCTAAAAGGAAATAGCATATGATTTATTTATAAAACTTGCTAGCAATTAATTGAAGTAAATATTTCTTTTTATTTTAATGACGCCAAAAATGATAGCGATTTTGTTAAACATCTGTCTATATATATCAATTGTCATCTGTCTGTCTGTCCGTCTGCCCTCCTTTTTTAGACACCTCCCAAATAGATAAAGACTTGCAATTTGGTGAACGGGTCGATCATTCGATAAACCCCCCTGATAAAATATTTCGGAAATGTTCTGTATGGGGGGGGGGGGGGGGCTCCACACTAAAACGTTAGAAAAGTGAAATAATGGAAAAGCATGCTTTGCGGTGAGATAGAGCCTTTAAATTTGGTGTACAGGTAAATCGTTCGAAAGCAAAAATACCTGCAATTCTGATTTTCAATATCTGCCACTCTAAGGGGAGGGGGGATCACACCCAAATGTTTGATTTGCCGAATAAATTATGAACGCAGTCTTCAAAAGCTAAAAGAAGCTTAAAATTTTGTATATGGACTAATGAAAAACCCAAGACGAATAGAGTTTTTTAGAAATATTCATTTAAGGGGGTGCTCCACAGGAAAACGTTCGAAAAGTGAAATGATAAGAAAACATGCTTCAGGATGAAGTAGAGACTTCAAATTTGGTGTGTGAAATAAATCGTTCGAAAAGAAGAACGTGTGCAATTTAAGTTTTCCAATATTTTTAACTTTGAGGGGTGCTGCACACCAAAATGTTCGATTTTTCGAATAAATGAGAAACGCATCTTTTAAAATATGATAGACACTCGATAGTTGATATACCGGTTAATCGTCTGAGAAAAAATCCAAGAAAATGTGAGTTTAAAAAAAATCATTTAAAGGAGTGGGTAATCCACACAAACAGTTTGAAATGTGAAATAATTGAAAAGCATGCTTCGATATTCAAATGTGGGAGAGGAAGGGGGGGGGGGGGGGGTGCGCAAAAAAAGAAAAAAAAAACCGGTCGAAAGTTTGAATGATAAGAAAGCATACTTAATGATGAGATAAAGAATTTAAATTTGGTGTACGGGTAGATAGTTTGAAAGGAAGAAAATGTGCAATTTCAGTTTTCTAATATTTATCACTTTCAGGGGTTTCGCATACCAAAATGTTCGATTTTCCGAATAAATGAGAAACGCCTCCTTCACAATATCATAGAGGGTTGATGTTTGGTATATGCGCCAATCATTTGATAAAAAAGCCAAGATGAATACACTTTTTCAAACATGCTCATTGTAGAGGTGTCCCACAGAAAACGTTCGAAAAGTGAAAGGATAAAATAGCAATGAGAAAGAGACTTCAAATTTGATGCACGGGTAGATAGTTCGAAAGGAAGACAATGTGCAATATCAGTTTCCCAATATTTTCTTTTTTAAGGGTTCCGAACACCAAAATGTTCGATTTTCAGAATAAATGAGACACACCTATTTTAAAATGTGATAGAGGCTTGATATTTTGCATATAGACCCATCATCTGATAAAAACCCAAGAAGAATAGAGTTTTTCAAAAAGTTTTTTTTAAAGGTACTCCACACAAGCATGTTCTAAAGGTTAAATGATAGAAAAAACATTTTTCGCGATGAGATAGAGACTTCAAATTTGGTGCATGGCTAAATCGTTCGAAAGGAAAAAAGTGCGCAATTTTAGATTTTCAGTATTTTGGGGTACCACACACCAAAATGTTCCTTCCCCGCCGTCCAATTAGTTGCTCATGTCCTCTGGATGAGTCGGACTGTCTGGGTCTTCAACACCAAAATGTTCGATTTACCGAATACACGAGAAACGTCTTCTTTATGTGACAGAGGCTTGAAAATTTGACAGAGGATTGAAATTTGGTACATGCACCAATCGTTTGATAAAAAAGCCAAGAAGAATATAATTTTACAAAAATTTCATTTCAGGGCGTCGGAGCACCACAGAAAACCGTTTTTGAACTTTGCGATGAGATAGAGACTTTAAACTTGACGTAATGTTAGATAGTTGGAAAAGAAGAAAGTGTACAATTTCAGTTTTCAGTAATTTGACACTTTAGAGGTGCTGCAAGCTAAAATATCCGATTTGCGAATAAATGAAGAACACCTTTTTATGAGAGAGTCTTGCAATTTGGTACACGAGTCAATGGCTCAATAAAACCCTCTGGAAAAATCGAGTTTTACAAAAATGTTCTGTAGAGGGGGATGCTCCAGACCAAAACATTCAAAAGTTGAATTGAGAAACACAGATTTAAAATTTGATATACGGGTCAATCAATCGATAAAACCTCAGGAAAAACCGTATTTTTACAAAATGTTCATTTAATAGGTGCTCCACGCCAAAACGTTCGAAATGTGAAATGATAGGAAAACGGACTCTGCAATAAGATGAAAACTTTAAAATGGTTCCAAGGATAGATCATTAGATGGGGATAAAGTTGAAACCCAGACCGTCCGACCTACCAGAAAGGTGTAAGGTAACTGTTTGGACGGATAAAGTGTATAATTTCGGCTTTCTAATATTTGCTAATTTAGGAATGCCGCAGACTTAAATGTTTAATTGGCTGAATAAATGAGAAATGCCGTCTGAAGTGAAACAGATATATAAAATTTGGTGCAGGGGTTAACAGTTTGAAAAAGCCCATCGGAAAAATCGAATTATTAAAACATTCACGTTGTTTGGCGGTTGCTTATTGTAAGACCGTTGAATTTCAACGGGTATTCGACTAGTTAATAACTAATTTTAATACGGATTATAGTTAATAATGTTTAATAACTAATTTTTCTTAGCAGCTATTTATGTGGAGAAATTAAATGAGGTATAGTTAATTAAGGTAAATAATGAAGGCAAATGTCAAAATTTTATGTAAGCTGTATTATCTATACATACAGAACAAATCTATTCTTACTACATGTTCTATGGTATTCCTTTAATTAATCATTTGAATGTAGAGTCATATTTTTAAGGCATGCGAAGCTCAACGCTATAATGTTCGTCTAGCAAACGTTGTTTCCGGGTTCGATACGCTCTTTGGCCAATTTGTAAATAACCTTGCTGCCCCAATCAGGAATCGAACCCTGGATTTCCGAACTGACCAGCTGACACTCTACCGTTGAGCTACTGGAGCAAAATTCCAAGCTCTTATCTTCGAAGCGGACTCTGCATTCTCCACCCTCTAATGTCAGATTGGCGGGCCACTGACCATCTGACTGATCACCTCCTGCTATTCTTACTTCAAGTTATCCTCCTACTACTACTATTTTTACCCAGGTTAGTATCCTGCGTGGTCGTTATCTTCTCAATTTGAAATCGGCGATCAATCTTCCAGTGTCCACTAAATCTGTACTAGCCGTACTAGGATCACTTTCAGACCTCCGGCATTCAAAATTAAATCCACCTCTAACTGTATTTGCAATAAATTCGGTGACGTTGACCATTGCATTTTCGATTGTCCTTTTTCTAAAAAATTTCATCTCTGCAAACCTTCCCCCTCTAATAAACCAATTTGGTTCTCCAAAGTTCGTTCAAATCCCTCTTCAGTAGATAAAATTAAAAACTGTATTCTTGTTTCCATGGAAATTTCTAATAAAGTGACCTAAGCTTATGAGTAGATTCTGCTCTCATTTAATTTTGATCAATGAATCCTTTTATTTCATTCTTATTAACTTATATGAACTTATTGTGTTCCCTCTATTTTTTTTTTCTTTAAAAAAAAAAAAGAAAGAAAGAAAAAGCTATGTTAACTATTCTTATTTTTTTGGATCTTTCTTTTTCTTTTGACACTTTTTATTTGTATTTTTTCTTATTTTTCTTTTCTGAATTTTATTCTAAATTTCTGTTTTTGTTTTCATACGCCAATTTTTTTTTTTCCTTTTCATATATTTTCTTTTTATATATTTTCTAAATTTTACTTTTAAAATTTTATTATTTTCTTTCATTTTAATCTATATTTTATTATGTTATTATACCTCACTCTAAATATTAGTTTTCAATGATCTTTTTATCTATATTCGCAATAACCATTTTCCCATTTTTGTAAAATGGACGTACTTGTCAAGTTCAAATATAATGTAAAACTGTCTGTTTAATCACAATATTTATTATAAATTGTAATATTTTTAGACCTAAATAAAAGTTCGTTTGGTGGGATGGTAGACCTTGGGTGCCTCCTGAATGCAGGAGGTATCCTTTCCCGGCCGTGCAAATAGCTACTCTAAACCCAATATGTGAGTCGCACGGTCTGGGGTCTTCAGACCTCCGGCATCTATATTGTCCGGCATCTATATATCATATTGTCAAGTTCAAATATAATGTAAAACTGTCTGTTTAATCACAATATTTATTGTAAATTGCAATATTTTTAGACCTAAATAAAAGTTCGTTTGGTGGGATGGTAGACCTTGGGTGCCTCCTGAATGCAGGAGGTATCCTTTCCCGGCCGTGCAGATAGCTACTCTAAACCCAATATGTGAGTCGCACAGTCTGGGGTCTTCAGACCTCCGGCATCTTTGCACTCACCTACAGGGTTGATTTGTTCGGGGCGCCATTGTAAAAAGCCTTGCTGCCCCAACCAGGAATCGAACCCTGGATTTCCGAACTGACCAGCTGATGCTCTACCGTTGAGCTACTGGAGCAAAATTGCAAGCTCTTATCATCAAAGTGGACTCTGCACACTTTTACCCCTTGACGTACCCCTTGTATAGATATATAAAGCTGCAGTTGTAGTATAGCAATGAAAATAAAAATTGAACTCAAGTTTTCGACTGATCTATATGTTTCAGGAACTCTAGAACACGAAAACACTATTATTAACTTGACTCCTGTGTGTGTGTGTGTATCTGTCCAATATATCTACTGTAGCTGAAAAAAATATTGGCCAAATTTCACAAAATTTGTAAGATAAGTCACTTGTGGGTTACCCTGGTGCTGATTAGATTTCGGTACGATTAGGAAAACAAGAATCTGCCTTTTTGACTAAAATTGCCTACACAAATCGTATGTATGCACTTTAGATAAAAAAAATACTAATCGGCTGAATTCTACAAATTTTGCTAGATAAGTCATTTATGAGTTACACTGGTGGTCATTAGAATATGACACGATTCGGAAAAAACCCCTGCCTTTTTTGCGAAATGGCCCGCAAAAATCATCAAAATTTAAAATAAAAGAGTGCGCATGCTCAAATGCATTATTTAAAAGCTTATTTTAAACAAAACTTTTGATGACGCAAAGAATAAGACTAACCCCATAATACTAGAACTAACCAATCTCCAGATATTTTAATTCTTTCGTATGTTTGCAACGTCATCTTTAAAATACGTCCATTCATCAAATGAAAACGAAAATTGAATTGAAACTGCAAATTCAGTGTCATTTCAAATAATGGTCCGTGCCATTTATTGCGATTGAACTCATTTAAAGAATGAAAAAGAAAATGAAATGTGTGAAAGTCATGTAGTCTGTAGTGAAAGTCATGTGCTGCCCACATCAGATTTTTTTTTGTCTTACATTTCAATTTCAGATTTCGACAATTTTTACTTGCTATTTTTCAAAAAAAAGAAAAAAAAATGAAGGTTTTTTTTTCCAAATTGTACCAAAATCTAATCAGCATCAGGATGGATAACCCACAATAAGTGACTCGTCTTCCAAATTTTGTGAAATTCCATCCAATAGTTTTTTAGCTATAAAGTGGATACATACATTGCACGGACACGGACACACTCAGGGGTCTCATAGTTCATAGTTTTTTCGTATTATAGACAGTGTTTCTTTCAGGCATAACTCTGGGGAGGGGGGGGGAGGAAAAAAAGCCCCTGCGGAGACGAGTATTCGCTCCTCCCCGGAGACATTTTATGCCTAGTTTCTATTGTGACACAGCATTTAGATATATTTATATAAGGCAAATAGAAAACTTGCATCCCTAAAATTTCATCTCCCCCTGGCCAAAAATTGAAAGAAACACGGATTTCAGAGTGCCGAAAGCGTGTATATCCGTCGAAAATTCGTTCCGACTTTCTACACAATTCCAATATTTTTCTATACATTATTTTTCCTATACATTATCATGTATTTATTATAGGGAATGTAAAGACATCCACATTTTCTTTACGCTGCCGAGTAAAATGAAGTCATCTAAAAAAATTACGTAGCTGCCATTATTTTCAATTTGCGGAATTCTCTCTCTATCCCTCTTGGAAAAAAAGAAGAAGAAGAACAGGGCTACTGCACATTGTATCGAATGTGACATGTAAACAATCTGCCGAAGCTCTATCTTTTCCCTGGAAGCTCTCGAGTTCCTTGGAAGCAGTTTGTCAATTTTCGCATCCCAAGGGTTTTGCTGAAATCTCCATTGGTGGACGGATCGTTTGGGGATCGGATCTGACACGATGGGTGCTCGATCGTGTAGACTACCCAGATGGCTACATAGCATGACTTGAACGGTTGAGGGGGAGAGACAACCTCCGAAAATGGTCGGTCCTATAGCCAGGGCCATAGCTAGGCAGGGTTCAGAGGAGGTTAGCCCCCCCCCCCTCCCAAGAGGTATACTCAGCTCCCCCCTCCCCTGATAAAAATATTAAATTTTTAGTAGTGATATGAAATTTAATCCAACATGTCATCCAAATTGTGCATAAAAAATTTATGAGATTTTTTTATAAATTACTTTGTTTTAAAGATATTTTATTTCAGCTGAATGTGTGATTATACTGATGATCCATGTATTTACATATCTAATTTAAAAATATTTAAAAATATTAGAAATTAAAACAATAGTATTTGGATGCTTTTGTATTATTGCGGGGTTCACTGTTATATATTATAGACTCAAAATCAACTAATAAGTAGTTAGGAGTTATAAGCGTTAACTTGTATTAACTTTCAGAAATTTTGTTCGATTCATTAATAGCTTTACTACTAGCTAATGCTTATAGTATTAAAATCAACTGTAATGAGTATATACTAATATTGATGTATAGTGGCTATATGTATTTTTCCAATCAGCTCTTAGCTTTCAAATATAAATATGCAATTATTTGTTAATAATGTATATGGATTGAAATATTTAATAGTAACAATTATGGTTAATAAATGCTAATGATTAATTAATGAGCGCCCCCTCCCCCCTGAATTTCGTCTCTGGCTACGACCCTGCCTATAGCAATCTTAAAATAATGCACATTACTTCCTTACAATGCACTGTAATGTACTACAATGCACTACAATGCACTGTAATGTATTAAAGAAAGCACAGGAATCGTGTTGAAAATTGCAACTCGAGTTTTTAACAAATCTATACGTTTCGAGTTCTGTAGAATATGAAAAAACCATTTTCAGCATGCCAAATGTCTGTGGGTCTGTCTGCGTGTTTGTGCAATGTTAATTTCCACTCTAATTTAAAAACTATACGGCAAATTTTCACAAAACTTGGTAAGTTAATTACTTATAGGTTGCCCTAGTGCTGACTCTAATTTGGTACGAAGACTAATAGCCCTACTTTTTTGTGAATTTGCCCCCAAGGGGGAATGGCATGAGCTGTTCACATAAGACTTTTTTGATAATTTGGTACGAAGACTAATAGCCCTACTTTTTTGTGAATTTGCCCCCAAGGGGGAATGGCATGAGCTGTTCACATAAGACTTTTTTTAGCTCTGTTCAAAGTTCAAATAAACAACGTATATTTTAAAAATTTAAGCTTACGCCTTTCGATTTTATTTTATTTTATTTCTCTTTCTGTTCCGATTCTTGTAGAAAAGTAAACTTTCTAATATTTCGAGAACGCCTTATGGTATCTACCAAACAATAATGTCCGTTCATTTGGTTAAAACTGCTTGCAAAATATAAAGTTATTTAATAAAAATGAAAAACATTTTTATATTTTCCCAAAAACGTGCAGTATCTCAAGAACGGCGTAGGATATCATTTTGAGAGACATGTCATCCGCTTCTTAATAAACAGATAACACATAAAAAGAACTATTTTCAACATAAATTGTAACACAATCATGCTTTTGTATATATTTTCATTTTTTGAAAAAAATGTTCAAAAAATGGGATATTTTTTTATGGTTTGAGCTCTCTGATAATCTATAAGTTTATAGCGTTTATTGATTGGAAAAATGGTCTTAAATTGTATTCTATATTTGCTCAATTTCTTCGAGAGATATAGCTCTCTGTGTGAAAAAAAAAGTGAAATTGCTAATATCTCAAGAACGGCTTGTGAAAATTTATGACAAGAAATACTATCCATTCATTTCAAGTTAAAAGTATTTGCAAAGTATTCACTTATTAATGAATAATGATCTTATTTTACTTCTTATGCATTTTTCCATTTCATATAAAAAAAAACAACCAAAAACAGGAATTTCCTCGAAAACGGTGAATATTAGCGTCTTATAAATCATGGATTTTGTTTTTAAATTAAAAATTATATATTAAATATAAATGTTTGTATTGCATTTTATACATGATTGCTATTACTATTGTTATTATTTTTTTTATTTAAAAAATAAATAAATAAATAAATAAAAAAAAAATAAATAAAATAGCATAAATGGAGGTCTTTGTTTTTCCTTTTCATCCCGAAAAACAATAGCCTCTGACGTTGACAGATCAAGATATTCGTATAAAATGGCATTCAACTTTATAAACTTTTTGTCTGGATAAATCATGCCTACAGACCAAAAAACACCATAGGGATGGGGCAGCCCAGTGGTTAAGGCACCGGGACTCCCGAGTTCGATTCCCAGCTCTGCTCGAACCGTCCTCGTGTTCACGTGGAGTATGGACACACATTAAATATGTGGGTCCGTAAGTCCTTTCGAGAGGTTTTGTAGTAGGGAAAGTAGGGTTCGGTCCCTATGGATGCAGCACCTTTTGAATTGTGCCAATCCAAACTGTACAGGCCGTCCAGACAGATATCTTACAGACAGACGATCTGGGTCGAACAAACAAACAGACACCAAGCAGACATACAGTCATACAGACATCATTGAAAAAGGGTTGATTCGTACCCAGGAATGCTCAAAACATGTAGACCTAACAAGATTCAAAAGTCAGATTGTCGACTCCATCACAGTATTTTTCTTTTACCTCTGTATTTATAGGAAGCAAAAATTAAAAATGCGTCTTAACTATTTTACTTATAGGAAGCAAAAATTTAAAACGCATCTTAATTATTTTACTTTTAGGAAGCAAAAATTAAAAATGTGTCTTAACTATTTTACTTATAGGAAGCAAAAATGAAAGTGAAATCAAATAATTATGATAAAATTGTAATACTTGAAAAACTCTTGTTTTCATAAGTAAAATTCGCGATCTTCTTTTCCAGAAAATTGTTCTATTTCCAGTATTGAAAGAGCCTGGTAGAAATGAGGGTGGGACACAATGAAACACGAGATTCCGAGTGAGCGCAAGGCTGTCGAGGACTCGAAACAGAGAGCACATGTCGCCACGACATGAAAGTGGATACGTGTAACAAAAAACCTCATTATTAATGACCGTCGGAAAAAATATTTCTGCTCAGTGTGAAGGCTTTCAACAACCTCTTTAATTGTTCTAATCAGCGCTCGCCTATCCACACTTTGATGAAGTCTAAGCATTTTATTTCATTGCATCCTATGAACATATTTCTGGGTGGTATACCTCATTTGTGTTTTTTGAAACATATTTTGTCACAATGAACCATAAAGCTGTGCTACTTAAATGCATAAAAATGGGTGAAAAGGTGATTAAAAGAAATATTTCGATGCACATCGAGCACACAAGCAATCCAGTCACTTGTGCGATTTCATTCTGATAATCACATGGACAGACTGGCCAAAGCACACCATCCGCTGCAATCACTGGAATGAGCTGACTGCCTAGCCGGCTGAGGGCCCACATGTAATAATTTAGAATGTTATTGCCCTCCAATCTGAAGGTATATATACTTTTGTCTGTAAATAATTATTTCTTCATCTAACTTTATTTTTTTTCTAATGTTATAATACGTCTCATCTTTAGTTCATCTTAATTCTTGATTTGGTAATTTATTTCTCACAATTTGCCCTTATTACTGAGACCATTCATTCTATAGGTTAATTTCTACTTATCTTTAACTTATTTTAAGGGAAATTTAAAGGTCTATACACTTTAGTTTAAAGTTTCATGGCGTTATGTTCGAGAATTAATATGAAGTACAAGAAGTTATGCTGAGGGAGAGACTCATATCCCTAACCACTGAATCTCGAAATCAGCGATTTATCATCTGAGCAAAGCTCATATTCTTATACACGCAATTTGAAGCCCAGAGAATTGGGTCATGACTAATTCACATTATTTTCTCTTCGTCAATCTCGCTTAACTATTTGCTTTCTTTTAACCACATAATATTTTACTATAACTCTTTGCTATATCACACTCTCATTTCTACAGTTACCTTACACCTTTCTGATAGGTCGGACGGTCTGGGTCTCAACAACAACAACACTCTCATTTCTAATCAGCGAATTTTACTCATTTGAGCTAATGTTCATTTTGGTTTATGAAAACTCGATTTTTCTCTATGAGTGAAATTCATTCCTTCTCTAGAGTGGAAAAAAAGGTCACACCTTTTCACTTGATTACATCCAGGTCTTGCAAGAGCAAAAACCAATGTACAAAGAGCGAAATCAGCATTTGCATTCAATTCCATTAAAAGCAAAGCCAGGGGAAAAAATAAAATGTAATGAGGCGTTTATAAATAAAGTAGAAAATTTACTTTCTTCTAAGATATTCTACACTATTTTGAGACTCTGGTCGCCTAAACAGCAGCTCATATCTTCGGATGAATCGGGCGACCTGGGCCTTCAACACTATTTTGACAATCCAAAGAAATAATAGAGATAAACGGTAATACCTAGATAAAGCCAAAAATTAATCATTTAAGAAAGTAGCAAGCAATATAAGAATGATATACTCACTGATAGGCAATAACAACAGAAAAGAAAAATCCGAGGAGTAAGCACCATGATTTTCTAATTCGTAAATAATATAAAATACAACAATTAAGGGGAGAATAAAAATGATACAATGTCAAGTATCTAGAAATCAATGAATAAACAGCAAATAACAATGAGAATTCGAAAATAGAAAAATAGCAAAAGATAAAACAATCATGCCTATAAAGTGGAACATGCTTAATGGAGGTCAATTTAGAAGTCTTCAAGACTGAGTATCCATCTAAGCCAAAAAAAATGCTTGTTTCTGAAAACAGAAATAGTTAATAGCTATGAATTCCATTTACTCGGTCGACAAGCATAAAAAGATTGAAAAATACCAAAGAAATCTAATAACTATCAGAGAAAAATAATATCCAAGTGATGAGAAGCTCAAAGTGCTGATGCGAAAAATGCTAACCAACTCTGTTGCCACTCGTAAGAAATAAAAATCATTGTTGCCAATAAGAGGAAAAAGAAGGAAATACCTCTATAAATACAACCAGTTTAAAGGAATTGAAAGGAATTAAAAGGGAATTATAATAATACGTAAAAATAAGAGAATGTAATGAGTAAGCTAAAAAATGATAATAAGGTGAATGATGAATTTGAGAATGTTCAGCTAACTTCAACTTTTTCAACTTCAACTACCTTAAGCTTTCACCATACCTTTAACTAATTATACTGGATATTTATATAATTTACTAGTATTTTTAATATACAATTATGATATTTTTTATCATATAATCTAAAAATTCTGAAGAGTTGATTAAGAATAATATTTCTAAACAATTGAATAGAGTTACAAGAATTAAATGGTAGTATTTTGTTTATATAAAAATAAATATTGCCTATTTTGTCATATAAATTAGTGCTAATCTTATTGGATGGTTCAATACTGAGATTTAATTTAAAAAAACAAAACTATTTTTAATGGATGGTTCATTGGATAATAATTCCAAATTATCAGGATAAAAATCTTTATTAATGGTATAATTATCAGTTATAACTAAACATATCAGATCATCAACATATCTATAAATTTTGTAATCAATAGAAGTAAAAGAATGTTCATAATGATAAAGCTACAAATTAGCCAAAATAGTGCTACTACAATCCCCCTTGTGGGAAACAAAATAGTAAGTATAATTTAGTACCTCAAAAAATATAATTGCCAAATAGAACAAAGTATAGAAGTTTGAGCTTTGTTTTTAATTTAACTTGATCAAGATTATCACTAGGTAATATTAATGTTATTAAAGAGAAGTCAAAAGTTTGAAAACGAATAGTATTACCTGTAGAAACTAAATTATTTTTAATTTTTTACTTGTAAAACATAAAGTAGTCAAAAACTTTGTAATATATAGTAATATTTTATGATTTTAATTTTAAAATCTTCTAAGCGGTACGCAAAATAAGTGATTTATTTGATATATATGCGTACATCTTTTTATTTAAGGTGTATGAATGCTGGTGAGAAGTAAAGACGTAGCCAGGATCTCGAAAAAGAAAGGAGGATGGCCGGTCCTATATGTGTCCACGTCTAAATTTGGGCATCAGGTAGCTACAATTAACACTATCTACTGAGCTCCGAGCACTGAGATTTGAAGTATTTAGAAGTTCGTTAATAAACGAAATACACCTGGATTCTAGATAGAGATCACTATAAGCAAGCTGAGATTACCTAAGAAGTAAACTTGATGGATAGTCACCAGGTAAGCGTGTAAAGAATAGCAAGTCAAGTACTCAGAAGTAGTTTGTGGGGGGCCAGCTTGCCTCAGGACAAACTTAATGAAGATGTCGCCGGCATGACGAAAGTGAGGAAGATAGCCATGCCTTGCGTTTTCCTGTGTTCGGGTTCAACCAGAATGCCCTCCGCCCTTTGCTCCCGACAACTGTTTTTAATTTAGAGAACGGCCTAAACATTTGACCAGTTTTCGGCAAAACATACAAACGACAACCATTATGCTTTTCGGATGCTGTTACAAAGGTTTCTCAAATTGGTTTCCTGAAGTTTATTGAATTATACAATCCAGACATTTTTACTTTCCTTATATACATATAATGTATAAGGAAAGTATTGTGACGGGGTCGAAAATTCGAATTTGAGTTTTGACGGGAGAGCACGTTTCAAGCATCCCTGATCACGAATCGAACATTTTGGAGGTGATGTCTCTCTCTTTCTCTCTCTGTGTGTGTGTGAGTCTGTGGAGACGATATCTCACGAACAAATGGAGCGATTCGAATGAAATTGGGTACAGAAATTACAATCCGTGAATACTGGAAGCCTACTGTTTTGAGACACAATCGAATGTTCAGAACCCCTCTAAATTTTCAAGTGAAATTTTGAAAAATTCTTCAAAAAATCAAAACCTTTACTAAAGTTACGAAAATAGACATTGCTTATGTAATGTTTCCTTAGAAAACGATTGACATAAACTTTGGAACGCTAACATGAACCGTTCTCGAGATATTGCATATTTTTCAAATAAATTTATAAAAAAATCTCATAAATTAAAAAAAATATTAACTGTTGAGAAACATGTTCACTACTCATATGTAATATCATGCGATAAATTGGGTGACATCATTCTCATGGATCTAGCTCGTTCCATTCATGAGAAAAGATAGTTTGAGTAATACTTTTGTATTTGAACGGCAACCTGTTATGAGAATAACTTATTTCTCCATCCATAACGCTTGGCGATATTTTGTCGACGAGTATAGCGGAATGTCACTAACTTGGCGACTTTTTTAAATGTTGCCAACTTAACGAAAATCTCGCCAAATGGAAAAAATGACGCTAAATCAATGAAAATGACGACTAATTGACGAAATGTCAATATCTTGGGAAGAATATAAGTACCCGCTATAAGAATAACCTAATTTCTTTTACTTTTTTTTTTTAACTTATTTTCTTTTAGTAGGAAATTCATTGCATTATATAAGGAAAGTCATGTGCTGCCCACATCAGATTTTTTAAAGAAATGAGTAAGGAAATGCACTAAAATTAATAGTTATGATAATGAAAAAATGAAATATACGAGCAATATCGTAGGTTTTGTAACGAAATTATCCCTGTAACAATTTTTTACTTTCCTTGCAATACATGCTAATGTATAGGGAAAGTATTGGAATCTGTGCCGAAAATCGTAACTCGAGTTTTCGACGAATCAACACGTTTTGGGACCTCTAAAACACAAAAAACTATTTTTAGCGTGACGTCTGTGTGTGTGTCTGCCTGTCTGTGCAATGTATGTATTCACTCTAACTCAAAAACTAATGGATCAAATTTCATAAAATTTGGTAGGTAAGTCACTTGTGTGTAACCCTGGTGCTGATTAGTTTTTGGTATGATTTGGAATAGAAGAACCTGTCTTTTTTTGCAAAATGACCCCAAAAATTGCCTGCATCCACTCTAACTGAAAAATTAAAACTAATAGATAAAATTTTACAGAATTTGGTAAATAATTCACTTGTGGGTTGATCAGATTTTGGTACGATTCGGAAAATAATTATTTACCTTCTTTTTACGCAATGGCCCCCAAAAATCGTCAAAATCTGATATAAAAAACTACGTATGCTCAAATATATCCATTAAATGCTTGTTTTATACGTAATGTTTAACGATGAAAAGAGTAAGATCAACCCCATTACACTAGGACCTGCCGCTCTCGAGACATTTTAGATTTTTCGCAGTTTCGCTAGGCCACCTTTGAAAACAAGTCCAATTACCAAATGACAACGAAAGTTGAATTCAAAGTGCCAATTCAGTGTCATTTAAAATAATTATGGCTGTTATTTTGTGCCATTAAACATAATTTAATGAATTATTGAAGAAATAAAGAGAACGTGAATATGAGTCTGTAGGGAAAGTCATGTGCTGCCCACATCATAATTTTATTTCCCGCAGAATACAAAGTAAATGTAAATGGAAAATATTGTGATCGAGTCAAAAATCCATCTCCTGAATTTTGATGGATCTTTATGATTTCAGCATCACTGAATACGAATTAAACATTCTTTCAATAATGTCTGTCGGTGTATCATTCGAGAAATTGATGAAATCGAATGAAGTTTGATATGATTGTTTCAATCGGTAGACGTCGGAGGCCTGTTGATATTTGGGATCAATAAATCATGAGAAGGTCCTCAGTTTTTCGAACACATTTTCTTTTTCTTTTTAAGTCGAAAAAATGCTATAAAATTTAATTGCGTTTTAAGAAGCTGAAAATAACTATTTCACATGTGATTTTTTAAATTTAAAGTTACGAGTTTGATCCAAACTTTAAAAGTCGTAAAACATAATAAACATATTCACTTTTAAAAAATAAGCAAATGGTAAGTTATTCTAATTTGAAATTAGTAAACACCATTTTTTAGGAATTGTTCTCGAGATAGTTCACGAGTTGTTCTCGAGATAGGAACACGGAATGAAAGAGCAAATCTAATCTAACTTGCTTCAAATGTTTCAATCCATATACGATTGATTTTTGATTTTTGAGCATCTAGGACCACGGGAACATCTTCAGTTTTTGAGCTATTCATTTTCGAAAATCAAAAACAAATTATATTGTAACATAACATAATAGTAGCAAATCATATTGCATTTTTTTATTTAAAATAATAGTAAGCAGCAATAATAACATTATTGCTTCTCAACGGGATCGAATCATAAGAAAAACTTTCATTCCTGTTATTGTGTTTCAGCTGTATTGAAATATGTTAATCTATAAGGGTAATCATATGTCTGGCACATTAGAATATTGTATTTAAACGATAATTGGACGAAGCCCATTTTATCACGAAAATAAATATTGCGTCGCGGTTTATTTTCCCTAAGTTTAAAATTTGCTGACGAAAAAAAACAAAAGCAGCGCGGGAAATGCGAGTTGTGAAAAAACGGGAAACCGTCATTTTATTCTATCCATTTTGTTTTATCCATTGTTGAGTTTTGTTCTATCCATTATCTTATTCTATCTATTATACAAAAAGAAATATTGAGCTCTATCGTGCTTTTTGAACTTTATTATATATATTACACACTGAACTGTATTCTGCACTAGCAATATACCCGTTCATCGTACGGAATATATGATAAAAAAAAAACTTTGGAATTCACAATTATGTTAAATTCCTATAGCATTCTTAATAGCATTGTTATTCAAAACATTCTATTATAATATTTAATTTAATTTTCCTAACAATAATTATAAGAATCTCCGTTCTTGCTGTACGAAAGTATCTTCACAGGCAGATCTGAAGAATAAAAAATCCTGGTCCCGTTTGTATACACATTTACAAAAAAATATGAAATTGGATCAATATATGTTAAAATGAAAACACTAAAATGGTATTAGAATAGTATTAGACACGTTCCATTTTCATTCTGTTTCAACAATTGGCTAAACACACTGAGCTTGGGAAATATTTGCCAAAATAAAATTTACTACACGAGAAATTGAAAATATCTATAATTCCCGTAATTTTTAAATCCTAATGCCGTAATTGATATAATTTAGTTAAAATGCAATTCCTATAAAATTTATTTTTATATGCATTTCTTAATTACTTAAATCAGAAAAGAATTAACAAAAATCGTCTGCTGTATAAATATACTAAATTTCGTAGTTTCGATAGTATTTTCGTTGCTAAGCAACATGATACATTTTTCTTCCAATTAATTAATTTGCGGAAAAAATATCGTCTGCATAATGCAATTTCCATGGAAGATTCCAATGTACAGTTTTTACTAATATCTCGATAACCCCCCCTTGCCTTAGAACCTCGAAATATGGACTCCCTTTTAAAGTGAGGTTGTTTCACGTCTACTCCAAAATTTTAGGAAATTCGGTGCAGCCGTTCTCTCGCGATGATGAGACAAGTACAGAAATAAATAGCCAGATTTTCAGTTTTATTTATATAGGTATTGCGATACTGTGCATTAGAGCTCAATGGTTCCATCCAAAAATTCTGGAAGCTGGCGATAAAGTGCCAAAGGTGGTAGCCAACATGGAAATTTGGCGGCACCGTCGAACCCAGAGACCCGGGGAAGAAAAGATGGTAAGTCACCCAGCATGCGCATCTTCATACTCCGATAAAGTTGGACAGAGCAATAGTGTGTTTGTGTTGGGATTCTCTGAGCGTGTTTCATCTTCAGCTCTCTTCTCAGGGAACTCGCATTCGTGGAACTATGGCGGTGGGAATGGTTCTGGTGGCATTTTTCTCTTGAATCTATGTGTGTGTGAACATCATTTAAAACTAAAGATTGGGCATAAGACATTTCCAGGATTCTTGGACTTGAACTAGCAGACAATTCTTGGAGTGCTGGTAAGTACTGGATTATATTATATAGAAACAGGATTTGGCCACCTTACTTTTATTTTGGTGTTTATTTTGTTAATTTCTTGTACTCGTTTTCCACAAAATATTAAATGTATTTGTACAATTTCAGTGGAGATATTTTAAACAACAAACAAACTGAATCCACCAATACAAAAGCATTTCTAATTAAAACAGAAGCGCATGTTCAGGTAAAATAAAGGACGATTTTTTAGCACAGCCTTATTTGTATTAAATAACGTTCTGCTCTTTCGCAATTGATAATACGAAGATTTTTAGAGAATTTTCTATGTGCATTACGTATAATTGAATAAAAGAGAAGTGCATTTTGGATATAATAAAAGCAGATTTTAGAACAAAATTTTATTTTTATTAAATCACATTCTGCTCTTTCTCTATAATTGATATAATTATTGCAAATACCTTTAGAATTTTCTATTTGTATTACGTATAATTGGCCGTTTTAGAATGCTAGCACATTTATTGAAGATGAATGAAGGCCTAACATTGTGGATATTATTCTTGTTTTTAAATCAAAAAGTTAAAAAATTGTGGAAGTCACTTAAACATCTAACTAAATGTTTCTAATTTTTAAAATTGTTCTAGAGTTATCCACATTTTTCTCTCTTAAATTTTGGCGGGAAATCGAATGTCGAACGTAATTTTTTAATGCTGAAAGTAGAACTAAGGCAATTAGCAAGATAAATGTTTACTTTAAACTTAATTTCAAAGTTATTTTAATTGATTGAGCTTTTATGTTTTAAATTGGTGCTACCTTAATTCTATGCATTACCCAGAAAAAATGGGATTAAGCGCGGTGTTATTTATGTGACACATTCCCAATTTCTATCTGAAAAAAAAAACAAAAAAAAAAAACTAAAGAGCGGAATTTTTGTTTCATCTGATTTTTTATACATAATACATTAAAGCATAAAATATTAAATTGTATTTAAACATGTTATGCTATTTCCTATTTAAACATTACTGGATATTGGTGTGCGTAAGTGGATTTATTTTAATCATCCCAAATCCATTGCCGTTTTATGTAATTAATTTTCTTCTTGTATTTCTGATACTTACTAAGTGTGTTTAAAATATTGGATTTCTATTTATAAGTTACTGACAGACGAACAGCGTTTAAATATCCTTGTAATTCAGTGTAAACGTAAGAATTTATAAATATTTGTATCAGAGTTTACCATGGTAGATGGCAATAAGATTACAAAATGGAACTATAATGCATATATTATTTTTTGTGCTAGATTCATGAAATTCAATTTTTCATGAATCTAGCTCAATAAGGCGTACAAATATAAAAGTGCACTTCGAATTCATATCTGAAGGAGGAGAATGTAGAATTCGCTTAATATAGAAAAACAACCAGGTCAGAATAGCACAATGAATAGAGTGCCGTCTGGCCACAGAATATCAATATTTCGAATGCCTGAGGTTACATGATTCTTATACTTGGTATTTGCTAAAAATTGTATGTATATTTATTCACTGTACTCTATTTACTCCTGTAGAAATGAGAGAAAAATTAAACAAGGCTTTAACATAACTTATTGTACTATTTATTAAGACAGACGTTTTTCAGGAATGAACTTCACATTTAAGGCAACTGATCGTGTCCATGTTTGAAATAATTGTTCACTTCAATATTTTATCATTTGATTCGAATTTTGAAAACAAATATTTGCTTAAAGCAAAGTAAAAAATCTGATGTGGGCAGCACATGATTTTCATATGACTTTCCCCGCAGACTCAAATTCGTTTTTTCTTTATTTCTTTAATAATTCATTAAATTGAGTTTAATTGTACAAAATAACACTAAATTTGCATTTTTGGTTCAATTTTTTTTAATTTGGTAATTGGACATTTTTCCAGAGGTGGCTTGACAGAAATGCGAAAAATGTCAAATACCTCGAGAACGGTTAGTCCTAGAGTAATGGAGTTGATCTTATTACTTTCCTCGTCAACTATTACGTGTAAAACAAGCATTTAATTGATAAATTTGAACATACGTAGTCTGTTTTTTTTTCTTTTTATATATATTTTTGCGGCTATTTCGTAAAAAAAGGCAGGTTGTTCTTTACCGAATCGTACCAAATCCTAATCCGTACCAGGGTATCCTACAAGTGACTTATCTACCAAATTTTGTGAAATTTGGTCAATTAATATTTCAGCTAACGTGGATACATGCGATTTTTGCGGGTCATTTCGCAAAAAAAGGCGGCTCTTTTTTCCCGAATTGGACCAAAAACTAATCAGCATCAGGGTCACACCCAAGTGACTTACTTACCTACCAAATTTTTTGAAATTCTGTCTATTAGTTTTTAAGTTAGAGTGGACACATACATTGCACAGAACACACACACAATAGCTTTTTCACATTCTAGAGGTCCCAAATCGTGTAGATCCGTCGAAAACTCGAGTTGCGATTTTGGACATGATTCCAATACTTTTCCTATACATTACCATGTACTGCAGGGAAAGCAAAAATCTAATGTGTACAGCACATTACTTTTCTTACAGACTCAGATTCACGTTCTTTTTATTTCTTCAATAATTCACCATATTCAGTTTAATTACACAAAATAACACCCATAATTATTTCAAATGAAGCTGAATTTGCACGTGGGATTCAATTTTCGTTTTCACTGGGTAACTGGACTTATTTTCAAAGGTGGTGTAGCGAAAATACGAAATAAATAAAATATCTCCAGAACGGCTAATCCTAGTGTAATGGAGTTGGTCTTATTCTTTTTATAGTTAAAAATTATGCGTAAAACAAGTATTTGATTGATGTATTTGAGCATACGTAGTTTTTTATTTTAGATTTTTACGATTTTTTGTGTACCATTTCGCAAAAAAAGGCAGGTTATTCTCCTCCGAATCGTTCCGAAATCTAATCATCGCCAGAATAACCCACAAGTTACTTATCTACTAAATTTTGGAGAATGTGATCTATTAGTGTTCAGCTGGAGTGGATACAGACAATTTTTTGGGCCATTTCGCAAAAATGGCGGGTTTTTTTATCCTGAATAGTACCAAAAACTAATCAGCACCAAGGTCACACACAAGTAACTTTACCAGATTTTATGAAATGTCGTCCATAGTTTTTGAGTTAGAGTGGATACATACATTACACAGACAGACTCGCACACACACACAGACGTCAATCTAAAAATAGTTTTTTCGTATTCTAGAGGTCCCAATACGTGTAGATCCGTCGAAAACTCGAGTTTTGATTTTCGGTATGATTCCAATACTTTCCCTATACATTAACATGTATTGCAGGGAAAATAAAAAAAAATTACAACTTGAATCTAATGTCATCTTCTTTTTTGGATTATAAAAGATTTATCAGTCTAGATTCAAGTTCTCTTTTAAGCTGTGTTTACAAAATTCCTTCTCTTTTCAAACTTTGATCTTATGCAGAAAGAAATAAGTAGGCACATCATGCAATTAGGGTCCTTGAATATTTAATTGAGAATGCCTTTGAAGAAGTGATGTAGGGTAACTGTCTTAACACGAAGAACTGAAAAATTGTGATTTGATTGTGATTTATTTTATCTCACTTATGTATACGTCATGTCGTAAAAAATATTCTCAACAATATAAAAACAACGGATTTTAACAGCTAGTTAATCAATCACTACCCAACATCTTTGCAACAACGATAAAATGGGTGAATATTTTGATAAATTTTCCGATGACGAATAATTGCGTTTTGGCAATTTACTATTTAGTGCAATACAGTAATTTTTTCTTTATGATTGTGTTATTTTATTTGCTGCCAATTATCAGTATTTTTTTTTACAACATCGGAAATGAAGAAAGATTTTTTTTTCATAGAATGAAAAGGATATTAAAAATAAAATTTCTCGAGTATTATTGGTATTACTGTATTTCCCCCTAATTTTCATGTAAATGTGTCTGCCATAATTTGAACGAATATTCTGATAATGCTGTGTTCACCGAAAATAGCTAGCATCATTTTCATTTATTTAAAGTACTAATACACAACTGATAATAGCAGCAATAGTTATTATTGTTATTTTAATTAAATTTTCTTCATCGTTATTACTTCATCGTTCTCTTATAATCTTAGCTTACACCTTTAGAATTTAAAATCCCTTAGGATACAAACTATTTAAACTATACTATTAAATTATACTATCGCATATTCTATTTAAACTTAACGATTACAAAATTTTCTTTGCAATTAATTCTTTCCAGAAAGTTATAAACCGACAAATCAGAACCATCTCCGTTTATAGATGTAAACAATCAAAATAAGAATAAATATGGTCAGGAAAACTAGCCCCCTTCCCCCTTTGAATTTTTATCAATTTTTCTTTGATAAAATAAGTTGTATTATAAGAATTCTACAACAACAAAAACAATAATAACTTTAATAATGATAATAATAATAATAATAATAATGAAAATAATAACATTTATAAATAACAGTAATTATTGCTATTATAAGTTGTGTATCAATACTTTCAATGAAATGGCGCTAATTTCTGTCAACACAGCTTTATCAGAATACAGGCTAAAATTATCTGGACATGGCAGATCATTTCAAGGGAAAATTGGGCAGGAAATCCTGAACCACGGATACTTAAAAATTTGTTTTGCTTCATATTTTTGTTATCTTCATTTCATATACTAAATCAAACGAATAATACTCAGTCTAACAATAGCGTCGATGTTTATCAAGAGCATTGAAGAGCAATCATCTGCTCCCATTCCCTTTTAACGGAGGGCAAGCCTGAGTCATGGAAATCTTTGAAATCGAATCAGAAAGAATTTAATTCCGATCATCCGTCCTTTTGGATGATATCATCGAAGAACAGGGAGGGTCTTTTTTCTTCATTGATTTTCAATCCAATTAAATGGCATTGACTTTTTGACATATATTCAAATGCATGTCATCCAGAAAACCCCTCGTTGGTTGGTCACTACCCACAATTAAAAATGGATCACTGAATTGAAAAATCTATGATCATCTACTACTATAGTCGTCTCAAGCCTGTCTAGGTCACAAGCGTTGCCAGGATATCGGGAAGAGGGGTGATAGCCGAATGGGGGAAGTTTTCACAGTGCTGGAATCCATATGGTTTATAGTAATGTGGACTCTATAGAGAACTAGTGTCATTTCTCTGCGAATGAGGGGGGGGGGTCGTACCAACTGTATGTGCTGATAGGGGACGGAATAATATATATTTGTGAATCGTCACTGTCTTTGTTTGATTAATGCAGAAAAATATTTAAAAAAAATTAACTTTCTAAAGGATTTTGAAATGAATACACAAATTTGTTCATAATGTGTTCTTAAGTGATCATAATGTAAAATTAATCAAAAGTGTGAACAAATGGAACGCAAGGAACATTTTTAAATTTTCGTTAAAAAAATTAAATTAAAAAAAATACAAAATTATAACAAAATTGAAAAATATTTAATGGTATTTTATATAGTAATGTTGAGAGGAATATTTATACAAATTTTCACGTTTCTAAGTCAATAAATAAATAAAAAAAATTTCAACGTCCATAGTCCCCTTAATAGTTTGACACTACATTTTGGAGATGTTATTAGGTGTTTTGCAGATGTTTAGAATGTTATCTTCTTGGGACGTCCTTGTTGCATTATAGGCAATCAGCCCACTTTATAAATATACATACTATACATATAAATATGCTATAAATATACTAATAAATATACTATAAACATGCTAGTAAAAAACCGGGCTTTTAATGGACTCGGCCACATGAAGTATGAGAGCTGTGAAAGGATTTCACATCCATTAGAAGCATAAAAAATCAATTTTAGTATTTGAAAATCCGTCTCAAAAGAGACTATAAGTTTTTAGAATTTGAATATTCAATGAAACACATTAGAATACGGGAAAATAAGGAAATCGAATCATTTAAATCGTAAAAATTTTTTTTAATACACAGGATCACGTTTCAATCACACTGTATACGAGTTTGATTCTCTGTTTAAAAGGGGTTGTTTACTTGTTATTTGTACAAAGCGTAGGCAGCTTAAAAATGGCCGTTTCGTCCTCTTACAGTCCGTTTTGATTACTGAAATTGCAATTCTGCACATCTATGTGCCCATTTTCATCTTCCCACCTATTGTTGTTTTCGAGTCAACAGGATCCCAAAAAAACTCGGACAAATATTGATTTCGCTTCATTAGGAATGGAGAATGAACTTCGCTGTGCTCGTCCATAATAATAATTTCGAAGGGTCGCATACAACGAAAAACGCCTTTACTAATAGTATCACTATTTCAATTAGTATTAATATGTCGATATAATAATAATATTTTAATATTAATGATAGTTAATATTTCAATATTCCAAATATTAGTATTAATATTTCAATACCGACTTCTCTAATAGTATTACTATTTTAATTAAGAGACGTGAAACGTATTTAAGTGAAGAAATTTTGATTTTACTTTATTTCTTACAGCTCTTTATAAAACTTTTCATTTTTTTTTTTTTTTCACATTTTGTTATGATTGATGAGGAGCGCCAATAAGGCGACGTCGCGTGTCAATGGCTTGTGAGGAAAACGCACTTTTCCCCGCTTTTTAAGGACTCAAGTGATATAAATTTTCCTGGCCCGCTTCCATATGGATGCAGATATGTAAAAAGTATCTGCTGCGCAGGAATATTCTAATAGCACTTGAAATAAGCCGAAATCCTATCCACCCGTATTCATTTCTTACATTCAGGGATCTCAGCAGCAAACGCTTCTGACCGAAGCAGTTTATTTTGTATCAAACAGTTGAACGACCCAACGGTTTTTTCAATTTCTTAGTCGTAAAAACAAATTAAACACAATGAACTGAAAAAATGTGATTTTAAATGTAGCATGCTAAAATAATAATTGATACTTTCTCAGTTATCAAAGAATTATTATTTATGTACGTTTTTCTAACAGATCACGAAATAGACGTGATATATTGAATAGAATTAACATCTATTTCCTTGTAGTATTGAGTCGTCTCGCTCGATATTCGAGTTAGACAATATTTAATCACGCATGAATAATGTTCAAAGTAATGTTAACCCCAAACAAAATTATAATTCGGGTTTTCTTTTGGGTGTCTGTCAATGTATTTAATTAATGTATTTAATTAATGAATGCGTTGAAATGTTTTTAGGAGAAACGACGTTATATTGGCATTGGATGCTCAGAAACCCATGAAATCTTAGCGCGCTCAGCTTGTTGATCGACGTTTCTGTCCAAGCCGAGGCACGAACTCGCCCGGCTCTCTACTGCGTAACCCTCCCGAAATTGTTCGTGTCCTCACCATTGAGCCACCACCCCGCCAATATTCGATCGTTAACAAGATTTCAAGTTATTTTAATAACTTCATCTAATATTTCTCCAGATTGGGATTTCTTAGCATAATAAAAATATTATAAAACACATACTGCGCAGAGCCCACTTCGACAGTAAGAGCTCGCCATTTCGGCCCAGTAGTTCAACGTAGAGCGTCGAATTCGGAGACCGAGGCTTCGATTCCCGGTTGGGGCAGAAAGGCTCTTTACAACTGTTTCAGTGGTAAATCGAACCACCGAATTCTGTCTGGCCATACTATTCATTAAGAGACTGAGACTCTTTGCTTCTTTTATATTTGAAGTGGATCCTACAGTGCTCAAAATGGGTAGTCGAGAGATAGCGTCTTTCTCATCTGGCGTCTCTCAATTTCCAATTTATATTTCTTAAAATGCACGAATCTAATCATAAGACATAGCAACAGCGCCTAAAATATGAAATTGAATATTTCATATGAAATTGAATATTTCATATGGAAAAAAAAATATTGAATATAGATATACATTATAGGGGTCCACATTGGCAATAAAAACTCGGTATGACGGCTCGCTCAATGGTAAGAGCGTCGTCTGGGTATTTCGAAGATCCAATCCCGGTTGACATATTGAGTTCTTTCCAATATATACAAACTGTAAACACGGGAGTTGACCACTTTCAGTGTGTGGGCATCCTTTTTAATGCATCCAAGTTCAAATGGAAAGAAAAAATCGCATTTCTTTTCCCTGTAAAAAGGAATGCGATTTTTACAGATTTCTGAAAAAAACCTGTAAAAATTCTTCAAATAGGATTTCGGCAAAAAATGAAAATCTTCATTTCTATACTGAGCTGGATTGGAATCCAGTGGGGTGCAGGCGAAAAGTGGGTTAGTGAGTTTCATAGGCAGTGGGCTTGAGAACTGATTACTTTATCACACTGCGCACGCCAGTGCGATAACATTAAGCAACTGCAGCCGGAGATTTTCGCATGGTTCTAATTAGATTCTGGAAATATCATAATACCACACAAACTGATAACAGCATCCTTATTATGTTATATGAGGAGCGTGGCAGAGGCTTATCTTAAATCCACTTTATTTGGCATCATTTTGTAGAAAATTGTTCAAAAACACTTTATTTGGCATCATTTTGTAGAAAATTGTTCAAATTTTTTATTAGAGTTGTAAAATAATTCAATCATACTACAGTAAAAATTTGCGGAATGAAAAATTCGTTAGGCAAGAAACAAATACGTAAAGTTATCGACCTGTCTCGGTAGACTGTTGAAGTGACTACTGTCTCATTTATTCTGAAGAAGAGGACTCTTTCTTGCTTCTAAAACCGATTAACATTTTTAAACCTTTGTTTTATGTTGGTTTACTAATGAAGTTTTGTGACAGTCAGAAGTAGGTTTTATATCAAATTTTTAACCCTTCGTTCGCGTATAAAATTAAGTTCTAAACCAATAAACTAGAGAATTCGCTTTTATAGATTCCTAAGGTTAGGATTACGCTTCCATTACAGATACCAGCATCCATGGACCGGTTTTGCGTTTATTATACGCCTTCATCGTGGAATAGCCGATATTCCATGCTGGCGAGCGCGTAATAGTAAAACCGGTCCACGGATACTATTATCTGCAATGGGAGCGTCATTCAATATACTATTGGTTCATTTACACATATATTGGGTCATTAACTCTTCAGAATTTAACAAAAATGCAAAACACAAGGACTTTAAACTTAAATATTCCTTCTATAGGAAAATTTGTAAAAATAAAGATCTCTGCTCTGCAGAACAATTTGAGAACTGCCAAATCATATTTGGGAAAGTGGTAAATAAATGTAATGAAATGTTCACATTATATGCATGAACAAAATTGAAAATACCTGTATATTATATTAAATGATGAGTCATTGCACTCTCGAAATGTTTTGGGGAAATGGCCAGGACACACATTTCTCTGCGTATCGATGAGTAGCTGAATCAAGGAATAAGGTCAAATATTTTCCATTGTGCTCAAATTAACAAAGGATTGCATTAGAATAATTGAAGGAAAAGTTATGCTTATAACAAATGTCAATCGTACATTGGATCGAATGACATAAATGCCTACATCAGAATGCACTGCTCTATCTCAACATTTTGTTACTCTCCAGGTGGAATTTCTGTACTCTTTGCAGTTCAATTCCACTCGTTTTATGAGATGCATCGTATACGTGCATCTAGTGGGAATACTCAAAATTATACAAAATCATTTTGTAATCTCAACCTATTAAAAATTACCTTAGAATTCTGACATCCTCCCTCAGCTCCCACCCTCTTTTCCTATTTCAAAGGAAAAATACAGAGTTGTTATATTTGGATTTTCCTGAAAAACAAAAATGAATGAGACTTGGGGAGGGGAGGGTGGATGGCTTACAATTGCATATTGATAACATGAGAATTACAGTTCAGAATTTTGAATAAAGGACTAAAGTCTTATTCGAATTTTCTCTTTAATACAATTTGCATTCTATAAACTATAAAATGAAAATTGAAAATAAATATATATTTATTGTAATAGATAGTGTAATCAGCAGCAAATAAAATTGAGTGAAAAAATATACGATATTGCTCAAAAAATTATAACAATACAATTTCTTCTCGTCGAAAAACTGATTTAAATCTATAGGGAGGGGGGGGGGGGGGTCAAACGCAGTTTTATGAAACGCGAAATGTTTTCGTATTTTTAGAGGGGACGGGGATATATTCGAACGCGAGAGTATTATCAAAACTACGGTACATTTATGATGAAGCTAGAAGTACATAGAAGAAGTTGAAGCTCCTTCTAGCTTCATGAGTATATCGTTTTTGTAAACAAGTAGCGTGAATTATCAATTCAAATTATCTGATGAACAAAGAGCGCCTTCTGCTTAAAATATTTATTTATTCTTTTCTAGCTTTAAATCTCAACACATTCTTTCCTGTTTGTAGCGAGCATTGTTTACACTGTTATCCACTTCTCTTTTCAAAGTGAATCTGCTCAAGCGCGCACCCTTTGAGGACATCTGCCTTGAACGGCTCGGCTTACTGTATCGGATGACTTTTTAAATTTGGCAAAACAAACGATGCCATATGCCCGAATATCTTACTGAGATAAAGCTTCACGTTTACAGGAGAATCTTATCTGTGGGAGCAAGCACTACATATCCTATTTTTTTAATTTTTTTAAACTGAACTAAAATGGGTGACACGCCCGAAAAAAAATTAGTAATAATAAAAACTTTTAAAATAAAAGTTTATATACACTATATAGAACGTTAAAATTACATGAATTTACTCGTACTTAAGCGTTTTTGGGCGCATAGACTGTAAAGTGCCTTGCTGCCCTAACCTGGAATCGAACTCTGGATCTCCGAACTGGTTGAGCCGAACTAGTAGCGCTCTATCGTTGAGCTACTGGGACGAAATTGCAAGCTCTTATTTTTGTAGTGGACTCTTCATTCTCCACTCTCTAATGTCAGATTGGTGTGCAACTGACCATCTGACTGATCCCCCCTTGCTATTTTTACCTCAGGTTAGCCTCCTGCTATTACTAATTTTACCCAGGTTCGTATCCTGCATGGTCGTTATCCTCTCAATTTGAAATCGGCGCTCTTCCAGAGTCCACCGAATCTGTACTAGGGTCACGTTCAGACCTCCGACATCTTTGCACTAACCTACAGTGTCGATTTGTTCGGGAGCCATTGTAAAGAGCATTGCTGCCTAAACCGTGAATCGAACTCTGGATCTCCGGACTGGCCAGTTGGCGCTCTACCGTTGAGATTCAAGGACGAAATGGCACGCTCTTATTTTTGAAGTGGACTCTGCAAGACGCCCTTCATCTATTCGCCTTGTGCCCAGAATTATCGTATACATGTTGTGTGCAAATTACGTTATAGTACGTTTTGTGTGCAAATTACGTTATACGTTTTGTCTGCTATATTGTGCAAATTTTCACCTTCTTACCAATTGTAATTTTCGATTAAAAGAGATCACAAAATTAAGGCAAGCTGATTTCTCTTTGTTAGGAATGGAGAATGGTAATTAAGAAAATGATATATATTTATTTATTTAGTCCATTGTTAGAGGCATTCCTAAAATTATCCCAATACAGTAAACTCGAGATAACCCGATCCATTCAGGACTTCAGGTGAGCCAGATTTCAGAATTAGCTGGATATCAAATTGAAATTGGAGAAAAAATGAGAAAAAATAAATTTGAAACGGAACAATAGAAAATAAATATGATATTTATTTGTTAAACACGTCACACAGAATGGATTACATTGTACATTATGAAGAAATATTTAAATTAATTTAAAATCATATGCTAAACTGTAATGAACAGATATCAATATAAATAAAATTGAAAATCCGTTTGTTTTGAATGAATTGTTTGTTTTTGTGTGTGTGTATTTGTCATCATCAGCGGAGAATGGCTGCACCGAATTTATTTGAATAATTCTGCTGAGATTGATGTAACTAAGGTTTAAATTAAACATTTGTGTTCACTGTTATTTATACGAACAAAATTTATTTATTTTGTTATTTTATATATAAAGACTTCGCTTTAAATCCCGGGAAACGCCGGGTACATTTATTTGCTATTTCATGCGAATCATCCACTAGCTTAGTCACAACGCTGTTGACTGACTATTATATTTTAGAAAATTCTAGAATAAAATGATTGATTTCCTTTGTTTAATATTACGATGGGATTTTAGTTAAATGAACAATATGCAAGTAAAAATCATGTAGCTACAAAGTAAGTTTTATAGAAATTGCATTTTTATTAATTTTCGCTCATTCGATATACTCAGATGCTTCACACAATAATCACGGCCTACAAAAGATTATTGTGTAAAATGTTGAATATATTACAATTGCTTTTCAATGACAAAATTGAAAAAAAAAATTAACTGGAGTGCAGCTCAACTCGACTTTCACATAGCAGAATTAATTTTAATTTTTTTTTCAAATTTTAGAAATTTTTTTTTTAAAAATCGGTATCCTGAGTCCATATAATTACAACTATAGCGTGTTACCCTTCACTTTAAAGAGCTTGATAAAATATTTTGATTGATACCATACCTGACAATGTATACCCCCGGGAGGTAACTTGCCCCCCAAAGGGGGCGAATGACGTCACGAGCCAAAAAAGTTGTATTGCTGTTATTTTTCCCAACAGGGATTGAAACTGTCAAGTCTCGTGATCATTGCGCCACAAATAAACCCTTTCACGCGTCCCATTTTGTCCTATGTTGCCATGTTAAAAAAATATAACATTTCGACTCAGTTTCGAAGTTTTCGCTCGAATTTAAAACAACAATCTGTCTGGCTCTAGATTCTTAGATTACAAAGCAAGATATAAAGTTCTGTGAAAATCCATTCCTATTTATGGTTGCTATCGCGTGCACAAGAAATCGACCTCAGACATCAGAAAGACAGACAGACGGACATCGCTCCAAAAATAGTCAAAACGCATTCAGGAGGTCTTAAAACATATATTGGCATCAAAATCTCGATATTATAATCATTTCTTAAGTAGAAAACAATTGACACAAATTTTAGAAGGTTAGTATGAACCGTTGTCGAGATTTTGCACTTTGTAAAATAAATTTATCAAAAAATCATATAATTAAACAAGAATGATCAATCATGCATAAAGCATTGATTATGAAACACTTTCCAACATCAATGCAATTTTATATAAACATCTCTAAAATGCGATGCATTCCTCGGTAATATTTTTAAAATTATCATAATATTACAATAATTTTTTATATTTGAAAACTTCATCGAAAACAAATGAACTTTATTCGAAATGACGTCATCGAAATATTAATCGTCTCTATATAAAAGCAGCATTTTATTCATAAATTTTTTTTCCATTCATCACAATACTATAATAATTTATTTTTTATTTAAAAATTTAAAACCATGGAGGTATAAGTAATTTAACTTTATGCTTAAAATTTCATTGAAAAAATCGTCTGGTTCTCTGTGTAAAGTCATTGAATGTTTCATTCATATCCGCTATATTGCAGACTCGATGAGCTAAATAATTTTGCGTTAAAGAAATGCAGCAGTTCTTGTACAACTCGTTCTACATTTTTTGGTGTTACATTTTCCATAAGTGAAAATAAGCTTCGTTGTAGAAATAATCAAAGTTTGATCATCATTTAAACTCAAATATATTGTAATTGCGTTATTTCAGTATGTAGATGCACAGAATTTAAGCAAAAATAAAGCGGTTTTAGGACTGATACAACACTCAATATGAATTAAAAAGAACTTTAAAAATCACGATTTTGATACAAGATGAATGCCCAATTTTATTTTGAAGTGGGTCACGTGATCTCTTCATATAATGGTCACGTGATCTCTCATATAAAGGGTGTAATTATTATTTTAATTTTTATTTTTAAAACTACTGATTATATTTTGCTGAAATTTTTCTTATATATTTTATGGGATAATGTGAATATTTTCTAAAACTTTCGAAGCAATTTGGGAATTTTAAATTTGCTTAAAAAATGTTTGAGAAATTAGGTCTCATAGGGTTCAAGGTATTTCATTTTTTCAACCCGAATTCAATCCAAAACTAATTGAATGATATTATTCATTTATATTTCCATAGGTTCCACAGACCGTCTGAATAACATACTAAAATTTCATTTTGATAAAGTCATTTTTACGGCAGTTATCGTGCTAACAAACAGACAGACAGACAGAATGAATGAGCAAAGTCATAAGCACTTTTCAACTGTGTTGTAAAGTGTTAAAAAGTATAACTATTGCGAAATATGTTTATTTTTCATGTGAAATATTGTAATAAATTTGTTAGTATCATTCTCGTGGAGCTAGTTTTCTCCATTCACGAGAGAAGATACTTTGTGTAATGGTTTTGTATTTTGACACCTAACAATTTGTTAACAGTCATTATATTTAAAAAAAGCCTGCATGTAAGCAATGTCTGTAGCGCTTTGCGTTAAATTTGGCGAAGTTGGCGAATTATTTAGTAAAATATTGCTATCTTGGTGATATTTCGTCCCAGATTATCAGAAATATAGTTAAAATTGCATTGCTCCAAAAATAGTCAAAACGCATTCATGAGGTCTTAAAACATATATTGGCATTCAAATCTTGAATTTGAAAATTTTCGTGAAAACAATACTTTCTCTTTTTTATATTACATAGTATGAGAAAGTAAAACTTGTTAGTGGGTGGGGGGGGGGGAGCGCGCAATGGCAAGCCTGATTGGGAGAAACCTGAAGGCGAGAGTCGTTTACAATCGTGCGTTTGCGTCTACACTTCCTCTTTCATATACTATGTACTACATGGGAGCTTATTTCATTTTGAAAGTGGGGGGTTAAAATCCGGTGAACCAATTTTTATTGAAAGTTTTTCCACATCTTTCTGTTATTGTGGGTATGCAAAAATGTGGATATTACTGCGTGTGATCAGGACCGTAGTTCGAGACTAAATTCAAGAGGGGCTGGCGTGACATTCAAGGGGGCTCAACAATCTCGAAGAATGGACTTACCAAAATAGTTAATCATTAGCATTTATTAAATGATATTTCAATGCATATACATTATTAACAAATAATTGCATACTTATATTTGTAAGCTAAGAGTTGATTAGGAAAATTCATATAGCTACTATACATCCATATTAATATATAACAATTACAATTGATTTTTATATAAGCATAAACTAGTAGCAAGACTCTTAATAAAAAAAGAAAATTTCTGAAAGTTAATAAAATTTAACGTTTAATATTAACTTTTAACTAGTTATCAATAGCTTTTGACTCTTAAATGTATAACGGCGAACCCCGCAATCATGCAAAAGTATCCAAATACTATTGTCTAAGTATTTAAATATTTTTAAATTAAAAATGTAAATGAATGTATCATCAGTATAACCACACATTCAGCTAAATAATCTTTAAACAAAGTCAATTATAACAAGTATCACAAAGAAATTTTTAGGCAAAATTTGGATGAAATTTCATATCACTACTAAATAATTAATATTTTTTATCAGGAATGGAGCTGAGAATACCTCTTGGGGGCCTTAGCCCCTCCCGTCCCCTTCCAGCCTACAGCCCTGCGTGTGATTCACCTCACTGTTAAATTTTACGAAATTGTAATTTCATGTCAAGCCCATGAGTGTTTGCTCTGAAATTTCAATTCTTTAATGGAAACGACTCCAAGGATTCTCTTCTCCGGACGTAAAGATGCTAAGATAAAGCCAACCTCCTAAGATAAAGCCAAACGCTAAGGCACACACCGAAGGCAACCGAAGCACTTCAAAATGGGATTCGTATACAAGGCTTCTGTGAATCGCCTCTCGCTAATGAGGAGGTGCATTTCCTGCTGCTCCCTTCTCTTAGCTCGAATCGAATAAAGTCTTACGCCACTGGGATAAGATATTTTTTAACTCGTCTTCATCTCGGCATATTGTAATTTACGGTAGATCCTCGCGCCCCACGAGACAGAAAGGGAAAATTCAAATTATTCATTGTGCGTATCAATGGCAAATGTTTTTTTTTATAAAGCTGTAATTTAGACTTTACTATAATATTAATATAGAAATGACACATTTTGCACGTATTATGCACTCATCAGAACGGAGTAGCCACTACTTGAAAGAAACTTCCACAAGTTTGTGAACATCTGTGGGGAACCACACATTAAATTCTACCACTTAACTAGATTTTTTTTCAAAATGAAGTCCAGGCTATATGAGACAGCAACCTTCAAGTATATGAACATAAAACCCTATTTGTCATGGCATTGCAGGGTATTCATTCAATTCTGGCGAGCGAATAAGTGGAAAAAGCGCAGTCCGTGGATCCTGTTACCTGCAATGAAATTGATTTTCTAATTTGGAGAACGTCACTTGTAAGCGAGTTCTGAAATTTATTATTTATTTTTATTTTTCTAATTTGCATAATTACGACATATGCTATTTGAAATTTAAGATATTGATAACACTATTCTTTATGGAGATATTATGATAGATTTGAAAAAGTATATTATCAATGTTCATAAACTATCATGAGCATTCCACTAGTATTTGTTGACATGAATGAATTTTTTTAGTCGGTCTGACAGACCCGTTATCAATAAGGATGAATAAATGTATAAAGTGACTTAAAAATGTTTTTAGGATACTGTTTCTCACTTCAAATATGCAATACTAGCTCCTGGTCGAAAACTCGTATTGTTGATGTTTTTGTTTTTTTTCTGGAAATATTTTCAACAATCTTCAATTTTTAAAAGAATTATACAAACAAATCAAAATAAATGTTTTCAAAAAATCTATTTCCAGAGAAAAATGACACTTTAACGACAAAAATATTTGTTAACAATAATATTCTGTGGAAAAAAAGCGTTAATATTTACGATCGGATCTCTTTAGTACTAACAATGAGTTTAACAATTATTACTTATCATTCTTCAAAAATTCGCTGTGCGAATACCTGATACATCAGCATGGAGAATGTATGAGAAGCACAACGCTCTACAATTTAAGAATGAATTAGAATTATGACTCTATAATATACAAATTAATAAATACAGCATAAACATAAATATAACAAGAAAGATCAATCATGCAAAAAGCATTCATTATGAAACACTTTCCAATTCTAATTTTATTTAAACATCTCTAAAATGCGACACATTCATCGATAACATTTTTAAGAATATCACAATACTGCAATAATTAATTATATTTGAAAATTTAAAACTTCATAAAAAAAAACCCGAACTTGATGACGTTACCAAAATATAAATCGCATGACTATCTGTGTAAAAGCAGTAAATCTTTCATTCATACATTTTTATTTCATTCATTACGGAACCACAATCAGTTATTTTACTTAAAATCTTAAAACCATGGCGGTAAAAGTAATTTCTAACTCCATGCATAAAACTAAAAAAGTCTACCATTAAATCGTCTGCTTCTCTATGTAAAATCAATGAAAGTTTCATTCATATCATCTATATTGCAGACTCTAGAACAAAATAATTTTGCGTTAAAGAGATTCAGCAATTCTTATACAACCCATCTTACAGCTTAATCTTTTTACATTCTCCATAAGTGAAAATTAGGTTTCGTTGTAGAAATAATCAAAGTTTGATGATCATTTAAATTCAAATATATTGTATTTGCGCTGTTTCAGAATACAGATGCACAAAAATTAAGCAAAAATAGAGCGGTTTTAGGAAGGATGATACAACACTAAATATAAATTAAAAATAATTTTAAAAATCATGATTTTGACACAAGATGGATGCCATATTTTATTTTGAAGTGGGTCACATGATCTCTTCATATAATGGTCACGTGATTTCTTCATTTAAAGGATGTAATTATTATTTTAATTTTTATTAAAAACACTACTGAATATATTTTGCTGAAAATTTTTATACATATTTTATGGGATAATGTCCTAAGGTAACTTCCTTTGTAGGACACGAAAAGAGCGCGAAAAAGAATGAGGCCGTGAGTATAACAAACATTAATTTATTTACACTATATAAATATTTACAACATTATTGATTCAAAGTATTTAAAAGACCACTTCTCATATTCAAAAAATGGAAAGTATATCAAATTAAGATAAACAAAACAAAAGTGTATATAGTCTCATAGACTAAAGTTGAAAGATGGTAATTAAAAATTAAATGCAACAAAATCCTTATGAAATATTTAAATATCCTTAATCCGGAGAGAGAAGTAAAAGATACAAATCAGGCACAGGCCCTTAAATGAGTAACTCACCGAGCATTCTCTGAATGAACAGCCTCTCATGGTTGAGGACAATGCTGGGGAGTATGATTTTTCTCACTCACAACACAAAACCTTCTCCTTGCTCCTTTTTTTTACATTCTCAAAAACTCTCTCTCTCCAAGATTTTAAAACACGCCCCTGAGGCGCATACAAACATCCCATTGGATTCAGGGTCTTAACCCCTTGACCCCAAAGCATCGTCATTGGCTTTTAGACCCCCAGAAACAAAAGCCCCTTTTCAAGCCCCTGCGAAACCGATACTCTTTCGGCCAACTAATTCAAACCAGCCGAGAACCCTATGTCCCGTCCGAAAAGGACGCCCGTTAAAATCTTTCGGTACGAATACGAGATCTAAAGAAACTTCGACATCCTGGTTTTCTATTTCGAGTGCAGATGGCCGAACGAAAAGGCTGACCCCCAAAATTAAATAAGAAGACTCTAGGTCGCATTCCCTAAAATATTGGCTCATGGGTTTACCATGCGACAGATAATTTGAATATTTCTTAAAACTTTCGAAGCAATTTGTGAATTTTAAATTCGCATAAAAAGTATTTTAAAAATGAGGTCCCATGGGGTTCAATGTATTTCACTTTTTCAACTCGGGTCCAATCCAAAACTTATTGGGTGATATTATTCATTCATATGTAAACCGTCTGAACAACACACTAAAATTTCATTTTGATAAAGTCATTTTTACGGCAGTTGTCGTTTTTACGGCAGTTACCAACAGACAGACAGAATGAACCAAATCATAAACACTTTTCGACTATGTTGTAAAGTGTTAGAAACGGGTCAGACAGCGTCAAAGTCCCAAAGCTGCTTTCTTTCTCAGGTCCGACAAGAAGTGCGGCTTATTCAAGTTAGTACGGAAACTACCATTTTTAAAAGAATAATTAGGTTTTTAAAATAAAATTAATATCTTAATCTAACATGTGGACAGAACACTTTTATGTTTAAAAACATTTTTTAGTCCTTATAAAACCTTTTTATGCAAAAACTGGGAATTTCTAAATCCATAATTCCAAAATATTTCTATCAAAATTAATGAGGGTATAAAGCATACACGTTAAGACACGAATGTGCAAAGTATTTTTTATACTATATTCCTATTAAATTAAGTCAACTTTTATTATTGGAAATCAAACGTTCTCTGTTAAATCGTTAATTTTGTTTACTGGCGGAGAGAGAAGACAGATTGAATATGCGTGCCGCTCTTTGATGGAATCAAAACGAAAAAAAAACTGTCGAAGCGGCATAGGCTCAAGTATTCAGTAGGTAATCTACACGATATCCCGACTGTAGCAAATCCTGCGACTGATAAAATGCAGACCAAGGCGTGTTCATTAGAGGGCTTGTCATCGCTCGACTCGCGATAAAAAGACCGTGTTCGATGGCTGTTGAACACAAATTCATTAAGAGATTAAGATAGACATGAATCCACATTTCATTTTTTTTATTCATTAAATATTTTTTTAAGTTAATAATCATTTTGTGTTATATTTGGTGTTGATTCGTGACGCATAGAGAAGGCATGTTAAGATCATATGTTTCTGACATTAATAATGTTGGATTGGAAAAATCGTAATAAATTTGATTTGATTTGACTAATATGTTCGAAAGATAGGCTGCTTTAACCTTTTGTTTACGGGTGGGACAGCGTCCATCCCAAACGAAGAATCTCTAAAAAAGACAGGTATTTGACATACCTTATCCCAAACAGTTCGACCCCCCTTTGCAGGCATTGGCGTCCATTTCCAATCCAACATTATTAATGCCAGAAACATATGATCGTAACATGGACGGCAATGCCTGCAAAGGGGGATCGAACTGTTTTGGATAGGGTATGTCATATACCTGTTTTTTTTTAGAAGTTCTTCGTTTGGGATGGACGCTGTCCCACCCGTAAGCAAAGGGTTAAGATAAAAAAAAATATCTATACAATATCTTGAGAACAACTCATTTCATCTTCATCCGTTTCGAGTTAGAAGTATTTACAAATCGTATATCCATTTCGTAATTTTAAGTTCATTTTATTACATATGAATGATATTTCGAACCGATTATGTTAGCGTTTTATAAATGATAAAGAATCGCATGTGATAGATAAAGAATCACATGTGATAGATAAAGAATCACATGCGATAGATAAAGAATCACATGCGATAGATAAAATATCACATATGATAGATAAAATATCACGTATGATAGATAAAGAATCCCATGTGATAGATAAAATATCACATATGATGGATAAAGAATCACATGTGATAGATAAAATATAACATATGATAGATAAAGAATCACATATGAAACAATAATTTTCATAAAGTATGTTTTTATAACATTTATTCGATTTCTTAGTGATTGAGCCGTATCCAGGGCAGGGCCGTAGCCAGAAACGAAATTCAAGATTCAAGAGGGGCTGGATTGAAATTCAAGGGGAACTCAAGAGTTTTGAGGGGGGGGGGGGGATCACTAAAAGCATTGTTAATCATTTATAAACCAAAATAGTTATTATTATGTTTCAATCCATATAAATAATTAACAAATAATTGCATATTTATACTTGAAAGCTAAGAGTTGATTAGGAAAATCAATATAGCTCCTATACATCAATATAAAAATATAATAATTACAATTTTGTATATAATACTTGTATACAATTTTACATATAATAATCTAAAATAATTGATTTTAATATAAACATCTCAGATAGTAAATACAAGTTTAAATTAATATTAACTCTTAACGACTTAACAATTGATTTTATCTCTATAATGTATAACAGTGAACAATAATATAAAAGTATTCTAAATACTGTAGTCTTATTCTTTTTTTAAATTTAAAATATTTAGAATTAGATATGTAGATAAATCTATCTGCGTATTACCACAGATTTAGCTAAATTAAAAAAATCTTTGAAAGGAAATAATTTATAAAATTCTCATAAAGCAATTTTTTATGCAAAATTTGGATGACATGTTGGATGAAATTTCACATCACTACCCCTTCCCTGGCTACGGCCCTGATTCATGGATGTTTAAAACATGCAGATCCTTCAATATTCAGGGGACTGGATTTTCTACCCTCATCACAATACTTTCCTGTTCTACGTGCTATTATGTCTTCTAAAAGTAATTATACAAGTTAACTTTAATTTCCTTTTTCTATAATCTAGTTGTCTGCGCTACTGGTGATTTGAAAAATCCAAACCTTGCTAATGAAATCCCATGGGGGGGGGGTAGAACTTGATTTAAAGCCGACATACAGGCCGATCGCGTGCTCGAGTGTTATGATAAGAGACGGCACATGCTCGCCACGTGCTGGACAGACTTACTGGGGCATATGGCAGACACTTCCGCCCCACGGCGAACTCTATGTTCTTCGTTTATGTAAATAATGTACGCGGAAGAATAATGGCTTTCAGAACTCTGGTTTACTTTATAAAACTCCTGACAGGCTACCTCTCTTTATCCGTTCGGGCAAGCGTTGCGATTTCGCTGGCAAGGCGCAGGGAAATGGGGGCTTCTTGCCAGCTCAATATAGCCGCAAACTGAAGTGGTGCTGGGAACCCATTCGACTAAGTGATGACCGCAGCAACTCGGGTTCTCGAATTAGGGATTGTATAATCTTAACACAGAATGGAAGAAAAACAAGCAAGGTGTGTGGGATACGGTAAATCGGAGCTATGTATTGGAAGGGTTCTGTCTCTCATAAGTCGTTATGCAAAAATTATACTCATTTGTTGCGAAGCAATTTGGGAAATTTATATCAGTCTGTCATCTGTTCGGAGTTCAGAAATACTGTTTGAAATGATTATATTACAACGTGAATAAATTTTCTATATTGTAAAGAATGCAAGTTTCCTCCAAGAGCTGATAATGCAGGGTCTACTAATAGGAAAAGCGACCATGTGCTATTGATTGAGAAAGTTTACAGCCCCTCGAGCGGCGTATTGAAGAAGTTAGAATTCCTATCTGGAAAACAGCAAGATAGGGCGGGTATTTTCTATTACACAAACAAAAAATAATGAGGTCAACAACAAGCGATAATTAGGCAAATATCTCGTTATACCAAAGTTCTTCTGAAATAAATGGCGATAAATACGCATGAAAAAATAATAATCCGTGTAACAAGTTGATTTGATATTTTAAACTAGAACGAATTACCTGCCATTTCCGGATTTCTAAATAAACGGCCACTACTTACAATTAATTAAATAAGCTCTCGCTACTTAATGCATCCTAAATATAAGCGGCCACTATTTAAAACACAATATTAAATGCATTTGCTAATAGATGGCTGTAGCGGTCAGGAGAAGAGGGTCCGAACAAAAATGACAAACACTTCTCTGATTTAAGAATTTGAAGCGTTCGCTGCTTTTAAGAATTTATAATTAATCAACGGATGGGTTTAGGAAATTATGTTTTATTGAGAAGTGTTTGATGTTTTAAGGAGCTGCTGTTAAATTATAAACGTTGAATGGCACTTCAATTTTTTATATCGTAATATAAAAATCGAAGAGATTTAAAACGCACAAAAAGTATATATTTTTTAAAAATTCACGAAAATTCAAGTTTGTTTGAAAGAGATTTTTTTTTTATTTTTCCGATAGTATATAAAAAAAACTCTGATAATATTTTAGGTGGTCAAGGAATCGATTTGTGTGAATATCGCCCAAATTCTTGTAAATCGATCTAAAACATAAAATAATTAAAAAAATAATTCTGAATAAAAAAATTACGCCGAGGTGCATTTATTCGGGTCCAGAAGTACCTTTCTGCCAAATTTCACGGCCGTATTGACGCTTTGATTTCCCGCTGTTGACTGCCCACATACACACGAAATCTTATAATATGAAAATCAGGAAGAGAATCATTCATTTTAGGGAAATAAAGTCTTGAATAGAAGAATTATATCCTAAAAAGTAAGTATGTAATATTTATTTTAGTGATAATGTAAACGAGAAAAAATAATTTTACTAATAAAATAAAAAGACATTATAATTGAAACGGAGTAAAACGAATTAAACTGTATAACGCACTAAATTGTATGAGATGTAATGCATAGGAAAATATCATAAAATTTAGGATTTTGTTCATGGGGTAAAATGGAGATTAATTCGGGGAGAACTTTTTTCTACCTGTGCAAGCAGGGGGTAATGTCCAGCCATTTATTAGAAAATAATAATCTCATTAAGATCATTTATTAGTCTTAAGAAATCCCTACAGAATAAATCTTTCATTTATTTTGAGCCCACTTAAATATGATTTATGGTACAATGTTTCAGGTTTTTAGCGCTTCAAGATGTGAAGGATAATGGGATAATGGGGAAGAATATTAAAAAAATTTTCCAGTGTGTTTATTTTCTGTTTTCCTTAAATCAATAGCCAAATGTATGTCTTTAAAAAATTTATAAGTTAGAAAAACGGACACAAAGCTTAGGCATAAATCTAATAAAACGTCGATAAATAAAACTCTTTGTGTAGAGCAGGAGCCTTAGAAAGATACCTTAGACAGACGTCTTCTTGCTTTTGCTGGTGGGGTTGCTCTTTATTTTTTGTCCTGAAACTGCAGCTCTATTCTGCATCCTAAACCGGTTGATACCGTTATTTTTTGCTATATAATGTTGTGCTATTAACGAAATGTGTGCTTTACAGTTGTGTTTATAACTATTTAATTTAAATGTTGTCTTTTAAAAGTGTCGATTTTTTATATCCAAAACAATTGAAAGAAGTTCATTTATCCGAATGAAATTCATTTATCCAAATAATCCGAGATGGAGTTTCCAACATGAAGCATAAGAGATATTTTTTTATCGTTTCATAATCGTTATTTTTTTTTTTAAAAAAAAAGCAATTTGTAGCAATAGTTTGCTGCAGTATTAGGAACCTTGTCGTGAAACACGTTTTACAGGTATTATTAATTTCGGGAGGTTTATAATAGACATTTCGATTTTTATTTTATGCTTTCAAATGTAATTTTTTTTATGAAAATATATTTGAACTACTGATTTCAATATAGATTAATACGCCATTGTTAAGGAGACTTTACAATGACTTATAAACTTTAGGAACATATTTGAGAGCTAGAAGTTCTAAAAAAATATTCGATGTCTTGAGTCAAAATGAGAGTAAAACAATCGTTACCGGAAGTGATCCGTATAAAATACAATCTAGATAGCTGGAGAAATGCAACAATTTTATGTAAATAGCAAACATCAATACTTTTTATCTAAAAGAAAATTAAACTTTTAATTGAAAGAGCAACATTTTATCCAACTTCTTAAAAGTTGGATAAAAAGTTGCTCTTTAAAACATCATATATTTAATCTCATTACAGGACTAAAAGTCACCAGCGTTTATTACGTTACGCCATAGGATTCATTAATATAGATGAAAGGACCGCCATAGGATTCATTAGTATACATAGAGGAACATAGGATTCATTAGTGTAAATGGAAGAACTGTCATAGGATTCATTAGTACCGATTAGACAGTTCAAAAGGATTCACGAAGGAACAGACGTCGACATCGAGACATTTATTGGGATCCAGGGATTGACTGTCCTCTGTGGATGAAATTCCATCACAACTGCGGTGCAGCAGGGTTTAGTGATAAATATTTTCTCATAGTACGTCCCTGGTAGGATATCTGCAGTGCCTGGCGTAGACGGTGCCTGGATGTCGGGGAAGCTTTTCCACCCTCCCAAGTTAAGTTTTACTTTCTTTACCTTATTGACGAGCAAAACTGTGACCGACATGGGGAAATTACCGGAAACTGGAATTCTTCGCAGTTCCCTCTCTCCGGAAATCGTCGTAAAGTTGATGGCGGAGGACATGTGCTTTCCAAATGCGTATACTCATCCCGAAAGCTTGCAGAGCGAATGGTTTGGAAGGGGTTTCTGGTAAAGTCTCAAATGCCATCAGATTATTTTTACTTCGCTTGTGTCTTCTTACACCGTGAAAAATATCGCTTTTCATGAGATTTTTTTTTCTCTATCGTAATCTTTTCAGTTATTCCGTCCTCATGAGTATGAATGGGGATTCATAAAATAGAGTTGGATTTTGGGCGTTCCAATTTTGTGTTAATTTTAAAAATAAATAAATAAATAAATAAAATTATCGGCCTGGCCTAAAAAAATTGGGCTCAATACTTTTATGAAATTTCTTCCACAAAATTTCAAACCGTTCCAATTTCACTTGAATTTAAAGAAAATAATCAAGTCGGGTCTGTCCACATGGGCGCCCATAGGACTTTTTTCTGGAGGGAGCAAACTACTGACGTCAGTGGGGATAAGATGTACAACTCGAGGATAAGATGTACAACATCGGCTAGTTTGATACCCAACTCGAGGATAAGATCATCGACTAGCTCGATGCCCAACTTTGTGAACGTAAACGTCTAGGGGAAGGACAAGTGCTTTCCTCTTGTCCTCCCCTATGGGCGTCCATGCCAATCCATATTCTAATCCTATGAGTACAATTCAGTCAGATTTGTCGACTGAATTGTACTCATATATTTGGATGATTGTCGAATACATCCCCTTCCCCCCTTTCTAGCTTATTTTCGGATATTCTTAGCTTCATTGCTTTAAAATGAAAGACGGTGCAATGCTTGCAATGGAGAGAGGACCAATCGACTCATTCGAAAATCAAATATGACTTCATCGGGTCTCAGCTGAACTTGGAAACTCGGACTCTGACGTGTTCCAGTCTCCTTTAGACACATACTTTTTGAAACATGCGATAGTTTTCATGGGCCCATATCCAGTAAAATGCGAAAATAATTTATTTTTCCACGTATGTATGAAATATTAATATCCGGCCGAGTGCCCAGACTAACAGTTGCAGATTCAAAGCAGATTGCTAGTGCTAGATTGAGATGCAAACAAGTCCGGGATTGAACATTGGGCTCGTCATTTCTAGTCGACATTGACCGACACCTGTAAGTCACTAGATCAAAAATGTCGACATTTTTTTTTTTTTTTTTGCAGATCACGTTCTTTTATTCTTTTTGTTGAAAATCCTTAAAAACAATTTTATAATCTTACATCATTATTATGTATTATACTATATTCAAATTGTGTGTTCTAATGAAGATAAAGCATAAATTTTATCGATTTTTGCATATATTTAAGTAATGTAAGTTGTTTATAATATTTTGTTTAAAACACTTTGAGTTCAATAGCTGTGTCATCAGTTAATTAGCAGTTAATTTCTTTCGCTTAAGCTAATCAGCACCTGCTCATTAAGAGATAAGCATTCTGCCATAATGCACCGTTTTAACATTAATCTACAAAATCTGTTAGATGGAATCGGAGTTGATGCAATTTCTTGAACTCTGAGTCATCACCTTTTCTAGATCTTCGGCCGATGACTTCATTTATACTCGCAAGAAACTTGTTTTGAATGAAAATAAGGACCTGTATTCTGAGCCATTGTACTTAAGCAGTTATTTTGCAACATAAAATGTTTTCTTTTGCAAAATAAGTAGCCATTATACAAGATTGTACTATCTTAAAGAAAGTAAACCATGTTGAAAATAAAAAAGATATTTTTACCAAGACATCTGCAACCTTTTGCTTTTCTTAAGATCTGCACAGGAAAAGAGAACTTTCTTAAAAATGTACAGGAACTATGGCAGTACATATACATTTTGATCTATATAGTCTTAAACAATTTCAAAGAATATAAAATAGTATGGAAACACGTCAACTAATTAATACTTTAAAATGACAGACAACCAAAGAATAGGCTTAAAAGTATTTTATTAAAATCTTTTTACGACGTAAAAAAATCTCAAGGTCATAGCGCTTTCGGTCCACTGATGAATAGTGCTCGAAAGCGCTATGACCTTGTGAATTTTGTACGTCGTAAAAGGGAGATTTTAATAAAATACTTTTTAGCCTATTTTTTGCTTGTCTTTAATTTTATAGAATTAATTTCTAAGAAGATGTAATACAAACTCCAAAAAGAAATAAAATTCATGTAGCGCTGCTTAAAATCATAAACATTACGGGTTTCAAAGGAAATACGCATAATATAGTAAATTATTAGTAATTTTATGTACAGTTAAGGTATATTTTTATGCTTTGTTGTGTCTAGGAATTTGTTTAGGTTTCATTTAGGAGGTAGTCAAATTTCCGTGTTTCTGTTTTTTGCACACATAGATCAAAAATCATCTTTCGTGACTACTTTTTTCTCATCCATTTATGCTCTGAATTTGAGCCCTTGTCAGTGTTGAAAGAAAGGTCAACACAACGAGCTTTCTGAAACCCTGTCGATGACGGGACTCGCTCCAGAAAGTCCCAGAGCCAACGAAGCTCTCAGACGAGGTATAAAAATAACGCCGTCACAACAGGCTAGGCTAGATTCAGGTGCAGGAGATATTAGCCCTGGCTTGGCACTCGTTCAACGCATATAATTTGAAACTTAAAGAAGACGTAAAAAATTGGTACACAGAAGGCGAGCACACATTTGATTCCAAAAGAAGATAACATTGTCGTTATGGATGAGACGGGTGAGGGGTAGACATCAAAGGAAAATCCCGATTTCAATGCATTTCTTGCAAAAGAGCTCGCACCATTCATTAATTATTTCTAATCAAGCAAAGCAAGCTAGAGAACGACAAGTACAGCCTTGATTTGCAAGGTTGAATCAAGGTGAAAATTCAGTTATGAGGCTTCTTAAAATCATCTGTTGTCTGTAGCAATCATCTGGTTGTCTGTAGCAATCACCTGTTGTCTGTAGCAATCATCTGTTGTCTGTAGCAATCATCTGTTGTCTGTGCCAACTACTTCGATCACATCATAGCAGTTTACATTTAAAATGTTGAAAAATAGAATGATTATAAAATCCGCAGTTCATAATTTTTGTGATCACTGTTTATATATTGATCACTGTTTTGAGATCACCCTTTCGGGATCACTGTTTATAATCCATAATTATAATAATAAAAAATAATAATCCTTATTGGAATATTTTGAAAATATGAAGATAGTAACCTCAATGTTTTTCTTTCTTCTGTATTTTTGCATTTCAATTTCTAAACTTATATAAATATCAAAGTAGCATTGCATTTTTATTTAAATACCTTCTCTGTAAACTATTCTATTGATAATAGAAGGCATAGCCTATCAACAATGTATAAACGATCTCTATTAATAAAATGAAGAATCGTCTGTTTGTCCGCAACACAAGTGTGAGCTTACAAGTCTGTGAGTTCTACAATTCTGAGGATTATCACGCAATAGTATCTATCTATACCAGAACTAATTCACCTCGAAGGCCCTTTTCCAAATTTTTAATTAAATTTTAAAACTTTTTCCAATGTGTTTACATCGGTCGTTTATAGCCAACAAGAGGGAATATCCTCGTCCTTAGTATACCTTGCATAATAAAGGAAGATGTGTGTGGTAACAAATCTAAACGTCGTACGGTGAGTAAATTTGACACACCGGTACTTGAGGACCCGGAAAGGTGCACCTCGGCATTAAAAAATTCCCTGTAATGATATACAGACGGTATGGGGTCATCATATCTCTTTGGATTCAGTTTTGATCGAAAACGAATCTACAAAGTTTCATAGAAAAGGTAAAAGATATGGCTACCATCTTGTTTCATTTTTCATACGTACACTTCGTATTGTGTCCCAATATTTATTTATATCACTTAATTCTTAAGAACAATGGTGAAGAGCCGTTAATTTACTGCACAAGGGGGTTATACCCTCTGATCGCTTCCTACTAGCTGCGCTCGCTTCATATCTATCTTTGCTTAAAAATTCTACTTCTAAAAATCTCTTTTTTATCCCTGCCTATTTTCCTCAGCAGGGATTTTTCTTAACCCAGGGAATCCAAGAACTGATTTCCTTGATCATGAGCTATTTCAAGTCAAACTAAAGTTTAAATCGATAAACGGTTTATTTCATCGTGTTACCCTATTACTTCTCTATACATTGTCCCAATTTCATATTTTTGTACGCTATAGTTTTTGCGGTACAAAACAGAGAAATCGCTAGACGTGCCGATACGAAAAAAAAAAAGGTCACTTCAGAAGTGCATGAAAAGTAAAATATCTCAAAAACGGCATCGAAATTAAAAAAGGGACTCCGTCCTGCAAAATTTCACCCATGTAGGTACCTGACTGCAAAAATTCGCAGTCTCGCTATGGTTAGTCTATCCAGGACGCGAACTCGCAGCTCAAATACAGGGTGTTTCTAAAGTCGTTCAACCCACATTTCGGTGACATCTCTCATAAATATAAAGACAGATGTTTGAATTTCGCGCTACTTATACATCATATAATGCACAATAGATGGCGTTGTTAGTACAGAGTCAGTTCACATGGTTCTAAAATGGTGCTCAGTTTACCGGAGCGTGTATTTATTGTGGAGCATTATTTGAAGACTAATTCTTACAAAACTGTTCGTTCAGCGTTTCGCAAACATTTTGAAACACGAAATGTGCCGAATAAAAGCATCGATACTTCGTGTAGTCAAAAAATTTAGGGAAACTGGTTCTGTTAATGACCGACGACGAAGTGGTAGGCCTAATAAACACCTCAAGAAAATCCCTTACAGTCATTGAATCAGTGTTTGGTGATATGGTCATTTCACGTGGACTATGGCCACCCAGATCCCCTGATTTCTTTCTATGGTCTTATCTCAAAGAACGTGTATACGCAAACAATCCAAAGACAATCGAAGCCTTAAAAGACAACATCACTGCATCCATTCCCACCGATATGCTGTGGCTACAAGTGCTGTGGATATCATGTGGCTACAAGTACCTGCCGTCGAGTAGAGAGCTGTGCTTGGCAGCAAATGGTTGTCATTTTCAGCATTTGTTGTAACGCACGATGTTATGCAGACATTAAACTGTTTACTGTGAATATTTCATATTTTCGTCTTTTTTGTATTGGGAAATATCAAACGAAATGTGGGTTGCGCGACTTTAGAAACACCCTGTATTTTGTCTTGGACATTAAATATTTCTTAAACTACAGTATATATATATATATATATATATATATTGTACATACAGTAGTTTATGCATAATTTTCGATTAAAATCTTTTAATTTATATATATATATATAAACGTTTTATTTCAGCGTGTTCCTCAAAGATTTTTCAACAAGTGTACCAAATTTAATATTTTTATATGCAATAGTTTTTACGGTACGAAGCAAAGAATCTCGAGAAATTTGTCAAACAGCGGCAGCTACTTTTTTTTAATATCGAAAGACACATAGAGTTTTAATAAGTTTTAATTGGATATGAGATTTTGACATCAACATGACCTCATCTGTACATATTACTAGTAGTATATTTTAATAAATGGCCGGAAACATCACCGTTTTCCATAAGCGCCCAAAGAACATTTTCCAGGGGGGGGGGGGGGGGGCAAACTACTGACGTCAGTGGAGCTAATTCAATGATTAGGTTTGCAACATCCACTTGCCTGCTGCCCACTTTTGTGATCTTGAACGTCCATGGGGAGGCGCAAGTGCCCCCTCTTGTCCTTCTCTGTGGGTGCCCATGCCATATTCCTTGCCGCTTCCTTAAACTTTCGTACACGATTTCAGCCCCTTTTCATTAAATCAGTACTTCATGGGGGAGGCAAGGGGGAAGCACCTGCCCCTCTTTGGGCGTTCAAGGCCACAAAGATGGATATCAAGCTAAATATGTTCAATATGAAAAAGTGACATTTTTCAAAAATATCCTTGAGGTTGCGCCCTCCTGAAAAAGATTCTATGGGCTTCCATACTTTACTTCTCAATGTGCTTCACCATTACTTGCTGACAATCCCGTGGCATGGTATGAAACGAAGTTCAAGCATAAATCCCAAACGTGCTTAGATGAAATATTTTGATGTTCCGCAGAACTCTTTTATTCATTTGTTTTTTTCACGTTTTTAACTTTTGCAACTAACGACGAAACTATAAATCAGCGGCGTCCTGCGCGCCTCGCACGAGCTCTGAAAGAAGTTGCTAACCGTTTTTTTACGCAATAATTCGCGCCACTCTCTTTAGAAAGTCGCTACAAAAGGATGATGAAACAAATTCGAAATTTCCAGTCTTTTTTTAAATAGGACATTGTTACGTTCCCTTTACATACATAGTATAATGTATAGCAAAAGTATAGTCGATGTATAGCAAATGTATAGCAAATAATGTATAGCAAAAGTATATCGAAAATTCGAATTGGAGTTCTCGCGAAAGAACACAATTCAAGCATCCCTTAATTACTTTTTGAAAACCATTTAATTTGAAAAATTATTTTTCGAATAACTTTTTCAAAAGTCATTAAAAAATCATGAGCTATAATAATGTCAAGCAAATAATAATATGTAAGTTATCGTTCGAAAACGAATGGCACCGCACCCCATTTTAGAACGTAAGCATGGATCGTTCTCGAGATATATAGCACGTTTTCGGATACATGCGAAAAGTATAAAGTTAAGGTAATTAGTAGTAGCCTTAAGGTTGACCTTGGTTATAAATGTGGCGAAATACTGCCAACTTGGCGTTTTTTTATAATGTAGCCAATCGCTCAAATAACGAAAATGACCCCCAAATAGATGAACATTCTATACTTTCTGAAAATCTACTAATTAAACTGAAATATAGAGTTCTAAGCATTCGGTAATAACAAAATTCGAAAGAAAACAATAAAAAAAACTTATTACTATCGCAAAGTTTGTTCACTGCAGCAGAGCATTTGTCTCGAGATTCGAATACGTCCATTTAATGCCAGTTCATTTTCTAAGAATGATATATATGTAAAACATATGTATTATGTAAATAATTCATGGTGCAATTATTTGTATGATATACTAAGTTTTTCACAATTAAGCGTACGTTCCGTGTATAAGAATACACTATGTTCTGCAAAAGGGTCTTGTAAGCTTAAATCTAATAGAGTCATAGCTTTGTATACACAGTGAAGCTCAAAGGCATGTCTTAGTTTGAGCGCTCGAAAATCTTTGAGTATGCAGAAACAGTAAATACAGTTTTTACATACCTCTTTCCTCCCAAGCAGTGGCGTCGCCAAGAAGGCGGGGATTTGGGATCATACTCCCGCAGGCAGTGATGTTCGAAGAAATGTTATTTACAGAAATGAAAAACACCCTATTTGCCACCCCCCCCCCCCCCCCCCCCCCCAATATTTTCATAGACGTAAATGTCTATGAATATTTCCTGGCATTTCTGCTGTTCCCTCCATTATGTTTATCTTTCTATAAAATGTTTGTCAAATTCTGTGTTCGAACCCCCAATCCCCATAATCGGACTTCGTAGTCATGGGTGGCGTCATTAATTGAAAGGAAGTTGGACGAAAAAAAAAAAGAACAATTTCACGCAAACATCAGTACAAGATTTATGAGTGTGCTTACAAACGTGAAGGGGGTAAAGTCCTGTACACCTTGAGGGCGTGCGCGCGCCTGCTGAGTCAACGACAAACATTGGTGTGGTGAACGAGAAAAACTGTCGTCGGAGTGGAAATAAAATCTCAAATGTGCTACTTCAGCTGTTGTTATTCCTCCAGGCGCTGCGGTCGCGGCATGACATCATTCCCTCCGAGTCCGAAACAATGCGCCCATTATGACCCTCTAGCGGTCCCGGGCGCGGTTTTTAAAATGCACATCGGAGTGCTCGAGACCCGAAGAAGAATCGGGAGTTGTTCGAGTTCGTGGATATATCGTCACGATAACGATCCTTTCTGCGCATACTTCAGATCGGATGGTGATACCACACTTTAGATCGGACTGGTTCTGATTTTAGAATATCTGGGTCAAATGATACTAGCTGCTTTCAATACATTGGCTCTTAAAATGATTTTTTTTTTTCTGTTTAAAAATATTTAACTGAATAATTCTAAGAGAATTTATGGTTTTTCAGTCGTTGGCTCTTTAAAGGCCGAATAAATTTTAAGTTGCATTAGATTCTAGCATATTGTTACGAAAATGTGAAATGCATTAAAAATGCAAATTGGGTGTAACATCAGAAAAGTATCCATGTTGTTTTCTACAACTAAACCTTCTCTTATGAGAACCAAAAGGGAAAAGCACCTTTACAGGCAGCCATTCCTATTACGTCAAAGCAGGGTTGCCAGATTTGGCAATGTATCGCCAATTTGGCGACGTTTGTCTACTTTTAGAAGATTCGAAAACTTGCTCGAAATAATAAATATTTCAGGAGATACGAGCCCCTTCTGGAAGTTTCTACGGAGAATATATAAACGGAGTCGTCGTCCAGTTTGAGAGTTGGCGTCATGCGAGCTACATTGAATTGTGAGGTACGTCAATGTTGTAACTATTTGCAGTATACTGTTCCAGTTTACGCTGTGCTTGTAAATAAATGTGTTAGTTATCCAGAAATTTGGACTTGTTCTTGTACCCTGAGAGTACATCCACGATTCCAGAGGATACGTTGTAACAATATACAAAGCAGTGGTGTAAACATATTAAGGACTTCAAACGCTCTATTATAACAAAAATAAAATAAAAAGTGTTGTGTGGGTGCACGCATGGCTACATCACGATGTTAATTTTAAATCCCGGTCAGAGGCGGGTATATTTTCTCCAGAAATACAAGTCGCTCAATGCCCGCCCTTTTTACTCTTATCAATGAAATCTTTCACGTTTTGTTTCACTTTTGGAACGTTAGACACTCGCGAAAGTTGGACGCATTAGCTAAACTCTGAATTTATTTATGCCCTTGAAGATCCGCTTCTATAACTTGGGCACTTCTCTAAGTTGAACAAATATTCTGGAACCGTGTGTGTCATGCGGGTTTCCGCTGTACTACTATGGTGGCTACGTACTCCACTACGGCGTGTATTAAAATATAGAGTAAAAATGTTATGTACGAGGAAATATTAGAAATGATATTTTTATATTAATTATTAATGGGAATAATGAATTACTGAAAATTAAGGAAAATCATCGAATTATTCAATGACAGTCAGATACGTGATTCTTCCGTCCATTTATAATTGAAAACAATGAGGTTTTGCTTTTAAGACAATATATTTAGTGGATCAATGGCATTCGAATGCTAACTTAAAAAAAAAAAAAAATCATTCAAATATGTAAGACAGTTTATGGTCAGAATAAAACAAGGCACAAAGCCATTTTCAAATTTCTTCTGTTCCAATTTTCTGTATTTAGCGGCTGCTACCGACTGCATCCTTTTAGGGGTTTCAGGAATGCCAAACGCCCCCTTTCCTCTTCCCGTGATAGGGACCCTGGGAAGAAGGGATCCGGTTACAAGATTTCGATAACAGGCGACTGACTCGCTTTCCGAAAAAGAGAGGTTGACAAATAAAGAATTTCGACTTTGAGACCAAAATATCGGATGTGGACAGCGCATGACTTGCCCCACAGACTCAAATTCATCTTCTATTTTTATTTCATGATGCATTAAATCGAGTTTAGTTGCAGAAAACAACACGGATACTTTTCTGATATCATATCCAGTTTGCATTTCTAATGTATTTTCGTTTCATTTGCAATGTGAAACGTCTTCAGCTCCTCAAAATTAAAAAGAAAAGAATATCTCGAGAATGGCCCATCTTAAAGTAAAGGGATTGGTTTTATTATTTTCGTCGCCAAAGATCACGTATATAACAAGCGTTTAATGAATACATTTGAGCATATGGAGTCTTTTATTTTAGATTTTGACGATTTTTGCAGGCCATTTCGCAAAAAACAGGCAGGTCCTTTTTTCTCTACTCATACCAAAATCTAACCAGCACCAGGATAACAACCCACAAGTGATTTATATACAACATTTTATGAAATTATTAAGTTATTTTTGGAGTAAAAGTGGATGCATACATTGCACAGACAGGCACATACACACACAGCCATCACGCTAAAAATAGTTTTATCGTGTTCTAGAAACAGACGTCATGCTACAAGGGGTTTTTTCGTATTCTATAGGTGTCAAAACATGTCGATCCGTCGAAATCTCGAGTTGCCGTTTTCGACACGATTCTAGTACTTTCCCTATACATTACCATGTATTGTAGAGAAAGTAAAAACTACAAGAAGCTATGGAGAGGAATATTTATTAAATATAGGGGCTTAATATAGTGTCATGATTAAGGTATAAGGATATTTAAAAATTCTGTTTGTATTTTTGAATTGAATATATGAAGTACCATTTTGATATAAATTTTTGAAAATTCCAAAATTTGAACTGACATAGATTTCTACCGAAGCTGCAATTTAGCCCGGTATATGAAATAAAATTTTTATATTTACTCTCTTGGGTGTAGAGAGTGCTTTAATAAACACTAGTTTGAAGGAGGTAATTCATTTCAAAGGAAATCTATTCTCTAGAACTTATTACATTACGTTTTCGAAATTAAATTTCGAACCACTTTTTAAAGGGATCCCAAAATGTATTCCAAGAACTCTTTCAAGGCTGCACAACCTTCTTGATTTCATATTCTTAAAATAAGTTCTGATTGAAGCTTCCTAGAACGAGTCGGTAGCTCAAGGAAAAGCCAATTTTTTTATTGAATGAAGTTGATCACTTAAGTGGGACAGAAACCAATAAGACGATTGACAAGTGTCTTACAATCTTGCAATATAATTCAATCTTGAGTATTTTTTCAATCATTTTCCACACCCTCGGCACTTAATGCGATTTTCGAGATGCACTTACTCTATAATCACAATCCACTTATTCTAATCATATAAATGGTCAGCATCGTCGATTTTAAATCCATACATTTAAAACGTAATTCAGTGACTAATAATACGCAAAATGTTTGCATCTTTTTCATACTGTAAAAATAATGTATGGCAATGTAAAGCTATATAGATTAACATTTCGCGTACTTTTGTAGTACAAGATAGATCATACAGCGTACAAAATAATTGGGGATCAGCTGTACTCGATAACCACTTTTCGTTTAATTGATTACATCAATCTGAAAATCTTTAGAATTTTGGTACACTTACAATAAGTAATTTTGAAGACTGAATTTTGCATTTTTTATATTTGGATATTGCATAACGTAATTATTACTGTCAGACTGTACAATTAACGTTAACATAAGATTTTGGTATTAAAAAATTCTAAAATTTATCTTTTAAATATAAGAATTAAATAAATAAGTAAAAAATAACGGAAACTAAATTATACAGCCATGTAGTAGCCATACAGTACCTTATGCTTAGGTATGGCTAGGATGTCGAAAGAGGGGAAGGGTTATATCGTGATATATATTATTTAGACAACGAAGAAACAATGGGATGTAAATTTAACTGGTAAACGTCTTTACCTTTTTCTTACTGGTGGGACAGCGTCCATCCCAAACGAAGAACCTCCCAAAAAGACAGGTATTTGACATACCATACCCTATCCTCCCAAAAAGACAGGTATTTGACATACCCTATCCTCCCAAAAAGACAGGTATTTGACATACCCCATCCCAAATAGTTTGATCCCCCTTTGTAGGCATTGGCATCCATCCAATGTCTGCAAAGGGGGGTCGAACTGTTTGGGATAGGGTATGTCAAATACCTGTATTTTGGGGAGGTTCTTCGTTTGGGATGGACGCTGTCCCATCCGAAAGCTGCCGCCAATGTCTACAAAGGGGGATCGAATTATTTGGGATAAGGTATGTCAAATACCTGTCTTTTTGAGCGGTTCTTCGTTTGGAATGGACGCTGTCCCACCTGTAAGCAAAAGGTTAAAAGTGTCGATTTCGTATAATTATTTTTTTTTCATAATCCACATTTAGATAATCAGCTGTCTGATGCATATTATTACACATTATTTACCGAACTAATAATTGGGATTCAATAAAAATGCTTTTTAATAATAGCATAAAAAGTTGAAAAGTGTTAATCGGTTTCAGGGGGGGGGGGGAATGATCTTTGTCATGATAAAGATGCAAAACAATCGAATGTCGCGTTTTGTCTTTCTATCCAGAAGAAGTCTTTTGCTCTTCAATACAGTTTATACTTTTTTATAAACCTTTTATTCTGTTATTTATGAAGTATTTTTATTGCAAATTACTTTCGATGGCAATTTAAGTGAATTTTGTTAAAAATTAAGTAAAACATTTTTAACATTTTACAACATCGTTTAAAAGTGTTTGTGACTTTGTTCATTCTGTCTATCTGTCTGTCTGTCCGTTCGCACGATAACTGTCGTATAAATGACTTCATCAAAATGAAATTTTAGTATGGTGTTGAGACTGTCTGTGGGACATGTGGGAATGTGAATAAATAATCTCACCCAATTAGTTTTAGATTGGACCCGGGTTGAATAAATGAAATACGTTGAACCCTATGGGACCTCATTTTTCAAACAGTTTTAAGCGACTTTAAAATTCACAAACTGCTTCGACAATTTTTGGAAATATTCAAATTATCCCATAAAATATATAAAAAAAATTTCAGCAAAATATGTGAAGTAGTTTTTTAAATAAAAATTAAAATAATAATGACACCCATACAATATGAAAAGATCACCTGACGCACTTCAAATAAAATAGGGACATCCCTGAAATATTGTGTCAAAATCGTGATTTTTAAAATTATTTTCAGTTTATATATAGTGTTGCATCCGTTCTAAAACAACTTTATTTTTGCGTAATTTTTGTGCATCTATATTCTGCGTCAACGCAATTACAATATTTTTGAGTTTAAATGATCATCAAACTTTTACGTAAATTTTTAGGCTACAACGAAACCTAATTTTAATGGATGCAAAATGTAAACACGCGATTGCAAAAATGAGTTGTATAAGAAATGCTGAATTTTTTTTCACACAAAATTATTTAATTCTGGAGTGTGGAATAAAAGTGTGTGAATGAAATATTTACTGCAGATCATAGATCATAGAGAACCAGACGATTTATATTTCGATGACGTCATTTGAATAAAATTCATTCTAAAGTTTTAAATTTTCAAGTAAAATAAATTATAGTAGTTCTGTGATAATTAAAAAAGTATCATTGCTGAATGTATAGCATTTTGCATTTCAGTTGGAAAGAGTTTCATAAAGAATGTTTTATACATGATTGATTTTTCATGTTATTATTTCCATAAGTAATTTTCACAGTTTCAGAGCTTGCTTTACATCATGTTAAACGTCAAACTATAGTAACAGACCTTTATTTATAAACGTCAGAAGCATGTCACCGCTTGTCAGGAACGGAATTAACCTCGTGAAATTTTTAATCCCATCTTAAGGGCCACCGTTAATAATAATATTTCAATGACTAGAACTGGAATTCCGATAAAGGAGAAAACGTCTGCAGGCCTATCTCGTTGATATATGGAACCAGGAAAAAATAATTCACGAACACTTATGCCTCCACATTTCATTTTTAATGTTCTAAATCGTGTTGTATGTAGAAAAAAAAGTCCAGTGGAATTGTAGCTTCTTAACTCGTTCATTTTTTTCCTCCAAAAGATGTCTTGAAGATGTATAATTGAAACTTCTTAAAGGGGAATGCATTTTATAGAATCTTAAATAAAATGATGTGGTATTACTTGGTTTGTATTCCTATTTCGTGAATCAAGTAGCACTCGAATTCTAATTTAGCGATTAAGAGAGCACCATCACTTTGATTTGTTAATTTGAATAAATAGTTTAAACAGGAAAATTATTTATAACTCTTTTAATTGGAAGCTTATGATTAGATGGATTAAATGAGAGGATGATTAAATGGATTAGATTAGAGGGATGGTTGGATGGATTAGATGAGAGGGATCATGATTATTATGTGTTGTAAAAGTGATACAATGTTAACAAGTTGAACAAATTACCTAATAAATATTAAAGCAAAAATTAACATATTAGCTATGACATTCAAAAAGATGACACAGGACTCAACACTAGCTGCAAAGGAAATATTAATTAACCAGTATTTAAATCTATCAAAAACAGTTAAACTAACCCACTTAAAAAATTAAGTATTTTTAAATACATTTTATTTCCTTTAACAATGTATGGTACTTCGAAGTTTAGCCCGTGAAGGATAGTATACGTGTGCAAAAATTCTGCCCTCTAGGTCACTGGAGACTTCTAGAGGATCTGGAAACACAGAAATATGTTAGACAATTATTATATAGATACTGTACCCATGTAAAATAAAGATAAATAGGAGATAAAAAATACCTGTACTGCGAGTTTTGGGTCACGAATCAGGACTTGGTATAGGGCTTCATTGTTATTTTTTTCTTGACTTTTAACTTTTAAAATTTTACAACCATCGACCAACTGAATAAACATTTTGCTTTTTGCATCTTTTACTTAGAACAAAATTTTGATGTTTTTGTAAGTTTATATCTAATTGCTGTTTGCTACAATAACTACATGAAAATAAAATAACAAATTGCAATTGACTGTTGTGCAATAAAATAATTTCTGCCTCAAAACCGATACATCATGCAGTGAAAGGTTATGGTGAATCAAAGAAGCTTAAATATATAATAAATGACACCAAATTGTATAATAATTAATTATCTTTGAAAAAATTAACTTGTTTTTACATGTAAACAAGCATTTTTTTAATATAAAAAAATAATTGAAATTTTCGAATCATTGGTCTACAATTTAAAGAACTTCCGTTTCACACTTTTGCGTGTAGCATAAATTGGACGCATTTAGCTTTGTAAAGTTGTTTATAAAAAAGTATAGATGTACGAAAGGATGTAGTTTTAGGGAACACAGGAAGTGAGGCTCTTTTATGTAAAAATTCCTCTGAAAGTGCATTATATTGAAGGCTGGCCTGAAGTAAATCCTAGAGGGATTGGAAGCAATCCCTTGCATGTTCATTGAGTTCATAGACAGGCCCTTTCAAGATCTTTCATATACAAAAAATTTTACATAACGTTTATTTTTATGAAGACTGGTCTAAAGTAAATTTGGTTGGAAGCAAGAATTTAGCCCCAGCATTGTTGTTGAGTTTATAGGCGCAGGGAGAGTTAAGGTTCTTTCCTATTCAAAATTTCACAGAAAGTGAATTAAAATAAAGACTAGCCTCGAGAAATTGAAAGCAAGAACAAAGATTAGCAAGAAAAATATATAAAGTAGCAAGAAGAATTGAAAGCAAGAACAAAAACTATCAAGATAGAAAAAAAAAAAGACTATGAAGACTAGCAAGAAGGATTGAAAGCAATTGAATGCATGGTATATCAGTTCATAGGCGGAAAGGGAGGTGCCTTTAACGAAAAAGTTACATTAGTTTTCATAGGGATCTGTGTTGGAAAAGAAATCTAAAGTACTGTAACCCCCAATTTGATTATACCCCCTCTATTTTCCGAGATCCTGGCTAAGTCTGTGATAATATCTGCTGCTGCGTATCACCTCAGCTCTGCAGCATGGCCCTATGCAGGCCATTACTAATAAATCTGTAACTCTGTTAATGTATTCAGTAAATTTATTTTAAGGCAAATTTTTGTAGAAAACTAACTCCAACGTACTCCAATGTGAAAAGTATTATCGTATTCATGGCCTAGGAAAGGTACATAGGATAATGTGCACTTGCTTCTCCTCCAGCTCAGTGCTAAATTTAACAGCGGAGCTTCGACCGTCTTGGCCAACACAACGAAAGGTGTGTGACAACACGGGATGACTACATACAGATCTTCGGTTTTTCTAAAAGAGGATGCCAGATTCCAGATTCTATCCCTTTACAATCATAGCAAAGCTTTATTTTGTTAAAAGTCCTTTTATCATGTATAGAGAAAATATTGAGACGGGGTCGAAGATTCAAATTCGAGTTTTCGATGTAAGAACACATTTCGGGCATTCCTAAACTCGAACCGATCATTTTTGAGATGATGTATGTATATGTGTGTCCTTGAGACTGTGGAGACGATATCTCACGAGAAAATGGAGCGTTTCGAACGAAATTAAGTAAAAAATAAAATGCAATCCGGAATGCTGCGTGAGCTTCCTCCATCGGAATAAAAGAAACAATTTAGGTACTTTTGTTCCAGCAAAAGCAAAAAATCTGCACTGTTTCTCTTTGTCCTGAGGAAAGGAGCTGGTTTTGCTACCGAAACCGAATGACTGACTTTGTTATATTTTGTTTAATGCGCGTATAGACAACATTGTATTATACGCGACTGTTATTTTACAGTAATTTGAGTGAGCGTTATATAAAAGAAGTTATTCATACAGTCAGTCATTATATAAAAGCTCCTCAAGCAGTTAGGGAAACAAAGTAGTAAATTCGCGTCTACTATGGAAAACCTTTCACACTTAAAAATACTATTGTATATACATCGATACAAATAAATGAGATATTAGAATTTCATGCCAACGCCCATGTTATGATCTTCACAGATCCATTATTTATGTTAACATGTTAATTAGAAACCTAGACACGGACCATTAAGAGATGTGTTCAATTCTTTTCAAACAAGGTTATTTTTTCACATAGCTAAAGGAGGGAATTGCACATTTCCTAGAAAACTAATCTAAGCATCTCAAACCGCAGCCCTCTTTGGCGTATAACTAAGCGTTTACTGCTGTTTATCTCTAGTTCTTCAGATACACGTCAGAAAGAAAATGTTTCTTAGTGTCTACAATGTTGGTATTTCTTATTTCAAGGATCACATTTTACGATAAATATTTTCGCTCAATGTCTGTCTTTACAAGGACTTTCTTTACGCTCTGTACAAAAACGTCAGTTATATTCATTGCTCATTATAATCTGTGGAAGATGTGAGTTGAACCAAAGGTCACACATCTGGATTTCAGCTTTTTGGGTTTGTGGTTCGTTGCCACAACTTCCACAAAGACAGAGAATGAATTCGGACAATTAATCTAACGTGAAACGCAAAGAAATGATGCTCATGCAATTGTTTTTAACAGTATTTATGACTATTTAAGTGAAATGTTGACTCTGTGATCAGCATATCACGGAAGAAAATACTTTCGAAAATAAGTTGCAGAGTCCACTTAGACAATAAAAGCCCTTTCGTCCCAGTAGCTCAACGGTAGAGCGTCGGTTGGCCACTTCGAAGATCCAGGGTTCGATTCCCGGTTGGGGCAACAAGGTTCTTTACAATAGCTCCCGAACCAATCAACCCTGTAGGTTAGTACAAAGATGTCAGAGGTTTGAAAGTGACCCTAGTACGACTGGTACAGATTCAGTGGACTCTGGAAAATAGAGCGTCGATTTCAAAATTGAGAGGATAACGACCACACAGAATACTAACCTGGGTAAAAATAGTAGTAGTAGGAGGCTAACCGGGGGTAAAAATAGGAGGTGGTCAGTCAGATGGTCGGTGGCCCGCCAATCTGACATTAGAGGGCAGAGAATGCAGAGTCCATTTTGACATTAAGAGCTTGCAATTTCGCCCCAGTAGCTCAACGGTAGAGCATCGTCTGGCCAGTTCGGAGATCCAGGACTCTATTCCCGGTTGGGGCAATAAGGTTCTTTACAAAGTCTATTAAAATTACGTCATATTAAAAGATGTATCATTTCTGTCAGTTTATTTTGCATCCATTTCTCTATTATATTGATTGTTCTCGAATTTTTTTATACTATTTTTACAACATACTCCCAATACAGTATTTCATTGCTAGATCTGTTTGGTGCATAATGGAGTTCATTCAGAGTAAATAACTGTTGGAAGTAATGGAAGTTGCAACACTTTCAATTTTGAATTTAGAAGTCGCAAGCGACGCAAGTTAAGTTCATTATATGAACTTTTTGTCTCATGAAATTTTATGAGCTGCATTGAATTAAATTTCCAATTTATCATCGTTATATTTTGAGTAAATTTAATTATGCGGCAATATGACTATTTATGGTTCTAAAACGACAGTCGAGCGTCAAAATAAATCGTTCTAAACTGAAGTGGAATCTATTTATTAGTATTATTTATTTATTAGAATTATTTATTTATTAGTATGGGATTTGTTGTCTGTATGGGATTTTTATTAAGAAGTGTCTCAATCTGCAGACCCATTGCTGTTTCAGCTGGCAATACTAGTGTAGGCCTTCAAACTAAAGTAGGCTAGACCACAATGTGGCTATTCGTCTGCTTCTCTAACACAACTTCAACTTCGAAGTATATCGTCCGACAAGAATTCCCCTTCTTTAAATATATACGGTGCTTGTTCTTTTCCACCAGCACTTCTGAGGAACCCGAGTGCTTGATAAATCAGTTCAGCCCATTCCCTGCTAAAGAGTCCCTTTGAGTACACATCTGATTTGAGTGATTAGCCGAAATCGCGTGTCTCACCGAGTGAGGACAGTGGGCGGGGAAACTTTCCAATTAGAATTGAGCCCGGACAACCGCCTTTCCAAGAACTCCACTAACACGTTGCTGCTCTCTCTACGACTGGAAAGTCCCAGCAAGAAGATACTCATTCTGGCCCGTCGCCTTTTGCTCCCCCCCCCCCTTTTAATGCTGCCGAAACAGAGATGCTAAGTAATGAAAGAAGAAAATCCACTGCTTTGGAGTAACAAGTGGTATGTTTTATTTAATTTGAAAGTTTAGAAGAGAAACGATTTCTTCGATTACGCTATTCAAGAAAGCTCACCCGGAAGCTAAGTTGAAGGATGTTATTATCTTTTACAAAGTGATAAGCAAATGTTATACAGTCTATCCGCAGGTGTTCCCATAGAGAAGGGCATCGATATGTCTATGGATAAGGACAAGAGGGGATACTTACCCGCCCCTGGACCCAAAGTCGCAAAGGTGGACATCAAGCTTGTTGGTGTTGTGCATTTTATCCCACTGACGTCGACAACAGTGGTTTTTCCCTCCTGGGAAAAGGTCTATGTGCCCCCATGTATATCCGCCCTATAGTATAACAAAGCCGTAGCTATAACAGACTATTTATTTACCACCGGAAGCCAATATCTGATCCAATATCAAATTTCTGCTGGTGCAATCATTACTCGGGTATAAAGAGTTATCTAAAATGTTGGAACAGGCTGAAAGAACGCTTACCGTAATGAAAAGGATAACCATTATTTAGATTTCGTAAAATAAACATACATTTTTAAACATTTCCTACAATAAAATATGTGGCAGACAATTACTTGTTTATATAAATTCATTGTGCTTTCTTGATAGAAGCAGGCATGAAAATTGGGTGATTACAAGTTGGCAGTTGTATTTAATCATACACGCTGTTTTTCCCCTGATGAAGGAAGATCATGAAGTCCCTTAAACAATTGCTGTCATCTAAGGTTCATATGTGTGCTTTTATCAATCTATCAAGTACAAACAGCAGTTACATTCATTGGGATCAATAGTTTATTTCCCCCTGATGTTTCAAAAGGGTGGGCATACGTTTCTATAACATTTTGTAAACAAAATTTTACATAAGTAAGCAGGCAACTTTGCGCACAATCAGTAATAAACTGGTTCATAACGCAAAGTACTTTCTCTCCCTCCATTATTCAAAATTATTCTTCAGATTGACTCCATATTTCTCGGAAGTATGACATTAACACGTTTAATTAATTTTTTTTTGTTTCTTTAAGTTCATGTTCTCTGCTTTTTATTTTATTTTTATTTGTTTGTTTGAGTCTCGTGTTCATATTTCCTTGTTTCCTGTGTTTATTGTTTTATTTTCCTTTCGTGTCACTAAACTGTGATGTCGCTTAACCATTTTAGTTAGGCCGACATTGCCTTGTGCTTATTAGGGCGTTTAGGTCTACACTTTTTGTACTCATGAGGGAAATCCAGTTGATTTCCGAAACGTACGCATGCTTATTTATCTTAATTTGCGCTGCATTAAGTTGTAAACCAATTTATTACTTAAGTTTTATATATTAATAGTTAGGTGAAATATATAAAAATAACCTTATAGGTAACAGATGATAATCAATACTACAATTTCTCCTTTTAAAAGGCTATTCATCGACATTTTGTTTCTCTTTAGCTTTATGCACTACTGAGCTTGCATTCAATATTTTTATTTTTCCTGCATTTTGTATTTTGACCTAAAATGCAAACAACAAGAAAGCATTACACTTTTATTTAAATTAAATGTTATTTATAAACTATTCTCTTTATATTAGAAAGCGCAGCTTGTTACGTCATGTGTATTAAGAGCGATTAAATATTTGTGGAATTTCTTTTCCTCTCAAACTTTTTTTGTATTTCGATAAAATAAAAGATAAAAGTTGTCAATGACTGCTTAAACGTAACCGGTGCAGTCCGAAATTGGTGAATTTCGCTTTTAAATATGAACCCTATGGGAAACTAATGTGATTATTTCTACTAATAGGGGTCTTGGAATTATGGTTTCTAAAAACTAATCAAATATCTATTGACAAATTAAAAAAGTTTCGCAAGAAAAATGTTTCGCTGGAAATAAACTTCCAGTCAAAATGGCAAAATGCCTTGGGACAAGGCTTGGAAACAAATATTTTGACTGAAAGCGTGACTGATTATAAAGACCATAAACTGATTATTTCCACCTGTGAACCTTGCTATCAAGACTAATGACCGGAAGTTTTTCCAGGCCGGTGCAGCCTATGTTAAAGTGATTTGGAAGATCAATTCTTCAGTTGTTACTGATTACCACAACCATAATTATTTAAAGGAAGAATTTTTCTTGATTTAGTGATCTAGTTCAGGCAAAAAAAAAAGAAAAATTCGTTATTTTTATTAAACCTAGGGATGGGGGTGGGGACTGAGGCTAGAGATATTTAAAAATTAATATATCAATCAGTCGAACATTATAAAATCCGTCTGGATCGGAGGTCAGTCACATCGTCGTTGTTCAAATCCGGCCGGATCTTGAAATCAATTGTTAAAAATAGGGCCATCTGAAACAAATATTTTTCTGTCTGGATTGGCCGATTTTAGTTAGTTTTCTATTTGCATGGGATATAACTGATATGGAGTGATTAGATGTTCTCGGGGAATACAATTATTTCCAAGGACCTGATAGTGAGATGCACATGTGTCTTTCTCTTTCATCCTTGAGCATTTTTACATATATTATGACGATATTTGGAAGATTTTTAATGCATAAATTAATTAAATAATTTTCCTAGCACACATTCAAGAGCAAGAATTATTAAAACTATAATGTTTTGAAAAATTGTCTCCGCTCATCGGCAAATTAAAGCTCTTGGAAATGTTAAGATCACGCTCTCATTACGTCATTAGAGGTGGCAGTATCCATGTGCCGGTTTTGCACCTATTACGCGCTCGTCAGCATGGAACAGTTGATATCTTCAAAGCATCATAAAGTGAACTTGCTATGTTCTGGCATATAGCTTCAATTTGTGGTACAATATCGGCTATTCCGTTCTGACTAGCTCATAATAAACATGAAACCAGTTCACGACTTCTTAGAAATGTCGCTCCTGTCAGAATATCTCAGTCGGTAAAGGGTTTGTCATCATTAGCGTAGCCTACATCGCAGATATCTGCGGTTATGATCATCGAGAAGCTGATAATATCGCTTTGACTATGGCTGGACGAGGGATTTTCAAGTGCTAGATATATTTTTCCAGTATGGACCCTATAGCAATTTTTAAACCCATTGGGTGTGGGGCTATAACCTCACAACCTCTTGCCAACGCCACCCACGGCTGAGCATAAAATTAAAAATTAAGAGTTCGAGCCATCTGAACGCGATTCATTCAGGATCGGTATGCAAAAAATAATTATATAAAATTTAATTAAAAAAATTAATGTACTTAAAATGTAAAACTTATTTTTCAGAAATGATGCTCGGATAAAGTATTTTTACTCTACCCATAAAGCGTGGATCACTTGTCTCGGTGTTTGGACTGAACCCAAAGCCTCTGGGGTGGCTATGACCGCTCGTGATATTTTTGAATGCCGTGCTATCAGCAAGTCTTCCCTTTCCAAACGAGGGGGGAAAAGAAAAGAAAATGACAGTTTGCAATTGCCAAAAACACTCCTATTTCTTTTCACTAATATCTCTGTAATGTTTTATTTTTGCACTGTCAAGTGCAAAAATAAAACGTTATAGAGATATTACGTTTTGAATTATATAAAGATATTACGCTATAAATAAAAACAAACACTTTAAACATTTTATGTTCTTATACATTCGTCAGTGTTCAATAAATATAAAGTGTCCTTGATTTTGGATTGCCAGTAAACGTAGTAGTTTTTAAAATTTATATTTGAAAAATGATGTTCGCGATATTTCCAATTGTCAAGTTAAATTTACACGAAATATAAATTAATTGGGTACTGCAAAATGATTTTACATGTTGTCATCCAGAAAAAGAGACAGATGTCGGTGTACTTTTCAACTTTAAAAAACATTGTTCCCTGGATCTTGCCCATCATTATTTCGCATTGAAAAAAAAAATAAAGTTCATTATGGTGTTTTGTTATCTAACGAAGTATGCATGTTTTTATAAATGAAATGCTATTCTCAGTCATTGTTGAAATATTCAGAATGCTTAATCTGATCTTCATTTAATCCGCAGATGAAACAAAATGTGACGCTTCTCTTTACCTAAGACGAAACAGCATGACGATGACGTCGCCGGAGCATTAAACAGCCAAAAAGATTGAAATATGTCTTGGTGCCTGAGGTTAGCCTTTTGGGGTTTCATCAGCTTATACTTATTAACCCTGTCCTCATCGTCCAAAGAGGCCACAACGGTTGGCAGTAAGTAAAATGTTCAACTTCCTTAAATTTGTATTTATTAGTTATTTATATATTTATTTCAGTTTACAATTACCTCTTCTGCATGATATTACTTCCAGGGCCTGATTAGCCAACCCATTTAGGAGAAGCATAACCCCATTTGATTTCGTGAACATGGCCCAAGAAATTCCCCATGCACTCATCAGTGCTCGAAAAATTCTATGACCGCGTTACCTGGTCAACTAAGAGTTCTCATCGACAAACATATTTTTTTAAACAGGTTTCCTGTACCAAATCCCTAAACCATAGTCTATTTTATTATTGAATCACGGGTGGTCTTTACTTTTGCGATGAGTTCTTATGTAAATATTAACTGCCATGCTACCTTTTTGCGTTGACAGTTTAATATTTAAAATATTTCTTTGTTTGCCTGTACGGGCAAGATACTATTTAACTTCATTATTTGATAAATATCTTACATTAAAATAAAGTGTAAATCTAACGATTTAAAAATAAGTGTAAATCAGGGATGCAATTTGGGGCTTCTTTGAGTCTTTTGAAGGGAAGCATGTGCTCATGATCGTAATCAGGCCCTGATTGTTTCATTTACACACACATACTCCTAAAAATATTGGATGCAAGTTCAGGGATGTTCAAAATGTTCTGTTCTGTCGAAATCTTTTGCCAAATTTAAAGTAATAACCCCGTCAAAATACTGGCCTTACTCTGGAGTTAGAAAGAAGGAGATAAAACTCCCATGGATGAAATGCTTAAAATGCCATAATGCTTTCGAGAATTAAATCCAGGTGTCTCTAGTGTTAATAAAGGAGTCCCTGTTGTTAGTTGACACAACAGAAAGGCGTAGTATTGAGTATATGTTATTTTTGATTATTTTTAAATTGAGCGTTCCCTAATGATGCGAATAACTAGCCATTATTTTGTCATAGTCGTAGGATAGAGTACAGAATATAGGGAGATAAAAATAAATCAAAAGGTAAAACAATTCTGAATACGTAGAAATATTCTTTATTGTTTCAATTCTACTTTGCATTGCGCTCATAATTTATGTTTACAAAATGGGCAGTTCAAATAAATATCTTAGACCTTTTGTGCCATAAAATGCATACAATGCAGAACTGCCTATCTCACCCCAGCGTCACCCGAATGACTGTCTCAAACGATATTGGCGTTTTCTTAATACAAAGTTTTAACCCCTTTTACACCCGTGGGCACTGAGAAAGTAAAAACCCCAAGTGAATGGTGTTCGTAAGTTTACTATCCTGTGAAGATGTTGGGTGTTATGATGATAAAACACCGTCATGTTATGAATCCGTAACATTAAACTACTAGTGGATAGTCTTTTTGAACTATTATTGAACAGCAAAATATCGCCGCATCCTGTTTGAGATATAGATAAAATCGCAGAGTTACAATGTTGTTTATAATCTCTTTGGTTTAAAACTCCATTTATCACTAATGTGAGACCATTTCATTAGTTCTTCTTAAATGTTACATTAATTTCTTTATTAAATGAGTTTGTATTATACTGCAATTGCAATGCAAGGCATTGTGAATTCACAGGATCGGCGTGTGCTTAACTTTGAACGAAATCTTGCATAATAAAGGAAGATGCCTGTCTTCCGGAGATAGGTCTTTAGCGAGAAATCTAAACGTCGTACGACGATGGAATATGGTACCTAGATTCTCTAGGACGCGAATAGGTGTTATTATTTTGAATTTCGAATTAGTATCCTAGTTATGTTATGTTTTACCCCGATTCAGGGAAATATTTACATAAATCGATTCATTGGAGGCCTAAAATATTATCACAGAGTTTTGTCTTGACGCCATCGGAAAGATTAGAAAATTATCTTTCAAATAAACTTTGAGCGGAGTCCTTACGATGAATAGACAGATTTTAATGAAACCTTAAGAATAAATATACTTTTCGTGTCTTTCAAACCTTTCTGATTTTTATATTGCGATATATTAATATGGACGCGCCTTCCAATGTTCATTTTCTTCCAGCAGCTACCTAAAATATCGCAAACCACTCCAGAAAAAAATGTAATTTCATAAACCGATCCGTTGATTAATTATATTTTTTTTTTATCCGAGACATGTCTTTGAACGATTTTAACAGTCTCTGAAAGTACGGGGACGTTTCACATATGTCACGAGTTGAAGGGAGCCCCAGAGGAATGTCCACACCGGGTTCCAGTTAGGCTAAGTCGGCCCTTTATATCCATAGTGGACGCTTAAATTTCGCGCTATTTAGAAAATACGGTGTGAGTGTGCTTAAGCCGAGCACGTGCTGGCGTGTGTAAATTACTTTAAGCGTGTCCTTGCTGAGCAGGCGACGAAGCTTGTGAAAAGTTTTAATTAATTTAATTATTCTCTGTTATAAATCCCGGGTAGCACATGGCACAGTTTCTAGTTATATAATATATTCAAATAAACATTGTCATATGTTTTAGAAAACATCCAATAAATGGCAACACTACAAGAAAGTGCTGGAGCAGCTCCTGTTAGTAAAACCGTCTATCCAGTGTTTCTTTCAGGCATACCTCCGGGAGGCGGGGTTCGCCCCCCCGGAGACATTTTATGAAACCTAGTTTCTATTTATGTGACACAGAATTTAGATATATTTATATACGGTAAATAGAAAACTTGCCCCTCTAAAATGCCATTCGCCCCCCGGCCAAGAAGTCCTGAAAGAAACACTGACCTCTACTGGTACTTGGTAATGAATATAACACTGATTCACAACTATAGTTCATGCCTTCAACTATAGTTCATATAGTATTTCTTGGTTAATGATTTGAAGAGTAAGCAGAACTCAATAATTGTTGAACAATCTGAGCGGCCTGGATCACAAGAACTGTAATGAGTCTGTACCTGGTATTTCTATCTATGTCGGATGAAAGGCACATTTTATCAATGAAAATTTATATCAGTGAAGCGAAGCATTGAATGTTTTTCTAGAGGACGAAAATTTTAAAATTATTATTGCATTTAATTTTTAAACTTTAGCCTTGTTCCAATTGGATCGTCCCAATTTTGGGGTTGGTTGTAGTTGTTAAGAATGACAGCTGTGTTTATGATACAAAAATATGTTTATTATACATATTTTGCTATTACTTCTTATTTCCTTCCAAAAGAACGATAATGATGGTACACTTTTGGTACTTTTAAATTCTTAAATAAGTCAACATACAAGGTATAACTAATTTAATATAAGCATACAAAAAGCTACAATGAAATGAAAAGTCTTATAATGATAAGATAATGAATGATAAGTATGATAGCACCCGTCTCGAACTGTAAAAAAGACTGAAAATACAAAACGAATATAAAATACACAACACAAATTAAATATTGTAAAAAATAGATTAATTACATAATGTAATGTAAAATAAATTAAACTGATCTGAAAAAAATCTACTCTTTTTCTTCTTTTCATTGCTGTTTTGCTTATAATCCCTTTTTATTTTCCATTTTCTTCTTATGCCAGTTTAAAAATATAGGGATTGGATGCCAGTACCTGTTAAAACATACTTGTTTAAGAGGTACACACTGCATTTGTCCTCACTGGGAAATAAACAAAGTGTGTTTATGGCTCAATGATCCTTAAAAATTGCAAGATTTATTGCCAAGCTTGACTTGCGCTCTCTCGGAATAAATCGTGCTGGCCACTTTGTCAGCGTTTTCTAAATTTCAGAGTCTGACATCAAGATGTACCATTAAAATGATTCTTTCAAAGTAAGCATTCTTTCGAATTTATTACTTTGAACTGTTCTATATAAATGTTACTAATTTTTAGGTTAAGTTTACTGCATTTTAAGGAACAGGTGTCCTACACAGTGGCGGATTTACTATTTTGCCACCTGTAGGCTGATATATTTTACCGATTAGTGTCACTAAACATAACATCTAAAATTAGATATAAAAGGTAGGTAAATAGAAGAGATTAAATCTTTCTTAAAAATATAAAAGGAACATAGTAATTCTTAGCAATAAATAGTAATACATAATATTCGTTCAATCGACCCAAAATATTAGCACTTTCTCAAATTTATTGTCGAAAACATCTCGCCGTCAAAAATTTGCCGTCGTCAGTTTCGGCCTCTACTTAACCTATTGGTAAATCCGCCACTGATCCTACACAATGGATCCTATTTCCATTAGGATTAGATGGATCATTTACTTTACAATAATTTTTCTGTGTAAATATTTTTTTTCCAATATTTTACTTTCTATTAATGTAAAATGATATATATTTCAGCACCACCTCGACTACGAGAAAACACACCCAATTACCTTGAAGTTCCTATTGGTCAAAAAGTAAAATTACGGTGCCCCATCGCTGGTGTGCCCAAGCCCTTCGTGGAGTGGTTGAAAGGCAATGATTCCATTTCGAGTGCTTCAGAACACATCAAGATAGCCAAAAATAGTTTAACCATCGATAATGTGACAGAATCGGATTCTGATATCTATTTCTGTAAAGCCTTTAATGACCATGGAGTCGTGTGGAAGAATTTTACTGTCGTAGCAATAGGTACTAAAATTTTTTAAATGCTTGCCCCAAAATGTTGATAGTTTTTGTCAGTTATATATAAGCATGGTTTTTTGTGCATGGCATGATTCCGACTGATCTAAGTTAAAGTTCAGTGTGTCTATTACATAAATTAAACATTGTGAGGCGCCCCTCTTGAGTGACTGACATTTTATTCGTGGAAAACATTTCATCTTCATTTAAAGAGATAGAAACTTGATCACACGGTCTTTCGAAGTATCATTGCTTGTAAGCTGAAAAATATATCATATCTTTCTTGTCTTTTGCTATCTTTCTCTCTGTATCGTAATAACGAATTCAACTAGTTGTTTATGGAAATGGGCTCATTAAAACCTAACATCATGAGTACAGAGTAAAAAATGTAATTGCCATGTTTCATCAACTATAAAATCGAATGCACGATATTGTATGATATTTCACTTCCGCTGAAAGGAAAAACATACTTGGCGTTTTATATTTCATGATATTTCAAGAGGCGCCTTTTAAGTTTATTACAAAAATTACAATACTTTCTTTAATTTCATATTTAAACAGTTTCTCAATACATTAGTGATATGTCTATTTTACGTGCACTGCATTATTATAGGATCCACTCCTCATAGTGATTCCTCCTGTCACATACAGCGATTTTAAGATGCCATTGATGATAGAAGCATCAGAGGTGTACGCTCTTTAGAATCAAAGAAATACGGCACTGGTTGTTCCATTTTTACAATCAGCATGTAACTCTACCGATGCCTCTCTTTATAGATTTTCTTTTGTTTCTTTCATTTTTTGCTGTGTTGCTAAATTTTTAAAATATAAGTGTAACAAATAATAACACATATGTCAATGCCATTTTCAAAGAGAACAAATATGTCAATGCCATTTTCAAAGAGAACAAATATGTCAATGCCATTTTCAAAGAGAACAAATATGTCAATGTTATGTTAATGCAGAACAAATAAATATCATTTCAGAAATAAAATTTGAATGAAAAAACTATGTACAAATTCATATCTAAGTTACAAAAACCCAGGCTTTAATACACTTTCAAGATAGCAAATTAATACATCAGATTACAATTGCTAAATCAGATTTACATTTATTGTACCGTAGTGATTGTAGAAACACTCAATCACCAGCTCATAAGTATACAATCTTCTTGAACATTCTCCTGTTTTCTCAAATTATTCTATATGAAACTATACTCTGTATATACAAACATAACTATCACAATCGTAACATAACAATATAACAAAACATAGCTATACAGGGTATCCCAGAAAGATTGAAAAGAGCTTTAATTCTTTACCTGTTGGAGATAAGTGGGCAATGGAAATTACAAAAATCTTGAAATAAGACTACGTTAATGAAATAGTCCTCCCATTCATTTTCAAAAAGTTACACTTTTTAAATTTTTATACGACCCCCTTAGACAAATTGGGTCAATTAGAAAATTTTTATTTTTAATGCAACAAGATCATTAACAAAAAAAACCCGCATATCTGTATCTTTAAAATTGAGCGAGTTATATTTAATTGAAAATTGAACATTGTGAATAGGGACCCTATATCAAATTAGAAATGTAAATGTGTGACATATCACAAAAAAGATTAAACTGGATGATAATACATAGGATACCCAACCGCGTAGTGAGTACCATCGCTTTATATGAGCTCTGTCTGTTTAATGCTTTATTTAGATGCATTTGTGATAAAAAAATTTGACACATATTAACGTATTTTTGATCTAAACAATTTCCATCGTCCATTTGTTTATGATCCCCATTTTCACTGATGAAACAGCTTCTCACATAGTACGGAAAAGTGGCATAAATCAGATTATTTCCTTTATCTTAATTTAGTTGATTTTAAAGATACAGATATGCGGGTTTTTTAATGATCTTGTTGCATTATAAATAAAAATTTTCTGATTGACCTAATTTGTCTGAGGGGGTCGTATAAAAATTTAAATATATAGAATATCAATCAAAATAAACTTTATTTGTATTAAATGTCTTTACATCTATATAAGCATACTGCAGAACAATTTTGAAAACAGGTTATGTTAGTACAAACTACAAAAGAACCTGAAGGCGGGGGAGGGGATAAAAAGTGAAATGCATGTAGATGTTACTTCTTAATTGTAATTTTAAATTGAGGAAATTAAAATCTACACAAAAATGCAAAGTATTTCTGCAAATGCAAAATCAACGGTCGAATGAAACTGTTTCCTACCTAATTACGTCACTGGATGTATTAAAGTTGAACAATTTTTTTTTCTTCCCCAATAGCCAGGCACTAGACTTACGTCTTTTTGCTCTATTTACGGCCGAAATGGTGAACCATTTAGCCGTCCAGGGACGTTGCCCCAAGCGCACCAGAGGGGGACGGAACACGCTGCGCCCACAACACACAGCATCCATGTCTTACGTGGGGCTCGAACCCAGAACATGGCGGCTGATCAGTCGCTGGAAACGTTCGCCTTGACCGTTCGGCCACCACGACTGAAATGAGCCAACAGTACGCGGTGTTTCCAGGTGGTCACCCACCCAAATACAAACCGCGCCCGATGCTGCTTAACTTCGGTGATCTAATGAGAACCGGTGTTTTCTGCACGGTAGAGCCGTTGACTCTAAAAAGTTGAACAATAAAAACACGGAAACGCACTCCAAATACCTACTAACTTACAGACTCATTCCTTACCCATAAAATGTTTCCCTTTCATTAGTATCATATGCAGTAATATATATATATATATATACATTTTGTTACCCACATACCAGAAGTAGTTTGCACGTTAGTGTAAGAAAATATACATCACACTCCAATGCTGTTTGTCACTACCCCGTGAGACCCGTTTCATGCTGCATTAAAAGATGTATAAATGTGAGAGATGGGCGAATACTATTGGCCAGTATTCGAATACCCCGAATACTAGAGTATTCGGGGTATTTGTGATTTGTGATATCGCGCCAGAATGAACACATTTATTAGAATTTATAGGAGCTGTATTTATGTGGTCTTCACCCTAGAAACTTCAATTTTTCTTTTCACCGTAGACTACATGTCAGCAAAAATGTTCGATGGTCAAGATTTTTTTTTCTTTTTTAAAGATACGTAACACTTAACTCTTGTAATTAATGTTTTGCTACTTATTTCATTCTGTCCTTATTTTCGCCGTGTTTCATCTGTTTTTCTTCTTTTATAAGGATTTTCTGTCGATACATTAGTATGGTTTTATCGTACTTTTTACTTTTGTATTTTACTTTAAATTTTTAATAATCAATAAATGGTATTTTTATAAATATAAATATTATTTTTTAACAATAAATATTTGGTATATTTGAATGTTCGAGATCTGGTTAATATTTGAATTCAAGGAAAAATACTATTCGCTCATCTGTAATAATTATTAATTGCATAGGAAGTAAAAAGCTTGCTTCTGACCTCTAAAATTGTATGTTCTTTTTAGATCCTTCACCTTTTGATGAAGCCCAAGCAGACGACAGTGGAATTCGTACTCGGACCCTCATAAAGCCTGGAGAAAAATGTATGTCTTATTTACTGCTTTTTATCTTTCTAATCCAAAATACCACTGACATTACTAAAACTACTACGATATTAAATGACGTTTGTATTTTGTACAAACGTTGATGGCTACTGCAGTTTCTAAAAGAAGGACAGCAGCGGCGTAAACAGGATAGGGATGAATATACTATAACTATACAAAACAAAATTAAAAAGTACACAGAAATGTGACAAAAATACTGCAAAAAAATAAATAACAAACAACAGTCAAGGAATCCAGTTTTTGGAGCCATGGGCTGGGAAAATCCCAGCTTTTTTACCTCCTGCAGAAATTAAGTGGAGATAGAAAAATAAATTTTTGAAAGTGGAGAAAATTTAGAATAACACGGTGATCTTCATCACTGCGTTAGAAAATTTCTAATGCAGAACCTATTAGAGTCTAAATAATTTTTTTTTAATAAAGCCGTAAAATTAAAATAAATACGAAAACAAGAGGGGAAAGGATTATGGGTTCCTTGATCGGTGATCAGTAGGGATAGGCGAGTCTCGTTGGGATATCCGAATGCTAAGGATAAGGTTCAACTCGAGATCGAAGATTAGTTAAGAAAAATATATATAACTAGTCGGGCAGGGGTAGTACAAAGATGCTACAGATTTTGAGAGGTGCGTCCGCGATTGGCACCTAAGTACGGGTCCTCAGGTCTCCCTCCTACATAGGATAGGAGAGCCTTTGGTCGGCTTAGGTCACAGACCGCCAGACTGGCGATAGTAGCATTCGAGACTTTACGGAGATCTCTCAAAAATTTATGTGAAAGATGTTTCAGATTGGCTGAGACATTACTTTCTGATTGGTTTTCTTAGGAGGACGCTAAATCCAGATCTTGGGTATATATAGCTCTCTATTTACTCTCGTTGTACACACACAGTATCTAGTTGTATAAAAATCGGTCATCCGCCCGGGAATGCTGTATGCAGCACCCGTATGGGGATATGCCTATAAAACTACCATAGACTACTTAAAAAAATAAGAAGACAAAATAAAACCCTAAGGTGTATCAGGAAAGCCCTTAGATATTTAAAGAACTATGTGATTAAAAAAGACTTTAAAATAAAAACCGTGAGAGCCCAAATTAAAAAGCTAGCGCTAAAATTCTACGACAACCTGCCTTCAGTTCCAAATGAACTTCTATTCAGTCTACCTGACTATGATCATCGCCAAATCTCGTAAGAGACCCCGTTCAGTACTTAACCTTGAATAACCGGATTTAGGTAAACCCCTTCACTAGCAACTGAAATTAATTAAAAATCGCGATCAATATTCTTCAAATTTAAAAAATATTCTTAATCCTTAAACTGCTAAATTGCTAGGCAACCCTCAGATCTGCATCAACCCCCAAACTGACTAAACCCAAATGTGCAATAAACTGCCACACTAAGAGCCAAGTCAAAAATAAAATAGTAAATAAAAAAAAATCGAGCCTCCATATCATGGGCCAATGAAATAATGTCACAGCATGAAGATACGAACCATATATTGAGATTGGAGATTAAAGGCTGGTGCTCTGTCCTGTACGAAACTTCTTCCTTCTTCCTAGTTGTACACAAAACAAATTTTTGACTTCGGGTTTCTTGATCTGTCTGTCACTGAAAAAAGGGATTCGAAACAGATAATGTTGCTTTTTTTCATTGAGCTCAATGGCTTGGTTTCGTGGTTTCGCTTAACTGATGCCTGTTTGTAATTTCTAATTGTTACCTTTTGCATTTATAGTAGATAAAAAAAGTATTAATATGAAATTTATGTACTTTTTTTTCAGTTGCACCCTACTTCACCCAATTATCCAAAATGGAAATCCAGCTAATTGCGCGGCCGGCTTTCAGCTCTATAACACTTAAATGCCCGGCAAATGGCAATCCCATTCCAGAAATTAAATGGCTTAAAAATGGTGAAGTTCCGGAAAGGGAATTAAATAAAGAGGTAAATAAGCTATGTTTTTTTAAATTTCTACTCTAAGTTTTGATACCAGAGATTGTTATTTTGATTGACTTCGGCCAGCAAACATTACCATTTTGAACTAAATTGCTCTTAGAAATGGCTCGTTAGTATTCAAATTTGATACAGGTCTGTCCAGGTTTATTCAGCGTCTAATTGTGTGAAAAATTCAAAAGAGAATAGTAGGAAAAGTTTATCCAATTCTAATTTTGAGTTGCATTTTTAATGTTTAAAACTAATCATACATTTTAGTGCATATATTTTATAACTTATTTCTGAAAGACAGTTAATTATACTTTTCTAAATAATCCGCTCATAATTCGATTATTTTTTATGAATTGTTCTTCTACAATAGTCACAGAACCTACCAGTAGGAGGCGTTCCTAAAGTTACGACTAGGGTTCCATTGTAGAAATTTTTTTAAATGTCTTCATTTTTAAAATTTTGATTTGTGAATAATCCCACAAAATGAACAAAACAAACCCCAAATTTCACATGTCCATCTAAATTAAAATCTTAAAAATATTGCGACTGCAATTCTACATAATTTTGACATTGAATTGATTAAAATCATCAGAATAAATAAAACTGATGTTTGTGAGAATATAAATTTCTAATACTTCCTTGAGGAAAGCCCCTAATTTTCAGCCTAATTTTCCTGCTTTTTTCACAGTATTAGAAAGTCTTATACTAAAATTACACATGTTATATTCTCATTAATATCTATCAGTATGTATACAGTTTCTTTTTTAAAGTCTCTAACAACATATTTTAGATCATTAAGATGTTTTTTATTTCATACATTTTCATTATTTAATGAAAATGTATGACATAAAAATCTCTCTTGATTTCCCCAAGAGACTTTAACAACCTCTCCCAACCTCCTGACACATATCAAAATTTCCCTACTGTTGATAAACTGTTGCATAGATTTAAAAAAACATTTTGACTTTGAGAAGTCATCTCTTTACCATGAATGCGATGTTCACGTTTCCTAGGATTTCAAGGCTCGTTATTGACAATTTTATTTTAAATGCTAAATGCAATCCATCTATGGGGTTTAACATGTATAAATTTTATTTTACTTTAGATTATATACAGAAAGTATTCACTGATCATGGACCAGCTGGTAACATCCGATTCCGGGAAATACGAATGTGTTGTGTTCAACTCCGAAGGCGCGGTCAATTGGACGTACAAGCTAGAAGTGGTGGAGCGCGTTCCTCACAAACCTATATTTAAGGATGGATTCTTGACGAATCAAACTGTCTTCATCGGAGGCAGAGCGAGGTTTGAATGCAGATTTTTGAGTGACCTGCAGCCCAGGATGCGTTGGCTACGACATTATTCAGTGAACGGGTCCTACTCCGACAGTTCTGAGACGCCGTACGTAAAGCCCCTTGAAAGCTCTGATCCCAACATCACAGACCCCCATATCCTGATCATTGATAATGTTACTGAAGCCGACGAAGCCTGGTACTCGTGCATTGTTGGGAATTCCTTGGGTGTATCTTATCGGAGTGCATATCTTACAGTGCTGCCTTGTGAGTATTGGTTCATTGTATATATATAAGCGTTTAGATAATTTTCATATAAAAACTGGGAAATAAAAAATTAATTTGATGTGGGCAGAACAGAACTTTCCCTACAGACTCAAATTCTTTTTCTCTTTTTTCCCTTTTTTATAATTCATTAAACTGAGTTTAATCGCACAAAATAACACGGATAATTTTTTGAAATAACACTGAATTTGCAGCTTTATTTCAATTTTCGTTTTCATTCAGTGACTGGAAGTACATTTTCAAAGACCACGTGACGATATTCGAAAATAACTAAAATATCTCGAGAACGGTGGTTAGTCCTAGCGTTATGGGGTTCCCCCCCCCCCCCCCCCCCCCCGAAAAAAAAAGGCAGGTTCTTTTTTCTAAATCCTACGAAAATCTAATCAACACCAGAGTCACCCACAAGGGACTTATTTGCTAAATTTTGTGAAATTGGGTCCATTAGATTTTCAACTAGAGTTGATACATTTGTTGCACACACAGACGTCACGCTAAAAATAGATTTTTCGGATTCTAAAACGTTCGAAACGCGTAGATCCGTCCAAAACTCGAGCTGTGAATTTCGACACGATTCCAATACTCTCCCTATACGTCAGCATAAATAAATGTTTTTCTCATGTACTGCGTAAGTAATAAATGTTTTTTTCGTGTGTTACATATTACATAACATACATTAAAAGCAAAAATATTGTATTTCTATTTTTGAAAACACTTGAATATTTCACGACGACTTTCACAACGATTTTCCTTATTTGCCATTTTAGAGAAATCACAGGAAGATTAGTTTTAATAAACATTTTGCACAGCTGTTAAGAAGTAAATATTTAAGTAATACTTAAAAACAACTGTTACCGAAGGAACAACCTAGTGACATATTATGCCATTATACAGGGTGTTTCAAAAGCTATAAATTGGGCCGTTAGTGCTACTTTTAATTGGAAAATTAATTTAAATCTTAAAAAAAGGTCATGTAAAAATTGATATTTAAGATTTTGTACCATATTAATTTTATCTCTGTAGTATCCTTAGTAGATATTTTTGCTAATTTAATATAAATTAAAAATGAAATTATATTAAAAAAATGTATGTTAGTTGAAGAACATTTTACTAGAAATGTATTATTGTACAGAGACATTTCAATGGGTGAGATTAATTGCCTCAGAGACATCTGAATTTGTCAAGATAAGCCACAAGTGTCCTCGGTGAGCTGTTGTGAAGCAATTTCTTCAGAACTATTGGTATAATTGATTGGGGAAGTACTCTGTCAGTTAGAAATTTAAATTCGTTTTCAACAGATTAACAACATACCTGAATTGAAATCAACGTCGTAGGTAATATGTTATGTAGACACAATAATGTCTTGGCTAAAAAGGAAGCAACCTATAGGAAGTTTTCTATAACTATTGTTCAATCAGGTACATATTAAAACCGTATGGAATTTGTTCAAAATCAAATCTGAAATGCATTTCGAAGAAAAAATCATGATAGTTATGTTAAATAAAGAACAGTTTTATTTATTAATTAAATGTCAATAGTATTTTAACGTGTTTTTCTTGCATGAATATTAGAAGTCAGTGATAATTGAGTCAACAAAATCTTCAAAAATGCGAATTTAGTTTTCCATGTATTGTAAATTCAGTAGCATTAACATGTCGTAAACGTATGTTAAATAAAAAGTAGTAACGTGTTGTAACGTGTGTTAAATAAAAAGAAATAAGTTTGCGTAGAAATTATAATGTTTTCTGTAAGTTTATCACTGAATAACATATCTTGCGACAAAATAAAGTATGAAGTATCGATAGGTGTTTGGGAGCAGACAAGCTTCTTTGTTCAAGATACATTCTAAATTTACAAGAAAAATATTGTAGTTACACATACACACGCCATTCATAGTAGAACCTACTGCTCTACCTTTTCTAAAGAGTGTATTCGGTCTTGATAAAATCGGTATTTTCATTGATTTGAAGAAGTTTGCTTCTGAAAACTGGTGGTACCATTGCACCTTTATTAGGTGGTGCTTAATAACAAAATGTCTCAGCTGCAGGATTTTGTTTTCTTTTCTAAATGTGTCAAATTTTCATGATGAGCAATATACATAGAATGCATTTGAGTGGTAAATTCTATTTTTCCCAATTTTAATTTTCTTATTTTGTTCCATTTTAGATCCTGATGAAAGTGATACAGAACCTAGAGAAATGCTATCGAAACTGGAAAATTCACCTCTAATTATCTATATAGTTGCTATATTCATTTTTGTTCCAATATGCGTTTTTGTTGGAGTTCTCATCTGCCGATGCAAGTACAGTGAGAAAAAGATCTATTTAAAGAAAAATCATGTAATCGTCAGCAAGAAAGTTATTCTTGAAACAAGAGAGGTAATGAATTTGAAGTCTTTTTCGTATTAATTGTTTAAAAAATATTTATGTTGAAAAACAGAGGGTTTTATACTTAATCTTTATAAAATTTGCATGTAACATTTCAGAATAACTTATTCTCATACAAAATCAGAAAAAAACAAATCCAAATTCACTATTTCTTTATTATGATGTTATTAGTACCCACTAATAACATTAAAAACCATGGGAAAATTATGCTTTGGGTGAGTTCCAAGGAGTGGAAAAATTATGGTTCCAAGAAGTTTAAATATGCTGAATACATTCATTAAGGGTTACTGTATAATACTTGGTTGCTAATCCGGCCTCGATGGTCTATCCACTCAGAGAGAGGGAGAAACCCATGAAGGGAAGTTTTTTTGTCACTCACACTTGAAATTATTTTAATTCTCACACTGGCTTCTGAAGTTCGTTTGTTACTCACACTGGAAATTATATTATTTGATTTTGAATGTGAAAGATAATCTATTTTTAATTATAGCTGATTTTGAAGAGAAAAAAAAAGCAACAATTTATTTTGTTACTAAAGAAAAAACAACTTTAGATAAGGCTGTGATTTTATCTGGGTAATACTAAAAAAAAATGCTGTAAAGTAAAAACAGCTGAAATATACTCAAAATTGCATTTTTTTTTCAAAATAGTCAATTATGATTTTTCTAGGGAGGATTAATTTTATTATATTACAGTTGAAAGAGGGAAGCCAATAAAGAAAGCCACTACTCGTTTGATTTCTGAACTATCTCTAATGAAATTAATAAAGTATTGTAAAAGGGATAAGAGAAATAATGTCCCTTTTTGGCTAAATTAAACATCTAGACTAGATGAGGGCGCTGAATATGCAAATCACTGTTTGGCATTCTGTCTCATCTTAGTCAGTATATATACATATTTGTGCAAAATAGATTCATCTACTTTTTCTCTGAAATTACTGAACTGCATAACGAAAAACTGATTATATAAAGAATAAATTATGCACTGCAATATTTTAAAAGCTTGTCCGCGTCTTTAGTATGCTCATGTGCATTTTTCAATATTTTACAATACCTTTAAAATTAGTCTACAGAATGAAACTAAGTTTGGTAGACAATATAATGCTTCGTGACTATAAAAACTTGTCAATATTTGTGAAGTGTGCACACACATATTTTGCAATATCTCAATTTTCATCTTATTCGTACAAAATGTAATATACTGAGATCACTTGGCATGAGCAAGTCACAAATGAAGTTAGATTTAGTATAACATCTATATCAAACTGCATTCACATTTTGAAAAATCCGAATTTTGTCTGGTTTTCAAATTTTAATTTTTTAATTGATATTCCATTTTTAAATTAAATTGATGTAAGAAATTAGAAATTATTGTTTAATAATTCGCTTTCATAAGACACTGAAAAACTTAAATTTTAAGGTAAAATATTTTTCTCCGTTTATCAATAGCCACAAAATTTAATGTATTATGCTTTCAATTTTATTGAAAAAATATTTTTATTTTATTATATGAAAATGAAAATTATTAACAAGATGTGTTTTTACGGGGAAAAAAGCAGCTGCAGTGTTTTGTCCACGGACATGCACTGAGTGAGAATAAAAAAAATGTAAGCAATCATAATTGTCACCATTTATTTAGAATTTTGGTTTTCCTTAATATTTCTCCTCGTTTTTGGATATTTCTGTTATACTAAGGTACATCGAACAACAAGCGAGTTATACTTGATGCAAAATCATTTACAGTTCAAAGAGTATAAATTCATAAAAATGAAATCTCCGTTTTTCAGAATTGTACATTTTATAGACAATTTAAATCATTATATTTTTCACCCGTTTTACTTATGTCTGGGCATGATTTTTGGCGTAGTTGTCTATTCCATGCATTAAATTTTCAGCAAGAGCCTGAGAAAGGGGACTGTAATCTAAGTGAAAAATGTATTCAAAGTAGTATTTCTATTCAGTGTATAATTGTCTTCTTGATTTTCTTGATATTGTTGTTCTTGATTAAATCACTCAATGTATATATACTATTTAGGAAGATGGTTCAAACTCTGTTGTACCTTTTGTAAAAATCGACTACAACATGGTATTCTCTAGTGATCGGTCTGCTATGCCAGAATATGAATTGCCTTTGGACCCTGCCTGGGAATTTCCACGTGATAGGTATTACATTTTTATGTGTCATTATTCCATTGGGTAATGCCAAAAAATTCATATAAATTGTTCTTTCCGCAATGCAACTTTCCCATAAAAAGTTGCTTCTCTTGAAATACCTACATCTAAAGGCATGAATTTGTTTTTTGCGCTTAAATTTACCATTGCACACTTGTCTAAAAATGAATTATGTGACCATTCAGGCTTATCCTTGGACACATGCTTGGAGAAGGAGCCTTCGGAAAAGTTGTGAGAGCAGAAGCCTTCGGTCTGAATGGAACCGAAGGATCCACGACGGTTGCAGTGAAAATGCTGAAGGATGCCCATTCCGATTCTGAAATGGCTGTCTTGGTGTCTGAAATGGAGATGATGAAAATTATTGGAAAACACATGAATATCGTGAGCCTTTTAGGATGCAGCACTGATGGTAAATACTTTCGAACTTTTATTATTAATTACTAACAGTATACTCGTCCCTCGTACGGAACATATAATATAAAGAAAATTAAAATTCACAATTATTGAGATATTCTAAATGATATTGTCATTCAAAACATGTTATTAGATATTTAATCTAATTCTCTTAAAAAGAAATATAAGTATCTCTGTTCTCGCTATACAAAATTATCTTCACGTGTAGATCTGAAAAACGAAACATCCTGGTCATGAAATTAGATCAATATATGCCAAAATGAAAGCGCTAAAGTGGTATTAGAAGATACACCGGTACTATTTTTATTCTGGTTCAGAAATTCGCTGAACACAATGAGTTAAACGCGATATATGAGTTTGAAAAAAGTGTTTGCCAAAATAAAAGAGAGGACGCAAGAAACTGATAATGCCAATGATTTCCATGTATCTTTAAAACCCAAAGGCCTTAATTCATATAATCCAGTCAAAAATGCAACTCCAATAAAATTAATTTTATATACATTTATGTATTATTTTAATCGGAAAAGATTTCATAAAATCCTCTGCTGTATAAATACGTTGGACTTAACTCTGTTGCTAAGTAACATGATATATATTTTTCTTCAAATAAATTGACAATAAAAATGTCGTTTGCTTAAAGTTATCTCTATATGATTACAGATGGAGATTTTTTTTATTATTATTAATATCTTGATAACCCCTGGTCCTAGAAAAACTTGGAACGTGGACTTTATTTTAAATGGGACTATTTCACGTCTATCCATAAAATTTCATGAAATTCGGTGCAGCCGTTCTTCCGTGATGATTCGACAAACACACACACAGATTTTCAATTTTATTTATATAAATTATTTTATTTGCACATACATTGCCTATTTTAATAAGTTATATATTTAACCATATATTAGAGGGGAAATATGAATCAACTCAGAATGGAATTTGAATTGAAACTAATTGTCATAAAAAAATACTGATATTAAAAAAAAAAAAATGAGAGAGAGAGAAAGACGTCATATTTCATATAAATGTGGATAAAATAGTAACATTATTTAAGAATTTGCTGGTGAAATAAAACAACTGAAATATAAAAAATATAATCACATTGCCTGAACAACTACAATGATGATAGCACATGCTCATTCTGGCAAAGCTTGTTTTTTCCTTCCACAGTACGAATAAGCAATAGAAAAGAACCAACCTAATTAGAAATGAATGTCTGCTAACTTTATATTTGCATAGCAATGTAATGTTGTCATAATAAACAAATAGAAAGCTTGTGAAGATATAACTTCCTAAAACTTCCCTGACGAAAACAGGCACAGGAAAATTAGGTGACTACGATTGTTTCAAGGGAATTTTGAGCCTTCTTCCTCAGATCAAACACAGACGCTATAAAACATCTTAATAGACGCTATAAGAAACAACTGTGAGAATATAATTTTCTAATATTTCCTTGAAAAAAGCAAGCTTAGGAAAATTAAGGAATTAAGGAATTTATGAAGTATGGCAATTGCCCGAATGGCATTTTAATCCCACTTCCTCAGATCGGAAACTGACGTCAAGAAATAAACTTCTGTTGTATCTGTTAAGTCTGTATCTGTTAGTTCTTGATTCTGTGAAGTCTGTCTTTGTCCTGAGGAAGAAGGTTTAAAATGCCTTTGAGACAATTGTAATTGTCTAATTTTCGCATTCTTCGAGGAAATAATTAGAAAATTGCAGAGTCCACTTCGATAAGAGATTGACATTTCGTCTTAGTAGCTCAACGGTAGAGCGTCGGTTGGCCAGTTTGGAGATCCAGTGTTCGATTCCCGGTTGGGTCAGCAAAACTCTTTACAATGGCGCCCGAATATAAGAAAAGCCGATAGCACAGGAAAATTGAATTTCACAAAAGTTTGGTTGAAAAGAAATTCGAAAAATGAAAATTATTGTGGAGCAACTGATCGCAGCGCTAGCGATGTCGAGGAAGCCAGAGTTTAGTTTTAATGGGAAAGGATCATATATGAAAAACTTCGAAATTTTTTTTCAAAAGGCTCTTTACAATGGCGCCCGAACAAATCAACCCTGTAGATTAGTGCAAAGATGTCGGAGGTCTGAAGACCCCAGATCGTGCGACTCACATAGTGGGTTTAGAGTAGCTAGCTGCACGGCCGGGAAAGGATACCTCCTGCACTCAGGAGGCGCCCGAGGAATGTCGAAGATCTGAAAGTGACCCCAGTACGACTAGTACGGATTCAGTGGACTCTGGAAGATGGAGCGCCGATTTCAAATTGAGAGGATAGCGCCTACGCAGGATACTAACCTGGGTGGAAATAGTAATAGCAGGTGGCTAACCTGAGGTAAAAATAGCCGGAGGTGGTCATCAGATGGTCAGTTGCCCGTCCAACTGACATTATGGGGTGAAGAACACAGAGTCCACTTCGCCGATAAGAGCTTGCCATTTCGTCCCAGTGGCTCAACGGTAGAGTGTAGGCTGTCCAGATCGTTCTATTTCCTGTTGGGGCAGCAAGGCTCTTTACAAAGTTAAAACTTATAATGTATGTTATGATTTCTTTATTTACTTTCATTGCATAAAGCCATGTTCTGAACTTATGGCAATGGCTGTGCATAAAATGGGTGAGCTTTGGAGATATTCACCTCAGTGTGAGTGCGTCATTGCTCAAAATGTCAAAGTAGAGTCATCAAAAATAACTTTCTTATATACAAATTGTATCTAAATTTGAATACTTTATCAATCATCTATCTTCTTAAAATTAGTTTTGTAAGAAAATAAAGGGAAAATCACTTCAGTATTTCTGTTTCAATTCAATAGAATGTACTGAATGTTACTAAATAGATTGTTATTTAGGCTAACCATTCCACGCAAACGAGTCCATCATAAGCGCGAGACCGGCCCATGGATCGAGTTATTTGCAATGGGAGCGCGATTCTATCTATATTTCGACCCTTTTGAATGTTTCATATTTATGTGAAAAGTGAATATTTGCATGTTGTCTACGCAGGTCAGCTGTTCGTTATAGTTGAGTATGCAGCCAAGGGAAATTTGAGAGACTACTTGAGAGCTCATAGACATTCCTCTGGATATGAAGAACCCATTGGTGCTAATAACAGCTCGACTACTTTAAGTCTCAAGGACCTTGTATCATTTGCTTTCCAAGCTGCAAGAGGAATGGAATATTTGGCTTCAAAAAAAGTGAGTTTTATGCATTGACTTGCTTATCCAAGTGTTTGATATTTACGAGTAGGATATCCGGATATACTTTTCTTATTACTTTCCCTACAAAACTTGGGATATAGGAAATAATAGAGTATGTATATGTATAGGGAAAGTATTGGAATCCAGTCGAAAATCACAACTCGAATGTTCGACGGATCTACACGTTTTGAGCACTCTAGTACCCGAAGAACTATTTTTAGAATGCCGTCCCTGTGTATGTGTATCTGTGTGTCTGTCTGTGCAATGTATGTATCCACTCTGACTAGATGTGTCACTTCTGGATGAAGTAGATTTTGGTAAGATTGTAAAAAATGGAACCCGTCTTTCCCCCCCCCCCCCTTCTGAAATGGTCTTCAAAATTCGTATGTATCCATCCACTCTAGCTGAAAAGCTAATGGGCGGCCCAATTTCACAAAATTTAGTAAATAAGTCATCTGTATGTTACTTTGATGCTGATTAGATTTTGGTGCCTTCCGATGAAAAGGTACCTGTCGTTTTTGCGAAATGGCTCGCAAAAATCGTCAAAATCTAAAATAAGAGAATGTGCTAAACTGTATCAATTACATTCTTCTTACGTAATTTTTGACAAGGGAAGAAATAAGTTCAATCCCATAGCTCTAGAACAAACCATTCACGAGATATTTTAGTTTTTCGCATTTTTGCCACGTCCGTTTAGAAAATTGGATCGAGTATCTAATAGATTACAAATATCTTAGGAATATGAATTTAAGGTCATTCTATAATTATCAATACTTTGTACCATAGATACTTAAAACATCAGTTCAAGTGACATGTATTCTTCCATTAGAGAAATATATTATTTGAATTTGAATTTCACTTATTCATTTAATACCAGAGCAAAGTTTAATGAAATACTTTCACATAGAATGGAAAAGTCATCTAAAAATGTCTTAAAATACAACTGTATCATATAATTCATTATTTAAGCTTCTTACAATATGTAAAAATAATTGGCTAATGCATTCCTACATCAATTATTTGGTATTGGAAATAAAATATTTCTGAAATAGAATCGGTGATTTCATGCATTGAGTAATAATTCTGTTTAAATTCATTAATCTGAACTATAACAAAAAAAATAAAAAATAAAAAGAATTTAAGCATTTTTACTTCCCTGCAATGCATGGTACTGTATAGGAAAAGTAGTGGAATCATTCTGTCTGTCTCTGTCTGTCTGTCTGTGTATATATGCAACGTACGTATCCACTCTAACTCAAATACTAATACCGAATTTCATAAAATTTGGTAGGTAAGTTACTTGTGGGTGGCTTTGGTGCTGATTAGATTTTGGTATGACTCGAGATAAAAAAAAAAAACGCATTTTTTGGGGGGCAGGGGGATATGGCCCGCAAAAACTGCAAAACTGTATCCACTCTAGCTAAAAAGCTATTGGGCCAAATTTAACAAAATTTGGTAGATAAGTCACTTGTAGGCACCTACTGATTTTGATTGGTTTTTGGTATGATTTAGAAAAATAGAACCTCCTTTTTTTAGAAAATGGCCCGCAAAAATCATTAAAATAATATGTTACCTATGTTTAAATGTATCATTAAATCCTCGTTTTATACGTAATTTGTATATTACAAATTACGTTTTATACGAAAAGAATAAGACTAATCCCATTATCCTAGGTCTAGCCGCTCGCGAGATATTTTAGTTTTTTGCATTTTTGCTACGCCGCTTTTGAAAATATACGTTCAGTTACTAAATAAAAGCAAAAATCGAATTAAAAGTACAAATTCAGTGGAATTTCAAATAATTGTGCTATTTTATGCCATTAAACTCAATTTGATGACATATGCCTCTTTTTACGAAATGGCCCGAAATAAAGAGAAAATTAATTTGAACCTGCAGGGAAAGTCATGTGATGCTCATATCAGATTTTTTATTTACAGTAATACAATTGCAAACATTAAATACAAAACTTAAGAGTGAAGTCTATGAGTAAGTGAAATGATTTCGAATGCACTATTAGTGAGTGAATTAAGTTTGTAAACAAAAGATACAGATTCAACAAATTTAAAACTCTAAAAATCTGAAAGGGATATATTTTTAACCTCCCAGAAATTTGCAAAGGTAATAAAGAAAACATTGCAAGGGTGATAATTAAACTATTGCGTTTATCCACCAATGCTTTTTGTTACTTCAAGCTTCTGAAAAAGTAACTTGCTTGATTTTAATTACATATTACTTCCAATTTAAGACTTCTTTAGCTACAATGCATAATAAAATGAAAAAAAAAAATCAAAGATTAGAAAAAAAAATTAGAATAAAAATAAAGTTGCATTTGCTATCTTTATCGATTCTTAACTCAAGATGCAAAATAAAACATTTGCTATGCTAAACATGTAAATTCCACATAATAAATAATTACTAATAATTAATAAATTTGCTTCTGTATGTCCATATTTATTTAAATTTAATTTTCAGTGATATTATAATGTCTGTTTTATTCTATCTTCATTTCAATATTATAATCATGAATTCTAATTTTACTTTCAGTGCATACACAGAGATTTAGCTGCCAGAAATGTATTACTCACAGAGGATGATATCATAAAGATTGCAGACTTCGGATTAGCACGTGATATTCATGGAAATGATTATTATAAGAAAACGACACGTGTATGTGCTTCATTTCTTTAATTGAATTGTTGAAATAAGAGCCTTGTACTTTATTAATTTAATTTTTTAGTTTAGTGTTTCTCAACCTTTGCCCCTGGAAATATGGACGTAATTGGTATGCCCCTTGTATAAATAGATGAAAATATATAGTATGTCAATGGGAATAATATATATATATATATATATATATATATATATATTAAATTTTGTATTCATAAATTACATAAACATTTTGCTGCGTGTATCTCTAAGGGGTAGAAATACACATTGAGTCTACTTTAATTAATCGTAACAGGTTATGAAAGTTATGCAAATTTATGCAAGTTACCTTGTTCTACGCATTTTTTATGATGATATTTGTGAAAGTTATCATATATAAGTACCAATGATTACAAACGATTTATATATCCTAAATAAAGATCAAAAATTAGGATTTTGAGCTGTCCAGAATCCTGTTAAGTTTTCATTTATCTATGTATGTCTAATTTACATAACTTTAGACGACTCATCACCCACTTGGACTTGCTTACCTAGAAAGAAAGCCCTTAAAAATCTCATAACATTAACCTCATCAATTTACCTTATATACAGCTAATGTTGAAAATTTGTAATAAAGTTAATTAAAAAAAGTAATATTTTATGCACTTGTGCCTGTGTTTGAAACTGAGTATTTCATGAAATAATCTGAATACTTTTTAAAATTACGATTATCCCTTTTTATCTGGTGGTATAAATTTATGTTTAATAATTAAGTTTATCTTCATAACTTCTCAAAAGTTCAGCAAAAACTTAATTAAGGGCATTCAATGTTTGAGTTGTTAAACAGAAGTGTTTTATATTCCCTAATACAATTTCTATGGTGGGGGTTTTGCAAGGTTCATAAAATAATAATTAATGTTCCTATTAACCTTGGGGGATTTGTGACTTAATAAAAATATTTTGTAAATATTTTACTTATAGGCCAAAAGAACAATTTTTAGTCATTGTTTTAAATAAATTGTAGTTGACTATCAAAATTGTGAAAATGTGATATTTTCTAATTTTGATGAAATTTATGCATGATATATACATATATATATATAATTTATTATATATATATATATATATATATATATATATATAATTTATTATATATATATATATATATATATATAATTTATTATATATATATATATATATATATATATATATATATATATATATATATATATATATATATATATATATATATATATATATATATATATATATACATATATATATATATATATATATATATATATATATATATATATATATATATATATATATAACCAATATATGATTTTAGGGTGTGCTCCCAGTCAAATGGATGGCACCTGAAGCATTGTTTGATCGAATATTTACCTGTGAAAGTGACGTCTGGTCTTTTGGAATTTTAATATGGGAGATCATGACTTTGGGTGGCTCTCCTTATCCTACAATTCCCTGTGAAAAGCTTTACCAGAAACTGAAAGATGGTCATCGAATGGCCAAACCAGACCATTGTCCAATGAATATGTAAGTAATTGGTCAATTATGTTACTCCTTTCTCCTTTTTACCTTATTTTGTACAACTATTTCAATCTTGAATATTTTTGCTATTCAATTTCGTAATTTATGTATTTTGCATCTAATCGTTTTTTGTTTTTTTTCCCTTTAACATTTTGTTAATTCTAGCCATTTAGAGAGTTTTATATGGTAAAAGTTCTCACTTTTCCAATATAGTCATATCTTTGGATATTTTTAATTAGAATAACTGTTACAAGACTATTAGCCGTTTGATGTGTTACTTACGTCCTGTTTTTGACTGTGTGCATTAAACTGTCAAATGCAATGTACTCTCATCCGATTACATCTCATCATATACTTCATATAACATTTCTAATCTCTTCATGTGTCTTCATGGCAAATCTGCTTCTGTGAGAGCTTCTTGATATTCCTAACAGTATGAAAACAAATTGAGGGATAACGTGATTCAGTTAAGGGGTGTCTTGCTTGAACAGAGAGTACCTACAAACTTGCATGATATATATGCTTCACCATGCGAACCGTGTGCCTTTGAAAACCTTCTCCTTCAATAAATTTGTTGATGATGCAATAAACGGGTGTAAAGTTGATATTAAAACTGCATTGAAGGTGGGTTGTTGAAGTGATTTTATCGGACTATATAAGTAATTTACTGTATGTTGGTTTAGAGTCAAGCTCACAAGTGCATATTTGTGATAGGATGAATACCGCATATTTACCTCATATATATGCACGACGTTACATAGAATTTGAGATTGTATTATTGCGGCAATCTGTTATAAAAAAAAATCCTTAAACAATTCAAATACACTTTATAAAGTACTATTCAACTTCAACCCAAGATCGTGACGCTTATATGAACTGTTCCAATTGACTTCACTCTAAATTAAACTTCCAATAACCTAATGAGTAGAATTCGACGAAGGAATCACGGAATTTAACAAATAAGCACTTTATTTACAGCTAACTTCGCTGGGAACTCAAAACACACACCACACACACACACACACACACACATATATATATATATATACACAAAGTATTTACAACGCTAGAATTACAAATTGTACCCGAGACATACTAATGTACAACGAAGGTCAACCCTAACTTATCACTAAACTGACCTTCAATCTGAACCTATGATGGTCAAACTATACACAATATACAGGAGGGCGCGGTAGCCCATTGGTTAGCGCGCTGGAGTTGCACTCGGTAGGCCCGGGTTCGATTCCAGCCACTGCCAAAACTGCCGCCGTGTTCATGCGGAGTACGATCACGTTAAACATGTGGGTCCGAAAGTCCTTCCGAGAGGTTGGTGGTAGGGGAAGGAGGGTACGGTCCCTGTGGATGCCTCCCCCACTGGGTTCCGGTCTGAATTGGGTGGCACTTCCCGACCGTCCAAACAGTTACCTTACACCTTTCTGGTAGGTCGGACGGTCTGGGTTTCAACAACAACATCAACAATATACAGGGTCCGGCCATCCACCTTGCTGCTCTAAGTCGTAGGACGAGTCGGCTGGTCTGGGCTTTCGACAATATACAGGATCACCCAAAAACATTGACCTCGGCTTTTATTCCTTAAATATTGATCTTAGACATATAAATTAAAAAGTTGCGTAAAAAAAGGTACAGAATATTATGAAATCGATAAAAATTTTCAGGGGATTAAATTTGAAGAAATACAAAATTTAAATTTTTATACGGCCCCGTACAAAAACATTTCCCAATGAGTAAAATGTGCCCATACACTAATAAGGTGATGTACAAAACTTCAGCATTTTATCATAAAAAGTTCCTGAGATATGTTTAAACAAAGTTGGTGAGGGATTAATCACATATTAAAATGTAAATGTTTATAGCAAGAGTGCAAATGATGCAATGCAGAAATGCATCATGGGCAAATAATATCTGCCTCTTTTCTTTAATGGATCTTTGGCATGGATGGAAAACATTTTGAACAAGCTTTGTAATCTTTGTGTAAAGTTATTATTTCTACACAGTGTAGATACTTTTGTACCAATAAATAGTAATTATTTATTTATGCAATCATTGTTTTCTTTCGTAATTTGTGTATGACCTCTGAAACACGATCTGCTTACATGATTTTTCCCTTTTGAGAACCCATGTCGTTGCATTGAAAAGTGTTTTAAGTCAGCATTTTTGTCTTTTCATATCTTTGAGACTTTTTATGATGGCACATTTTACTCATTGGAAATGTTTTTGTACAGGGACCGTATAAAAAATTTAATTCCCTTGAAATTTTAATCGATTTCATAAAATTCTATACCCTTTTTTACGCAACTTTGTAATTTATTATATATGTGTATACACAGTGTTCTCTTTCTCTTTTCAGGTATTTATTAATGAGAGATTGCTGGATGGAAGACCCAGAAGAGCGCCCAACTTTTGCAGAGATCACAAAGGTGTTAGATAGAATATTACTAGAATCTCTAGAACGGGTAATGTATTTATTTGTTAATTTATATTTTATTTCTGTCTGTATCTGAAACTTGTATGAGTTCATTTTATACATTTAATTTAAAATATTACTTCTTAAAAGATTTTAGTGATGAAAATTTAACATTTCTTTCCCCAAAATTAAACAAATATGACAACAGAGAAAATGTTTCATAGACAGTGTGCTTTAACTTATATGAAATATAAGAAGTCTTATTTTAAGAAACTTATATGCCGCCAACCTTACAAAATAATTGTAAGGTTGGCGACAATGTTTTCAATACCCCATAAAATGTAAATATCCAAAATCTAGTATATTTCTCAAACGATTTCTTGTGTTTTCATGTTTGGAAAGGCAAACGTTCTTTTTTCTCTTTCGAAATTTCAAATCCCTAAGTAACTTAAAATTGAGTGTTTTATATATATTTGATAATTTGAATATTTGAGGGCATGTGTCATTCATAAAATAATAACAATTGATAAACTGTAACTTCCGTACTATAATTTCAAGTGTATGTGTAACACCTCCTTACGTCCTTACAATGTTATTTTTTTTATAAATTTTGATCTTTTTTTTAAAGTTTCATTTGATCTCTATACCGAAATCCAAGTGTATATAACTAGGAAATATCAACAGTGTTATTGAAGAAAATGACTATAGTATATTATATGTCTTGATTAGCATACACTGTTTTTATATGATGGCACACATCTATGATGGCATACATCTGTAATGGAATCTATTATGTATTTAAAATACATAATAGATGTATGGTTAAAATATGTATGGTAAAATATGGTTAAATTATGTATAAACATAAATTTAAAACAAAAGTTATATAAAGTAATAGTGTGTTATAAAAATAAACTTATAATAATAAATATAAACAATAAACACAAATTTTGAATAATTGTTTTCTGGAATAAGGTTACATCAGTCGATTATTTAATGAACAAGGTGTAATGAACATTTTTATGAATTGTAAGTTATTCAGTCATAAACCTTTTTCCAATGCATGTCTATAAAAGTTTCTTTAATGAATAAACGTTTAATTGATTTATCACAATTAAAGGTTCGTGTTAAAATTTTATTTGATAAAACTGCACATAATTTTATTTAATAAACTGTAGTATAAATGTTAACTGGATTGTTAACATTTATACTGCATTCATTTCTAATACTCTTATTGTATTATCAATTTAACTGAATTTCCCTTTTAGGTTTATCTGGAGTTAGATTTTCCCATTCTTTCAACACCAGAGAACAGCAGTTCAGGGGAAGACGATTAAATAGATTCTTCAAATATCTGATATGCATTTCATAGTTCTAGTTATTTATTTCACCCAAGCTGTGCGTTCGCAGACTTCCAATTAAGAATTTTGAAATCTCTTATAAATACATTTGAGAATTTTGGTCAGACTAAAAACATCATTGTATATATCCTAACAGCATACATGAGTTTAAGCTGAGTGACTGTGATTCAATTACTTCAGAGGTTTACTGAGGGAGTTACGGACAACCAAGATGTGTGAAAGCAGGAATTTATATTTTAGAATTCTTTGTAAAGAATTATTTTAGATTTATATTACTTAATATTTTAGAATTCATTGTATTCTAAAATTGTAATAGTTTATATTTCAATTCAATGTACAAGATATGAGGTACTTCTGGGTTAAAATTTATAATTTCACTTGCCCATTTTAGCAATTTGACATCAACTGGCAAAACATTTCCATAAATTATAGCTTTTTTTTTTTTTTTTTTTTTATGAATATTTATTTGAAAAACTGAAATGTTTAAGTTCCATGTGCCCAATTTCTACTAGCCATTTAAAATAAATAATTTCAATAATTATTTCTATTTTTTAACTAACTCTGTTTAGGATTACAATAGCATTGTTTTTCAAGTTGATCTGGAAGCAAAGAGCATTATTTTTGTGCAGCTAAAAAATGTAATTTATTGCATTAATGAAATATGGATTCGCTAGAAATCCAGAAGTACTATTTTATCTTTTTGACTACCGTACAAAGGTTTCTGTAAAAATAATGTACATGATTCCATGTTCTCTGTATATAATAAGCCTTCTAGTTGAATTTTAAAACCCGCAGCATATCTGAGTCAATTTGTTTAGGAACTGTGGGAAAATTACTTTTGAAACCAAAGATTTTAAAACTTGTTATGTTTTTAGATCCTTATGTATACAGTACTTTATTGCTATTGATGACTATAAGTTTTATGCAGAATGGAATATATTTTATTTATATTTGTAACATTTTGCCCCAATCCTTAAAAATTCCTGCCAAATTTGTACAGATCATTTAACATCATTTCCATTGTGTTTGTATATTTTATCTAGTGTGCATACGCTCTTTATACTGTATCAAGTTATCAACCCATCTATTTTTAGAACAAAAACTTGATCCAGTTTTAGAGTGGTAATTATCTGGTTTTTTTTTTCTTTTTCCCCCTACATATAATTTTTTACTTTATTATAACAAACTTTGAGTGTTCATCTTCTAGTAGCTTGGAGAATTTACTATTTGATAAATTGTGTGAGTTTTAATTTATATTGGCATAGAATGATCAGTGAGTTTTTTCTTTTCTTAATATACCAAGAGTTTATTCATTAACTTTATTTACTTACTATGAGTTTACAGAAAAAAAGTTATCTCCTTGCTTGTTGAATATTTATAGGTGATTATGGTTTAGACAATAGATTAGTTTTAATAATGTTTTGTTGCCAAATATTGAATGAATTTATCTTTTTTTATTTTTTAGAAATGTATTAAATGAATTTCCTCTTTTTTTTTTTATTCTTCCAAAACATATTGAATGCATTTTCCTTTTTTTATTTTTTATTCTTTAGAAATATATTTCAAAAATTTTCTTCTTTTATATTTTTCAAAAACATATTGAATGAATTATTCTTTTTTTTTTCATAGTTATTTTTCATTTTTTATCACAACGATGCAAGTGCCTTAATAACTCTCATGAAACATCTTTGTTTATTGACTATTTGCAGTCATTTCATCAGATAATAGTGATGAGTCATTTTTATGTTTTATTTGTACATAGTGCTTAAATGAACATAGTTTTCAGAAATACATTATATCATTTGCATGTTACCTCATTGTAAATAGATGACCATATTTTTTTATGATGTTGATGTAATATTTACTGCAATTTGATGTAAAAAGTAATATTTTTGTGATCTGTCTGTCTGTACAACTCCAATCTGTTGTCCCCAATTGCAACGAAATCTGATATCCACTTATGGTACATTTATTTCTTTAAATCAAATGAAAATTTTATAGAAGAAAGGACAATGTGGTGATCGAAGGATGTCCCTTAGGAATAATTTTGGTCTATTCATATTACATGCTAGTATAAGCACTTTCTTTCATTCAGAAAATTCTTAATGTTTTAAGGAAGTTATTTAAACAGATTGCATTAGTCAAATTGTGCTTTTCTCACAATTCTACAAAACTCCTTAGTTTTGTAAATTCAGTATTAAGACTCTTGAAAGTTTTTACTGTTCGTTTTGATTCGAATATCACTTTTCAGGCGGCCGGGAATTAAATAAAGTCGTTCAGGAAATAAAAGAAAATACCTTTCTTTCCACATTTTGACAGTCTCAAAAAAAAAAAAAAAAAATACTGATTGGGCCGCAGGAAGTATAAATTGCATAAATGTGGATGCATAAAAAGAAGCATTTAAGTACTATAATGCTTATAGCCGAAGCAGATGTCTACTCTCTCATTTTAATGCATTGTGCTTGCAACTTGTGTCATCAACTTCAAAAATTTAAATTATTGAAAAGTAAAACAAATACGTTCTAAGATTACATTATTGGAAAATAAATAAAATATCTGCAAATTTAAATTATTGAACAGTAAATAAAAGGAAAAAATTTCTATTATTATTTTAATGTATTAAATATTTTATTTCTATCATGTTGTTTATTTACCTTAAGTTCTTCCTCGCATGCATATAATTTCGGATCGAGAGAAAAGGAAGTGTACCAAAATATTAACCATTTTCAAAAGGTGCCAACAAAAACCAGTATTATACTCAAGTATCAAAATTAATAATCAAGAAATTTCACTATCTATTAAAATATTCAGTAGAAGTTATTGTATACTTTTTTTAAAATATGTGCATGAGCCTTTTTTCTTATATTATAAACTATCATTTTTTTGTGAATTTTTTTTATTTTATTTCTCAAACATGCTACAAAGCCAAATGATGATGCTACAAATCCAAATGATCTTGTTTACCAATTATGTAGCAAAAAAAGAAAAAAAAAAGTAGATGCTATTTTGATCGACAAGCGTATATTATATTGGCACATCTAGAGTCTATTTTCCTAATTTTACCTATTTGAAAAGCAGCTTAAAAATATTGTTGTTTTCAACATTACGAATAGAAGAGAAGTATGATACAAGTTTCTGTATGTTTCGATTGGGTTGTCAACATTTTCTATCACCACTTATGGTCGCATCCATTTATCGTCTGATATATATTTATAGTAATTGTCAAATCCATTAAGCTGGCCTAAGTAACCCATTAAAACCACCCCCAAACCCATTAAGTAACAATTGCCAGTGTTATAATTTCCTAGCATTTTATAGGATTGCTTCGTTTGCACAATAAGAATGCAAAACCTAAAAAACATTGGCAATTTAAAGGTAGATGTAAAAAAATAGTGTAACATGAAATTCTCTTGCGAAGGTGCAATATGTAAAATTTTGGAAGTCTCAGGATAATGGATTCTAGTCCTTCTGTAGTTTCTATAATCTTACACTATGTCTAGTGAAAATTTTGCATACAAGTACAAATAGAATTGCCAAACCAGTATCACTAGATTACATCAGAATAAGTTGCGGCACATAAGACTAAAGTATATGTTACTCATTTTATTTTTATATGCCTTCTTGAAGTTGTGAAAACTTTTCTATTTATTACAGCTTCAGTTAGCTATACAAATGTGGCATATATCCTTCATGAAAAAGCATTTAGCACTGCGTTTTAAAATGAAAAAGCATTTAAAACTGTGGTTCTGAATTTTAAATTATTTCCTAACTGAATTTACACTATGAAGTTTTTGAATGGCTGTAAAGCATGTTTTACCTATTTATTGCAATTGTGGACATTGTATTGGTGAATATGTGTGTAGTTGTGATAAGTCATGCAAGAAGCTGATCCATAGTGATGATTAGATGTGTAAATTAGTTTTTAATTGCTCTCTAAACATTTTCTTGGCGTTTCTGTTACAGATATATATTGAAGTTTACAGATATTTTGTGCTTTTTTCACTTTTAAGTTACATTAATGTCTTAAAACTCTTTTTTAACAAAATGTTATCTAAAATTACTATGCAAATGCTTTGTGAAATTAAAATTTACCTTTTCATTGATGTTTGCCACAGAAATAATTGAAAAGACGGTAAAAGTCATTTTTCAAGTATGCATGCAAATATTTCTTATAATCTTGTTAATCAATTGTTTTTATATATTAATTACTCTGCAAGACACAGAAAAGACTGTATGGGTGGATCAAATATATTACTTAACTTTTCATTTTAAATTCAATATGCATATGTAATTATATATACATATGTATATATAATATACATATGTATATATAACATAAATATGCATATGCATAGTTAAACAAGAAAAAAGAACTTTTTCTCTGGAAAAACATTTTTTGTACAAGATGTACCAAGAAGATGAATTATAAAATTTTAGATACCTCTTCAATTGAAGTGTAAAATAAAAGTTCCTAGTGTATATAACACAAAAATGTGTATTTCTTTGTTTCAAAGTTTCAAAAATTATTTTCAAGAGGAAAAAACTGAGAAATGACGAGCTAAAATAATTAAAGTAAATAGTACGTAAAAAATAAACTTTTCATTATATTCTGTCTTAACACACTGCTTCTTCATATTTTTCTTCCATTTTAGCAAAGATTTTAGTTGAAAATACATTTTAATTCTCTGTTCTAAAACGCAAGTATCCATCATCTGATTATTGCAGAACGTATATTTTTATATACTTATTACAAAAGCGTTATAAGATGCCAAAGATTGAAAAGTAAAAGTATTATATATAATCTCTGTTGTTTAAATTCAATAAAATATAAATATATTTCAAACCCCAAGATGCATTTATCTCTTATTATATTAGAAAGTTGGTAATTAGTATCATGTCACAGGGATAATTCCGATTCAACCATTCTCACGCTAGAAATTAAGGAGGTCTGGAAGAATGTTTTTTTTTTTTTAGTTTAAAATTATAATGCATTCAGTTCAATGGTAATTTTAATTTTCAATGTTTTTTTTCTAACGATATTAAAAAGAATCAAATTACTATCAAAACGATAGTTTTGCTATGTTCCAAGTTTTCAAAAAATCGCTTTTGAAGGACATAAGAGTATTAAATCATAAAAAAAAAAGTCTTGTCATTAACGAAAGTCGCAAAGATTGCTTCAAATCATGTCTCTGTGCAAAAATATATTTTTATATAAATATTAATATTGGAGATGCAATAATTGTCTTGCTTTCTAATGTATATTTCTATTAAATGAAGCATAAACATAATTAATGTTCTTTATTGTCAACTATGAATATCTACATATTAAAAATATAGATGATATATGAAAATGAACGTTTTGCATATGAATTTTTATATACAAGAATTATTTTTGTAATAAAATATTACAACAATTATCAGTAAATTGCATGTACTTTAACGTTAACATAGTTAGATGCTCTCTATACACTGGCAGTGGCACTTGTAAAATGCAAACGTTATACACTCATCAAGTTCTTGTGGATTTTCTGTTATGCTGTTTATATCAAATGCGATTATTGTAATTCAAATTCTATCAGCATAATGAGCAGTGGTAAAACAGGCAAACATAGACTTTTGACAATAAAATGAAAGAAATATCATATGGAGGAATGAAATACTTTGACTCATTGTGTTTGCAATATAGTCAATTTTTGTAAAATGTAAAATAAAGGGATATATTTTTATATTTTTTGATTTTTGAAGCCTTGAACAGTTCCCAGAGCTACGCACATCTTCATATGACTAGCTACTTTTGCAGTCACTCAATGAATGTCGTGTAATGAAGCCATGATAATAAATTGTATTTACAAAGAAATGTGTAAAAAATATTCATGAAATGATTTGCAAATTATATACAAAGATGAAAATGAGACAATATACAAAAATATTCCTGAACTATAACCGTACAAAAATATCACATAGCTGCAGTACAGCTAACTTTCTTCTTTAGTGAGTACGTTCAGCAAATTGAAGATTTGGAAGCATAATTTAAGTCAATTCCAGAAATGCTAGACAGAGTGGAAATGCCACTGTGTCTGTGATTAGAAGAGTCAAAATGGCACGTTGCTGTTGAAGCTGTGGAAATCGACCAATTATCACATTCTTCAAGCCATGATGGAAAATTTTCAGATTCTGTACTAATTTCATGGCTCGTTTCATGTTCAATGCCTGCTTCTGTTGTCCCTACATTTTTGGCGTTTAAATTGCACTTTGAAGATCCAGGTGTGACTGGATTCAACACTTTGAATTGATCTGAGAACGTGTCGAGGACATCCTCCGAATCGGCAAGGCTATTATTCTCTTTTTGGCTGTTTGAATCATTTTGTGCCCTTCGGGTCGAGCCGTGGAATTGCCGAGGCAACTGATAACCATCTGAATCTTCATTATCCCCCAGAAGCTCAAGATACCTGTTTGCCGGTCGTTTTCCAGCATATTTTGTTATGATGGCATCTACCGGCATTGAATGAGTGGCTATTTCAAACATGGCACTGGTCCAGGACGAGGATCTTCTAAGAATGACTGCGTTACCTTCAATCTAAAAAAGGGAAATTTTATCAACATTAATTTACATGTACAGAACTTAAAGAGACATTAGGCAGATTAATTTCATTCTTCAGTCAATTTCATGCAAAGTAAAAATTCAAAAAAAAAAAAAAAAAATATGCAGATTTTAAAATTCTCACATTTATCTTAAGTACAATACTGATGAATAAAAAATGTAAAATGCTGAATTGTCTATTACTCTACCATTTCTGATGACGCAGCCGGATCACTTTGTGTACTCCGAGAATCCAAATTTTGATCCTGAAGTTTATTTTCAAAGTTTTCTTGATGCTCGTTTTGTCCTATATATGCACCTAAAATATTTTACATTATCAGTAAAAAAATAGTTTTACCTTTTTTTTATAGAGTGATTTGATAAATTTAAAATACAAATGAATATTTTAATACATGCTTTTAAAATAGTAGAAAGAGTATAGTAGAAGTGTGTGCAGAAATGTTAAAATTAACAATATGTGCGGTTAAAACTGGGTGCAACATTTAGTGCATTCGTGCTTAGTAAAATATTTCCAATGTTTAATTTTTTTTTCTTTTCTACCTTCAATTATTTCATCAATAGACTCAGTCTTTGGTATGGAAACTTCCATCAATTCACTCCCACAGTAGCCTAAGTTGTCAAAGCCTATTGTTTGCATCAAAGGTGCTATATAATTAAAAGAAAAAATATGGAAACATCTTTATTTTTTTAATTTCAGATACTAGGAACATGTCTGATAATAATATCATATGTTTATAAAAAATAAATATAACTAAGTAATTTATTGAAACAAATCAGAGAAAATTAATTTTAAAGTTACAAATTCTCACAACAAAAATTTCAATAAATGCCCTGATTTGAGACAGCATTTACACTAGAAATTTTGCAATTACATACTTCTTTGATACTTCCGTATGTGTAGAAATATATTATGTAAATTAGATATTGTACTCTAACTCCTGAGCTAACCTAAGCTCTAAGAACCTGTACTCAAAACTGCACTAGACACAGTAATATAAGGACCACTACAGCACAAAACTTATTATGAACCTGTTTCGAAGGTAAACGTATCCTTCTCTTCAATAGAGAAATAGAGCAACCGAACCAGAAAAGGCAAAAATATTTCTGTTTTTGCTGGTGTGATTGCTTTGTCTCTATCCTGCTGAAGGAGGCTGTTCTTTGCTTCCAAAACCGGTTTAATACTTTTAATAAACTTTTTATGCTGTTATTAACCAAATATTTGTATTACAGCCTAAATTCGATAGCAGTTTGAGCGAATTCTTTACAGACTTATAAGAATTTATGGAACACCAACTTTGTAAAAGTACATGGAACCTCGCATGAGGATGACTGTTATACGTTCGGTAAAGAATCTCAATTTCAATTTCCAATGTACAAGTAAAGTTTGAGCAAATACTTGCCATAATAGAGCTGTATCCAAATGTCTAATAAGTTCAAGGACATTGTTTGTTGCGATAACTCGCCATATTTGGTATTTTAAGAGTTAAAACGGCGCCAAATAGAACTATCCAACGCCAAGCGCAGACGAAAAGTGTAGCAGAAAGAATGTAAATAAACTATAGCGCTATAAAATCATACCGTTTAATTTCTACACATAATATATATGTAATAATTATTTTATTGTTTCTTAATAAGGTATAATCAAGAGCTTTCATTGAACTGATAGTTCTAAGGTTCAAGTCGTCTTCATTTAAGGTAAATGCTTTTAATTTTATTTCTGTGGAAAACATTCGATTTTCATGTCTTATTCGTTCCGTCAATGTTTAGTGATGCACAGTTCTAAAGAAGGGTGTTTTTTATTCTCATTTTAATAAAGAGCATCTTGTGCTGAAAATGTATTAATTTTATAATAGTTTTCCTTAGATTGCAATACACATTTATATGCACATATAAATAATAATACAGTGAACTCTCGTTAAGACGGCACCCGTTTAAGATGGATTTATTATTATTATTATACACAAATACGGACTCCCCGGTTAAGGTCTATGGACGTTGCATGTTATAAATATCGCTTAATACATTCGTTAAGAATGAAAAATTTTAGTTGAAGATGTTCCAGAACATACTTTTGAACTATTGGCTGAAATTGAGAATGACATAAAAAGAAGACGTTTACCCAGAAGTACCAAATAAAAATGACTTCATTTTAAAAATAGTAATACGTACAAATACTTTTCGTTAATGCTTTGAATTTTTTTTTTTTCATTTTTGCTTCATTATACAAGCTTTTTTTAAATAAAATGTCCTGTCTCTTTTGTTTTAAGGTTGTGATTTTCTATGTCCCTAGTATGTTACATAAAATTGAGGTTAGCAAACTTTCTTTGCCATTTTACTATTTCATTACTATTTTGCTTCAGATTCGTGAACTCCTGCTACAACGGACTCTCGTTAAAACGTACAATAAATGTTGGCCCTCGACTCTTCCGTCTTAACGAGAGATCACTATAATAACGAGAGATATTTTATTTACTTTTACACAAAATGTCACTGAGGTTCTCGAACGTTAAAATGGCCACGATTCCAATCCCTGGACATGGTTTATGTAATAGGTCGTGTTTTTGATAATTTTCAAGTTATTTCTTGCAATTCTTTGTAGACGGGTTTTAAAACTTCCTTCTGCATTACTCAAAGTGTAAAGAAGAAAAACATGAAATTAGAAATGAAGGAACTATAGGACTTGGCATTCATTTCTTAGGTTTCAGGATTCCTTCATTTTTAACGTCGAATTAAAATTCAAGACATCTTTATTTATTAAATATTTAAAACGTGTGATATCCGCCAAACCAGAGGACCAACAAACTTATTGAGTGAATTATATTGAAAATGCTAGGTGTTCTGGATCAAAAAAAACACTATATACTGAACATATACATAAGGATTACAACATTGGCTATAATTAAACGCGACATTGGTTATACTTAGAATCTCCATCCACGACGTACACAAAAATCAGTGGCAAAGTGAAAATAGGTGGCGAACATGAGCTTTAAATACACAGGCAAGAACCGCGAGACAAAATTTGTATATTAATCATTTTACATTTCAAATACGATACACTTTAAAAAACATAATTGAAATGCAAAATGAGAAAAGGCCATAAATCGCAGGTTAACCAATAGATATGTCGTCGAAAAGCAATAGATATCAGCTGCTAAATATCCATACAATGATTTAACACACAGTGTTAACGCGTTGTCACCAGTGGTCTTTATAACTTTCCTTGTATACATAGTATAATGTATAAGGGAAGTATTGTGACGGGGTCGAAAATTTGAATTTGAGTTTTCGACGGGAAAGCACGTTTCAAGCATCCCTGAACACGAATCAAACGTTTTTGAGATGATGTCTGTGGAGATGATATCTCACGAAGGAATGGAACTATTCGAACGACATTTGGTACAAAAATTACAATCCGTGAATACTGGAAGCCTATTGTTTTTATACGCAATTGAATGTTCAGAACTCCCTAAATTTTCGAGTGAAATTTTGAAAAAATCATCAAAAATCAAAACCTTTAATAAAATTATGTAAATGTCGTTCCTTATGTAATTTTTTATTAGAAAACGATTGATACAAGCTACAGAACTCTAGCACGCACCGTTCTTGAGATATTTCACATTTTTAAGTGCTGATGATTTAACTTGTTTTTCATATAATTTTATATACATAACAGCTTATAGCAATAATTAAACATAAATAGAAGCAGGTTTATTTTCTCAGGGTAAAAATAATCAAGTTAGATAAATATGCACAACATCAATTAATTTATAAATGTAAGAATTATTTTCGTTAAACAAAATAAAAAATTGGCTATTAATTGATGGCACAAAACGTTGAAAAACTACTAATGAGAGCAATATATTTGTTAATATTTGAATGATTTCAAATATTTGGTCTCAAATTGAAAACAATTTTTTGAAAATTCTTTCAGCTGGTCATCGGCTATTTTTAAACGATATTTACTTTCACTGCAATACATGGTAATGCACAGGGAAAGTATTAAAATCGTGTCGAAAACCGCAACTCAAATTTTCGATGGATTTACACGTTTTGGGACCTCTAGAATACAAAAAAAAAAACATTTTTAGCGTAACACCTGTGTATGTATATGTCTGTCTGTACAATGTATGTATCTACTCTAACTCAAAAACGATTTTACCAAATTTCATAGAATTTGGTAGGTAAGTCACTCGTGAATCACCCTGGTGCTGATTAAATTTTGGTATGATTCGGACAAAAATAGCCTGCTTTATTTTGTTAAATATTCCGCAAAAGAATGTATCCACTCTACCTGAAAGACTAATTGACCAAATTTCACAAAATTCGGTAGACTCTGGTGCTGAATAGATCTTGGTACGATTCGTGAAAAAATAACCTGCACTTTCCTCCCCCTATGAAATGGTCTGCGAAAATCGCCAAAATAATTGGGGATATAATATCAGAAAATTATCCATGTTATTTTCTGCAATTAAACTCAATTTAATGCATAATGAAATAAAAGAAAAAGAAAATGAATTTGAATCTGTAAAAAAAGTCATGTGCTGCCCACATCAGATTTGTATTGGAATTGTGTCGAAAATTGCAACTCGAATGTTCGACGGACGCCCGCGGATGCTTTGGCAAACTATTTGCCCACGGATTTGTCAACCCTTGTGCCAAACTGTTTTGGGGTACGGAGAAAATACATTCATTCCAGATTTCTTTACTTTTTTTTAAATCAGACTGTCAAATGTATGAAAATTTACCTGGTATACTAACTGTAGTTACAAATTGTGATTTGGCTTTAACCACTAGTCAAAGCAGCCGAGCTCCTTTGACTAGTTTGTCGCGTTTATTTGTAAGACGATCTGAAAATGACCCGTTTAAGAACTCTAGATCGTTGCAATACTAAAATTTTTTTACCCTTTACAACATAGTTGAAAAGTGTTTATAACAATACTAACGTTTTCATTTTTTCAACCAGGTTCATTCTGTCTGTCTGTCCGTTCGCACGATAACTGCTGTAAAAATGACTTTATCAAAATGAAATTTTAGTATGTTGTTGAGACGGGCTGTAGGATAAATGGGAATCTAAATGAATAATATCACCCAATTAGTTTTGGATTGAACCTGGGTTGAAAAAATGAAATACATTGAACTCTCTGGGACTTTATTTTTCAATCATTCATTAAGCGAAGTTAAATTTCGCGAATTGCTTCAAAAATTTTAGCAAATATTCAAATTGTCTCATAAAATATGTAAAAAAAAATTCATCAAAATGTGTTTGACAGTTTTTTAAATAAAAATTTAAATAATAATGACATCCATATAATATGGTGAGATCGTGTGATCCACTTCAAAATGAAATAGGTCATCCAACTTTTTTCCAGTGTCAAAACCGTGATTTTAAAAATTCTTTTATATTTTTATTTTGCATCCGTCTTAAAACCGCTTTATTTTTGCGTATTTTCTGTACATGTATATTCTGCACCGACGCAATTACATTATTTTTGAGTTTAAATGATCATCGAACTTTGATTATTTCTACAACGAAGCCTAATTTTAATGGATACAGAATGTAAAAAGTAATTGTAAGATGAGTTGTATAAAAATGGCTGAATTTTTTTCACGTCAAATTATTTAGCTCTTGAACCTGGAATAAAAGTGATATGAATGAAATATTTTATTGCTTTCACATAGAGAGCCAGACGTTTTATATTTCATTGACGTCATTTGAATAAAGTTCATTTTTTTTTTTCGGACAAAGTTTGATGTTTTCAAATATAATAAATTATTGTATTTCTGTGATAATTTAAAATAATATCACCGCTGAATGTATCGCATTTTAGAGATGTTTAAATAAAATTGCATTTGAGTTGAAAAGTGCTCCCATAATCAATGCTTTATGCATGATTGATCATTTTTGTTAAAGAAGTGACGTTGTATTAACTAATTAGAGTAGTAAAGTAGTTAATTATATAGTAGTTAATTAATTATATTAGTTCATTCAAACTTCATTCATAATTACAAATGAAAAAAAAAATACTTACCTAAATTTGTTTCTCCCAAATAATTAAAATTATAAACCGATGGCATGATCACTTCAGAGGAGATTAATTTGTCTCTGAGTTCTTTCAAAGCATTCAGGCAGTAGCAGAATGTTGGGCGATCTTCTGGGTGGTAGCTCCAACAGTGGACCATGACTTCGTGCCTGCAAATTTTTAAATACAAATGCATGAAGTAGATTTAAGATATTATCAGCCATTTAAATGGGTCGATAAAAATACAGCATTTATAAAATCCATTTCAGTAAATTAGAATTAGAAATTTATATCCAGTTTCTGTGAATTGACGGAAAAGCTAAAAACATGCTCTTTAAAAAAAAAAAAAAAAAAAAATCTTGTTCATCGTAACTTCCGTGAATTAAAAGCCGCAGCAAAAAATTCTATGGTCCTTATAAATAAATCTGAATTTTTGAGACCTTAGCGAATCATTGCATCTGCAAAATGACTCGGGTATCATTGCGAAGAACTAATCCAAATATTATATTCGAATCGCGGATTATCATTTATAGCGAGTCAGCACTAAGTCAAGTTGCTGGGTCAACCAACTAATGCTTCTTCATCTAATAACTATTATAAAATAACTTTCTATTGTAGTTGTTTACTTAAGCGGAAAATGAAATGTTTTTATTCGTTGAAAATGTGCACAGTATAAGACTCTGTTTCATTTCATTGACAACACCGAGCAGAACCAGAAATGGACCCGGTCGTATTAGATCGTGCCTATCTATTACTAACAGCTACCACATCTCGACCGTGTAAGGAATTATTTCATTTTACTTCTAGTATCCCACTTCGAAACAACACCAAGACAGCTTGATCCTCTGTCGGAAACCACCATACCTTATTTTAGGTCTTGTTCCCTTTGAAGATTATCAAATTTTCCATCTTCTAGTTGAAGCGTAAGGTCTGTGACTACAGAAGTTAACGCTCTGACCCAGTAACTCGATTTAGTGCTGACTCGCTAAATGATAATCCCTGATTCGAATATAATATTTGGATTAGAAGTTTGCAGAGTCCACTTCGAGAATAAGATCTTGCAATTTTGTCTTAGTACTCAGCGGTAAAGCGACGGCAGGACAGTTCGGAAATCCAGGGTTCGATTCCTAGTGGGGCAGCAAGGCTCTTTACAATGGCGCCCGAACGAATCAACCCTGTAAGTTAGTGCAAAAATGTCTGCAATCTGAAAGAGACCCTAGACGGATTCACTGGACTCTGGAAAATTGAGCGCCGATTTCAAATTGAGAGGATAACGACCACGCAGGATATTAACCTGGACAAAAGTAGTAGTAGTAGGAGGAGGGGGTCAGTCAGTTGACCGCCAATCTGACTTTAGAGGGTGGAGAATGCAGAATCCATTTCGACAATGAGAGCTTGCGATTTCGTCCCAGTAGCTCAACGGTAGAGCGTCGGCTGGCTAGTTCAGAGATCCAGGGTTCGATTTCCGATGGCGGTAGCAAGTATCTTTACAAGTTTCTTCATAATGATACCCGCGTCATTTTTCAGATGGAATGATTCACTAAAGTCTCAAAAATTAAGGTTTGTTTATAAGGAATTTTTTAGCTGCGGCGTTTTCACGAACATTGCGATGAACAAGATGCTATCCTACATGAAAAAAAAAAGGCATATGACTGAGGAGATCGTTCGGATCTAAAGTTTCACTTCGATCTAAAAGCCGAAGGAAAGTATGTGGGTCTAAAGACCTCATTCGACAAAGCGCCCACTTGCCGGGACATGCGCAGTTCTAATACAGGCTGAGACATGAGTTGTTAATAACAAAAAGTAATGAATTGTGTCCATGCCTCATAGGGGGTCAATTATGTTGCCAACTAAACCGTTCTAACCATGTAATCCCTTGAATTCCCTTAAAAGTGCAGGATTATAGTCAGAAAAATAGGGAGTGAGAAAATTCAATTGAGTTTTTTCCTCATTGTTCCTACTCTCTTATGTCCTAATAAAACAAATCGTTCTAAAAAAAAAAAAAAAAAATCTGCGATCGCAAAATGTTCGCCCAACTTTACACGCTATAGTATTTATATGGATTTTTTTTTTTTTTACAATTTAATTTTCTAATCTGCAAGTTGTATAAAACTGACAACGTACCGTCACACAAAAATGGGTCAAAGCATCAAATTATATTAGCATAAAAATTACATCTTTTGCTTCCATTTCCAAGGAACTTATTCTCTTTAAATAAAAAATTAAACAGAAAACGGATCAGTCAAGCCGATGAATTAGATGCATTTAAGAATATCAAAGTTAATAAATATTATTTTAATTATATTTTAATGTATAACAAAATAAAAACGCCATTTGCTATAATTTATTTTTTCACATGAGAAAATTTTTTTTATTGAGTTCTTGGATTTCGAAAAACGTTTGCTCGAATTATGTGGATTATAAAACAGAATCTATCTAGCTCCAATATTTTATTTATAGGTCGGAATAAAAATAGGATGACAATGTGAGCAATTGTTCTTAACTTATTTTATTTTCATTTCTCTTCTCAAACGCACCCCATATAGAAAGAGAGACGCGGGTCAGTCCAGCAGCGCCCAAGATGCGTCTTACCCTGAAAACGAACGTTAAATTTTCAAGAACACAATTCTTTATTCTAATAATGTATAATTATAGCCGTTTACAACTTTTTAGCAACTAGAGAACAACGTAAAATTGTGTGTGCGCAAAGTCACGACTTGAACTTTTTTTTTTTTAATTTAAAAACTTATTATTTTCTCATTGAATGACAAATACTAGTATCGTCCTGAGATTTGTTATTTTTACCAAATCAATCGTCATATACAACTTTCTTTCACCACCATTTCTTAATTACCAAAATCAGTGCAGATGCAGGAAGTTATAGAGTATCAATAAGAATGAATTTCAATGTGTATTTTAAATCTGCCCGAAACTGAAGATTTAACTGAGATGGTAATTGCTAACCGTTTTGAGAAATATTTTTAACCACCACCAATATTCGTGAAAATTCTTATTAGCTATCGGCAAAAAATTCATGAAAAGTTTTTCGCAGTCGCCAAAATATTTGTTTTTATCGTAAATCGTAAAAAAAAGAAGAAAAAAATGCATCCACCACCTTTGAAAACAAAAATATTTGAATACATTCATATTTCAATGCATTCAAAGAAGTAAGTTACATAACACCATGGTACAATTCCGAACTTACATCTCTTCCGGGCAGTTTTCCGGTTTCTCCAGGCATCCACCAGCCTTTACATAATGCAATACATCCATATTGGAGCGAGCTGGATAGGGTTGTTGACCCAGAGTGATGACTTCCCACAGAAGCACGCCAAATGCCCTGTGTATAAAAAATACGTATCATTGTAAGACAATTTTTTTATTTCAATCAAAGCAAACTCAAATAATTCTTCAAGTAAACATTCGTAACTGAGCAGGTTCTGAATACACGAAAGGGTCAACTATATCTGAAAGGAAAAATTCTTCAAAACAGCTATTAAGATTTATACCCATACACACATTCTGAATAAGTCTTTTTTTTTAATTTCTGAAATATACTATAACGACTAATTAGCCATTTGCTTGCGAATTTTCCAATAGTTTTAGACAATCTCACTAAAAACGTCTGGTGCATTGTACACGCAAAGATGATATATAATTTATTATTTAATCTTATAAATAATTCCTGGCACTAATGCTTTTGGTGTATAAATAACCGACACGGTGGCTGAGCTCTCAAGGCAAGCGTTTCCACTTGCTCACTCGGCTGCCGGGTTGTAAGTTCGAATCCGACCTGCGGGCATGGATGTTATATTGCTGGGGGTAGTGTGTGTCCGCCCTTTGATGCACCTGGATATTATCAAATGAATGCTATATATATATAACTTTTGCTATACAGAACGTTTTCTATTAATGATCAATCTCAGGTATATATAATACAAGTAAAAAAAATTCTTCAATTATATATATATATATTACTTCCTCTGTGGTGTTTAATAGAATGTTCTCGACGATGGGCTGTGACTTTGCTGGTGTAACTGATTTGTTTTTCATTTTATGAGGAAGAATGGTAATGGATTAACACTTGAATATTGCTATGCAAAACCTGTTCTTAGAGACAGATATGTTTTCTTTATTGAGCTATTTAAAAATTTCCAGATCATTTTAATTCCATTTTGCGTTGGATCTAACTCAATCGAGGAAATACTAAAAACGTAAATGAATCCTACCATATGTCACTCTGGCTCGTGAAAACGCCGTACAAGAGAGATTCGGGAGCCATCCATCGGACTGGTAGGAGCGCCTCTCCCTCCTTCCGATAGTAGTCGTTCTTGTAGATATCCCGGGCGAGGCCGAAGTCCCCGATCTTAACGATCCTTTCGTTTCGATCGTAGCTGGACACCAGACAGTTTCTTGCTGCCAAATCCCTGGAATATGAAGTCGAGAATTTTATTCAGAAATATGTATATTATTAATATACATTAAAACAATATTATAAGCAATTTACTAAGTAAAATATATGCACTATAGTAATACATGCGGAATTGTCAAAACTCCCAGACGATAAAAGTTAAAGAATGAGAAACAATAAAAAGCAGAAAGTAGAGGACAAAATCAATCATAAGTTGAAAAATAAAAGTCCGTTCTGTACAGAAATGAATTGAATAGATAATCTATCAGAGGCAAAAAACAACCGCTTTCAGAGCAGCCACATCCGTCAAAGCAGAAGACGTTTCTGTTGCCACACGTGATTTTAGAAATAGCACGGTGTCATCAAGAAGGAATTAAATTAAAAAGTAAAATCAAAAGAATTATGCCCTTCATTGCCAAACCAAAATGAATTACCGCCCAAGCCAAAATGGACGAACATACTCAAACTAGTAGTTGTAAATAAGATAGGAGCCGTGGCCTTTCACGTCAAGAAATTAATTATGATGTCCTGGCACTAGATACTCAAAGGCCCATATATATATATATATATATATATATATATATATATAACCTTGACTTCAACCGCTCCTGTCAGTTATCGTCTTCCTATGCTATTTCATTGGCACACGCATGTTAAATGACTGATATTTGATACGCAATTTAACAGTAAAATAGGTGCTTCTGCTATCAAAAAATTGTTCCCCTCATTGAAGAAAGCAGCCTGAAGAATGTTTTGATTTTCTCGAGATCCCGAGAAAAGGACGAGAAAGTCACCCTTTTTTCGCCATGTATATTGTACAGCCATCGTTTCAACTGGGAGTCAAGATGGCCTCTATTGCACCGCCGAGCTGATTGAAATATTCGCTCGATACATTCTTGATTATTGAAGTACTAGAAGGTATGCCTGTCATAAGACGGAATGCAAAATTTCCAAAATATTACCTCCCATTTGGCGTCATTTTTATCAATTTGCGACATCCCGCCAAATTTTTTGCCAAACGTCGCGGACGGACGAACAGAGAAACGGCTTTTTCTTATAGTAGATTCTTATATTCTTTCCAAGATATTGAATTTTCATCGATTGGGTGACATTTTTGTTAATTTTTGTAATAGTTTCTTCAATTTTGAGACATTTTAAAACACACGCTAAAATTGTTGTCAAGTGGGGCAGTAACACTGGCAGACAAACGTTGCCGAAACATCATTACAATACTATCCCCTTTCAGAACACAATTAATTTATTGATTTGGCTTCATTTTTATCAATCTGACGCCATTTTCATCGATTTGTCAACATTGTCGTTAATTTGGCGATATTTTAAAAAGTCGCCAAGTGAGATGGCTGGACTGACAGAAAAACGCAATCGAAACAGCATTACAATACTACTGCCTTTAGAAACTCAATTAATTTCATTGATTTGGCGACATTTTTGTCAATTTCACAATATTTAAAAATTCATCGCCAAAATTTTCGCCAAGCATTACCCAGAGATAGATAGACAGATAAATCAAGGTGTGTATATTATTAATGGAAAAATCTTGTACTGCAAAAATGACACAACTGGAGCTGGTTAAAAATAAATTCCAGAATGGAATTCTGGAATCCATTTTCGAATTCATCTTTAACCATCGAATTCCATTTTATTGGAAGAGTCACTAAATAAGTGAATTTCTGGAAAAGAAAGAAATTGTATATGTTGATGAGAAATACTTAAGGATAACATTTAACTTTTTTACTTTCCCTGCAATATATGGTAATGTATAGGGAATGCATTGCAATCATGCCGGACATCGAAACTCGAGTTTTTGGAGGACATTTTGGGACTTCTAGAATACGAAAAAACTTATTTTTAGCGTGACGTCTGTGTTATGTGTGTGTTGTCTGTCTGTCTGTGTATGCAGTGTATGTATTCAGTGTAACTCAAAAACGAATGGACCCAATTTCATAAAACTTGGTAGGTAAGTCACTTGTGTGTGTGACCCTGGTGCTGATTAGTTTTTGGTACGATTCGGGATAAAAGAATAAGTCTTTTTTGCGAAATGGTCCACAAAAATTGCTTATATTCACTCTAGCTGGAAAACTAACAAATCCAATTTTACAAAATTTGGTAGATATGTAAGTCACTTGTGGGTTACCCTGGTGCTGATTAGATTTTGGTATGATTCGAAAAAAGTAACCTGCGTCTTTTAGAAAATGCCACGTAAAAATCGTCAAAATCTAAAATAAAAAGCTACGTATGTTGAAATATATCAATTAAATGCTCCTTTTATGCTACGCAATTTTTAACTATGAAAAACATAAGATGAACCCCATTACATAGTCGACCGCATTTTCGCTGCGCCACTTTTGAAATTAAATCCAGTTACGAAATGAGAACGAAAATTGAATTAAAAATTGCAAATTCAGTATCATTTTAAATAATTACGGGTGCAATTAAACTCAATGAATTATTGAAGATATAAAAGTGAACTTGAATATTAATCTGCAGGGAAAGTCATGTGCTGGCCACATCAGATTTTTTTACTTAAAAATAAATACTTAAAAGTAAGGATATAAAATTTACGACATGCTATGTAAACGGAGAGCCTGCACTCCCATTAAAATAATCCAGCTTCGCTGATAAATGAAATTAGGTGGATATCAGGTGACTTAGAAGTCATCTCATGAAAATAACACAATTTTTTCCAGTGACATACCTGTGAACGTAATGCATGTCCTCCAGATATTTACACCCTTCTGCGACGTCAATGCATATCCCCATCAAATCGTCCATGGTTAAGCTACTGCTTTGGTACTAAAGGAAAAAAACATGTATGTCATTGCTTTAAAATGCAAACATACCTGAATGTACGATATTTACGACGTCACAGAAATACTGATACGATGCTAGGGTATGAAAAGTTGCATTGCATAATAAAAGGCATGACTTACAAGTGTGGGTCTGTTGTTTCGCAGGTAAGAGAGGAGGTCGCCTCCTTCCATCAGCTCCAAGATGATGAAGTTCGGGTTGTTGTCGAAGCAAACTCCGAGCAACTGCAATATGTGCTCGTGTCGGAAGTTGCTAGAAAAACAATTATTGAATCGCTAGAATTATCAAAAGTTATGATACTGAATGTTTTGATATGTTACTTTTTTTAAATAAAATGGGTTAAAGGTTTAGGTCTGCGCAGTCATTTCTGTTAACAGTTTCGTCCCGGTCTGAGTTTGGAAAATTTAGGGCTAAGTCAGGCCTGGCCGGATTCCGTCTGATTTGGGAAAAGTTAGTCGGACCGATCGCGTTTCATGTTTTGAAAAATGATAAATGGGTATTAACGTAAAATATATAAAAATTCATTGATAATTTCAGAAATGCAGAGAGAAAAATTATTTAACACCTTTCAAAATAATTCTGAGCACGTAGATTGCCCCAAGTTTTAGAAAAATCTGAATCAACAAAAAACTCTTAGTCGGACAAAGATTCAAATATGTTAGTCGGCTGGGCTTAGAAATACGGAGCAAAATGTCTAAAGCTTCGGTCTGTATGCAGCCCTCCAGATCAAAGGATTGCAAAGATACTTTGTTAGGTGCTATGATTTTTATATACGTATCATGCACAACTCTTAATATACCATTGAACAAACCATCATTCAGAAACAATAATTCCTTTAAACCGAAAATTCAGCTGATTTCTTGCGATATTTGGAAGGTTAAAAATTTCAATCATATTAAACTTTTTAAAAATGTTAGTGAATTACAAATACACATATTTGTTTCATTACCCGATTATATAATTATAATTGGTTAAAATATATACCCTGCGTTGCCCTGGATTTAAAGCAGGGATTGTTTGAATTCATTCATAAAATTTTTCAAACGGTGTAGTCGCACGCACGAACGGCTGCGTCCCGACTGCAAAGTCGGTGTAATACACCTTAAATAAGCACCTAAACATGCCTTAGACTTCTGTGTAATACGTCTTGGGCAGGTGATGGACATATCGAACAATACACACTAAAACGACTGCGTATTACGCCTTTAGCCTTCTGCGTGGGCGAAATAAACTTCTTTGATACGCCCTAAATGAACTCCTTTGATACGCCGTACATAATCTCTTTTGATACGTCTATAATATTCTTCTTTGATACGCCTTAAATAGCGCCTTTGATACTCCCTAAATAAGTGCGCGGTGTACATTCAAATGGGGATGCTTAAAATCAACAGCACGTTTTCAAAATGAAAATACTTTCTAACTCTGCGATAATATTTTTGATTTCTAAAGAATCTGTTTGTCTTCTGATTAAAATTACACCGGAACTCACAGCGATTTCTCTAAAGCTCCCCCCCCCCCCCTCCATACACACACACGCACATGCCGATCAATGATAACTGTGCTACCAGTATGAAGTAAAATAAAAAAACCTGTTCTCAGAGTAAATATTGTACTTCGAAATCGGACTTCTGCCATGAGAGGTTTCACTTTAAAATTCATAAAAAATTCAGGAATAGAGTGATTATTATTATTTTTTATTAGAATGTGAAGATACACACGATATTTATGCCGGCCACAGAATAAACTGCCGTAAGCCTTAAGGTTGGCTGTGTGGTCTGGGTCTTCAACACGATATTTATGCCAAAAATTGGAATTATGTGAGTTTTCGATTTTTGGATTCAACACTATAAATTAATATACATATGAAATTTCATAAATTTTTCAGATTTTGCTGAATTTTCAATTTAAAAAAACAAAAGGAAAATTTTACGAATTCGGTTTAAAGCTCGTTGAAAAGGCCGCTGTTTGAACTTTCAGTTAGTGTCGAACTTTGCAATAATACTTTCGATCGCTAAGGAACCGATGTGTGCGGAAAGTGATGAAAATGACGCTTTAAAACTTAGTAACTGAAAAACAAATTTGAATTTGAAGAAAAAGAAAAATTCGACAAATTGTTTCCTTTTGAGAGTCGAGGCACCCTTTTTCTTGGGTGTGGGTCACGTAGATTTTCCGCTGCACGACCAGCGAACAAGCAAGCGCATAGATATATTTCTTGATTACTAGAAAATGTACTCGGCGTTATACCACCATGGAATACAGTAATTTGTTGGATTAAAATAAACAGCTGTTCTCTTTCGTGTAAATAATGTGGATTATTATAAATATGGAGTCAGATTAAATAAAAGGAAAAGTATATTTCTGAGAGATTCTCATAACACTCTACCAAATTTAGTAGCTGTGGGTCGCTTAGATTTTTTGCTAGGCCATCAACAAACAAACAAACATCTTTTATTATAATGTATAATAACAAAATTTCTAAATATTTCATATTTCAATTATTTAAAATATAGATAATAACAAAATTTCTAAATATTTTACGTGGGTACCTACAATTTTACTATATTTTTAAAACACGTTATTTTATTATGAAGGCGGAACTTAAGTTTACACTATAAATATTTAAAATTTAAGGAAGAGATAGATCATTATTGCTTTCACAGATGTTTCGATAATAAAAATTTAAAAGTCCTCACATACTTCATTAATTTAGCTTCTTTTAAAAATTCCCCCTTTTCGTGTTCAGATGCACCTTTCTTCAGCGTCTGGAAAGTACATCATTCAGTTATGAAAATATATATGTGAGTCATTTATATAGATTATGTTAAAATAAAATACAAATACTTTACATGCCATAAAATATACATACAATATTTGAGAAATGCATAAAATCGCACACATAAACTATATTGCATGAAAGTGTATTGATTTTGTTCACTTAATGGAGTCTTTGAACCCCGAAATTTCTTCAATAGAACATTTTTATTTGAGAAATTATGCATGCATGGATTTTTAACATGCTCCAATTAAGTCGTATAACTTTCAAACAGTTTAATAAAGCATTCCTTACAATTCATTTATATACGTGATAAACTTTGTAAAGAACCTTGCTGCCCTAACCAGAAATCGAACCCTGGATCTCCGAACGAGCCAGTCGACGCTCTACCGTTGAGCTACTGGGACGAAATTGCAAGCTCTTAAGCCCGCCACACACCGGGAGTATTGTTACCAGACAGCGGAATTTATTAAAGGACGCGCTTTAAGTTTCCCTGTATGTGGTGGTGAACGCAGGGAAACATTTTCCGTCCTTTTGCTTGAGATTTGGATGGGGGCCTTGCGGTTGAAGGGTTGGATGTTTAAGGACCGTTTGGCGCAGACTGATTTTTCTTTGGCGTATTTTCTTCTTTCAGAATCCTTTGGCGTCTTTTTTCGTTGGGGTTAAAAAATTACTCATTTAGCTAAAATATTTTTGCTTCGGTAAACAGCAGCGAAAATATGTACAGTTCTTAAGTAATTCTAGTAGAGTGAAACTTTGCACACTTCTGGTATCGTGGACATAACCGAATTGAACTCCTCCCCCCCCCCCCCCCCCCCCAATTCCGAATGAAATTTTGAAAAAATATTACTTATAATTTTATGAGCTATTGATTAAGATGAAAAATAAATTGAAAAGGAATGCATATCATTTCAATCCGATCTTATTTAATTTCTATACAGTTATTTTGGGCATTATTTTTGACTCCACTTTTTCGAAAAATCATACATTAATCATCGAATTTTGAAAATACACTTTTTCAAGGCGCTCCTTAAAAACTGCATTTTTACACGGAAAAGGAAGGGAGGGGTTATTAGGTGTTTCACTCTCTCTCATTATGGAAAAATTACATTAGTTATCCAAAGGAGTCCATATTGTAAAACAAACCCTTTTTACCAGATGATAGGTGTGTGTGTGTCCGTGAGTCTGTGGAGACGATATCTCACAAACGAATGGTGCGATTTCAACGAAATTTGATGCAAAATCTACAATCAGTGATTACTATAAGTCTCTTGATTTTAAAAACGTAATCAAATGTTAGGAGACTCCCCCGCCCCCAATTTTCGAATGAAAAAATTATCAAAAAATCGGAACCTTCAATAGTATTTATTACATGAATAATCATTTCTTATGTCATTTTTAATTAGAAAACGATTGACACAAACTTTAAAACGCTAGCACAAACCTGTCTTGAATGACTGTGCTTTTTCTTAAATAAATGTATTAAAAAATCACATTAAAAAAAAAAGTATTAAATATTACGAAATACGTTCACTTTTCATATGTAATATCATGCGATAAATTTGTGAACATCATATATATATATATATATATATATATATATATTATACAAATGTTATGCAATTTAGTATATTACTATACTACTAAATAAAGAATAGTATATTTTGTTATACTGTGTACTACTATTTGTTATACTACTAAATAAAGAATAGCGCTAAGCTGCCGACTTCAATCAAATCGAATACAAACATAGCTAATGCAACGTAGCCACGAGTCTCTCATGCGGAGATATCGCTTGCCGTCAGTGGCGGATCCAGAAACGCAAAGATGAATTTGTGGGGTGCCCGGCAATGCCAAATCCACGAATTCCGGTAATTTATACAGTTTGTAATACAGTCGAAATGACGCCGAAAATAATTCGATATTTCCGTAATTTCGTTTAAAAATTTTTCTGTAATGCTGTAAAGCCTAGAGAGGGCCTAATATCTTTTTTTCGTTGAAACCGTAATTACGTTGTTTCCGATTTCGTTATACACGGGTTTGACTGGCTATGTGATGTGTATAAGAAAATAAAGAAAATAGAGTAAAAATTATTCAGATTTACTGCATAAACAAATTCACTTTACATGTACTTTAAATTTAACTTCATTTTAAATTTGCGCGAAAAAACTCCCTGAAACCTCTTCTGTAAACGATACATTTCTGTTGATGTTCATTAATGCTAAACCATTAAGCCGGCTCTCCGAAATGGTATTGCGTAGGTAAGTTTTAATTCGGAGTAGTGTTGAGAAAGAGCTTTCTGCTATGCTTGGTCATAGGATGGATTGCAAGAATTTGCAAAATAACTTTAATGTTCGGTAAATTTGTAGCACTTTTATATGCTTTTATGAGACATCTGAATTCTTCGTTTCCTTTCTCGCAGATTTGCTTCCAGACAATAGTTCTCCATCTAATGCTGGAAAACATGACAAATCCTCCTTGTAAACGTCTGCGCTCTTTATAATATCTTTGATGGAAGATTCCGAAAAATATTGCGGAATTAACTGCTGCAAATTAGTAATGACCTCAAAACTGGCCTTCGGAAACCTATCTGTAATTTCGCTTATAAGATTATCCAAAAATGACAACCACAATGTCACGCGAAAATGTTCCTCAATTACTTCAGTAGGAGCATTTGAAGCCGAAGAGAGGATATATAATTTTGAAAAATATAAAAATATAATTTAAAAAAATATAATTTTGAAAAATATAAATATATAATTTTAAAAAATATAAAAATATAATTTTGAAAATAATTATAAAAAATATAATGTTGAAAAATATCGACCTTTCCTAGTCTTTACTTAGCTCGTCTGGGGGGGAGGGGGGCACATGCTCCCGTGCCCCCCCCTCTGGATCCGCCCTTGCTTGCCGTAATACTGTATTGTTTTTTACAATTAAAGGTGTGACAGCAGACAACAGTTCTTTATATGTGTCCACATCCATTCTGACAAAATTTAAAAAATCAGTGGGGAAATTCTCCAATTCCCTCATCAAGTTGATATGAGAAAAGTTTTCTCTTTTTAATAACAAACCCTTCACCCATTTTGTCCTTTTACGAGGCGGATCGTCTTCCAGTGCAACAGCAATGGCAAGGGCAATTTCACCATCAAGCGACATTTTGCAAATAAATGACAGTCACATATGAGTGCGATTGAAACTCACCACAAAAAGCAACAACCAAAGTTATTATTTATCACTCTTTGGCGATAACCCGCCAAATCAGCACACTTCCACTCTGTCACTTTCTCGGACCTTTCAAGATTGATGACTTCGGGAGTCTACGGAGGGCGACAGACCCCCTGTAGTTCCCGTATCGTCTGGAAATAAAACTCGTCTCTTTATTCTCCAATGTATTGGGGGCTTTATTGTCGAAGTGGACTTTGCATTCTCCACTCTCTAATGTCAGATTGGCGGGCCACTGACCATCTGACCTCCTGCTACTTATACCTCCTGATACTACTATTTTTACCCAGGGTAGTACCCTGCGTGGTCGGTGGCCTCTTAATTTGAAATCGGCGCTCAATATCCCAGAGTCCACTGAATCCGTGCTAGTCGTACTAAGGTCACTTTCATACCTCCAACATCTTTGCACTAACCTACAGGGTTAATTCGTTCGGACGTCATTGTAAAGAACCTTGCTGACCCAACCGGGAATCGAACCGTGGATCTCCGAACTAGCACTGTACTATTGAGCTATTAGGACAAAATCGCAAGCTCTTATCATCGAAATGGGCTCTGCAAATTGAGTTTACGACTATAAATGTCAAACAGTTTAATTTGTAGGAACACTTTCCTATGACACTTTCCTTCAGATGCCAATATCTGGGAACTTGGGTGCCCATAGAACTTTTCACAGGAGGGGGCAAACCACTGATATCAGTGAAGCAAACTCAAAGATAAGATGTACAACATCAACTAACTTGATATCTAACTTTGTGAACTTGAACGTCCAGGGGAGGACAAGCGACCTCTCTTGCCCTTCCGTATGGGCCCCCATGACTGGGAAACGGTTTCGTCTTTTGTATCACTCTTCAGTACAGAATTGCCAATACTTGAAATTTCAACTAGAAAATGGATGCTTGTGTCTGCAATGGGAGCACGACCATAACTTAAACGCATCATTTAGGCCGATTCTGTGATTATGATATTAATTTATATTACGCCCAGGACTCTCAAAACTTGAATAAAAAAAAATAGTGTGAAATCTAAATTTTCCCACTCCTCTAGTTGAGTATCAAAATTGAGTAGACTTACTTTTATAGCAATTTTCAGAGACGATGTTTCTTCGTTTAGCCCATATACGATGCCTTCAAACACTTCTCCAAATGCGCCTCTGCCGAGGAACTCGGTCAGTGTTATTTGATTCCTTCGTACTTGAGGGAGCTTCAGCAGTTCTTCGTCGGACGGTAAATCACTAATGGATAGAAAATAGACTCCTGTATTACTATTTACGACGAGGAATAGAAATCCCACTTTTAAACAGAACTAATACAGTTTATGTATTTGAATTATATTTTAAACAGAATCCCAGGACAATAAGGAACTTATTCGTTGTATCACATCCGTTTTTCAACAGATACCACGCAATTTGCTTTCTTTTCTAATCAAGAATATTTTGAACTTTAATCACACTAACTAAAGTTGTGTAAAGTGAAACAAACCTCAAGTTGTAGAGGGCGTTCGTCTGATGTACGAAATTGGCCACTTAGAAAACTAAAGTTGTGTAAAGTGAAACAAACCTCAAGTTGTAGAGGGCGTTCGTCTGATGTACGAAATTGGCCACTTAGAAAACTAAAGTTGTGTAAAGTGAAACAAACCTCAAGTTGTAGAGGGCGTTCGTCTGATGTACGAAATTGGCGTGCAGTGGCAGATCTTGCAGCGTTGCGAGCTCTAGATCCGGGCCTAGCTGGTTGGAGGTTGCAGCGTCTTCAAGTATCTTCTTGTTCTTTTCCCTCCTTTTTGTATGAACTTTTAGAAAAGGAAAATGAACATAATATTTTATTTTGCTATAAGCAACACTGTTAAAATGACTGATACGCTAAATGTCTGGCTATAGCATAGCCATCACTAAATTCAAAGGCTTTAAATTACCCAGAAATTCAAATAATCATTTTTAGGCCAAGAAAATACCATAACACTAAATAGTTGTGAAAATGAACTGGTTGTCTTTGTTAGAGAATTTAGTCATTTGATCTTGGAAATAGAAAAATGTGGCTTGTTTGAGCATAAAGTTATAATTTACAGTCCGAGAAAACTGATTCTGAAAAAAGCATTATTACCTCAAAAGGATCAGGACATATCTTTGTTTCAACCATAGCAACATTTCAAAGTTGAAGAACAACAAATGAAAAAAAATATCTATGTTTGATCATTTTTACTTTACATAGTATATGGATAGGGAAAGTATTGTTATAAGATCAAAATTTCAAATTCGAGTTTTCGACCGATTTACACGTTTTTGATATCCTGGAATGTAAATCAGCAAATTTTAGCGTAGAGTATGTATATGTGTTTATCTGTATAAGATATATATCCACAATACTTTCATAAGGTACATTCAAGGTTTCAATACATCCACAATACTTTTTACAATAGCTAAAAACCTTCTTTCTAATTTTCATGTTATTTAGAAATCAGGTCACTTTCGCGTTATCCTGTTGCGTGATATCTGAAAAAATTGGCGTAGTCTTTTTAGGAAATATCTAACCAAAAATAGTAAATGATAAATAAAAAATATGCTTAATTTATATGTAATTTTTTTTTAGCAAAACAAATAAAATAACTACTACTGCACTAAGCTGCTTGCTCTCAGCATATCATTTTATAAGACAAAGAAATAATATTTTCAGTTTATAGAGGAAGCTAAATGCTGCTCATCTTCAATCTAATTTTTATTTATAAATATAAAAAATATTATATTCAAACATCTGAAATTATGGTATTTATAAGTATTAAAAATTTGAAATTTAATCATAAACATTTTTGCTGTATAAAAATGAAAAGTTTATACCAGCATAGGGTAATAAGAAACTTCAGAATTCTTTATTGATAGTTAATCAATATCACATACAATTTATTTAATTGCAGCTCACCAGTGCGGATATAGCTAGCATAATGTATTGTTGAAATCATAATAGATTTTTTTCTTCATTTTGAATTTATCTATTGTCTACTTATTAATAATAATTGTAGATATAATTGTAATTATAATTGTAGAAATATGTCAACAGAAAAAAAGATAATGTTGAAAACCTTGTTCATAGAATGCATGCATTGTGAAAAATTATTTTGCAATTAAAAATGTGAATAACTTTGAAATGTTTAAAATTAAAGCAAAAGAAATAAAGAAATTCAATAAGTGATTTTGCAAGTACTTGTCATGTTCCCAAATTTCAATTATCAAAACAAACATGATGTATTATCTTTTTGTATACTTCTTTAAAATTATTGAATAACACAAATTTCTTATAAATAATACTCACGAATGTATAAAGTTGACAAAATGGCAATGAGAAATACAGAAATAGCTATGCAGGAAGCCACAACGATTCCAATAGGATCATCAGCAGTCACTATGTAGGCTATAAAATGTTTTTCAAAGAATAAATATATGGAGAAATGTAAAGAAAACATGATAAATGTTTCAAAATAGCGATTAAACATATGTTTTCAAAAAGATATATTTAAAAACAAAATTCAAAAATACTTAAACATCAAGGTGACAACAACACAGAATAAACGAATTTTGTTCATCTCCAAGTATATAGTCAGAAATTAATATTGCAACAAATTGTAATAGTATGAAAGTTAGTAATACCGAAATTAGTTTTTCAAGTTCTAAGAGCTAAGTGCCCCACTATTTAGTCTGCCAAATAAGAGCTTTCACTTCTGTATATTGCTGGAATTACCAGTGCTATAGATCACAAGTATCTTTAAGTTCAGTATCTCAAAATACGCAATACATCACTTTATGATCCCTTTTGTCAAGTCTGGATAACATTTTGGTTATCATTTTCTGCGTTTTACTTCTTGAATTACCAGTTTTTTTTTTTTTTTTTTTTTTGTTAAGTTATTTGTTGAGCTAGACTTGCTTCGATTTTCATGCAATTTTCACGTCGTATTTTTGACTCCACCTACACTGCTACTTTTCGACTTTTGCGCCCGGCAATAAGGGGGCGTTTAGAAGGGAGGTAGCCTTTGCTCCCACTGTACAGGCACAGAACATGCAAAAATACTGATTGTTACAAAAACTGGTTGCTATATAATTAGTGACCGCTAGCGGACAAAGCCGCCCACTACTATATATGCTAGCGATGAAGGAAAAAAAATCATTTTATAAACATAATACTACGAATACTAAAATAAATACAAATAAATACGAGTCTGCTCTTTAGGCTATAGGAATGCTAAGGAATTATAGTAGATAAAAAATGATCTTATTATATGCTAAACCTGTACTTAAAACAAAAATTTTAAATTTGCAACTAAATTTAATGATGCGTAACACTTGATAGATTAAAAATCTTTTTTTAAGCACACTGAGGTAAAATAAACAAACTGAAGTGATATACAACAGCACGCACTCACACTATAATATATATTACATACATACACACACTGATATTGATTACACTTTAACCGAAGCATATTAAACATCTCTGATTCGCTTTAAACCATGCTCATCTACTGTTATTACATCCACTTAAAGGGCATTTACATCTTTCGAAAAATGGATTCCTTCTTTAAATACCGAACAACGCTGGTCACGTTTTATGGTCTTTCCTAATAAAGATAAAGCGTTCTAGTCCTTCCTTAAAGAAAGCAGGAATATAAATATAAGATAGCTACTGTCTTGACAGTTCTTTCTTAGCGGTTGTTAAGAGAAGACGCTGTTTTGACCCGAGGAAGAGGAATCAAAACTCGCTCGAAACAACTGTGGTCACCCAATTTTCAAATGTCTGCTTTCTCTAAGGAAGGATTAGAATGTTTTATTATCACGAACAACCGTTTTATTATTTATTGTGATGATAAAAAATGTATCTGTATATCATGTCTGCATCTGTGCGCCAAATATTTCTCGCAATTTACTTGAGGGGCTTCTATTTCATTGAAATCTGATCACCTAGAGCAAATGGGATCGAGGGTCACTAGGATAAACAAAAATCCCGATTATCAGGATATCGACAAAAGTAATACATATAATTTTCCAATATTTTCTTGAAGAAAGTGGGCGTAAGAAAATTACAATTCATTTGAATGAGCCTTCTCTCTCTGGTCAACAACAAACGTTCAGCTACAACTCGATACAATTGTAGTCACCAAAATTTCCTCTTCTTGTTTTCTTCAGAAAGACGTACAAGTATTGTAACAATGAGCAGTTTTATTTATTGTGAAAAGTAATACACACAGAGTTATTGCGAGCTTACTAAATGAAATTGTGACGTACCGGATTTGTATAAAAATATGTATTTCTTACCCCCAGTTTCTGGCAAGTTGAAAGGCTTTTCGGAGTAGCTGTAGTTGCTGTATCCATACTCATTGTACGCCCGAACGCGGAAGTCATAATTTATGTTCGATAGAATTCCTTCGACGATCCACTTGGCGTTCGAGTTGTTGTAGACAGTGATCCAGCCTTCCGTGTACGGATCAGTACTTTTAGAACTAAAAATTATAACAAGAAATATCATTCATTTTTTTTTTAAATAATTGTTTTTCTAATACTTTTTTAAATAGTCTTAACAATTTCTTGACATCGTTTTGGGATAGATTTGTGAAAATATAGTGTGCTCAAAAGTGCAAGAAAATTTTAAACATTTAGGCAAGAAACGTGTATAAAATTATCTGAATTTATGATTTACACACAGTTATTTTGACTGTTTTCAATAATATACGAGGCATAGTAGAAGACTTTTACATGTTTACACGTTGCTTATTGAGATTAAAAATATTATATGTCAAAAACGTATTTGAGATCTTTTGGAATTATAGAGAACTTGCCCGAATTATATAGTTTTCAGTAAGCACTTCCAGGAAGATGTGAAGTTGCGGTCTTTCGTTCGGGAAATAAGTGTTTTATGAATTGATCTATCTGAATTTAGAATAGTATTGCACGAAGTTAATACAAATTCTCGTTAGTTAAAAACTTATTGAAAAGGATGCATTTATATATTTTATGACATAATTAAATACAAAAATGTCTTTATTCCTGATTATAAGATACTCGTATGCAGAGCTAAAATAAATTCTAAAATTGGCGAATATTAGAAAAAAAAATTTCAATCATATCTTATATTATTTTAAAGACAAACATAGTATTTTTAAAGTATTGAATATAAACTTTACTTAAAACATTTAGATAGATTTTTTCGACCAGAGTAAAATTGACGTAAATATTTTTGAAAACAACCCGAAAATATACCTAAAGTCAATATTCACTGAATATTGCATCCTAGCTTTCAATCCTTTGTCTAACTATCACATATTCCTTTGCTCTTGCATTTTCCACCATCTAGTTCACCATCATCTGTATTTTGTATCTAAACTTTCGCTGATTCTAATGTTTCATATTACTAGAAAATGAAAATGCATTCTCATTATTTCAAAAGCGTCTGAAAAATAGCGTCCACAAAACAGGACGGGAGGCATGGAGATTGAGGCTACCGCTTCGGCTTCGTCCAAATAAAACGTCAACTTCATTTATTTAATTATTCAACATCGGAAATTCAGAAACGGGCTGATGGCACTTTTGGCCCTCTTAAAGTTTAGACAATGGAAAAGAAAAACAATCCACATCCGTTATTCGGAATGAAATGCCAATGGGGGGAGACGACCTCGCGCTATGCATTCGCCTCGCAAACTCAGCGTCGAACTTGCCACAAAATAAATCAGTTTCTTGTGCATGTTTGCATAATAAAACCGGTAAATATTATATGATTGATTCAATAAATTACGATATTTTACCTGTTCTATGACTTAATTCTATGAGGGTCTTTTTTTTTATGGTTGACATTGAAAAAAAAACAGGATTTTTTTTTCTTCGTTCCACTAAAAAACGAGTTTCGTTTCTCATCTAATGTCTTCCTCAGATTGTAATTATTATCTTAATGGAGCAATACATAAATATATTTTTATTTGTATCTATGTGAAGCTTATACATTTTTGGCAATAAAGGTTATTTGTTAAGTATAACTTAAAGAACCTAATGTTTTGAAATGACTCACGCTAAATCCCTTCATGTAGGATCGCGCTGCCATTGCAGGGTCCGCCGCCCACTTTTGTGGTTTTTATGCTTTCGTCAGCACGGTCGCGATTCTGCTGCTTCTGCTACTATTGAGCTATTTTTACGACCCCTCTATCCTACTCTTATGAGCAGCATTCTTAAAACAAGTTTCTGAGACGTGCCACAGACATTACATAAGACAAAAGATTCAAATGAAATGCATTAAATACCTCTGTTGAAGCTCGTATATAAGATCTTCATATCCATAATTTATGGAACTGTACCAGAACACCTCATACATTTCTCTTCCAATAAGTTTCAACTCGGGTTTTCCAGGAGTGCTCGGAGCATCTCCTAGCGTTGTGAACTCAAAAAAAGAACTCTTTGGCCAGATGAACTTTGTGTCTTTTTCTTGATAGGTCAAAATTATTTTCATGTTGTACCTCGTCTTGGGTATCAAGTTTTGCATCTCGAATAAGATCTTTCCTGTTGCTGAGATGGATTTTTGAACATCAAACTGCCACTCTAATTCATCTGCCTGGAACAAAATAAGCAAAAACCGAAAATCAATACACATCAACGAACACTGAAAAGTCAAATTAAGAAAAAATCTGGAATGTTGGACATATAAAACATGATTAGGAAAAATTAGAAAAATCTATCTGACCTTCCACACGTAGCATTTTTTAGTCGCAGTCAAAAATTTGTAATTGACTATAAATAAAAAGGGCTGCATGTGATAAAGGAGGAATTGAGATCCTTCATCAGAGAATCCTAGGCTGAAAGTACGGCTTCGGTCCTGCGAGAAGTTTTTTTTTTTTTTTACCATAAAGTGGTATTTTTGTGAGATTTCAATACTTTTTGAAGATGCCTGTATCAACATGATTACTCAACAGCGACATAACATGCATTGCAAATTTTACTTTTCCACCGAGATTCATGTTTTTTAATTTTTTCAAATTCTAAATTAAATTTATCTCTAAAAAATACTAAGCTTTGCCTTTAGTACTTTCTTTGGTTTTATCTTTATTGCCTTCTACCAGAATGCACGAAATAAGCTATTATTCAATAAAATTGGTTCAGTAGTTAAGGCTAGCTCCATCAAAATTGAAGAAAAAAGGCCGGGCCAAAAGTCGTAAAAAGTGTCATTTTAAAGTTTTTTTTTCCTTTTCAGATACTACCACACCAATTGTAATTTTTTCTTGTTTTCTTTTTCTCAACTTCGTGGTCATATTACAGAAAAAGAAACTCATATCTTAGTTGAGTTACAGACTTTGAAAATCAGGGTTTGTCACGTCAATAACATACAAACCATTTAACATATGTCGTATACTATACACTTGTCAGCTACAGATTCTGATATAACGACTTGGCAGGGCGGAACGCTATCGTATTCCGAAAATCGATAGTCTTTTACGTGAGAAAGTTTCATATGAATTGAAAAGGTTTAATTTTGTACCCAAGGCATCAAGAAAATGATTACAGAATTACTTTGTAAAGGGATACTGATACGACTTTCGATACTAAGGATTTTGAAGTTGAAAACTTACTTCTTTATATTCCAAAACGTACTCTGAGACTATGTCATCACTAGGAGGGATCCACGCCAGCAAAAGAGATGTGGATGAGCTTGCCTCCAAAGTTAGATTATTGGGAAGAGCTAGGGCTGTTACTATGACTTCTTCGCTGTCGTTGTGCAACAAACAATTCGAAGAGTAAGCTCGGACCTGAAATATTTTAAATACAGTTATTAATACGTATTTCGGACAAACATTTTCTCTGGTTGCAATTATGATTTTGGAAAATATCACCATCATTGCCGCTTATTATCCAACTTCTTATTCCAACTTCTTTTTCATCACTTTAGATTGAGAAGAGAAAAACAGCGTTTATGCTAGAGAAGTTTTATTACCTTGAAACAATCGGTGCTTATAATTACAAATGAATCAACAATTTGTACACCTCGATCTGAAAACTATGAAATCGATCATAACTTTTTGGCTTAATAGTCAAAAAACTTTATGACCCTGAGTTTTATAGAGTCCATTTCAGAGGAATGATGGCACATCAAAAACCGTTGAAATGAAACAAACCACCATTCGAAAATTATATGAACATAAAAGTTCTTAGTTGGAATGGTATGTTGATACCGTCAAATAATAAATTCTAGCCTGTTTTGACGAGTGGTGACAGGAAATTTTACTGCCATATATCGTGTTTACTGCTGAAGAAATGTACAATACATACAGGTATGGAAGACACTCCCACTGCAGATACCAACATCCATAGACCGGTTTTGCGTTAGCATGGAATGAACGGTATCTACAATGGCAGCAAGAAACTTGCTATAAACCACAACTTTTGCGAGTTTGTGTGGAAACTGATCATTTCAGTCTTTCCACGTGGACGGCATAAATTTCGCTGTCATTTCACACTTCGGCTATTCCCTGCTGACGAGCGCATTCATAGATGCTGGTAACTGCAGTAGGGGCGTCTTCCATGTTTTTCGAGACGCCCTTTATAGGTAGTTTTTGGGTTTTGCATACCGATAATTCATCTACTCTTAATTCTGTTCGACGGGCAGTTTGTTCACAATAATAACTTCAAATGCAGTTGTAAAATCTTATTTTTAAACAGCTCCGTTTATAGAATCTGTAGGAACCACTTCAAATATAGAGGGAAAGATAAGTGTCAGTAGCAGATAGCTTGTGTCGTCTGGTCAGCCTGATATCCGTGGTTTTATTAGCAGCTAATCGAGGATGATTTACAGATCTCCTTCACATATAGAATGAAAAAGACTCGCTATAGTAACTCAATGTAGAGCATTGTCTGGCCAGCCAGAGGTTGATGGTTCGATTACTCTATGAAACAAATGTACTTTGCACTTTGTTTTCGGCAATGAAGGATCAGGGATGATCGTTGAAGCATGATCAGGCTGATTTTCGTTGATTTCAGCAATGCAGGATCAGAGCTGATCGTTGATGCAGGATCAGGCTGATTTTAGTTGATTTCAGCAATGCAGGATCAGGGCTGATCGTTGATGCAGGATCAGGCTGATTTTAGTTGATTTCAGCAATGCAGGATCAGGGCTGATCGTTGATGCAGGATCAGACTGATTTTCGTTTCAACAATGCAAGATGAAAGCTGATCGTTGATGCAGGATCAGGCTGATTTTAGTTGATTTCAGCAATGCAGGATCAGGGCTGATCGTTGATGCAGGATCAGACTGATTTTCGTTTCAACAATGCAAGATGAAAGCTGATCGTTGATGCAGGATCAGGCTGATTTTAGTTGATTTCAGCAATGCAGGATCAGGGCTGATCGTTGATGCAGGATCAGACTGATTTTCGTTTCAACAATGCAAGATGAAAGCTGATCGTTGATGCAGGATCAGGCTGATTTTAGTTGATTTCAGCAATGCAGGATCAGGGCTTATCGTTGATGCAGGATCAGACTGATTTTCGTTTCAACAATGCAAGATGAAAGCTGATCGTTGATGCAGGATCAGGCTGATTTTAGTTGATTTCAGCAATGCAGGATCAGGGGTGATCGTTGATGCAGGATCAGACTGATTTGCGTTGATTTGGGCAATGCAGGATCGGGGCTGATCGTTGATGCATGATCAGTCTGATTTTCATTTATTTCAGCAATGCAGGATAAGGATTGCCAATAAGGAGGGATAGACACCACCCGGGCTCCAGAGGTGTCCCGGACCGCCAACGTTTTCTTTTCGTGGCTGGAGAAGACATTAAAAATTAAAAAAAATATATCAAATATGGAGGGGGGGGATCTCATGATAAATGTTTGCCGGGAGCCCACAATTTGTATGGGTAGATCTGACAGGATTCAAATGCTAGCACCTAAACGAAAGTAATTCTGTATGATGTTTATCTCCAAATGTTAGAATAAGTCATTTCCTGGACGATGAGATGACTTTAGAGGGCCATATATATTCTGAATTATCAAAATCAAAATTGCAAATTTTAGCCGAGAATTCAAAAAAGTTAGGATAACGAACTCGGAAACTAAGCGAGTTAGAAGAATGTCGATGACAAAGTTGTATAGAGCATTGTCTGATGAGTAAGAATTGATACTAAAATAGCTTCATTTATTTCAAACAATAGGGATTTTTTTATTGCCCAGGTCGTCCGGCTCACTCAAAGAGTGTTGAAGACCCAGACCGTCCGACTCGTCCGGAGACTTGAGCAGCAGTTTGGACGGACGGCACCCAAAGAGTGTTGTTGATGTTGAAACCCAGACCGTCCGACCTACCAGAAAGATGTAAGGTAACTGTTTGGACGGTCGGGAAGTGCCATCCAATTTAGACCGGAACCCAGTGGGGGAGGCATCCACAGGGACCGTACCCTCCTTCCCCTACCACCAACCTCTCGGAAGGACTTTCGGACCCACATGTTTAACGTGATCGTACTCCGCATGAACACGGCGGCAGTTTTGGCAGTGGCTGGAATCGAACCCGGGCCTACCGAGTGCAACTCCAGCGCGCTAACCAATGGGCTACCGCGCCCTACCCAAAGAGTGTGGAGCAGTTACAAGGGACGACCGGAACATAATAGAATTGTTACCAAACGGATGTCCTATTAAGGAATGTTGAAATAAAGACTCATATGCGCAAAAGTCTAATATTTGTCCTATTGAATATGTCCTCCGTCAAACAAAAATGAATATTGAAATCCCAGAAAAAAATATGACCGCGATGGATATTTTGACAAGCATTGAAAGTGTCACCGTGTGACAGTCCTTGAGGATACGACATTTTAATAGGAATGTATTTCCTCCTCCCATATACGGATTTCGTGCTTTCCATTTCCACTCGTAAGGAAACTCTCTACAGCTTTGAAAGTAGATTTTTCGTCTACCTCGCTTTGTTGCGGGGTTTGTTATTCTAACGTTTTAAATGTTCCGTTAGTAGCGCTGAAATCACTTTTATTCGATTGGGCACGATCACTTTACTACAGATACAACCTAACTTGTACACACATGGACCTTTTCTTACAAAGTTATTAGGATGCTTAAGGACTACCTTGGAACCTTTATAAAAAAAACCTTGCCGTCCCAACTGGGAATCAAACCCTAGATCTTCGAACTGGCCAGCCAACGCTTTGCCATTGAGCTACTGGGACGAAAAGGCTCTTATAGGAGACACTGCGTCTTGTATAATTTAAAACTTGAAAAATTATTTTCCGGTCTTGTCGTTTTTTAATTTTTAGAATCACAACGAAAAAAGGTAGTCAATAAAGAAATTTCGAAAACTGACTGAATGTCTTATCTGATATGTTTCGTTTCCAAAGCATTTTTTCTTTCCCTATCATTTGACGGTAAATAAAGATATCAGCCTCCAGCAACGTTGTCAAACATTGCTTCTAATAATAATAAAATAGCTAAAACACTTACTATCATGTGATGCTCTTGACCAGGTTCCGATGTGCTGATGACCATAGAGAAATCGCCTGCTGACGAATGATTTCCGCATTCGGAGTAGACCGCCGAAAACGTGCTGATAGCAGCACTCTTTACTTTCCAAAACAACTCGTAGGAGACGGAAGGCCCGTTGGGATGCAGAGAGGGCTGCCAGCCGACGTCGATTCTGTGTGGCGTGACGGCAATCGCTGTCACATTCGCAGGAGCGGAAGGTACTGAAAAAGGGATAAAAGTCAACTGGCATTTAAAAAAAAAAATTCCTACGGTTTCTCTTTTGCAATTAACAAAAATTCATTTATGTGTTGATTCTGGATGTTTCAGAGATGTTTTTAAGAATAACGTTGCTCTTCCAGAAAAGACAAATAAATTAGCTGGAGTATAGTTCAACTCGACTTCCTCATACCCATAATCCATTTTTAAATAGCTTGTTGGTCTCCCCCACCCCAAATTGCACAAGAAAATTATTTTCGAAAAATCGGTGTCGTGGGTCCAATGATTACAATTACAGCGTGTTACCCTTCACTTTAAAGGACTCAAAAAAAAAATTTTTTTTTTTTTCGATTGATACCATGCTTGAAAATGTACTCGGGGGGATAAAGACGTCACGAACCCCCCCAAAAAATTGTATCCCGTCTATTTTTCACAACAGTGACTGAAACCATCAATAAACTCTTCTATTCATCATTATGTCACTTTTTGTGTCCTATGCTGCCATGTTAAAAATATATATAAAATTTCAAATTATTCGCTCGAATTAAAAAAAAAATCTATTTAGATCGAGATTTTTCGATAACAGAACTGGATATACAGTTTCGTGGAAATCATTTTTGTGGCAGCTGTCGTGTGCACAAGAAATCGGCCACAGACGGACATCGCTCCAAAAATAGTCAAAACGTGTTCAAGAGGCCCTGAAACATACATTGGCATCCAAATCCAAAATCTCGAATTCGAAAATTTTCGCAAAAGCAATACTTTCTCTATATTACATAATGTGAGAAAGCAGAAATTGGACCCTCGTATAGCATCCATTCGTCTTCGATTTAACGCAAGCTGCATTAAAATAAACGCATAGCAAAGTACTAGCCAGAAAACCTGGATCGCGAAAAAGAGCCATCGTTAACTTTCATTTGAGAAAGATAAGCATTTGCTTTCAACAGTATAAACTTATGCGGTTTTGGCACACTGCAGTGTGCAACCCTTTTCTCAAAAATTGCCGACGGGAAAACTGTTATTGTGTTTCTGTTAAAATGCGCTAGATTATAGTAAAATCGTTGAACTAAGTTTCATCAGAGGTCATAGCTGAAAGCACACCCACAGACTTCATAATATTTTTTATTAAATTACATCCGAATATGCATTCTGAAATAAATGGCGTGAACAACAAATAAATGATGCCTTTTCAAGATGCACTTAAATAGAGTCACGACTTCTTCTCGTCATGGTTCTATAATAGCTCGCAATCCTTCACATGAGCGTTTTGAAATAATACTACACCCATAACCTATGCTTTCTTTAGGGGTGTAGAATTATGCTTACATATTTTTACTTTCCCTGCAATACATGGTAATGTATAGGGAAAGTATTGGAATCATGCAGAAAATCGCAACTCGAGTTTTCAACGGATCTACACGTTTCGAGACCTCTAAAAACCGAATTTCATAAAATTTGGTAAGTCACTTGTGGGCGAATCTGGTGCTGATTAGTTTTGGGTACGATTTGGGATAAAAGAACCCGCCTTTTTTTTTGCGAAATGGCCCGCAAAAGCTTGTATCCACTCTAACTGAAAAACTGATGGACCGAATTTCACAAAATCTGGTTGATGAGTCACTTGTGGGTCACCCTGGTGCTGATTAGATTTTGATACGATTCGGAAAAAAAAATAACCTGCCTTCTTTTGCAAAATAGCCCTCAAAAATTGCCAAAATCTAAAGTAAAAAACTACGTATTCTTAAATATATCCATTAAGTGCTTGTTTAATACGTAATTTTTAAAGAAGAAAAGAATAAGACCAACCCCATTACACTAGGACTAGCCGTTCTCGAGATAGTTTAGTTTTTCGTATTTTCTCTACGCCACCTTTGAAAATAAGTCCTGTTACCGAATGAAAACGAAAATTGAATTAAAAGTGAAATAAATTTAATTAAAATAAAGAGAAGGTGGATATAAGTCTGAAGGGAAAGTCATGTGCTGCCCACATCAGATTTTTACTTTCCCTGCATTGCATGGTAATATATAGGGAAAGTATTGGAATCATGCCGAAAATCGCAACTCGAGTTTTCGACGGATCTACACTATTCGAGAGCTCTAGAATACGGAAAAACTATTTTTAGCATGACGTCTGTGTGTGTGTCAGTGTGTCTGTCTGTGTGTTTGTCTGTGCAGATTTTGTATCCACTCTAACTAAAAAACTAATAGACCGAATTTCATAAAATTTGGTAGATAAATCCACTTGTGGGCAAATCTGGTACTGATTAATTTTGGGTACGATTCGTGATAAATGAACCCGCCTTTTTTTGCGAAATGGCCCGCAAAAGCTTGTATCCACTCTAGCTGAAAAACTAATGGATCGAATTTCATAAAATTCGGTAGATAAGTCACTTGTAAGTCATCCTGGTGCTGATTAGATTTTGGTATGATTCAAAAAAAAAAATAACCTGCCTTCTTTTGCAAAATAGCCCTCAAAAATTGCCAAAATCTAAAGTAAAAAACTACGTATTCTTAAATATATCCATTAAGTGCTTGTTTAATACGTAATTTTTAAAGAAGAAAAGAATAAGACCAACCCCATTACACTAGGACTAGCCGTTCTCGAGATATTTTAGTTTTTTTGTATTTTCTCTACGCCACCTTTGAAAAGAAGTTATCAAATGAGAACGAAAATTGAATTAAAAATGAATTAAATTTAATTAAAATAAAGAGAAAGTGAATATAAGTCTGCAGGGAAAGTCATGTGCTGCCCACATCAGATTTTTCTTCTCACTCCCGCTTATCATATTTAAAAATAAAATGCAATTATGATCTACAGTTGAAATTCCTAAAATAAGGTAAAAGTACTTCATTCATTAAATACAATTCTCAAGAATCTTAAATCTTGGCACAATGGATATATTGCTTTTCAAGGTGCACGCCAAATATTTTGTTCTGAAGAAAAAAAAATCTGATGATAATTGACACGTTTCCTTTCAAGGAACGTGCCTAATACTGAGTTTTAAAAAATGTTCTTTAATATTTTGATAAAATACTTTAAGAAAGAATGTTATTATTATTTTATATTTAAATAGATTTTAGGGGGGGGGGGGGCAGCATAGTGGTTAAGGCACTGGATTGCACTCGGAGGACCCGAGTTCGATTCCCGGCTCTGCCCAAACTGCCCTCTTGTTCACGCGGATCACGAGCACGTTAAATATATGGGTCTGAAAGTCCTTCCGAGAGATTGGTGGTAGGGGAAGGCGGTTGTCGCCCCCACTGAATTCCAGTTTAAATTGGGTTCCACTATCCCAGCCGTCCAAACTGATATCTGACACCTTCGGGTAGGTCGGACGACGTGGGTCTAAAATGAAGGTGTAAACTTTGCATTAACGTTAAGAGAATAATGACTCCATATGATATATAGCTCGGTGAGATATTCTATATTTTCGATTACTGAAACTGGCGCGTATTGAAAATTATAAAAGGTAACAACTAAAATTAGCAGCTAATAAAATTTAACATCAGCATTTAGCACTGCTAATGAAAAAAAAAAAAAAATATATATATATATATATATATGTATATATATATATATATATATATATATATATATATATATATATATATATATATATATATATATATATATATATATATATATATATATACAGGGTGTCCGAAAAACATTGACCTCAGCTTTTATTCCTAAAATATTGATCTTAGACATATATAATAAATTACAAAGTTGTGTAAAAAAGGTACAGAATTTTATGAAATCGATAAAAATTTTCAGAGGATTAAATTTAAAGAAATACAAAATTTAAATTTTTATACGGCCCCCGTACAAAAACATTTCCAATGAGTAAAATATGCCCCATACACTAATAAGGTGATGTTCAAAATTTCAGCATTTTATCATAAAAAGTCCCAGAGATATGAAAAGACAGAAATGTTGACTTAAACCATTTTTCAATGCATCGACATGGGTTCTCAGAGGGAAAAATATCATGTCGGCAGATCGAGTTTCAGGGGTCATACACAAACTACGAAACAAAATAGTGATTACATAAATAAATAATAATTTTGCTATTTATTAGTACAAAACTATCTACACTGTGTAGAAATAATAACTTTACACAAAGATTACAAAGCTTGTTCAAAATGTTTTCCATCCATGCCAAAGATCAATCAAAGATAAGAGTCAGGTATTATTTGCCTGTGATGCATTTCTGCGTCATTTGCACTCTTGCTGTAAACATTTGCATTTTAATGTGTGATTAATCCCTCACCAACTTTGTTTAAACATATCTCTGGGACTTTTTATGATCAAATGCTGAAATTTTGTACTTCACCTTATTAGCGTATGTAGCACATTTTACTCATTGGAAATGTTTTCGTACGGGAGTCGTATAAAAATTTAAATTTTGTATTTCTTCAAATTTAATCCCCTGAAAATTTTTATCGATTTCATAAAATTCTGTACCTTTTTTTTTACTCAACTTTGTAATTTATTATATATGACTATGATCAATATTTCAGGAATAAAAGCCGAGGTCAATGTTTTTGGGACACCCTGTATATATATATATATATATATATATATAAATATAAATTATTAAATCCAAAGTTAGAATGTATGTAGTAACTCATAATACACTATTCCAAAATTTTCTACAAATACAAAGAAATAAAAGAAATTAAGACAAAAAGAGGAAATAATAAAGCATAATGCAAGTCATAAGGACAAAGACAATCAACAAATTTCAAAAATGAGGAATGCAAATAAGAAAACAAAAAATCAAGCAAAAAAGCTTGCACATGGAGGAGATTTAGGCTTACGAGATTAGGCTTACGAAAAGTTCATTTCGAAAAAATTCTCGTCGGGTCCATATATCCTTTCGAAATGAACACAAAAATGCTTGTTTCTGAAACACAAGATAGATTTTATCTATAAACTTGTGTTATATGGACGACAAGCATATAGATTGGAACAATAAAGGAAACATAAATACCTCAAAACACACCTCTTCAGCGCAACCATGACGAGCAAAATATGACTGGATCAACGTTGCCATATGCCAAAATGAAAAGATGTGATTTGCTGTTGCCAAAGAGAGTAATAAAGACTGTACTGCGCAAAAGCAATAAAATGAAATAAAATGAGTTATTCAACTGTTAAAGCTTCGAGATAAAAAGATGAAAATATAATTGCAGGAGAATGAAGAAGTACGGCTAAAATAAGATAATAAGGGGAGAATACGAGAATTTTAGGCTAATCGAAACTTATTAACTATACTATTGACTAAATATGCAGGATATTGATACATTTTACTGGTAATTTTGAGGTTAGTAATGTGCAAAGCATGAAATTTTTTATCTGATAATCTATAAATTCTAAAAAGTTGATTAAGTATAATATTTCTAAACAATTGAATCGAGTTGCAGGAATTAAAAGGTAATAATTTATTAATATTAAATTTAAAAAAATCTTTTTTATCATATAATTTAGTAACTATCCCATGAGCAGGTTCTATAATTAGATTTAAATCCAAATAATAAACATTATTACTAATAGAAGTTTCATTAGGTATTAATTCCAAATTATCCGGATAGAAATCTATATCTATGACATAGTTATCAGTAAATACAAGACAAATCAGATCATCTACATATCTATAAATTTTATAATCAGTTGAAGTAAAGAATTTTTCATAATGATATAGGTATAAATTAGCTAACATACTGCTACTACAGCCACCTTGTGGAACACCTGAGACTTGTAAGTATAATTTATTACCTTGAAAGATATAATTATTGAAAAGAACAAAATGGAGAAGCTTAGGAAAGTTGGTAAATTTTGTAAGATTTGAATGTTTAGTAATAAAAGCATTATATAAAGCTAAAATGACATCATATAGATCAGTGATCTTAATATTATTAAATAGATCTTTAAAATCAAAAGTTTGAAATCCTATTATTTTACCAAGCGTTTTAATTTATTTTTTAATTCCTTACTGTTATTTAGAATAATGTAGCTATCACCAGAATCTCGTAAATTGCTATTTAGTACATTTAAATAACTTAGTAATAATTTACTAGCAGTAGTAGAGTATGAATTATGACCACTAGTAACAGTTCTAAATTTAATAGGATTTTTATGAAATTTAGGTATAAATATATATATATATATATATACTTAACACCATCGGATAGGCCGGACGGTCTGGGTCACAGAAAAGAAAAGAAAGAAATTTTATTGACTTTTTAGGAAACTATTTTCAGACATACCTCCTTCATCCGTTCGATATTCTACAGGTGGGCCCAGAGAAGGGATTCCATTGCTGTAATAGTTCTTGACAGACACCCTGATAGTGTAATACGTGTACGGACGGAGGTTGAACAGGGTGACACTGCTGTCGTATGTATGCTGAAATAAGAAATGTATTAAACTCTTTGGACAGGAGAAACACTCTTTCAAAAGCGAATTATTGTATTTCAAATAGAAGCAAACATTTGAACAACCCAATACTTATAATTAGTTTTATACAGCACAACTGGAAGCTATATTGTTTCAATGTACAAAATCTGTAAGAAACGAAATTTCTATAGCATAGCAAAAATATATTGGAACGACATTTTAAACGTTCTACAAGTTAAATGAAAATTTTGTTGTTTTTTTTAATTAAAAATTTATGAGAATATCCAGTTATCACTCACCATGTATGCATGAAGTAATATTTTCCTTTTAATTATTTCTTAAATATAGTTACAATTACACATCAAACGGTAAATTTCATTGGAGATAGGTTGAAACAGGTTCAACAATAACATGAATACAACGGAATGCTGCACTTTAACAAAATGTTTCAATGTGCGGTTACACAGCCTACGTGTCATAGGAACGATGGAATGTTTTCATCCAATCAGAAATAAGGCTTATGACTCCCAGAGCCGTAGCCAGAGACGAAATTGAACAGGGGCTGGAGTGAAATTCAAGGGGGCTCAACAGGCTTGAAGGAGGGGCTCACTAGAAACACAATTAATCATTAACATTTACAAACCATAATGGTTTCTATTATATATTTCAATCCATATAACCTATCAAATAATTGCATATTAATACTATTTGAAAGCTAAGAGTTGATTATTATTATTCATATAGCTACTACACACCAATATTAGTATATAATAATTACAATTGATTTTAATATAAGCATTAACTAGTAGTAAAGCTATTAATGAATCGAAGAAAATTTCTGAAAGTTAAATGTTAATATTAACTCTTACCTACTTATCAGTTGATTTTGACTCTATAATGTATAACAGTGAACCCCGCAATAATACAAAAGTATCCTAAATATTTTTAAATATGTAAATAAATGGATCACCAATATAACCACATATTCAGCTAAATTAAAAAATCTTTAAAAACGGAGTAATTTATAAAAAAAAAAGGAAAGATATTTTTTTATGCAAAATTTAGATGACATTTTGGATAAAATTTTTTATCGCTACTAAACATTTAATATTTTTATCAGGTAGGCTGAGTATACCCCTTAGGGGACTTAGCTCCCTCTGGCCCCTTTCTGTCTACGACCCTGACGACTGATCGATAAAATATACTTCCTTCTTGAATGCCACATATTTTTCTATGTGATCACCACCAAAATATGAATTGCAAAAATATTTCACTTTATGTATACTACAGGGTGGCCATAATTAAAGTAGAGGTGTTTAGAGCCCGATAGTGAGAAAACTGTTGGGCCAAACTCAACTAAATTTGCAGTAAATACTATGTAGACCATGGGGTTTTGATTTTTAAAAGAAAAAAATTCGTTCGGATGTTTGCCACCGCGGACCAAAGTGGCGCTATAAGGTCCATTTTTGGCGTAAAATAGGCATAAGAAGTACAGAAAGTTCCGTCAATAATGAGAGGTATCGAATAATGCTGCTGAATTTTATTATTCCGCAACTTCAATAGCGTGGATGTCTTGAATCTACGTTATTTATGCAGGACGGAGCACCCCTTCATATTGGATTGCGCGGACAGGAAGTCCTACGACAGCATTTTACCAACAACCGAATAATGAGTCGAGCGTTTCCTATGAGGTGGCCAGCTCGTTCGTCTGATCCTTGTGACTTTTGGTTGTGTTGTGGGGTCTTGTAAAGCGCTTGGTATACCAAGGGAATGTGGATAATTTAGCCACTTTGAAGGACCGAATAACATGGCACGTCAAGCAAATCAATGAAGATCTGCTGCATTCTGCAGTGGAGAATGCTGTTCACAGAATGCACTTTTTGGAGCATATGCAAGGAAAACATATTGGATCACACATGTAAATGATGCCAATATAAAAATTAATGTCATAAGTATGTAAATGTGAGATGCAAATGTAAATATAAAATGTACTAAATACGTATAAAATGTAAATGTGATGTCCTTCTCAAAATGCATGTACAAAGTTAACTTTCTGTACTTCCTATGCCTATTTTACTCCAAAAAGGGACCTCAGAGAGGCCCGCTGTGGCAAAAATCCGAACGCCCCGCTGTGGCAAAAATCCGAACTTTTTGTTTTCTTTTAAAAATCAAAACCACATGGTCTAAATAGTATTTACTGCAAATTTGGTTGAGTTTGGACCAACAGTTTTCTCGTTATCGGACTCTCTACTTTGATTATGGCCACCCTGTATTTATCTTGAAGTATACATAACTAAGTAGGACAACTCATGAAGTCGTTCATCTAGATTTTTAAACCAGTAACCTTTACAAACAAACATTTACAATATACAGTCGAACTCTCATGTAGACAGTAGGAGCAGGCCGGCATTGTTATAAGTTACAGACAGAATATTTTTAAACAGAAAACTGCAGCAATGAATAATACATCTAAAAAGTTATGCATTACAGGGCCGCCCTATCTCATTTTCAATTTCGATTTTAATTTTCTGTTATCACTGGAATCCTATGATTGATATAAAGTTTCAGATTGGACGCAAACTTCAAGTATTCCCGAAAAGTATTGATTGAAATCCGAAACACGATTTCTCAAAATGAAACTAATTATACAACAATAATCAAGATCTCAAAGACGGGATTAGAGAAGTACTCGGGAGAGGATATGATCCTCCCTTTAAACTTCTAGCGAAAAGAAAAATATATAAGACAAGAAAGATCAATCATGCATACAGCATTAATTATGAAACACTTTCCAACTTCAATGCAATTTTATTTAAACATCTATAAAATGCGATACATTCCTCGGTAATAGTTTTAAAATTATCATAATACTACAATAATTTATTATATTTGAAAACTTCATCGAAAACAAATGAACTTTATTCAAATGACGTCATCGAAATATAAATCACCTGCCTCTCTCTATAAAAGCAGCATTTCATTCATGAACTGTTTTCCATTCCTTTCATTCATCACAATACTATAATAATTTATTTTATTTAAAAACTTAAAACCATGGAGGTACAAGTAATTTAACTCTATGTTTAAAAGCTCACCGAAAAAATCGTTTGCTTCTCTCTGTAAAATCAATGAATGATGTTTCATTCATATCAGCTACATTGCAGACTCCATGAGCTAAATAATTTTGCGTTAAAGAAATGCATCAATTCCTATACAATTCATTCTACATCTTTTGGTGTTTCATTCTTCATAAGTGGAAATTAGGCTTCGTTGTAGAAATAATCAAAGTTAGATGATCATTTAAACTCAAATATATTGTAATTGCGTTGTTTCAGTATGTAGATGCACAGAATTTAAACAAAAATAAAGCGGTTTTAGGATGGATGCGACACTAAATATGAATTAGAAAGAACTTTAAAAATCACGATTTTGACACAAGATGGATGCCATAGTTTTTTTGAAGTGGGTCACGTGATCTCTTCATATAAAGGGTGTAATTATTATTTTGATTTTTATTTAAAAAACTACTGAATATATTGTGCTGAAATTTTTTTTATATCTTTTATGAGATAATTTGAATATTTCCTGAAACTTTCGAAGCAATTTGTGAATTTTAAATTCACTTAAAAAATGTTTGAATAATGAGGTCCCATAGGGTTCAATGTATTTAATTTTTTCAGCCCGGGTTCAATCCAAAACTAATTGAGTGATATTATTCATTTATATTCTTATAGGTCCCATAGACCGTCTGAACAACATACTAAAATTTCATTTTGATAAAGTCATTTTTACGGCAGTTATCGTGCTAACGTACAGACAGACAGAATGAATGAACAAAGTCATAAACACTTTTCAACTATCTTGTAAAGTGTTAAATAAACAAGAAAGATCAATCATGCATGAAGCATTAATTATGAAACACTTTCCAACTTCAATGCAATTTTATATAAACGTCTCTAAAATGCAATACATTCCTCGGTAATAATTTTAAAATTATCACAATACTACATTAATTTATTATATTTGAAATCTTCATCGAAGAAAATGAACTTCATTCAAATGATTGCATTGAAATATAAATTGCCTGGTTTAAGCATCTCTAAAATGCGATACATTCGTCGGTAATATTTTCTAAATTATCACAGCACTACAATAATTTATTATATTTGAAAATTTCATCGAAAACAAATGCACTTTATTCAAATGACGTCATCGAAATATAAATCGCCTCTATATAAAAGCAGCATTTCATTCATAAATATTTGTTTAATCGTTTCATTCATCACAATACTATAATAATTTATTTTATTTAAAAGTTTGAAAAATTGTTATCTACCATATTTATTTTAAAATGTGCAACCTTTCTCATATGTAAAATAATTAAAATCTTGGAAAGATATTTATTATATAATATATCTCTTTTTTTTCTTTCTGGAGGATATAACGAGGGTCAGAATTCAATTGAATTTGTTTTTCTCCCTATATTAAATAATTTTTATTTAAAAAACTACCTTATATATTTTCCTGAAATTTTTTTAATATATTTTATGGGATAATTTGAATATTTCCTAAAATTTTCGAAGCAGTTTGTGAAATTTAAATTCGCTTAAAAAATGTTTGAAACATTAGATCCTATAGTGTTCAATGTATTTCATTTTTTCAACCCAGGTTCAATAAAAAACTAATTGGGTGGTATTATTCATTTATATTTCCATAGGTCCCGCGGACCGTCTGAAAAACATACTAAAATTTCATTTTCATAAAGCTATTTTTACGGCAGTTATCGTGCTAACGGACAGGCAGACAGACAGACAGACAGACATACATACAGAATGAACAAAGTCATAAACATTTTCAACTATGTTGTAAAGTGTTAACAAGAAAGATCAATTATGCTTAAAGCATTGATTATGAAACACTTTCCAACTTCAATGCAATTTTGTTTAAACATCTCTAAAATGCAATACATTCCTAAGTAATATTTTAATACTTATCGCAATACTACATTAATTAATTATATTTGAAAACTTAAACCTTCATCGAAAAAAATGAACTTTATTCAAATGACGGCATTGAAATATAAATTGCCTGGTTTAAACATCTCTAAAATGCGATACATTCCTCGGTAATATTTTTAAAAGTATCATAATACTACAATAATTTATTATATTTGAAAACTTTATCGAAAACAACTGAAATTCATTTAAATGACGTCATAGAAAAAATAACACGCCTGGATCTCTCTATAAAAACAACATTTCATTCATAACATTTTCCCATTCATTTCATTCATCACAGTACTATAATAATTTATTTTATTTAAAAATTAAGACGACCATGGAGCTACAAGTAATTAAACTCTATGCTTAAAACTTCATCGAAAAAAATCGTCCTTCTCTTTGTAAAATCAATGAATATTTCATTCATATCAGCTACGCAGACTCCATGGGCTAAATAATTTTGTGTTAAAGAAATATAGCAATTCTAATACAACTCATTCTACATATTTTGCTGTTTACATTTTACATAAGTGAAAAATAAGCTTCGTTGTAAAAATAATCAAATTTGGATGATCATTTAAACTCAAATATATTGTAATTGCGTTGTTTCAGTATGTAGATACACATAATTTAAGCAAAAATAAAGCGGTTTTAGGACGAATGCAACACTCAATATGAATTAAAAAGAACTTTAAAAATCACGATTTTGAGACAAGATGGATGCCATATTCTATTTTGAAGTGGATCACGTGATCTTTTCATATCATGGTCAAATATTTTCATAATTGGGTGATATTATTCATTTATATTCCCATAGGTCCTACAGACCGTCTAAACAATATACTAAAATTTCATCTTGATTAAGTCGTTTTTACGGCAGTTATCGTGCTAACGGACAGACAGACAGACAGACAGAATGAATGAACAAAGTCATAAACACTTTACAACTTTGTTGTAAAGTGTTGAAAAGGCATTTCATAAAATGGATAGAGCTGAAATCTATGTTGTGGTTGGGGAGACGACAGAAGTCGTGCCCGTCCCCAAGTCTTCAGAAAGAAATAAACTGAGGCCCAAATGGGCTTCTAGTAGAGATAGAGAAAGATAAGACGGGAGAGGGGTGCAGGCCTTGAGCTTGAGTTACACGAACGGACAAAGGGGAAGGGCTACTCAACGAATATCGGGTTCCCAAAAGCAAGGGAATGGTACAGATGGGTTAGAAGTCACAATCTAAATAAAGTGAGCAGACACAAAACTATTCTGGACGAATCCGCTTACAGCGGAGGTAGATATTCTGTAATTGACGCCCAGGTAACGACCGAGGGCGCTCTCGCGTTCCTGGGGCCGTACAGTGGGATACTGTCCAGTGTGGATATAAAACAATAATCAAGAATAACTTACAACGGATTTGCAATATTCTCTGCCGTTCTCAAAACACGATTCATTATTCTTTGATGGCTCATAATAAATAGCATAATGAACAGATGGAAAAGACATCCTGCTGCAATGCTTTGGCCGATGCAGGGGTGGCAAATGAAGAACCAAGGAGCTAGAAGATTTGTCTTCCAATTTTGCCTTCTCTTTGTAAGCCTCGAAGAGCAGGCACGTGGGGTGCGGATAGGGTTGTAGATGCCCCCCTATGGCCCGAATGCTTCTTATACCACGAATTTCTTCTGTCACGACCGGATTCTTTTCCAGAGAATTGCGCAGTTCCTCCATGGCCTTCGATCGGACGTTCTTCTGAACTTTCTGGATGCTGTACACTTTACCGAGCGTTTCATTCGACCAGTAGATATTTGTTTTATCCGTCGTCAAAGATGTCGGTGGAAGTCCTGCAAATAGAATGTTGGATTCGTGAAATATGAACAAAATTTTGAACGTCAAAAAATAATTCATAATTCGAGTCTCTAAATAAAGCTACATTTTTTCGGAATGCCTTTTGATTGATTGAGGAATTTTGATTGATTTGGAGAAGGTGGAACTTGAAATACATATTAAAAATATAGATTTAAATTACTTCGTTCAGTAGAATTTTATATGTTTAAATTACTGGCTATTTTTAATATTATGTAACACCTAGTCTAAAATATTAAGTCCAATAAGCAGAATGGTCTATAACTCGGATAAAAACCACCTACTAAAAGCAAAGGTATTCATTGACTGTTGGATACGATGGCTCTACTGTAAAATAAAGAAGACTTGAGCAAATAACTTCATTGCAGAAGTATTTAAGAAGCCTTACAAAATAAATGCACATACTTGAAATTCACATACGAACTTAACTGGAACGAGTGGCACAGATTTTACATCATTTGTTGCGTATTAATATTTTTCGGTTCGAATTAGCGTTTGAATCGCAAATGGCTCTAAATGACTTAAAATACGTCACCAACTCTTCCTGATTGGCTGGTTGAGACTTCAGCACTGGATTTCGGAATTTCAATATGGCGATTGTAGAGTATCGCCATCTACCTCATAGATCGCTATGCGTCAAACTGCCAGCCACTACTCAATTCTTTGACTTGCATATATACAGAGAATTGAGCCTGATATATGCAGAATAATTACAGATATTAACAGAAACATTAAAATATGAACTCACTGCTACAAATTATGCGGAAATGAAGTATCCAAATTGAAATCAATGTATGTTAGCAGGTACATCCAACATTGCATTTAAAATAGTGAAAATCATCCCAGTAGTATTCTAAATAATCCTGTTCTTCAAAAGATTGTACAAAAATATTTAATTTGATTCCTCTGCAAAGGAATAAGATATTTTTGTTCTCGCTATACGAAATTATCTTCGCAAAGAGACGAAGAACTCCTTCCCATTTGTAAAAAATTTACAAAAAATATGAAGTTTGACCATCATATGGAAAATGAAGACGTTAAAATGATTTTTATCCTGCTTCATCCATACCATTTTTATCTTGTTGAAAAATCCGTTAAGCACAATCTATATACATAAAATTAAAAAGTCTCTGTGTATATGTGTGTGCGCGTTTGTTTGTTTGTTTGTCTCATCATCACGAAAGAACGGCTGTAGCATCGTATTTCATGAAATTTTGGGGGTAGTCTTGGAATAGCCCTACTTAAAATTGAGTCCATATTTTGAATTTCTAGGAGCAGGGGTCATCAAGATATTAATAAAAACCTTCCATAGAAATAGCATTATGCAAACAAAAAATTATATCATATCGCTTAGCAACGCAATTAAATCAAATGTGTATCCATAGCAAGCATAGTTTATTAATATTTATCCAATTTAAATAATAAAGAAATGTTTAAAAACAATCTTTTTATAAATGAACGGTATTGTATTTTTGACTGGATTATATGAATTATGATCTTCGAGTTTAAAGATTACGAGAATTGTTGATATTTTCAAATTTTTTTTGTCATCCGCTTTATTGTATTCGTTTTTTATTAATGTTTCGACAACCCCTGGTCCTAGAAACTCGGAGCATAGACTCAATTTTAAGTAAGGCTATTTCAAAGCTACCCACAAAATTTCATGAAATTCGGCAGATGTTCTCCCGTTATGATGAGACAAACACACAACACACAAGCAGATTTTCAAATTTATTTATATAGATATAACAACACTTCATTTATATCAGAAACACTTGTTCGATTTTTTTTTCTTTTACAGTGTGCCTGCTGAAATCGGGCCTCTGCTTTGGGTCAAATTATGTGAAGTGTCCTGGTTTTAAAGTTCAAAGTCGGAGGTGAGTCATTTAAAATGTTAAATGTCTAAATTTCTGTTGCGTGAAGATAAACCGCACCTGTACATGCAGGAGATCTGGCGTTGACCCTCGGATTCCCTGTATGACATCTTTAAGTTCTCCCCTGGATTGGAGCGAAATTTAAGATCACGATCTGTTGTGCCTTGATTCGAACGAAATTATTGTCTTCAGTGAACTTAAAGTCTGGTTGGAGAAAAAGAAATTCTGATTTCTTATGTACGTGTTTTCGAAATTGACAGTTGGAGATATGCAAATTTAAATACTGTTGTTCAATTATGTAATTTTCTTGAATTTCAACCTGTTTGCATTTAAATTAATTTTGCATTTGCCACGTTCATTATTTGATTTTGTGTATGTTTATATTTATATTTCACAATTCCTTGTCTCCTTCAAACTTAGTTTTTATGATCATTCCCTTTCATCATTAAGTATTTATAAATTTCATATTTCTTTAGAAATATTACTAGAATAATCTTAAATTTTACTTTTGAGTTGGTACAAATCATTGCCATAGTGCTTTAGTTGATTAGCAATTCAGTTAATGAATATAACTGAATATAATAAATCATATTCAGTTAATGAATATATTCGAATGAGGAACAATGGCAACCAAAGATTTTTTTGTGCTAGATAAATAATGGCGCATACCGTTCGATGTTAGGCATTTCTGCTAGTATTGTTATTATTAACAAACATTATAATAAATATAGATATATGTATTTATCTATATTTATTATAATGTTGTGTTATCTATATTTATTATAATGCTGTATTATTTATATATTCATTATAATAATAATTTCAAATGTTGATTTGAAAATTCAAACTTATAAATACACCGGCTGAAATGTTGAATTTCTTCGTGAATGAAAGTTTCCGAAAATGTAATTTATTTGGTTTTTAAATGTATTTTTAAGAAATATAAACCTTTTTGATTGAATAAATGCTTTTTAATGCCGAATTATTTGAGCACCGTGAAATCTGGACTTGTGACTTTATTTTAATAAAGAAATGCCCTGTATCGCATCAGGATGGTTAGAGTTCCATTGTTTCGCAGTTATGTAATTCAAGATGACACGCCATTGCATATTATTTCACCTTAAACTAAAATTAGGATGCTGAGTAACATTACCACTTCTCTTATTTTTCGTTGCATTCAAAAGTAGGTGGCACACGCATCCTTCAACATCCGAAGCCCATATGTGACCGTGGGTTCCATCGACGAATAAGATCTGGGGGTGAGAAGAGTTCGTGGTATCGATGGTTATGGCGGGGCCGACAGAAATCGCAGGGATACAGTTGCAAGACTTTTCCGTCATCCTCTTCACTTTCAGCTTGCTTGAGTAAGATTCGTATTCAAGGGACCGAGCAAAGAAAGGACGTACGTTGGACCCACTTTGATCCGAAATCATCAGACGACAACTGTTTTCAGACGCCAAAGTCCAAATAAGTGACCTAAACTTGAAAAAAGATTCTTTTAAATGTTACATTTCAATATTCATGTCAAAATTTCGTAAATTTTTTTATTATTATTTACGCAAATCTCGACCATTCTACGACGGGAAAAAGATGAACCAAATTACAAAATGTTACAAACTGTCTTGCGACTGCCTCTGAATGGCAACATTTGAGGATATTTAAACAAACATTACTTTTTGCATCCCCCTGTACATCTGTGTCATTTAACTGCTGGTTGGTATGTCAATTTGTTAACTTGTAAGTTTTAGCTTTTGACAGTTATTCTATACAGTAATTCTTCATCAGTTTAATTCCTTAGCATAATAACAATATGCTAAGTTTTATCTTAAACATAACGTAAGAAAAATTTATCTAGATGCTTCAAAATGAATTTAAAATTAAATAGTACTATCTGTAGATAGTTCTCAATTAAATACTGTAAAGAACCTTGCTGCCCCAACTGGGAATCGAACCCTAGATTTCCGAACTGGCCAGCCGAAGCTCTATCGTTCAGCTACTGGGACGAAACTGAAAGGTCTTATTGTCGAAGTGGACTCTGCATTCTCCACCCTCTAATGTCAGATTGGCAGGTCCCTGACCATCTGACTGACCACCTCCTGTTATTTTTACCTCAGGTAGCCTCCCGCTACTACTATTTTTACCCAGGTTAGTATCCTACGTGTTCGTTACCTTCTCAATTTGAAATCGGAGCTCCATCTTCCAGAGTCCACTGAATCCGTACTAGTCGTACTAGGGTCACTTTCAGACCTCCGGCATATTTGCATTAACCTACAAGATTAATTTGTTTAGGCGCCATTGTAAAGAGCCTTGCTGCCTCAACCGGGAATCGAACCTTGGATCTCTGAACTGACCAGCCGGCGCTCTACCGTTGAGCTATTGTGACGGAATTGCAAGCTCTTATCATCGAAGTGACTGCATGTTATCAGAAATTGACATTTTATGAAAATTTTATTAATTTGAAAAACAAACGAAGAAACTGTGACAATACGTACCGTGAGAACGGCTCAACCTCCAGACTCGTTATCACAGAAGAGTGGTTCAGTATTTCTTTGGGGTCGCTGTCGTGGGTCAAATCCACGCCCATGATGTTGCTGTACCCTTCTTTCTTATTTACCTCGGCCCAGTATAGGTTTTTACCGATCCAATCCACCGTCAAGCAAGTCCCTTCAGATGTGAGGCGTTTCATCTGCATCATATAACACATTTAATACATGTGTAACAATAATAACACTAAGGGAAATCATATATTTTCTTGAGTTAAATACTTATTTAAATTTTTTTATATCAAAACAAAACTTTAAAAACAAATCATTATTGTTACGAGCATGTAAAATGGATGCTCTTTAGAGAACCAGAAGGAGAAAACACCTTTACACACAACCATTCCTAAGGCTCCTTCCTCTATATGCGGGCTGACGCATCAAGCATATTGAAGCCCACCAAGGAGGAAAGCGTAATCCATTAGCATTAGCTCCATTCGTATTTTCACTTTAGGAAGTACTATTGAAATAATTTTTGGTGGGTGTTCTTCACCAAACTTCTCAAAACATACTAGAAAAATGTTTAGGTAATTTCGCTTCCCCAGAAATGAAGAGGGAATAAAAAAAATGGCTTATAAACAGTCGGCAGAATCATTGGATACCCGGTACAGGAGCATACTTGTGAAAGCTAAATTTTACAATATTGTAATTGAAACTTCTATTTTTATATAAAGTATTTATTTTAAACACTCATTTTATAATTTCGGTAACTGTAGCATGTATTATTGACTTTTATTTGTTATAGTCTTATCTTAGTAAACGTGGTTTGTAGTCCTGAATGTGTATTTAAAAGTACAATTGCTTCAAATTATATATATATATATATATATATATATATATATACTAAAGATTTATTTATCTTGCACCAATATCTTAGTTTGTACACTTTATTGCATTTTTAGAGTATAATGAATCATAAAATTGTAAAATTCTACTGTTAACAAACTGTCGCCAAGTGGAAATCTTACCATATTAAAATAATTATGTAAACATAAGCCAAAATGGTAAATAAATCGAAATGTATTTATCATAAAAGATAATGAATGATCAAATAGGATTTTTTTACTAAAATCTGGTAGAAATTATGTCTGAATGACTCGAATTTACTTTGGAATGGCACTGGTATTTTCGTTGCCAAGACGATGATTGGCGCCAATCATTTGATGTAAACATTGACGTAGAGTCGTAGAGGATCCAGTTTAAAGGATTTCCTCAATATTATGTTTTAAAGCACTTCAATTCTTTTGTACTAGGCATAAAAAATATATCGTTTACAATACAGATTTATATAATTTATTATTATTATTAAGATTTTAAATGCTGTATCTAATCTATACAAAAACAGGTTTATAACAAAATTGCCCTTCTTTAAAATTTTAGTTCCTTTAAAATTAAATACACATTTTTGTTTTAAAGTGCCCCCCCCCCCCCCCGGTAATTCACACACTACTATGTATCATCATAAATATATTTTTTAAAGACAACTTTTTATTATTTAGTACAGGTATTACAAATAATTCAAGGTCTTTCTGAGCTCATAATAAAACCATATTTTATTCTATATAATGTTAGAACTGTAACAGATGTAAAATAGGAATATACATCAACGTATTTCATAAATTTTAATAAGACCGGATTTTTGCAAAAAACAATAAAAAAAATGTCCAACTATTTGTTAATCTGCTTATAGAGTGAGAATCATATTTTTGATTCTTGTTAACATTATCAAATACCTGTAAAAATCAATATTTGGAGCATGTATTAAACCGCCAAATATGGTAACCCATGTAGAAACCTTACTGGGTTTCATTATGCTTGATAAGTCAGCCTGTAGTAGAGGGGATCTAGACATTCCTAGAGCTCCTCTACTACAGGCTGACTTATCTAGCATATTGAAGCCCATAGAGTTCCATACTACACTTACAGAAATTATAAAATAAGTGTTTAAATAAATAATTTATATAAAAAAAGAAGTTCCAATTAGAATATTTTAGAACTTAGCTCGGACAAGTATGCTGTAGTACTGGGTATCCAATTATTTATTAGCCATTGTTTTATTCTTTCTTCGTTTCTAGGAAAGCGAAATAACCTAAAACCCTTTCTAGAATGATTAGAGCAGTTCGGTGTAGAACAACCACCCATAATTATTTCAATTATACTTGCTAAAACGAAAATACGAATAGAGCTAACGCTAATGGATTGCGCTTCTAGCTATGGTGGGCTTCAGTATGCTTGATGAGTCAGCTCGTATATACAGGAGCCTTAGCCATTCCTAGAGCTCCTCTACTACAGGCTGACTTATCAAGCATATTGAAGCCCATACGGTTCCATACTACAGTTACAGAAATTATAAAATAAGTGTTTAAAATAAATACTTTATATAAAAAAAGAAGTTTCAATTAGAATATTGTAGGACTTAACTCGGAAAAGTGTGTTCCAGTACCGGGTATCCAATTATTTATTAACCATTGTTTCCTTGTTTCTTCGTTTCTAGGAAAACGAAATAGCCTAAACCCCATTCTAAAATGATTAGAGCAGTTTGGTGCATAACAACCACCTTAATTATTTCAATTATACTTCCTAAAATAAAAATACGAATAAAGCTAATGCTAATGGATTGCGCATCCAGCTATGGTGGGCTTCAATATGCTTGATGAGTCAGCTCGCATATAGAGGAGCCTTAGCCATTCCTATTACGTCAATGCAGGATTACCATATTGGAACACTCCTGACTTGATTGACAGATTTGGCGATGTATTGCCAGTGCTGCAACTTTCTCGAAAAAATGAAAACTTTCTGGGAGATATGAACCCCTTCTGAAAGTTTCTACAAAGATTATATAAAAGAGAGTCACCGCTCAGAGTAGTTGACGTATTACGAGCTATAGTGAATTGGGAGATACGCCAATGTTTTGAAAATAGTAGCCGCTGTTTTGTGAAATGAGTGGTGCATTTAATTGCTGTTTTACTGTGCCTGTTTTACTGTCTTAAAGTTTTATACCTGACACGGTATAAAGTTTATACCTGAGCTAGAAGCCCTTTAACGAATGGAATAAAAAATCTCAAATTTTATGCGTTTGCTTAATAAATAACAAAAGATAAAATAATGTAGTATTTATTTATTTATTTATTTTTTTGTTAGAATAGGAAGACATACACACAACTTTTTGCCAAATTATAAAATTGTGATAATCTTCCTTTTCTGGATGCGGCGAAATCACATAACCTAAAAACTGTAAATTTGGATGCTTTTAAAAAAATAAATTGGAAGAAATTGTTCTATAGATTCGGTTCAAACATCGTTAGGAATAACTTTCTTAGATCTTTACGATAATATCAAAATGGAAATTCTGATAATATTTTCGGTCGCTATAGAAAAAAATATCTGCGAAAATCGCTAAAAATCGGGCTCAAACATAAGATAACTAAAAAACTAATTCGATTTAAAAAAAAATCTAGCCGAGGCGCAACGTCCCAGGTTCTGAAATGCCTCTGTACCAAATTTTGTCGCTGTCCGACGCTTCGATTTACCGCTACAGGTGACGCACACAAACATACATCTTCTTTTATTATATAAAAACTGTTCGATGTATCTTCACACTTACTTGCGTTGTGTTCTTTCCATCCATGGATGACACCATGAGGGCCCCTTCTTCCATCCAAAACACCCTCCTTTCCTGCGCCAGGTAAGCGATTGCCGCAGGATGAACAGCCTTGCTGTACAGCAGCCTGTCCTCGTGAGAGTCGATGTCCGTCACTTTCACACCATCCGTGTTAGCCAGCAGTAGCTGTGGTATCGGTTTCTCTACGGAAGTTTCTCCTTCAGTTATGTCACTGGGCTCTCCTTCTCCAGCTTCTGTTGCTCCGATTACCTTAACAATAGTGAATATTCGAATTAAAAATATTTATGTAAGCACGTTTCAGCACAAAATAACATGAATTCAGCTATAAAATGTGAAATCAGAAAGTTGAAATCAACGTTTATTATTAAGAAAATTAATTTCAGTGTCTTTTCCATATAAAATATATTTCAACTGGTTTATTTGTAAAAGTAAATAATTTATATTTATTTATGTTGAGTTAAAAATATTCATTATATCTAGAATTGCTTTAGCATTTTTTTTTTTTTTTTTCAAAATTTCTTGGGTGTTTATTTTATGACGATATTGCACCTGGAAAACTGACTTTTGCTCATGACAGAAAAGTCTCCAGAAAAAAATTCCACGGAGGGTGGGGGAACCAAATATTTTGTTTTCTATTTCTTCGAAATTCAATGGATTCCTGGGAGGTATTACTCCCAAATCCCACCACCCCCCGGCGACTCAACTAACGTATGACAATATTACTCCAGGTTAAATAACAGCAAATTCATAACAAGTTATTAAACAAAATAATCCTTCATAAATCTAATAAATTAATCTGTATATTACATTCAATATTAGAATTCTGTCCAAATTTGGATATTATAAAATGAACATGCTTAGAGTATACAAGGACATTCGAAACCAGAAACAGTTGTAAAACAAAACCAATTAGAAAATGAAGTTTTAAATTCTCATTTGTAAAAATTCAAATATTGTAAAAATTCAAATTGCAAGATATTGTATGAATACGTTGTTAGATATTAAAAGAAATCTTAATTTTTAGAAATAATGTTCATACATGTCTGAACTTACTTGGAAGTAATAAGTGGTATTTGGAAGTAACGATGAACTCTGATATTCCAAAGTTTTTCCGTTCACAACATCATCACAAACGGGGATTCGCATCTCGTCCTCGATGTACCAGCAGGTAACGTTGTAGCGGACGATGACGCCGTTCACTTCTACGGGAGACAACCACCGGAAGATGGCGACGATGTCTTGGTTTTTAACGAGCGGGGACGATTTGTAAGTAATGAAAACTCTGGGTTGCAGTGGTTTGGAGGGAACTAGATAAAAAATATAGATTAAAAAAAAGTGTTAAATAATTCAAATAATTTGGCATACTTTAAGATACCATACATGATACTTGTTATCACAATTTTTAGTTTGGTACATGATATATGCGAAAATAGTAGGTACAACGAAGCTTTTTTTTTCAAAGATTTGTGTACTTTACAAGAAACTGTACCTGGCGTTGCCTGGGATTGAAAGCGCGTATTCATTCAATTCATTCAATTTTTCGAAAAGCTTAGTCGCCCGCTGCGCGAGCATACACTTAAATTACAAATCACACGCTCGCTCTGGGACGCATCCATATTCTCGATTTTAGACAATGTACCCAGCGTTGCCCGGGGAGTTAAAGCAGGGATCCATTGAATTTGTTAATCTAGAACGTAACAAAAATAAATACTCATTCAAAATAAAAGCATACTGTAAGTTTGAATCGAAATCGGGTTTCCTGTAAACATACAAAGGAAAAAAAATGCCTCCGTGGAATTCTTTCTCTGGGAAAGAACTCTTCTCTCACTCCCTAAACAAAATGAGTCTGGTCCATTTCCCCATGCGTTTTGACGTCCGAAGTCTGCTAGATTCGTTCAAAAAATCAAAGACATGCCTCACATAAAAAATTTATAATTAATCAAGGGATGGGTTTATAAAAAAAATTTCTCAAAGTATTGTGCAATAATTTAAGCAGCTGCTGAAAACAAAAGTGAACATTGCATAGTATGATTGCCTGTTAAAAACTGCACAGGCACACTCACACAAGTATCTTCCTTTATTAAGTAAAATACAGACGTAGGAAGCAAGTACAAAAAAATAACACTTATTTGCAGACGATACTTTGATTTTGCCGATTTCTATAAAATTCCATTCTCTTTCGATTAAACGACCGATTTGAAATGAATCGAATTGTTTTCCAATTTATACCTGACATAGGTGAATGTCGATTGACAATGGTCTGTCGTGCTGAAGCGTAGAAGGTGAATGCTTGAATAGCTATGGTCAGGGACGTGTATGGAACAAGATATTTCATCGTTGGATAAATGAACACGGTATCTGATGTCACCTGAAAAGAAAAATTATAATAATTGAGAAAATGCTCTATTTTATCCCACATTGAACATTCATGTTTACGTTATATAAAAGCATAGGTGTGAAGTAAATTAATAAGAATGGAAACACGACAATTTATTAAATACTTTAAAATATACTGCAAAGATAACCAAGTGTTTCGTAATAAAGGTCTTTAATATTGTTGCGAACGCGTAATGTTCCATTTGGTGCCTCCTCTTTCGTCTGTCTCGAAGGCCAGGAGAAGAAAATGCAGTGCACGACGTGAGCCTAGCGTTACTAGAATTTCCCAGTTAGAAAAAGATTTACAGATTTGGCGACTTCCAGAAGATTCCAAAACCTTTTCGATAGAACGATTATTCTTCGATAGAACGAGATATAGAGATTTCTAGAAGTTTCTATGGAGAGCTTATAAAAAGAACTCACCCTTCTGCTGCAGAGAAGTTGACGAATGGACTTGTCACGAGCTACATTGGACTGTGATTTTTGAGAATAGTAGCGGCTGTTTTGTGAAATTATTTTCGTCAGTATTTTGATAATATTACCGCTTATTCTGTGAAATGAGTGGAGCATTTAAGTGCTGTTTGATTGTATACTGTTCCTGTTTACTTTGTACTTGTAAATAAACGTAAGTTATCTAGAAACTTGCACTCGTTCTTGTGTCCTGCGTTCTTGTATCCCACGCTCGTAAGAGGATACGTTCCGTAACAATGACGAACACGATACAACGTCCTTTATCAGTTGCCACTGATATGCCGGAAGATCCTCTGGATCTTTTGTAATTTAATGCACGTCATTGATGGTGTTAATATTAAAGACCTTTTCTACCAAACACTTGGTTGTCGTTGCTGTATTTTAAAGTGAAGTAAATTGCTTACCAAATTATAAATTTCGTCACCATCGTCCACTCTAATTTCATAAAACACAGTCCCGTAGTTTACGGATGTATCGGGACTCCAGGTGATGTTGAACTGCTCCGAGGATCCATTTATGAAGATACTACTCTCAGCCACTGAGAGCGGAACCACTTTTATGGAGAGCTTCGAGAAACCATCTAAACGCAGAAAGAGAAACCTTATGTTAAATACAGAGAGGCAGATACTATTAATTTCATATGCATTGCAACTAAATTTCTGTCACAGGAGATTGTGTGGGTAGTCTTAATTTCGATTCTACTGCAAAGAAAGATTTAGAGCATTTCAAGTAGCGTCATTCTCCATATTTTTACTTTTACAAATGTACTTGCAATCACCCGCATTCTCAAACACACTCCTATACAGTCTCAGTTTCGCTTCATACGCCCATAAGATACAAAATAATCATAATTTGTAAATACGAAATTTGGATAATGCATTGTTACGAATACATCGAATGCTTCACTGTCTTTTGCCAATCTACAAGGTAAAACAAATTTACAGGCAAACATTGCAATTGCGTGGAACATTTGCGACGTCTTTCATCGTCCAACTTTTACCGGTCTCATCTAAAAAATATGTGAAGCAATGTTTCGGTGTTTACGAGGCCATCTGAACGCGGATTCAGGCTTCAATAGGAAGTCTTTTGTTTCTTTTCTCACTGGCAATACCCATTGCAAAACCGCAACGTAAAAAACAGTGCTCCTCCACAAACGTGGTGCTGCCATCTACCGGACAATTCCTTGAAGAATTGCCTGTTCCATAAGTTCCTTATACTCTCCAGAGTTGATGGTAAATAACAGTGTCTAATCATCGGTTAACGATCTTGTTAATATTATCTGCTCATCAGCGGTTTTTATTTTAGTTCAAGTAAATTCGTGGGGCTATATCAATGATTTGTATATTCTTGAATTTTAAAGTTTTATTCTAAAGCCATGAAATGACATTTTTTTTCTTTTAATTCTAAAATGAGTGCGTTGTGGATAGTCAGGTGAAAACCAATTGGTGGCCTTTATTTCTTTCTTTTCTCAATGGCAATACTCATGACTAGCAAAACCGCAACGTTTAAAACAGTGCTCTTCCACAAACGTGGTGCTGCCATCTATCGGGCAATTCTTTGAAGAATTGACAGTTCTACAAGCTCTTTATACTCTCCAGAGTTGATGGTAAATAACAGTGTCTAATCATCGGTTAACGATCTTATTAACATTATCTGCTCATCGGTAGTTTTTATTTTAGTTCAAGGAAATTCGTGGGGCTTTATCTGTAGATCTGATCGTTTTATGAGTATCTTGACATGTAGTGTTCAATACATATATTCTCATATCAATGATTTGTATATTCTTGAATTTACGTTTTGAAGTTTTTTTTTTCTTTTAATTCTAAAATAACTGCGTTGTGGAAAGTCAGGCAAAAATCAAACTCAGGTCTTCAGACCTAAGAGTGATCCAAACTTTAAATTTAATACTTATTAAAGTTTAGTAACATTCTTGATGTCTATCTTTTACTATGAAAGTAATTTACATTCTTGTTCTAAATCGTTAAGATAATTATGAGAAAGATTTATCTAAATAAATATGTAACTCTAAAATGAGCTTTTTCTCCCTTTACTATCTCTCTATATTAAAAATAGCAGCTGACAACACCGCTGCCGCTGTTTGACAAATTTCTCGTTTCTCTGCTTTCCGCAGCAAAAACTATACCATACAAAAATATATAATTTGGTATACTGATAGAAAAAAGTTCGGGAAACACGCTGAAATAAACCGTTTTTCGATATATATTGTAGTTAAAAAAATATTTAATGTCAAAGTCAGGCAAAATATTTGAGCTGCGAGTTCGAGTCCTGGATAGACATTAGCAAGACCACGAATTTTTGCAGGCAGGTACACACATAGGTGAATTTTTGCAGGACTGAGCTCTTTTTTTAAATTTCGACGTAGTTTACGAGATATTTTACTTTTTATGCACTTCTAAAGTGAAAAATGTTCTTTGGTACCAGCACTTCCATCGATTTTCTCTGTCTCGTACCTTACAAACTATAGCATACAAAAATAGGAAATTTTATACATTTATAGAGAAATAATAGGGTAACACGATGACCGTTTACCGATTTGAATTTCAGTTTAGCTTGAAATAGTTCGCGAAGCGAGTTCTGCGAGCGCAGCGAGTAGGAGCGTCACCTCCGTTAGCAGGATCGGAGGTGACGGTAGAAGACTGCCATCGGAGGTGACGGTAGGAGGCGAAGCCTCCCGACTCACGAAACCAGTTACGGGTAAGGCTTCTCTATGGGGATTGGCAAAACGCAGTGAGTAGGGAGCAGATAATTTTAGCTAATTTTAACTAATCTTTGTGTTTAGTGCCGTTATTTTTGTTGTTTTCTTTTAATACTTTAGATTTCACTGAAAGGTCACATTCTAGTAAGGCTCAGTGTGTTAAATGTTTAAAAATCTCTTTTGAACTTATCGAACATAATATTTGAAATTAAATGACTTGGTAATGATCACAGGCCAATTGAATAAATATATAAATATAACCTTTATGGATCTTAATGACAATATAAATGACTAATTAAATAATAATAAATCTAAATAATAATTCAAGTAAATACGTATAAAAATGTTGGGAAAGCCCTAACAATAGTCATCCACTAACGAGTTCTTTCGGCATGTGCACATACATATCGCCGTCGGTTTGTAAAGAACTTCTCAAACATTGGCGGGCCCTTACATAGGTTAACGAAAGGAGACAAGAAATTTGAATGAATGGCGGAATGTGTTCACTTAAGCCTTCAATCGGCTTAATACTTGTTTCAGCTCCCATTCTGGCATATCCTCAACCTACGAAGAGCTTTATATTAGATACCAGAAGATACTACTAGGATGTATTTGTTATTGTCCGAAATTCCCCAGAAAGTTGAGTGCAATTCTCTCGGAAGGAGCTCCGACACTGAAAAGGTCCACGTATTCGCTTCTTAGTCCCTTTATAGCATCGCATTCTTTACACAGCGCTCAACATCGGACCTCGCATCGCACCATATGAGAAGCATCCGTGGACTTCATTTAGCGCTTGCTAATCCCAAAATGTCTTCCAGCGAGACTGCCATGCATGTCTTTCAGTACGCATGTCTTTTAGACACTGAAACGAGGGAGCAGCAATTGCTGATACTCTTTCTATGGTCACTTTATTTTGTTCCTGTTCATGCTTATTAGAGTTTTCAAATAAAAGCATAAATTATCCAGAAATTGGAACTCATTTTTGTATCGTGAGAAATAATTGTGAACCCACGATTTGGGATGATACGTCGTAACAGCATTCAATAAATGTAATAAGATATAGAAATTTTAAAACACTAGCAAGAAGAACTATTACTGCATTTCATTTCATATGTATATTATATATTCATATTTGCATATATGTATCATATTAGATATCAGTATCATATACTAGATGTGCACATTTAGATATATGTATATTATATATGCATATTTAAATATATGTATCATAGTAGATATAGGTATCATATACCAGATGTGCATATTTAGATATATGTATATTATGTATGCATATTTGGATATATGTATCATATACCAGATATGTATATTTAGATATATGTATATATATGCATATTTGGATATATGCATCCTATTAGATATAGGTATCATATACCAGATATGCATATTTAGATATATGTATCTTATTAGCTTATTATGAATACACGAAAATCCTTACCCGGATAAGGTTGCAACGATGGATCAATAATCCCAAGACTGGACAAGCCACTTAAGCCCAGACCGTCCACCACTGCCAAATTGGTTCCATTGATATCACTCACGAAAGCTCTTTGGTTTTCATGAAGCCAATACAATCTGTTGCTGAAGTACCACAGTGGTCCGTACCTATCAAATCAAAAACATAGATAAAACTTGTTTTCCGTTATAAATTAATATATAAAATAAAAGTCTAAAAATAAAAATATTTTCGCTATCTTTGGTATATATATAAATAGAATTATTTTTCCCTTGGATTGTTGCATTGTTGTTATTCTGCTGTAGTAAAGCCCTAATTAAATTTAGGAAAATCGAGCCCAACCAAGGATAGTTGTTCGTTTTCAAATGATTGCTTCTCCGTTTCTTGTTTCTAGTAAAGGCAATTGATGGCGTGTAAAATAATTTTTTTGTGGCAGTTTTAATTTAAAGAGTGATTAGAAAATGTAATCTTGTATGGAAGGTGAAAAATTTGCGAAAAAGCTAGTGTCTTGAACTAGTGAGTTGGAGTGATACTTTACTATCCTAAAAAAATTATGTGTAACCTAAGTATTACAAGTTTATCTTTCAATTAGCAGTTTTATTTCCCCCATTCAAATTCTGTTTTGAAAAATTATAAATATTCAATGCTATTCTATTTAGAATTCTGTTCTGAAAAATTATAATATGATCTTTGCGATGCTATCCTATTTAGAATTCTGTTCTGAAAATCATAATATGATATTTGTGATGCTATCCCATTTAGAATACAATAGCATCGCTTACATCATTCATTTCGGTTATCGCCAACATTCTGATCGATTTTATCATATTAAGATATATATTCACAAGTCCTGTTGAGAGTTTGAGGAAAAGTTAACTTTGTAGCATCGTCCGAATTCTTTTAATGTAAACACACATTTTCCCTATGCTTAGCCTATGAGTGTTTATAGTGTTTTGAATATTTAAATGTTCATTAAAAATTTAACACATTTATTAATCAATTTGAAGAAAAAGTTAAATAAGAAAAAAGTTATATTTCTGTTTGTCCATACATCCTAAAATAAAATGCAGTAGGTAAAAACGTAACATGCATCTAAATATTTCGAAAAAAATTTTTTTTTTACTTTTGATCAAATTAAGTATCCCACGATTGAACTTTGGGAGTTGGATCAAACGGAATCTTCAATTTTTTGTTATTTATTCTCATGTTATCCTCCTCACTCGTTTTCTGTTCCAATAATTCTAATGAAGATGGCCTATGACATGTCACCTTTACAAGGAACTCAGATATTCAGATGTGAATGGCAGATTTTAAAGGTTTGCTTTTATATATTAAAATACTTATAATAACAATAATAATAAAAACACTTTATGCTTACAATCCTTCTTGAATAAGTTCTCCGATGACATTAGGCTTTTCTGGATTACAGTTGCTACCATCTGCTTCAGCTAAGCAAGATCTGTACATGAAGGAACCGTTGAAACTTCTCACCATCCAATAAATGTGCTTCTTGTCAAAATCGAGAGTTAGACCCATTACTGAAAAAAAAATTACATGTCATACATAAAAAAAAATTACATAGGAACACAAAATTTAGCCATGTTTTTATAAGTCTCATAAAAATATTATGCTGAAAAATTAAAACATTAGGTAAGTTTCAACAGACTTTACTATGCAATATACAAGCATTTCAAGATAAATCTAGCTTGTTGAATAGAAAAAAAAAACATAGAATATTGGAGGTACCGAAATTCAAGTTTTTAATATATCTCTCTTCTCTCAGCCGCTGCCCTCTCCCCCCCCCCCCCATCTCTCTCTTTCTTTCTTACACTCACACATACGCCTGGTGCGGGGGCACCGTTGGCACCATCCTTTCTGCGGCGCTGCTAAATAGTATACAGTCTCTCAAAAACATAATCAAACTATTGTACCCTCATAAAGAAATTGCTTAACCAGATAAGGGGAATTAAAAAAAAAATTCTGTTCTCTTAGCACCCAGTTGCTTTTTTTTTTTTTTTTTTTCAAATGGAGGTGCTTCTAAAAGAGGAAATAATGAAACAACTAATCATGAAACAGTTGTAAAGTTCACATCGGCGACTGAATGAAGCATCTCCAAAAAAATTTTCAACAATTTTAAAAATGTAAATATGTGAAGTTCAGGTTGTCGGAGCTTTCTGGCTCCACAAGCAGCACATCCCCTACGGACCCTATGTTATTCTCTCCTAGGAGTCGTTTGACACACCTCTGAAAATAAAATGCTTGTAGCAAAACATAAATGCCAAAGTACAAAGATTTTGCTCGATTACTTTTTGGGAATACTGTAGTTGGTAGTACATCTGGATGCAAACCAAGAAGTTCGACTTCAATACCCTATTTCGACCAAGTATTATGTCAGCTCAATTTAAGCCTAAGCACCCGATTTAGAACACAGTACAGTAACAGTCGGAGAAGGTTGGTGTTGTCACCATGGCCTTGTTTTAAAAGGTGAGAATATATGGTAATTCGAGGTAATTTTTGCCTATCATGGCTTTCGTCTTGTAGGTATACGTCTGCCCCAATTCAGGAAACCCGGTTCCTGCCTGTTGTAGGTTTTGAGTTTAAATCATGCCCAAAACATTAACATTAACCTCATTAACAGATTCAACCCAAAACATTACCCCCCCCCCCCTTCCACACACACACACACACAATAGAAGTGTCTTTGAATGATACAAAAGGATTTTATCCAATACTTATAATTAGCCATATTTAACGTCATGAACAATAAATGACTATTGAGTAATTACATTTTAATGCAGTTCCCGGTATTTCCTGAAAACGTAATCTCATCTCCATACCTCATCAGTTTTGTGAAAATTTGGAAATGGGTGGAAATTTTTATGTTTATAAGTGAGCATAGGCAGATGAATTATATTAATGAAAATGTAATGCACTAATAATTATATTAAATTAAGAGTAATTAAAATTATACACTCAGATTTAAAGGCCATGTGTAGTTTTACCATGTTTTCCGGAGAATAGTGCGTTCTCCATGTAAACGAAATGATCTCGCCCATTGAGCCTGGACCTTTCGACGCTGTGCGATGTCGCGTAGTACAGGTACGCGTTCGCTGAATCAATTGCAATCTCCTTCGCCATCGTCAAAATAGGAAGGGTTTCGGGCTGACTACCGTCCACATTCGATCTTGATATCTGGGAAGGAAAATGAAGGAACATCAGTATATGCTGAAAAGCTGCGTAGATAGCATTTTCTTTTTTTTTTCAAAACTAAAATAACATCATTTAACTCTGCAATCAAGAATCATATTTTCAAACTCCGATCTTTCTTTTTGTTGTCTCGATTGATCCGCATCGTGAATAACAGAGAAATATATTTAACTTTAAACTGAAAATTTAAAAGCAAAACGTGCAGAAATAATGTTATTATTTTGTTGATTATAAATATGTCTATAAATTACACATAGCAATATACTTGTTTTGTATCAAGCAAATTAATTTAGTTGCGTAGATAACATTTTAGTAGCAGATTTTAGTAGCATCGTTTAACAATCAGGAATCTTATTTTCAATCTCCAATCTTTCTTTTTGTTGTCTGGATTGATACGCATCGTGAATAACAGAGAAATATATTTAACCTTAAACTAAAAGTTTAAAAGCAATATGTGCAGAAATAATTTTATTATTTTGTTAATTATAAATATGTCATATATATTATGTGTTAAGGTAAATATATTTAACCTTAAACTAAAAATGTAAAAGCAATACGTGCAGAAATAATTTTATTATTTTATTAATTATAAATATGTCATATATATTATGTATTAAAGTAAATATATTTAATCTTAAACTAAAAATTTAAAGGCAATACGTGCAGAAATAATGTCATTATTTTGTTAACTATAAATATGTCTATAAATTATACACAGCAGTATACCTGTTTTGTATCAAGAGAATTAATTTATAATATATTTTTACAATTTTTTCCCCCAAGTTCATTTTCATTCGTATAACGATTATTTTCAGAAACAACCTATACTTTTAAATTAATATCTCAATAGAAGAAATCAAAATAATTATTCAAATTGACTTTACTATTTTATAAAAGATTATGAATGCTTACGATTTGCTGTACAGGACTGGACCAGTACAGCTTGGGGGCAAACCAATCGAGAGCAATTCCAGACGCCATGGAAATATTCTGCAGCCTCGTCAGGGAGTTGTGCACAGATGTATTGTGAATGTAGACGAAGCTCGTATTGGTATTGATGAACAGCATGCTGTCGTAGGCACAGATATCTATAAATAAATATCACAGAATCGCTTTTGAAACATTTCTCATTATTATTTGCTTGAAAACCATTTAATTTAAAGTCTATTTATTTGCTTTTATTATCACACTCTTGATATATTCTAGCCAATTTTATAAGTTAAAACGAACTTGTTAAACGGCGAAGGATCTTACATTACTAATAGAAGATAAGCCCGTCCTAAGACGCGGTTAAGTTGCAAAATATTATCTCAGATCCGCTATTCATAAAGTTAGAAAAGATTTCCTCCCGTACCCTTCGCCCTTACGCATGCAACGAAGTGCACACACACTATACCATCCGTTAGCATGACGCAAATTATCTACGCTCCCCTAATAACGAATGGATCAAGTTTAGTGCCTCAAACTTTTTATTTCGACTAACTTTCTCCATAGCCACCTTTATCTAAAATGTCCGTTCATTTCCCCCTTTTCATACTGTTAAAAAGTGGAAACCACGATACACCCACAAAACATGTTACTTATCGCTATCTCGCGGTGACAGCTAGAACAAGATGAAGCATTAAAAGACCGTCGACGATGGGAATTTGATATCTTGATATTTATACATTGCTAGATAGAAATTCCAGCTTCGCTCAGGGTTATTAAATGTGAAAAAAAAATGGATTAAATCTGTTAAAATTAAATCTGATTTGAATTTGCATACAATAAGATATAAACAAATATAAAAAATTATTTATAGAAATCAGTATGAATTTTTTAATGAAAATTTTAAATTTATAGTGCTATATACAAAATACATAAACCACAGACAATATTTGCCGTGTTTGATTGTGTCAACTAGCAGTGATGGTTCTTTTTGGATCCATTGCTCATAATAGAGTTTAATAGTTGAATTTGTGGCGAAATTATACAAGTGTACACACTTTCTTTGAAAAGTCAACAACTTCTTAATTATTAAAAACAAGATGGATTTAAAATGTTCACACTTCAACCTAGGTATGTTGACAGTTTAATGTGTGCCGAAATTATACACGTATACAAACTTTCTCTGAGAAGCCTCTGCTGTCATTCATTTCTCCCGATGATTAACTTCCGAGGGATATTCAAAAACACAGTCTTTCAAGATATTGGATGTACAAAAGAGCACTACACAATAAACCACGGTAAACGCAAGATATTATAATTTAAAAATGCAAGAAAATTAAAGTCAGAAACATTAAAAACAAGATCAAAATTAAAGAAATATAACGAATCCTAAACAAGTACTCCAAGCATGTCAAATTCAAAGGCTAACATGGGCCAAATGAAGAAGGTTTAAGTTTATGTGGGCCGCAAAAAAAAAACCCTTCACTTTTTTATAGAGAAGTAGGTTTATTTCGAAAAGTACAGTGTATATACATATATATATACATATATATATATATATATATACATATATATATATACATATATATATAATATATATATATATATATATATATATATGTACATATATATATATAAATCTGAGACAGTAGTAAAATCAATGTTTTCTTCCTGACACTTGGCATCTCTTCTCTGCTACTATCTTCTCTAATTCGGGGGAAATCTTGTTCGCAGTAGCTACTTTCAAAACTGAACCAAGGTGAATGTCAGTAATTCTTGATCTGACAGGTGACTTATTTCCTTTCATGAGTGTAAATAATTGCTTGCTCCGATAAGTACTTCCAAACATGGAAATAATTTCAGATGCGAATTTTCGAGTGTTTTCGTATCTGGCTGGCAAATATTTGTAAAATTCAGGCACACCAACTTCACTGAATTTTGCCTTCAAATCTGAATAGCACTGGATCTCGATTACTTTCATTTGCATATGATTAGGTACTAATTCTATATTTATTGAGAAAATCGAAGACAACAACAAAAAAAAAAAACTTGTCTTTCAAAAATTTAAAATCTGCACACCTTGTTTCAAATTCAGTTCCAAGGCTTAAAATTTTTCTTGCGTATTTTTGATACTACGATGCAATTTTACCTAAACTTGATATGTTGTATGTCAGAAAGTGCGTCAAATCTTCATTTCTCATCTGCGTTTCCCAAATAGCTAACTTACATTTAAATGCTTTAACTTGGTCTCACATTTTCGTAATGATCTGATCTTTCCCCTGCAGTTTTAAATTTAAATCGGATAATTTTTTTTTTTTATATCAACCAAGAAGGATAAATATTGCAACCATACAGTATCAAATAACAAGCTCGTGTCTTGATTTTTCGTTATTAAAAACTGACATATTTTTTCTTTCTAGTCCCAGAATTGTTTAAGAACCTTGGAACAGGATAGCCAACGTACCTCTGTACAGTAGAACAACCCGGAATACTCGCTTTCTAATTCACTTAATAAAACAGAGAACTGTCGCTGTTTTACACCTCGAGATCTTATTGATAATTTTTTTTATAGGTGTCAACACATTTTCCATCTTTATTACCTTCTAACATCCTTCGCTACGTACATTACCTTCGTACTTCTTGATGTATAATGCAATGCATATGATGAATCTTGGAACCATCCTATTTTTCACTTTGTTTTTTTCGCAGAAGTGCCACGAAACCGTAGGTTTTTCCGGTCATTGAAGGCGCTCCATCTGTTGCTACAGAAGTCAATTTAGACAGAGATAGATTGTATTTTTGCAATAGTTCATAGACACAATTAAAAATATCTTGTCCTGTCGTAGTGCTACGTATCGGTACTAGTTCCAATAATTCCTCAAAAATGTTGAAATTAGTGTCGTAAGCACGAAGAAACACAGCTAACTGAGCTAAGCCTCCAGTGTCTGTACTCTCGTCACAGGCAATGGAAAAAGCTTCGAAACTGGATGATTTTGCATAGGGAGGATCCAATGAATCATTTCTCCATCTGAAGCTGTGAAACATGGTTTTGTAATATAAACAAACAGAGCACTTCTTATAACCTCTGCTATTTTATAATTGAGTTTCGGTTCTCGTTTTGATTTTAGCTTAATGATTTCGATGGTGAATCATAGAAATATAAGAGAGTATTTTTTTTTTTTAAGTTTGGGTTTTAGAGGAATGTGTGGCAGTGAAATTATTAGGTTATTTAGGATAAAAGAATGGCTGGGCCAAGCCGTTTTCTTTCTGTTAATAAATATGTATAATTAGAAAAACAAAAATTAAACTATGAAACTTTTATCAAAACTTTTTACAAATACTGTTATATAGACTGGGCCGCAAAGATATTCGTTGTGGGCCGTGAGTTTGACATGCTTGACGTACTCAAATGGCAAAACATCAACGTTGTTTTAGATGATCATTAGCACCACCTAGCGGTCATTTTTGATCTGGGATGGTTGCTTATTTTTGCTAAGGAAAGAGCAGACATTTTAGATAAAGGTGGCTATGGTTTAAGATAAAAGGATGAAGCAAGTCTTCAAGCTTTGAAAATTCAAATTCTGACTTTTTAAATGGGGAAGACCTATTAACTTTCCTATTCAGCTGAATCGCGGAGGTAAAAGGATGTTCTCATCTCTAACTCCATGAGCTGAATACAGTTTTCTGTTTAGTTTCTTCAGTCGTTACAATCTCCTGACCATGCAATTGCTTCATGGTGTGGCAACGTCTTCAAACTCAGATATAAACCCTTTACTTCAATGGGCTACACAGACACGTATTGGAGTATATAGGATACATATATAATATAATAACCTACCTATGGATGGAACTGGATTGTTCATGAAAACTTCAATCGTCCCGCAAGAAAAACAACACAAATGCGCAAGAAACTGTCATGCAGCATGAAACACGCGGCAGAGCTCTGAAATTGGATATTCGTGAATCGTACTATCAATGAATGAAATTGAGTATAACCGTTTTTATGAGAAAAAAAAAAGTTAGAAATTTTTAAACTAAAAGCAGTCAGATTTTAAATATGTACTTTTGAATGTGAAAATGTCATCATTTGATTTTACTGCAAGACAATTCGACTATTTTTAGCCAATCTATATTAAAAAAACTGAATTGAAAAGTACGAATCGGATAAAAATAAAACAAGATAAACTGCTTCAGTGGCAGCAGCCGACTCTGCTCCTATCAAAAACATCGATCGAAGATGCTAGGAATAAGTACCCGAATTATAAGTTCGGATCCGAGGATAGCTTTTCGTCTAACCTTTATAATGTCGGTCTTTTAAGCTCTAGGTCTCGAGTTCGAGCCTGGCTCGAGAACCAATGACATCAATACCTGCACTTCTGAAGGAGTAACCGCTTTATTTCACTCATGCTAGATTTCGAAATTGTTAATTTGACCATTCTGGCTACTTAATTAACATCAACTTCATAATTAAACTCAATATCATTTAAGGAATTTTCGGAAAGAAAAAACCTTTAACAGGCCAAAAGCACATATTCTGTGCCATCATCTGACTCAAGAAGCAAAATTGGGTGAATCTCAGTATTACCTGTAATGCGGGCATTGTTGAAATTAATTTTATGAATCAGCAATTCAACTTCTTCTCCAATCGCATTCGATTGCAACAGACCCTCTTGCGCTCCCCAAAGTATGACTGGAAAATCGATGTTTTCTGAAAGAATAAAGGATTGATAAGTATAGAAAACAATTGAAATTGGATGGATCAGTGAAACATTATAAAAACTTGACCACGTATAATCAAAAAGCAATAAATAGTAAGAATGAGTCAACATGAAAAGGGGGGGGGGATTGAATTATTTGTCTCATGACCTGTTTCCTACTCTTCTGTAAAAACGGACCTTTAGTAAAAATGAGTACGTCTTGCGGAAATACCTTTCGACTAACACAATTCAGCATATATTATGGCTGAAAATGCAACAAATAATGCCAAATCAAGAAGAAAAGAAATTCATAACACATTTTTAAAAAATATCGGATATGCTCAGAACATGTCTTTTCCTACAGACTAAAATATTTTTTTCTTAATTATATACATTCATTTTAGTTTTATCGCACAAAAAAAAAATGGGTACACATAAAATGAACAGACGAGGGAGGTTGTGCCTTGTCTCCAAACGCGGTTGATACTCTTAATCAACATCGCATGCTGTTCAACTATAGCTCGGTATTCATTTTCCACATGGATCCAGTTCGAGTTTCTCTTACTCAATTTGTAATTAAAAATTATAAAGTGAGCATTTAATGAATACATTTAAGCATCCCAATAAATAAAACTGTTGCTTGTGAGAACATAACTTAATGCTTCGAAAAAAAGCAGGCATTGTAAGCAGAAGAAAAGCAAGCATTGTAAAATTAGGTGACTACAATTGTTTCGAGAGCATTTTGAGCCTTCTTCCTCAGGTCAGAAACACATCCTTTCTTCTCTTAACAGCTAAGAAAAACTGCAAGGTGGCAGACAAAGGAACAGGTTTTTCCTTGATTATTTAATTTCTATTCGATTGTATTTTTTCCTGTCACCTTTCAGTTAGTTCTTTCTTACCAGTCCTTAAGAAAGAACATTGTTTCTGACCTGAAGACGCGGTCTGAAAATATCCTCGAAACAATTGTAGTCACCTAATTTGAATTTAACTATGCATGTTTTCTTAAAGGAAGTTTTAGAAAATTACATTTAGGGTTATTAGTCTTTTATTTCAGATTTTGTTGATTTTTGCGCACTATTGTATTTATTTTTTTTAATTGTATCAAAATTTAATCAGTACCAGGGTAACGGATAACTAAGTTAACTGCCCAATTTTATGACATTTCATTCTATAGTTTTTGAACTAAAGGATACACATATTTTACATATAGCCAGACAGATACATAAATACATTGATCATCAGTACAACCATAAATTCAGCTAAATCAAAATATCTTTAAAACAAAGTAATTTATAAAAAAAAAATCTCATAAATAACTTTTTTATGCAAAAATTTGGATGAAATATCGGTTGAAATTTCTTATCACTACAAAATTTTAATATTTTTATCAGGGGGGTTGAGTATACCTCTTGGGGGAATTAGTCCCCTTCTGGCCCCTGCCTGGCTACGGCCCTGTATGTATGGACTCAATTTAAGTCTACTAACAAAATTGCCTGAAATTCGTTGCAGCCGTTTTCCCGTGATGATGAGACAAACACACACACATACGGACAAATTTACAATTATGTTTATGTAGATAGGTTGAAGCTACCATTGTGTAGAGTACTCCCCACGAATGCAGACGACCACGGCCCTTTTCCCCCGGGGCTGTAAGCTCTCAGTGTGACAGAGTACGTTGTGTTTGGCTTCAAACCATTCAGGTGATGAATGTTCCCGGATATGTTCATTTCGACTGCAGTCCTGTTTTTGCCTTTCTCATTGATGCTCACTTCGTACAGCCATTTCTTGTAAGATCCTTTTCCTGAAACGAAGAAAATTCCTTATTTGGCATTTGCTTATATTGCATGACATTTTATATGGACACCAGCTGTTAATCCAAGTATAAGGAGTCATTAAATGTATGACCCTAAAATAAACTTTATGCAGTAAAATAGTCACCCATATTACTATTATTATATTAATTGTAGTATAAAATATATAACTGTTATAAAGTTTCTCTAGAAAATACTATAACTGTAAACAATATCTCTACAGCATGTTTATGTCGCTCAGCACAGTTGCAGGGTTTTGGTTGACCAAACACATGGACCCGTAATAACGCAACCGGATCCCCCCCCCCCCCCACACACACACACTGCCTCGTTTACCCCCATCACTGATTTTAATCAAAATTTCCTTTTGACCGTTATAATTTTTCTTTAACCAGTAACTTTAAACTCCCATTTAACCAATGGAATATTTGCGTTTTAAAAGCAGATCATTTCTGGGTTAAATAAAATAAAGCAAATAGCATTACTTAACGACCGACCTCATTTATTATATGAGAGTAATCCTTGGCGTGAAATGAAATAAAAGAGTTCTCCATAGTTACCTTCACCCGCGAGTCGCCTGGGTCTCGACCAGCGAAGCTTTGCTTTCTCTCGCCCAAACAGCACCTCGACAGATTCTACTGGATTCAGGGGAACTGAAATAGAACCATTAACATTAATTAGCAAAATTAAACCCAAACAAAAAATCCATATTATTTTCGAGTGTGAAATAATTTACTGCTTTAAGAATCTTTTGATTATTACATTATTTTAATACACATATTTTGCTTTAAAATAACTGCTTGCTACGATATCATCCAGGCATGACTTCGACAGGCTTGTTACGATATCGTCCAGGCTTAACATGTATATAATATATATAAAAATAAAACATGCGTAAATTTCCAGGTGTACAAACTTGTTCTTATTACTATTATTTATTCCAATCGGCCTAGTCTGAGCTAGACAAAGTTCACAAGACATGAGTTCGTTTAGAACCAGCATTGTACTTTTCATGAAAGCCTCCCTGGTAGAATACAGGAAAGAAGCACTTGGCACAAAGTGGCACAATCTTTTCGCCCCGTGCAATCTCTATAGGTCCGCTTTTGAGTCTTAAACGTGATCTCTGTTCCCTCCTGTCTCCAGAACAATCGAGGACTGCACCTAGACGATGTCCAAGAAAATACTGATTTGGGTTTCTGCTGACGGCTAGGATTCAAATGTTGTTATTAATATTGAATGATGACGCGCCATTCAACGTTTAGTCAATGGCTAGGAACTGAGACTCAAACACAGAGCCATGATCCGAATTTCTTCTTATTTTCTAAAACGTTCCGACATCGCCCAGAATTTAAAATGCAAATCTCAGATAAACTACACCGGAACTCTCAGAAATTTCCCGAAAACCAAAGAACGTGTTAACAATGCGCTTCTTCTTTTTATATCTTGATCGTCCGACCTATCCGAAAGTGTAAAGTATCTGGGCAACCGAGAAATGCCACCCCATTTAGACAGGAACCCTGTGGCAGCGGCATCCACAGGGACCGTACCCTCCCACCCACCTCTCAAAAGAGCTTACGGACCCACCTATATAACGTGCCAGTTATCCACTTGAACGCCATCCGTTGTGTATGCAAACGCGGTTCTTGGAGAGCCTACCATCAAAGTGCTGTATCTCCGAGATACAGCACTTTGATGCTAGATATAGTAAAGGATGCTTTGATGCACCCATTACTATATTTAACAACCATTCATTAAAATTTGCGCAGTCATCGTATGATATAGGTCGGGTGCACATAAATGTAAATACAATGAGAACCCAAAGGTCAACGAACGAAAGGGTAGAGGTGGTATAAAAATAGACTCAAATTAATAATAGAGTGTCAAGAGCCGAATATTGGCGTCAGGTATTGATAGGTATAGACCTGTCTTTTTGAGAGTTCTTCTTTTGGAATGGACGCTGTTCCACCCGTAAGCAAAAGGTTAAGAGAAAAATGCCTGCATGGCACTGAGGATCAGTGATAGAATATCCATTGGAATATCAAGTTTCATTAGGGCAGATGTACTTGAGACAACCTGCTAGAAAGGAAATGGAATCATTTGAAAGACATTACCTGGATGGGGCTGGTCATCTGAATGATGAACATTCAAGGCGAGGAAAGGGCCATCCCCAACGTTATATACGTTTTGATAGAACTTGTTCTCTTCCTTGTGGTACTCTTCGCCGAACAGCGATTTCCCCGTCGTCCAATACAGCAGGTTCTGGTGAACGGCCATGCTCCTGATATCTCGATACTGGGGTGTTTGAGAATTTTCGCGGATGTCGGCTACGTCACTGCCGTCCAGAGCTACTGACAAAATAGTGTTATTCGTTGCAGATGGCAAGAGCAGACGAAAGTTCTTGTAATCCATGGCGAAGGCCAGGACTTGGCTGTCGCTTATGATAAGTTCTGCCTTATCGGAAGGAATGCAACCGGATTCGAATTCGACGAGGTCGGTCCGGTAGAGGCCGCCACCAGAAGACGCGTCCCTCATCACCCAATACAGATATCTGCAAAATAATAAATAATGAGGCATTCAAGTTAATAATCATGATGTGTATTAAAATACTTTATGTTTAAAGGTTTAGGTTGGTGGTTTCCAAAGTGGGATCGGCGAATGACACATAAAGTATAACTTAACAAGAAAGATCAATCATGCATAAAGCATTGATTATGAAACACTTTCCAACTGCAATTAAATTTCAATTAAACATCTCTAAAATGCGATACATTCAGCTGTGATATTTTTTTATTTATCACAGAACTACAATCATTTATTTTACTTGAAAACTTCAAACTTCATAAAAAAAAAACGAGCGTTATGCAAATGACGTCATCGTAATGTAAATCGTCTGGCTCTCTATCTAAAAGCAGTGAATGTTTTATTTATACACTTTTATTCCAGACTCCAGAGTTCAATAATTTTGCTTGAAAAAAATTCAGCAATTCTTATACAACTCATATTTAGAATCACTTGTTTACATTCTGCATCCATTAAAACTAGGCTTCGTTGTAGAAATAATCAAAGTTTGATGATCATTTAAACTCAAAAATATTGTAATTGCGTTGGCACAGAATATAGGCGAAAATAAAGGGGCTTTAGGACGGATTCAATACTTAATATAAATTTAAAAGAACTTTGAAGATTACGATTTTTCCTCTGTGAAAAAAAGATGGATGCCCTATTTTATTTTAATGTGGGTCACGTGATTTTTTCATATTATATGGGTGTCATCATTATTTTTACTTTTTATTTAAAAAACTATCGAACCTATTTTCTGATATTTTTTCCATATATTCTATAGGATATTTTGAATATTTCCTGAAGCTTTCGAAGCAATTTGCGAATTTTAAATTTGCTTAAAAAATGTTTGAAAAATGAGTTCCAATAGGGTTCAATGTATTTCATTTTTTCAACCAGGGTCCAATCCAAAACTAATTGGGTGGTATTATTCATTTACATTCCCATATGTTCCGCTTACCGTCTCAACAATACATTAAAATTTCATTTTAATAAAGTCATTTTTACGACAGTTATCGTGCGAACAGACAGACAGACAAAATGACCCAAGTCATAAACACATTTCAACTATGTTGGAAAGTGTTAATAAAATGTTTATTAAATCTAACTTTGCTTTTTTTATTAAAATTTATTGAGAAGTATTTTAAATGAATACGAAATCAATCCGTTAAACTGCGACCCTATTTAAAAACTGTTTTGAGCGCATTTTAACATACCAAGAAGAACTAATGGCCATGTATGCCACAAGTCTGTAGTAGAGAAATCCCTAATAGAAGAGTTTTGGTTTATTTATTAAAATGGTTTATTTATTTTAATGTATGTTTATTTAATAATACTAAAGTATTCACAGTTGAATAGGCTTTTAAATGGCAAAATGTGCATTTTAAAGTTTCACAAAGTCTGTATCATGTCCTATTCAAAAGAATAAAAATCACATTAATATTGACAGAGGTAGTGTAAATTTCGCACGCATTAAAAAAAAGCAAGAATTGTTTCTAGGGAAATTTGTAAAACAATGATTTGAAAGAATTTGAATTTATATACAAAGATATATACAGGATGATATTTATACATGATGATATTTATATACATGATTTGAATTTATACACAAAGTTAGTTAAAACAAGAAATATTAAATTAACTAATGAGTAGATTATTAATCGATTATGCACATAATTATTATGTTTAGGTAATTACTGAAATAATCAGAATAGAAATAAATTTGCTGTAGTTTGATGTTATAAATTTTACATATTTACAAAAACTATATTTGTTTTATGAAAATTTATATAATTTTTACATAATGAATTTTTATATTACGTTATTAACTAAAATAATAATATTAAAAAAAGTAACAGCTTAAAATCGAACAAAGTGAAATGCATTAAAAATGAGTTAGATCTACGGAATGGAAATAAATCTGCAGTTGTGTGATATAAATGCTTACCCGTTCAGCGGATCTACGTGAAGATCGTCTGCTCTCGCTTTCAGATCGCTCACTAACACCTCGTAGTGCTTCCCGTTTAAATCACATCGCGAAATCTGAAAATCAATAAACACAAAAAAAAATATTTTATTTATTTTTTATTTTATTTTAATTTATTTTTTAGAAAATGCAAGCTACAGGACAAAGTCCCAGTAACAGCGTGCAAGATAAAATGCAATACAAAAATATAAAAATATAATAAAATACATTAAAATGCAGCTAATGACAACAAAGAATTTTCGAAAGCACCTGCAAATGAATAAATACATTAAAATGTAAAATATTTACATCAAATGGGTTTTTAAAGCCATTTCCGATGAATAAAAACATCGAGATAATGGGGGAGAAGCTGTTGCACAGTTTACAAAAATGACTTATCACACAATAACAACCCATATTTGAACTAAAATTCCTGACAGCAAATAGACTCATGTTCCTGGTCGAATACTGAGGAACCTGAAACCCGACCCCACCCAAGACAGGGGGACAATCCATTCCGCCATTGAACAGATTTCTGAAGAATGAAAATAAAATGCAATCCCTTCTGTTCTGTAAGCTTTTAACATTAAATATATCATGCAGGAAAGTAGCAGATAAGGCATAAAGAAATACCAATTTTCTTATAGATATCTCAAGAATAGATAAATATGCGAGATAATTTGACATACTTATTTGTCAAATATTTTATAACACTGAAATGTAAAAAGAACAGAATGCACAATGGATAATGAATGTAGTGTTATATTTGTAGAACAAATAATACACCAGATTTAGAATAAACTTTCTCTGACCTATTTATGAGATATCCATTATCTTGTTACATTTTAATGCTAAAATATCCATACAAGTAACAATTGGGGGGCAGATTGGGCATACATATTGGGGAGCAGTATGGGCAAATTCTAGTAGTATTATAAATGAAGTTGTTATTCAAAACTTCTATTGAAATATTTAAATTTCCCCAATAAAGAAGTAAAATAGTCCCTGTTCTCGTTATGTGAAATTAGCTGAGCATATAAATCTTAAGAATAAAAAATGCTTGTCTCGTTTGTATACAAATTTATAAAAAATATGAAGTTTGATCTACGTACGTCAAAATAAGAACGCTGAAATAGCAGCAAAAGAGATATACCTACCATTTTCATCCTGTTGAAACAATCGCTTAAACGCAATAGAAAATATATGAATTTGAAAAAGTTTTCCCGAAGTAAAACAGTTGGCTTACAAAATTGAAAATATCACTAATTCCCCTAATATTATATCCCAACAGATAAAATATAATCGATCTATATAGATAAAATTGAAAATATGTCTGTCTGTCGGTCTGTCTCATCATCACGGGAGAACGGCTGAACCGAATTTAATGAAATTTTTTGCGTAGCTTTGAAATTGAGCCTTTTGAGGCTCATATTGTAATATAGGTAATCTTCTACCAACACACGGACATATCTTCTAATCTACGACATTATAATTAGTACGGGTATATCTTCCCATATAATTTTAGCACTTTCATTTTGGCATATATTGGAATCAATTACTGCCTTCAGGTTTAAAGATTACGGATTTATTGATATTTTCAATTTATACATGTAATCTACTGATACAGGTTATATCTTCAATATTCGCGTTTAAACATAAGTAGTACGAGTCCCCTACAATTTTAACGCTTATATTTTGCATATATTGATTGAATTTCATATTTTTGTTTTACATTTGCTTATACAAAAGGTGCCAGGATGTTTTATTCTCCAGATCTGCCCGTGAAAATAATTTTGTACAGCGAGAACAGAAATTTTTATACTTCTTTTTAGGAGCAGTACATTAAATATTTTAATAGAATATTTTTATTAACAATGCCATTTAGTATACTATAAGAATTTGCACATGATTGTGAATTTTAAGTTCCTTTATATTACATACTACGTACAAAGAACAGGTCTGATGCTAGTCTGAAATACATAATAGCGTTCATGGCCGATTTTAACCATAGGCAAAATAGGCACATGCTGAGGTCCCATCTTCTGTGGTCAATGTACTTTTTTTTTCCTTATAAAAGTTTTAGGGGAGGGGGGGGGGGCGGTGCTCTAGAATTAGCTTTTGCCTAGGGGTCCTGGTAAGTTCAAGGCCGTCCTGATGTCATTCATTCATAAGAGTTATTTTTATATCGATTTCTTTATTATTTAAATGGGATAAATTAAAATAATATTGTCTGTCATAAACACATTTGATTTTATTTCATTGCTAGCAAAACATGATATAATTAAATAAAAAAGTTTCAGGAAAATATCGTTTACCGTCCTGCTGAGCTTTATACTTGAAGTTTCCAAAGACATTTAAAGACTGTGTGATTTCTCAAAGTACACTTTTTTGCACTAAAATTTAAATGTGAGCCATTGTGATTCAATTTATTTATTTATTTATTTTTTTACCCTACCTGGTATTCCTCTCCCATGTATAGCTTTTCGTTCAGCCAGTCAATGGACAAGGAGTTGGGATAATTCCTGTTCATTTCGATGATAGTCTTCATCTTACGTCTTTCCTTCAGCGAGATGTAGTGAACGCTGCCTTCTGAGTCGGATACGAAAAAGAAATTCTGCTTAACGTGGAGGGCGATACCTGAAGGAGTGAAAAAGTGCATTGGTGTTAGATTTTAAGTTTTTACGATAAAGCGTGCTGTTGTTATCGCATAAATATCGATGAACTTTTTATTATATTTGTATTCTATACCACTTTTATTTTTGAGACATTGTAAGTAACACACACATTGTAAGTCATTTATATTCTGTTAACTTAGGCTATGTTTCTGTTGGATTTCGAAAAAAAATGGGAATAATAAAACAAGTTAAACCTTTTGATGTGAATAGCACTTATACTTGGGTTTCTGTGGTGAAAAATGGACTTTTTAGAGGCTTATACCCCCGAATATAAAATCAGTTTTCTTATTAGGTCGGAAATTGGGTCCAGATTATAAATACATAAAAATAATTTCAATATTTTAATATTTAAAAAAAATTTTGGAAAGATTTTTTTTTCATTTTCTTACTTTCACTTGAAATATCTTCAAAACTATAAAATGTTCATATAAACAACGAGCGACAAAAGTATATATATTAGAAAAAAAATTTCTAAATCTATATTTATTTTTAAAGAAATATTTTATAGTTTTCGAGTCATTGTCTTGTTAAAGAAGATCAAAAACTTTCCGTTTTTCGAGTTTGTAATGTTTATATAGTTTGTAATGGTTAAATGAACTTCGGGATACTAAAGATGTTTAATGATGTTTAATGATGTTAAATGAGTTTTGAACTGAATAGATGGGAATATACGTATTTAATGTGTCATTAGGCAAGTTTATAGATTAACTTGAGTTTAATATCTCGTCAGATATATTGTATAAAATTAATTTATATACTGCAAAGTTTATTTATATACAAGCAGATTTGTAAAATAATTTGATATTTGACGTAAAGTTTAGTATCGGATGAAACCGGGGAGAAAACTAAAAGTGCTACCTGGATGCAAACAGCTAGCAAGTAACGTGTAGCGCTTGAAAGCCTGTGAACGAAGCAAGAGTCTTGATAAAATCGAATAAACTTATTGAACTGTACTGCGATTTTATTTTGCAAAATGTTATTCACGTAAAACCATTTCGACTTCATCAACTTGAGCCACAGCCCCCTCTTACATTACACTTTTTCTATTATTCTCTAAATTTTGAATATGTAATGTGTAGTGGTACATTACGTAGCAAACCTGTTCCTAAGGCATTTCTGGCAACTATAATGGATATGTAATTAACCTTTTGGTTACGGGTGGGACAGCGTCAATCCGAAACGGAGAACCTTCCAAAAAGACAGGTATTTGACATACCCTATCCCAAACAGTTCGATCCCCCTTTGCGGACATTGGCGAACGCCAATGTTTGGGATAGGGTATGTCAAATATCTGTCTTTTTAGGAGGTTCTTCGTTTGAGATTGTCGCTGTCCCACCCGTAAGCAAAGGTTAACATTTCAAATTACTTAAAATGCCATAAGTAAGTTACCATAAGTTTAGTACGTAGAACACTCATCTTGAGACAGAAGACGCGAGTTTGACTTTTTATTACTATAAGTAAAATATTATATAAATATTTCTGATTACTAATATCTACTATTTAAGGTTACGACTTCATTGGTGTTTTAATGAACTGTTACTATAGAACCACGAAAAATTATTACGCGCCGGTGACCCCAGCTTGAATCATTCGAAATAGTATGACATAAAAGTCAATAAAATGGAAATTATGTAAGAAAGATAATACAGATTCTTTCACCCTATATTAAAAATTTACACTATAGAAATTGTAATTTAGTGACTGGAGAGTTTAAGAACGTTGATTTTATTTGTCTCTTCCTCAAAATAATCCGTTACATGCCTACACGAAAAAAAAACATTTTTCTTGAATCAAAATCTACTTGCTAACACTTTTAGTTTAAATAAATAAGTATTTTGATAAGATGCATAGTCGAGTACATTTTAAGATCAGTTTTATAGTCAAACAAATTTTCGATTATCCAAATCGCTTCCGAACCTAAACGTTTTTCAGAAAATCGTCATTCTATTATATTTTTAAAGGATGAAAAATTTCTAAGTTCAAATTTACTTCTCACATAACGACTTTATCATTGCATTTTTCGTGAGTGAAGCTACATATACAAAACTTACTACTACAAGGTTAACTGAATTGCATTAAACATAGAAAAAAAATATTCGAATTTTCACCAAACTAATTTCTTAAAATAAAATATTCCAATAATTAAAAAAATATTCAGATGAAATGTATGAAATGTACATTATAAACTTTCGTCATATTGTGTACACGTTTAAATTTCCTAGCATTCAGTTTTGTGAAAAACAGTCTTGCGCATAAAAGTGCAAAGGCAATTGCAATAAAAAAATTTGATGTGAGCTGCACATGACTTTCCTTATATTATGCAATGAATTGATTCCTTTTATAGTCAAAAAATAATGTATAAGATTCACGGTACTGTGTTTTAACGTTGAATTGTGTTTTAACGTTGATTTCACACAACTTTAATAATTATCAATATTGATAGTATCCTCAATAAGCGATAGAGTCCATATCTTAAAATATTTCAATAATTAATTCACCAATTAGGCGTCATTTTCATTAACTTTAACGATATTTTCGTTAGTCTGGGGTGGGGGATCTCGCCAAGATGGCGATATTTCGACATTCCTCTTAATTTGTCGTCAAAATCTCGCCAAGCGTTATGGACGGAGAAATAAGTTATTCATATAGCAGATAAATGACTATTGGCGTCTAACTGCTAAAGTATTACCCAAAATATATTTTCTCATGAATGTGCAATATCACGAGAACGGTTCATGCTAACTTTCTAAAGTTTATGTCAATAATTTTCTATTGAAAAATTACATAAGAAATGACTATTTGTGTAACTTTATTAAAAGTTTTGATTTTTTGATGATTTTTTCAAAATTTCGCTGGAAAATTTAGTAGGATTCTGAACATTCGATTGCATTTAAAAGAAAATAGACTTCTAGAATTCACGGATTGTAATTTTTGTACCAAATTTCGTTCGAATAGCTTCATTCGTCAGATACCATCTCCACAGACTCACTTACACACACACACACACAGAGACATCACCTCAAAAACGTTTGATTCGTGTTCAGGGATGCTTGAAACGTGCTCTCCCGTCGAAAACTCGAATTCGAATTTTCGATCCCGTCACAATATTTTCCTTATATATTATACTATGTATATAAAGAAAGTAATAAGTACCATTTCCTTATTTTAAACTTTAAAACTTATGAGATGACAAAATTACCTGTTATTGAAGTCGATTTGTTTGCAGCTTCGTACAGGATGTGGGATTCGTCTATAATTCGAAGACCTTGCTTCAGTACACGCTGCCGGGCGGCAAAAACAAGATACGCCGGAGGATAAGACGAATCTGGCAAATTAAAAACAATAAATACAAACGAATCAATCGAAAATGTAGAAAAGAAAGTTATTGGAAACACAAAATCATCTGTTTCATGAGTGTATCTGAAATGTATTTTACATTTATTTCTTATATATTTTAGTTCAGTAAGTGTTCAGTATAGGATGTAAATATCTGATGTAGGCATCATATGACTTTCCCTACAGATTCAAATTCTTAATTTAATAAATTGAGTTGAGTGGCACAAAATAGCATTATTTGAAATGACACTGAATTGTCACTTTTAATTCAGTTTTCGTTTTCATTGGCTAACTGGACATATTTTTAAAAGCGGCGTAGCAAAAATGCACGAGAAACTAAAATATCTCGAGAACGGCTAGTTCTAGAGTAATGAGGTGGGTCTTGCTCCTTTCATCAAACATTGCGTATAAAAGAACATTTAATTGGTATATTTGAATATACGTAGTCTTATATTTTATATTTTGTTGATTTTTGAGGACTATTTCGCGAAAGAAGGCAGGTTATTTCTTCCCGAATTGTATCAAAATCTTATCAGCACCAGGGTAACCCATTAGTGACTTATTTACTAAATTTTATGAAATTAGGTCAATTAGTTTTTAGCTAGAGTGGATACATACGATTTTTGCTGGCTATTTCGCAAAAGAAAGAAGGTTCCTTTATCCCGAATCGTGCCAACATCTAATCAGCGCCGGGTCACCCACAAGTGGTTTACCTATACAATCTTATGAAATTGAGTCCATTACTATTTGCGCTAGAGTTGATACATACATTGCACAGACAAGCGTCACTGTAAAATAGTGTTTTCGTGTTCTAAAACGTTTGAAAAGTGTAGATCCGTCAACGACTCGAGTTGCGATTTTCGACACGATTCCAATACTTTCCCTATACATTACCATGTATTATAGGGAAAGTAAAAATATCAAACCACTTACTTTGAAAATAGAAAACAAAATAGCGTAAGAACATAAGAAGTTTAGGTGGCAATTTGATATCCTGTAGTTGAATATTTTGCTTTATCCAGTCATTTAAATTCAGTCATTTAAAATTCAGTCATTTAAATGAAACCATTCTATTTTTAGATGCCAATTTAGTTTAAAATTTTGACTTAAAGAAATGATGAACCCCTGAATGTTCTTAAGGTTTCCACAAGTAGTCGAATAAATAGTTTCCAAACTAAAGGTGACTGATATGGCATTACGTCCGTAAAGTTTCTCCAAATCCGGTTTAAAGTTATTTTGATCTTGAATTCATTAGTGTTTATAGGATGAGATTATTCAAAGTTATTTTAAAAAATTAATTGGACGTCTACGAATTTTTATATTGGGGAGTAATTTCTTCGGATTTTACCACATTTAGCATTAAATTTGAACTCCCCATTTTAACAAATTTTATAGCAACCCCTCAAAGAGTAAATATTTGAAATTTGTATATTCGCTATTTACGATCTAAATAGATTTAATTAGATACCATAGCTATGTTTGACTATATTTAACGTTATTTTCAAATGTACTATTTCATAGCACGCCCATGTAATTTATATAAAATTCGAGCGAAAATTTACTTTTTTATAAATTGTACTTTAGAATAGTAAATGATTTAAATTAAATAATAAATTAATTTACGCATGGGCATTTTGCGCATTATTGCTCTTTTGTGCTAAAGTAGGAGTCAATCCCATAAAAATCACAATTTTTCTTTAAGCAGACCGTACTGTGTGATATATCAACTGGCATGGTTTGTTTAAGATCCAAATGTACATGAAGGAAAATTATGATTTCCATAGCAAAATAAAAGTAATTTGATATAAAAAAATAGATGTTGAAGTTAAACTTAGTATTACATGACTGCATCATGCGTAAAATACACATGCGCTTTTTGGTGAATAAATTTGAAATTGCTAATTTCCAAATTAAGCCTGAGTATTAAACTTGGTGCATTTTTAATAAAATTATATTTTTTAATGATGCGCCTACTTAGCTGGCGCGTGCAAATTTTCCCAAAAATTGTGAACACATCTTTTAATGTAGGTAAGAATCTTTCTTGGCAGCAGTCTTGGTTTCAGTCAGTTATCCGTAGAAGCAGCGGAGAAATTTAATACGATAGAAATTTAATACATAAGTCAATTGTACAATTAAATAAAACATCAACTGTTTCAAAAATGTATAGTAGAGGGAGTGCTCCACACCAAAACGTTCGAAATTGTGAAAGGGTAGAAAAATATACTTCGCGATGAAATAGAGACTTTACATTAAGAGTAAGAGTAGAAATCTCATCGAAATCTCTCAGAGTAGATCATCTGGCCAGTGCAGTGCTGGCAAGTTCGGTTGGGGCAGCGAGGTTCCAATAAGTTTCCACCCAATTTGACATTATAACTCCTCGGGGGGGTAGGATAACGTTCCCCCCAAGGAGGGGGTAATGGCTTTACTGACACAAAAATCGTATCGCAGCTACTTTTTCCTACATTGATTATAGTTGTTTAATTTCGTAATCATTGAATCATAAATAACCCATTTTAGCATTATTGTGTCCAATTTTGTCCTATGCTGGCAAAGTTAAGAAAATATAAAATTATGACTAACTTTTGAAGTTTTCCCTCGAATTCAAAAAAAAAAAAAATCCAGTTCCACATCTTTCGTTAAGAAAGTCGGACGAAGAGCTTCGGGGAAATCTTTCGTTAAGAAAGTCGGACGAAGAGCTTCGGGGAAATCTTTCGTTAAGAAAGTCGGACGAAGAGCTTCGGGGAAATCTTTCGTTAAGAAAGTCGGACGAAGAGCTTCGGGGAAATCTTTCGTTAAGAAAGTCGGACGAAGAGCTTCGGGGAAATCTTTCGTTAAGAAAGTCGGACGAAGAGCTTCGGGGAAATCTTTCGTTAAGAAAGTCGGACGAAGAGCTTCGGGGAAATCTTTCGTTAAGAAAGTCGGACGAAGAGCTTCGGGGAAATCTTTCGTTAAGAAAGTCGGACGAAGAGCTTCGGGGAAATCTTTCGTTAAGAAAGTCGGACGAAGAGCTTCGGGGAAATCTTTCGTTAAGAAAGTCGGACGAAGAGCTTCGGGGAAATCGATTCGTATTTGTGGCAGCTATCGTGTGCATAAGGAATCGACCCCAGGCAGACGACAGACATCACTCTAAAAGTAATCAAAACGTGTTCAGAAGGTCTTGAAATATATATTGGCATCAAACTCGCGAAATCTAAAATTTTCGTGAAAACAGCACTTTCTCTATATTCCATAGCATGAGAAAGTAGAAATAGTTTAGTTATGAAGAAAATTGGAAAAAAGAAACAAAACCTCATAGATTTCTGAAATACTGCGTATTTATTTAAAATATAAATAAACACCTTGATTTATCTGTCTGTCTATCTATCTCTAGGTAACGCTTGGCGAAATTTTGGTATCAAAATTAGCGGATAATCGCGAACTTGGCAAGATGTTTTAAATGGTGCCAAAATGACGAAAATGTCGCCAAATTGATGCAGTCAAATTGATAAAAATATAGCCAAATTGTTAAAAATGACGACTAATGGATGGAAATTTAATATCTTGGAAATAAAATAACAAATGACTCTATGAATAACTCATTTCTCCGTCCGTCCATAATTCTTGGCGAAAAATTTGGCGAAATGTCGCAAACTTGGCGACATTTTTAATATAGCTAAATTGACGAAAATGTTGCCAAATTGATAAAAATAACGCTCAATGGGAGGCAATGCTTCGCAAATTTTTAATTTCGTCATGTGACGGGCATGCCTTCTAATTATAAATATTCAGTGTTCATTGCTTCGTTTTCAAGTTAGATGCAATTTTGCTAGTTAGATGCGATATTGCTATAAAAATAATTTCCGTGAATGCAAATGGGATTGATAAAAATGCTTGTAATAGGCGAGAGTTCGTTAAGCTCCAGGTTTTTGAAATATTTCACCGCATCTAACATTGTATATTTCGACTGACAATTCATCACAGCAATGTCCTAACGACTGACCTTCTTATGAGGAGGCACGCAATTTTCTTTAACCAATTTTCTCCAAGAATTCAAGGATGCATTCCTCAATGTGCCCTTGTCCTTGAGCATTCATTACCGCTCCCATTCACCCGAGACCTTACCACTTTATCCCATTCGGCTCTAAATTTTGTGTATAACTTTTCTTATATAACCACCCTTAGAATTGAAGAACTTAGTTCTTTCCGTCGAAAGTATCCATTTCAAAGACAATTTTCTGTGGCATAAAATTTTGTATCACGATGGCTCAATTTAAAATTCTTATCCAGCAGACAATTTTGAAAATATTGGCTCGCGACCCTGTCGTATATCACATGAAGTGTAAAACTTTGGAGCGTATTAATCAAGTTAGTAAGGCCCTCGATATTCTTTCATCAAACTGGTACAAGAAAGATCAATCATGCACAAAGCATTGATTGTGAGACACTTTTCAACTGAAATGCAATTTTATTTAAACGTCTCTAAAAGGCGATACATTCAGCGGTGGTATATTTTAAATAATCACAGTACTACAATCATTTATTATATGTGAAAACTTAAAACTTCATAGAAAAAAGTGAATTTTATTCAAATGACGTCATCGAAATATAAATCGTCTCACTCACTATGTAAAAGCAATGAATATTTTATTCATATTATTTTTATTTCAGGCCCCAGAACTAAATAATTTTAAGTGATTCTTCACGCAAAATTCTTCAATCGAAATACAAATCAAAATTCATCGTAATTCTTCACGCAATTCACCAATTCTTATACAACTCATCTTACAATCCACTTGTTTACATTCTACATCATTAAAATGAGGCTTCGTTGTAGAAATAATCAAAGTTTGATGATCATTTAAACTCAAAAATATTTTAATTGCTTTAGCGCAGAAGATAGATGAACAGAAAATACGCAAAAAAAAAAAAAAAAAAAAAAAAAAGAGTTTTAATACGGATGCAACACTCAATATAAATGTAAAAGAACTTTAAAAATCATGATTTTTACACTGGGAAAAAAAGATAGATGCCCTATTTTATTTTGAAGTGGGTCACTTGATCTTTTTATATAATATGGGTGTTATTATTATTTTAATTTCTATTTAAAAACTACTTAACATATTTTGCTGAATTTTTTTTTTATTTTATGGGATAATTTGAATATTTCTTAAATTTTTCGAAGCAATTTGTGAATTTTAACTTCGCTTAAAAATGTTTGTAGAATTAGATTCCATAGAGTTCAATGTATTTCACCTTTTCAAGCCGGGTTCAATTCAAAACTAATTGGGTTATATTATTGATTTACATTCCCATATGTCCCACAGACCGTCTCAACACCATACTAAAATATCATTTTGATAAAGTTCCCCCCTTTACAGACATTGGCGTCCAAGGACGCCAATGTCGGCAATGGGAGATCAAACTGTTTGGGATAGGGTATGTCAGATACCTGTGTTTTTGGGAGGTTCTTCGTTTGGGATGGACGCTGTCCCACTCGTAAGCAAAAGGTTAAAAGAGTCTAATATGAGAAAGTCGAGTCTAGCCACATTCCAGTTCATTAAATATGTTAACAATGGGTGCCAACATGTTTTATTATTATTTAGATGTATCGATTTACACCTGAATTTTTATTTTATAAGAGGGGGAACAGGTAATTACCTTTCCTATAATCACCTCTTTGAGGGCAAATGAATTTTATTAACAAAACTATCCATACGAAATTTTGTAAAATTTTCTTATTTGCTAATTCACGAATAACGATGATTTACTTCCATTAGCATAACATATAGCAAATAAATTCAATAGAGCATGGGCGCAAGCGTCCATAAACAACCTGCGTAGTAGAATGCGCAGAAACGTAAGTGCAAAAGGGCATTATTTTTACCATAGCGTGTACTGGTAAACGAACGATGATGGCTAATAAAAATTAAAACTAAACCCATTAAACATCGAAATTTATCTTTGTGATGAAAGTAAATTATTTAGAATACTTGAATAACAACATATATTTAAAGATTTCAATTGCTAAAGTGTGCTTTAAGTGATTTTAAGTGAATGTACACCACTACTCATTTTTACCACAGTCACTCGCTAGCGTTCTAAAGATGTGTACATTAAATAGCCAATTCTGCAATGTATATGCGAGCGAGAAGGGAAATGTACATAAAGATTTTTCTTTAAAAATACTCGTGTCTATATTTTAATAAAAGGAATATTAAATACTACTAAAATAAGAGATTAAACGATTGTAAGTTTCTAAAGTAGCCTTTTTTAAGACATAAATGATGAAAATACTATAAGCAAATACTACTAAGCAAACGAGTGTTTTGGGTTGGAAACGTAAGGGCAAAAGAGTCCGTGTGACGTCATGTGCTCTATTTCAACATGCTTCTTCCTAACTAAGAGAATATGAATCTGGCAATCGGCTCGGTTTATGACCTGAAGGATTTCACAGTTTGGTATAACATTTATCTCAACAATTACTAAAACTACTAGAAAATTCAGTTTAAAGAACTCTTTTTTAGCATTACTCGAAGATTCTTTTTCCGGAAATGTAGTTACGTTTCTGACATCAGCAGGACCTTCGCCCATTGTGTTTCTTGTGCTCAAAGAAATGACATAGGACGTCGAAGGTTTTAGGTTGTTGATCATGTAATGCAAGCCGTCAGACGTGTCCGAAACATCCTGGAAGGAGAAAAATACAGTAAGGAAAATTCAGAAGTGGGGCTTTTAAATACTAATTTCTTAATTATTTACAAATATAAATTTAAATAATATCTTATTAGTTTCTATTGATTTTATTTGATTTTAAAAATGAATTCAGCAGAATACCCAGAATCCACTTCGACGATAAGATTTTCCAATTCCATCCCAATAGCTAGACGGATTACAAAGATATTAAGAGTCGACAAAGACATTAAGTTTGGGCAGCAAGGTTCTTTACACGTGTACTAGCGATATTTGTAAACATTACAATAGTAAGAACGAGCACAGAGATGAAAATGAAGACCTAGTCAATCATTTATTGTTTACAAAGGAGTATACGAAGATTACCAATTTTGAAATATTGAGAAATAGTGTGTTATTCAAAAATAGCCAAAAGAGTCTCCAAATATTCACAAATGCTAGCCGCTTTCTTCGACCAACCGGTTTTGAAAAAGTTCTCAACTTGCACTAGTTCTGAGATGTTTCAAAAGTAACTTTCGTGGGGAAAAGTTATTGCAATAGTACCTTGTTGATTCGCCCACTACTGTAAGTTGCATAAGTCGCTTATATCTGTGCAAATTTTGCTTTTGAGGCAGCGTTCCAATGAGCCTATTTTTCTTGAACAGGGTCATTAAAAATACACAAAAATACTTTTTAGATCACTGTTAAAAACAAACTAACCACTTTATGCACGAACACATGGCATATTTTACCAGTAACAAGGGATTTCCAATGAAGAAAAATCCCTAGAAAAGTAATTTTGAATGTCATACCTTTATCATTGTATGTCCTCTTGGGTATTCCTTAATGTAGAGTACATAGGACAAAATGGGCCCATTTGGCTGCGTTGGCGGATTCCAGGAGACTGATACTCTGCAGCAACTGACCGCTGTCAGACACGTAATGGTCGGAGACATCGAGGGCACACCATAGGGTAAAGTGGATATGACGAAACTTTCTTCTGAGAACAAAGGCGGATAGTTCTCCAAGAGTATCCATGCCACGCGGAACCGATACTTGGTGTAAGGATGCAAGTTTTCCACCTTGATACTGTTTTCCTTTAGTAAATTGGAAGGTTGGTAGTACTCCCAGTCTGATGAATGCAATCCGTCGTACCGCAATTGCACCAAGTAGGAAATGTTGTTCAGAGGACTTGCGTTCCAAGCAATATTTATGGAGGTATTTGTGCGCGTTTCGGCAACTAAGTAAGGGGCAGCAGGAGTTCCAAGCTTTTCTGTAAATTTTTAAGAATACGTTGATTACTCCATATGCAGAATAAAGGCAAAAGCAACAACAGGAATTATAGAAGTAAGTCTCACCTTCAATGGATTCTATATATATATTTATAGCTATGTTGCACCCTCTAACGCAGTATAAGCTCTGCAACGAAAGAATTGATTAACAATAAAACATAGCGTTAAAAATAAAGGACATAAAGAATATAACGGTGAATTAAATGTATACAAAAAAGGGAATTAAATGCAGAAATTCCCTTACAAATAATACAAAGTACATAATGCAAGTACAAATCGGTGGCCGAATATGCTATAGTAAACTCAACTAATTCCTTTCTAAATCATGTGACGCTTAAAATGCAAAACAAATATTAGATTTTAAAGGGATAGTACCATTGGCAACACAATGAAAATTTCAGAATAATTTTACAGGATAAAATACAAAAAATTGGATCGGAGAAAAATAATTGATGATTGAATTAATTTTTTATACTGTGATAGAGTGATGTTTAATAGAGTACTTTTATGATAAACTTGATTGTAATAATAAACTTGACCGGCCAATGGGCATAATCTGTTTACAATGGATATGTCCAAATCAAACCTGAAACTTTTTTTTTTGTTTATGTTTTTTGTTTTTTAAATCTATCCATTTTTCTATATTGTAAATGAAAATCTCAAGAATTCTGCAAAGTTATATCAGTCATTTTCTAAATTAAAATTGAATCTAAAGAAAAACTATATCCTTAATATACAATTGTTGTGTTATGTTATCATTTGACAAATATTATTATTTGACAATGTTATCATTGTAATGTTATCATTTGTAATGTTATCATTTGACAAATGAAAAAAAATTCTATACCAAGAGAAAATCTCTATAAAAATATATCTTTAATTTTAATTAAAATTTAATTTCAAAGAGATATCTCAGCGGATCATTTTTAAGAAATTTAATATATTTACAAAGACAGACTTAACCGAAAAGTAGTTCATTCATGCTTATATATATATATATAAAGCATCCAAACCCATCGAAGTTTTATATAGGAAGTTTTGATTCCTCCTATTTTCACCCTATAGCGAGGACACAGCCAGTATTTCTTAAAAAGTAATTAAGACAGTCTTGAATTTTTGGATACATTTTTTCATTACTAAAATCTATAACGGAAAGATATTTCATGAATTCTTACCGATTTTTTCTTGAAGACTTTAGTCTCTTCTTCCTAAACGAAAAATAACAATTTATTAATCAAATTAAGTCATCTATTTGAATATTATTTAAGAGAAAACGATAAGGGAATTGGAGAGAAGTCATGACTTCTAACAGTTTTCGGAATACCACAAGGTGGCTACTTTTACTCTCGTCGAGAATGATCAAAAATGGTAAAATGATTTTCAAGCACGAAATTCCTTTTAATTTTGTGCATTAAAAAAGAAATATTTTTATCAACTCATCCTTATAAAAGTTCGGACTTCATGAAAACATAATAACATATTTATTACATTTGATATAATGATTTCGAAGCAGATACAGATTATTAGTTGATTCGTAGCATTCGTAGCCTTGTTGAAAAATCGCTTTGGTACCAGTCATCATGCTTTGGAGAAAGAAGTTGTAGGCCTCACTTGAACAGACCATCGTCCCAGTATTTCAATGAATAAAGCGCCAGGTGGAGATCAGTGGCTCGAATTCCGTTGGGGCATGTATTCTTTATAAGGCTTAGTGCTATATTTTGGAAAAGATGACGTCTTTCGAAGATAGGCAGATGGCACACTTTTTCAAATTTTGTTCTACTTCAAAATAAATAGAGTTCCGGAAGTGAGCATAAACCACTAAAGACCCATTAAATAGAGTATGTGAAAGAAATAAAAATATAAAAAGAGAATGATTACGATCCACTGAGACACTTTCACATTAAATTCGCGCATTGCGTGACATATAAAAATACTTACTGTGGGAAAGAGGGCGAAATAAAGTTGCAGAATCCACTTCGTCGATAAAAGCTTATAATTTCGACCTAGTAGCTCAACGGTAGAGCGTCGGATGGCTGCTTCAGAGATCCAGGGTTCGATTTCCGGTTGGAGCAAGGCTCTTTACAATAGCGCCCGAACAAATCAGTCTTGTAGGTTAGTGCAAAGATGTCGGAGGTCTGAAAATGACCCTAGTACGGATTCAGTGAACTCTGGAAGATGGAGCGCCGATTTCAAATGGTGAGGATAACGACCACGCAGGATACTAACCTGGGTAAAAATAGTAGCATCAGGAAGTTAACCTAAGGTAACGATAGTAGGAGGTAGTTAGTCAGATGGCCAGTTGCCCGCCAATTTGACATTAGAAGATGGAGAATGCAGAGTCCACTTTGACGATAAGAGCGTGCAATTTCGTCCCAGTAGCTCAACGGTAGAGCGTCGGCTAGTCAGTTCGGAGATCCAGGATTCGATTCCCAGTTGGGACAGCAAAGATCTTTACAGAGTTATTTAAAAAATAATCACCTGTCTAAAAGCACAATATCAGTATATCAGAATACCCAATGCAATCCTGAGGGCTGAAAAACTTGTGTATACTCATTAGACCCTGCTAAATCCAAATCTGAGATTCATTTTTCAAATGAACTCATTCATGAAGTTAGTGATGAGACCCCCCCCCCCCCCCCCCCATGGTTCATCTGAATGGAAAGTTAATAGTGAGAGAACATCCCAATTTAAAAATCCAGGATGTGAATATTTAAACCATGGGGTTAAAGAGATTTTCTTTCTACTTTGTCTTCAAATTTACTCTTTAAACAATGCAATGAATGCAAACGTTGATACAAACCATACAATTGAGCTCTAACTATTCTTATCTGTAAAATGGATTCGTAGACTTTGTTGTTCTGAAATTAAAGCTCAATTCATAATCATAGAGTCTGGCGTTACCAAAATATTAACGCCATAATACTTGCAAAACCGGTCCATAGATGCTGTTATCTGCAATGGGTCCAAAGCTTATATGTTTTATTTTAAAAATAATATTTTCCCAAAAGATCATAATATCTATAGGGTGTATCTTGGGTGCACAATTTTTTTAGAATGTTTTTTTAGCTGTTTTACCTTATACACTTTGATTCTACATGCATACAAGGATGAGAATGATTCGTTTTCAGGAATATCTAAATTTATATATTTTATTATTTCTTTTTCTTTTCTTTTTTTTTTCTGAATTAGATGTTAGGAACCCATTTATAAAATACATATTTATCTAATATTGAACCATTCTCTATACCGCTCTAGGGTGCAGTATGGTATAGCAGTACATCACATACGTAGAACAAAATAAAGTACGAAAAAGTAAATATAATTTCTCACAGTATGATGCAAACATTTATATTCCTGTAACTTACCTTAAAGTGAAATAAAGAATAAAAGTTGACTTACGCAAACATCGTGGCACGTCGAAGAAATGGCTTCTGTCCATAAGTCACATCCTTCGTAACACTGAAATGAAGGAGGACAAATATTTAACATTCTTTCCGAATAGACTCTTGGGAAGAAGTGGGGGAAAAGTCATGAAATTGAGCAGTTACGGGATTTTATTCATTTTAATATTTGTATTTTAAAACGAATACATGCAAAACTTCATATGTCGTGAGGAGTTAGGGGACAGATGTTATGATAAAGACTGCCGAAATAATTAATTATTATGCAAACTGTAATGAAGCAGCTTTACCAAAACACCTGATGGATCGTATATCTATATTAGCAGCTATATAAAAAAAAATCAAATTAAACTAAGTGTTTTGTCCCGCCAATATTCTTTATAAATCATGCAATAATGTTAATATTAAAATATTTAAGAATCCTTTTATAGTGCCAAGCTCAAAATTTTTGTTTGTCTAAATTCATAGTTGGAGAAAGTGCCGAGTGAATCGTGAATTTAAAAGAAAAAGTTGTTGATAAGGATTTCAAACTATACCCCAGTGTAATGAGAGATGGCCATGGTGTTTAAATAGTAGTGTGACATCAGATCTTATATGCAAAGGAATGCAGAATTCGCAATTATCAGTTCTTAATGATTTACGTATTCTACAAAAATGGCGTCGATATAAATAACACAATAAGTACCACTTTTTAAGGATACTGTTTGTTTCAAAAAATAGGATAAAACATGAGAACTGGCTTTCGTTTAAGAGCAGCTGTCATGCTTTTGATAAAAAAAAATAATAACATGACTATGGATATGTGCCATTATTTTTCAAATCAGTTATAAGATAATTTAACTAAAATAGTTTGAAAGCTTTATGTGAAACAGCATCTGACACAAAATAAGGGCATCCACCATTAGTTTCGAAGGCTAAAAACAGTTCCTTTTTCAGAACAGCAAGACGGAGTGAACAAAGTAAAGTCAGCTTCTCACTTATACTTTTTTGGCTTCGAAAGCGATTATATGCTGGTTTATGACGCCTTATAATTACACTAGTGCTATAATAGAAATGAATTTTAACGCCTTATAGTTACACTATTGCTATAATACAAATGCTATGTTTTATACTAGCTACATTACGCATTTTTTTATTCCATGCAGAACTATTAAAACTGCTTCATTTAAAATTTGTATTGCATAGTATGAAAATTTTAGTGCAATATTCTTCCCTTCTACCCTAATATTTTCTAAGTAAAAGTTTTAAATCGCATTCAGTTTACTTTAAATCGTAATTTTGCTATGCCGACGCGGTGGCTAAGTAGTCACGGCAATCGTGTCCTCGTGCTGGTTCGGATGTCGGATTGTGGGTTAGAGTTCCTCCTGCGGGCATAGATGTGTTGTTAGGCTCAGTGCGTTCTGCCCCCACTGGTGCGCCTAGAGCTCCTATACTACAGGCTGACTTATCAAGCATATTGAAGCCCTGTAAGGTTTCTACAAATACATGGGTTACCATATTTGGCGGTTTATTGCTCCAAATATCGTGCTCCAAATATTGATTTTTATAGGTATTTGATAATGTTAACAAATTTACACTTGAGTTATATTTTTATAAATATGAATTAGAATGGAGTAACATTTGTAATTACCCAACACTTATTAACAAGAATCAAATATATGATTCTCACTCTATAAGCAGATTAACAAAAAGATGGACATTTTTTTTTATTATTATTTTTTTGCAAAAATCCGGTCTTATTAAAATTTATGAAATACTTTGGTGTATATTTCTATTTTACATATGTTACAGTTCTAACAATATATAGAATAAAATATGGTCATATTATGAGCTCAGAAAGACCTTGAATTATTTGAAATACCTGTACTAAATAATGAAAAGTTGTTTTTGAAATATATATTTATGATGATACATAGTAGTGTGTGAATTACCCGGGGGGGGGGGGGGGCACTTTAAAATAAAAATGTGTATTTAATTTTAATGGCACTAAAATTTTAAAGAGGGATAATTTTGTTATAAACCTGTGGATGTATAGATTAGATAAATACAGCATTTAGAATTTTAATAATAATAATAAATTATATAAATCTGTATTGTAAACGATATATTTTTTGTGTCTAGTACAAAAGGATTGAAGTACTTTAAAAGGTAATATAGAGAAAATCCTCTAAACTGGATCCTCTAAACATAGCGCCAATGTTTACATCAAATGATTAGCGCCAATCATTGTCTTGGCGATGAAAATATCAGTGCCGTTCCGAAGTGAATTCGAGTCATTCAGACATAATTTCTATCAGTTTTTAGTGAAAATATCCTATTTGATCATTCATTATCTTTCATGATAAATGGATTTCGATTTATTTATCATTTTAGCTCATGTTTACATAATTATTATAATGTGGTAAGATTTCTACTTGGCGACAGTTTGTTAGCAGTAGGATTCTACAATTTTATGATTCATTATACTCTAAAAATACAATAAAGTGTATAAAACTTGGAAGATATTGGTATAACATGAATAAATCTTTAATATATATATATAATTAGAAGCAATTATACTTTTAAATTTGGAAGAAAAAATAACACATTCAGGACTACAAACCACATTTACTAAGATAATACTATAACAAATAAAAGTCAATAATAATACATACTACAGTTACCGAAATTATAAAATACGTGTTTAAAATAATATTTTATATAAAAATAGAAGTTTCAATTTCAATATTGTAAAATTTAGCTTTCACAAGTATGCTCCTGTACAGGGTATCCAATGATTCTACTGACTATTTATAAGCCATATTTTTATTCCCTCTTCATTTCTGGGAAAATGAAATTACCTAAACCTTTTTCTAGTATGTTTAGAGCAGTTTGGTGCAGAACACCCACCAAAAATTATTTCAATAGTACTTCCTAAAGTGAAAATACGAATCGAGCTAATGCTAATGGATTACGCTTTTGGCCTGGGTGGGCTACAATATGCTTGACGAGTCAGCTTGTATATAGAGGATCCTTAGGTGCGCCGGTGCAACGTCATGTGACAGCGAAATGGTTCACTATGTATAGGTGAATGATGGAATGTGTCAGATGCCTGACCATTTATAAATAATAAATAATTTTACTATTTATTTTTATCTGATTTCGTGGATGAAATTATATGTTATCAAACTTGTCCCAAATCTATATGAATCTCTTTATTCTTTATAACTTTTAATGTGAACAGAATTTGGAATGTTATAGCAGCTTTTAATGTCTCCTAACGAAGTAGAAAATCTTAAAATGAAATGGTACAAAATACACCATTTGTATATTACAACGGCGTGATTTTAAAGTGTCCAAATTCCAGAATACCCGAGATCCAAGAGAGAACCGACATCAAAGAAGCAAATATATTTTCAGAATCAAGGGATTAAAATAAAAATGTACCAGGGTTTTTATGCCTTTAGTTACGCCACAGATACATTGTGATGCTAGTTATTCATCACATTAGTTCATCACATCTCAGCAAATAAAAAATTATCCAAAGCACGTTAAACAAATATGTGAGACAATCTTATATTTCATTAAATTAGATGAACAGCTAACGAAAAAGAGTGCGTTTTCATGTATGGGGTTCAACTGATTTTCTCGGATTGTTTTTGTGCCTGTTGTTATTGAGCCCTGAACGGCGCTGCCAGCGTCTTGTTTTGCGTCCGTTGCATCAGGTACAGGGTGGTGGATCCTTAATAAGGAAGTGGCTCATTACAGGGTGAGGCGAAGAGGGCAATTATCGCGTCGGGCCCCGCGCGCGCTTCCTCCACGGCCTGCCAGCCCAGCGTCCAATTAAGGGAGCTTTGCAGAAGATGCATGCATTTGCGATGTCGAGCATGGACGCTCATATAGGCACGGATGGGTGCCACAACCGACTTGCTATGAAAAAGTGTGGACGGGAATCGTTCGGCAAACATATGACGCACCAGGTTCCCCTCACACTCGATGTCGATCAATATATTTTTATATCATAATTGGTTTCCGAGTTTCGTCATTGTCTGCTCTGAATGCATTTGAATACACAGAACATCTTTCAGAACTGCAAATGTTTTCAATCATTTTAAATTCAAATGAATTGCGAAACCTTTCGTGCAAATTATAAATGGATTGTAGTATTCTTTTAAAGTCTTCGGTCTTGCAAAAATACATTCAGGGCCTAAGCTCTGAGATTTGTTTATGTGTTTAACGGTAAATATAAAACAACTGGTCATTATTTTTAAAATTCAAAAAGTAATATAAAGCAAGAGAAAAATATACTAAAAGTGTCCAAGTTACATAATTATTTCCGAATTTTTTTTTTTATTTATATCAATCATTTAACATCTAAACAATTGCATTTGAAGCTCACGCCATGCGCACAATTCAATGGAATAATAGATACATTTTAACAATCATATCATTTTAAGAGTTAAAAATTTTCAATATCAAATAAATGTTTTTGAAATGACTTATTTTGCAATTTTCGAAAGTTCTGAATCAAATATTTTTTTAGATATGTAAAATTAGACAGATAATATATTTTTTTCTATAATTTCAAAACGACGCCTATTGAAATTCATTCTTGAAATAATTTACACAAAATTGAAAATTAAAAAATATTAATAACTACAATTATAATTGCATGAAGCTAGTAATCATTTTCGTAATGGACAATATACTAGATATGTTTTGAAGTGGTGTATCTTCATTTTACCCAAAAACTTATGATATAGACTGAGTATGAAATTTATCACCATCGTGTTGATTTTTATGTACTTACTTAGGGCCTGCTTAAGGGCAGCGCTAGCGGTTTAAATGCTCTCCATTCAAAAACAGAAACTTGCACTAAATTACCTCATCAAAAGTCCTCAATATTAAACTGAAAGTGTGAAACATGCAGTATTCAAGTGGGTCCTGTATATAATGGTTAAAATATAAAACAGTTTAACGTTGCGCACACACAACACACACACAGAGTTTATTCACGATAACTCGAAAATAAGTAGCAATAATTCTTTAATACCTTTCTAAATGTTGACATATCGTTTCATGTCATAAATACATAAAAATGGAGACAAGGAAAATCAGGCATAAAACTGGAAAGGAAAATCTCTCTCAGTGTAATCTTAAATATTTTTTAAAGCGGAAATAAAAACCTCGTATAATGTGGTCATAATAAAATACCATGGTAATATCATAATAAATTGCAAGATACGAATGGTTTTACCAAAACAAATTCCCTCTCTTCACATTTCGATTATTCCTCGGCGAAGGGTGCGTTTTTCATTTTATTATTTCTATGGTTTTGCATAATTCTGAATAAGAGCACAATATATAATATTCTAACTAGTTATCTAATCTATCGCTACAAAATTAGTAATTTAACTGTACTCTTAACTAAACTATTATTAAACTTCCAAGTTGTTTCAGTAATACCACACGAATTTTATAGATATATATTTTTATCTCGGTATTATATGTCGAGAATATAGTTCAGAATTTTCTTCAAAAATATGTCAAATATACCCAAGGGCAATTGTTCTATTTTAACTATTTTTATTTTTATTTCAGTTTTTTTATTTAACTTTAATTTATTAACACTTTACAACATAGTTGAAAAGCGTTTATGATTCTGTCTGTCTGTCCATTCGCACGATAACTGCCGTAAAAATAACTTTATTAAAATGAAATTTTAGTATGTTGTTGAGACGGTCTGTGGAACCTATGGGAATGTAAAAGAATAATATCACCCAATTAGTTTTGGATTAAACCCGGCTTGAAAATATGAAATACATTGAACCCTATAGGACCTCATTTTTCAAAAATATTTTAAACGGATTTAAAATTCACAAATTGCTTCGAAAGTTTTAGGAAATATTCAAATTATCCCGTAAAAAAATATATAAAAGTTTCATCAAAATATATTCGGTAGTTTTTTAAATAAAAATTAAAATAATAATGACACCCATATCATATGAAGAAATCACGTGACCCACTTCAAAGTTAAATATGGCACCCATAATCGTAATTTTTAAAGTTCTTTTTAATTTATATTTAGTGTTGTATCTATCTTAAAACCGATTTGTTTTTGCTTAATTTCTGTGCATCTATATACTGCGACAACGCAGTTACAATATTTTTGAGTTTAAATGATCATCCAACTTTGATTATTTCTACAACGAAGCCTAATTTTCACGTATGGAAAATGTAAACACATACATATGTAAGATGAGTTGTATAAGAATTGGTGAATTTCTTTAACTCAAAATTATTTATCTCTGGAGTCTGCAATGTAGCTAATATGAATGAAACATTCAATAATTTTACATAGAGAGCAGGCTATTTTATTGCCTTTTTCGATGAAGATTTAAGCATGGAGTTATACAGTACTTTCCATGGTTTTAAGTCTTTAAGTAAAATAAATTATTGTAGTATTATGATAATTTTAAAAATATCGCCGCTGAATAAAAGGAATGCAAAAAAGTTTATGAATGAAATATTAACTGTTTTTATATAGAAAGCCAGGCGATTTATATTTCGATGGCGTTATTTGACTAAAGCTCATTTATTTTTGATGAAGTTTTCAACTATAATAAATTGTAGTATTGTGATAATTTTTAAAAATATCACCGCTGAATGCCATCGCATTTTAGAGATGTTTAAATAAAATTGCATTGCAGTTGGAAAGTGTTTCATAATCAATGCTTTGTGCATGATTCATCTTTCTTATTTATTATATTTTGCTATCAGATGGTTTATTCGTTACATGAAAGGTAATATAGTATATTGTACATGAAAATTGCACACATTACTACGAATAAAATAATAGACAAGTTTAAAAAGTTAATTGCAGTGACAAGTATCACAAGAAATAAAAAAAAAACATTTATTCAATTCTGCAAAAATAAACTAGCTATTACAATGAAGCATTTTGAGCTTTTTGATATCTGATTTTGACAAAAAAGAAAGAAAAATAACTGTATTAAAAACACCTAACATGTTATTGGATGCTAAACTATTTATAAAAACACATAGGAATAAACTAAATATATAATTTAAAAATATTTCAAAGGCCAACCTGCATCAGAGGTATTTCGCAATAATTTAGAAAATGTCAATCCGAACGAAGAGATTTTTGGTAAAATCTCGGAAACTGACCCCTAGGGAATCAGCAAGCGAAGTTCCGCAAAACTTTTATTTTGTTTTGGTGTTTCACGCGAGAAGCTCTACAAACCGGGGATTTGCTATGAATGTAATGGTACTTTCCTGTGGCCATTGTGTGGCAGTCATATTTCGACGATCGATGAATATAATTATGGGAAACCTGTTTCGATGCAGAAATGAGCAACTCTTTAAAAAATAAAATAACGATATTCTGATAAATTGGATGAAAGTTGACTATTGTTGAACCCGTAGTTTGAATGGGCGACTTGGCCGACTGCAGCGATAAAATTTTAATTTCTGTTAAGAGTTGATTTCTTATTGTAGCGTTTTTCAAAAGACTGGTACTGATGAGACTTTTCGTAGTCCATAATGAAAAAGAAATAGTGTTAGATGTATTTTTAGATTAATAATATTCAAAGTACAGAAGACGAAAATCTATAGTACAGAAGACAATGATTTTCGTCTTCTGTACTATAGTACAGTATAGAAGACGAAAATCAGCGTGTGTTTTTAAAATTCTATTACAGGTTTCCAGTTATTAGTATACATCTATAAACGACTAGTATTTGAACCTGTCAAGGACAGGGAAATTAACACTTTTAAAGATAATATATGTGAGTAAAGATTCAGTCTTCTAGGTTATCGAGGGGATTCTAGGGGATTTGAAAGGACAAAAACACGTTAGATAATCATTATATCTAGATTAAATCACAAAGATACCGATGTTTTAAAAATAAACAGACTTTTGCAAGTAGTAAAATAAGGATTGGTTTTGAGGAACATTTTTTAATATTTAGAATCGTGTTATGAAGTTGTTAATAAGAAAAACCAAATAAATGTGATACAGATGTTATGAACAAAGTGAAATGTCAACATACCTTTTGTATTTTGCAAGTCTCATTGCAAGTCACATCAAAATCGTCTTCATCTAAGCTCTGAAAAAAAAACGTACGATTTCATTAAATATGCCTATGCTAATGTAACATAAAACTAAATAGCTGGCGTGGGAAATTCCACTCAGCATTCTCATCCATTAATATCACACATTATTCGTTCTCCTTGTATAAAGTAAATCATCTCGAACATGATAAAACATCTCAGGACTGCAACATTGTATTGCAATAGATTAATATTACTTCATATGAATATCAGTAACTTTTTCGCTTATATTTAGATATCTTAGGTATAGGACTGCTGCACCATTACACGTATAAAGAGTTAATCATTAGAATAGTGATAAACGCATATACGTATAAAAATAAATATTCTTAAGTGATGAAGTTTAATAAGTTAATAATTAAATATTGTTAAGTGATTAAATTTTCAAATAAGATTTTTTTTTCAATTTAGCAATGGCTCTTTAATGCACATTGCCAACATGACATGAATGTAATATGGGTGGCGATAAATACTGTGTTTGATGGGAATGACAGCTATGGTTGGCGTTTCTCTGGCGGAAAAACGGCGCGAAAAATGTAAGCACTTTGGACGCTTGTAGATACCCGAAACTAATAGATAAAAATTTAAATAAATTTTCTTGTGGTATCGAAAATAGGGTTCAGATTATGAATATATAAAATAATTTCAATATATTTTAATATTTTGAACTTTTTTTTAAAAAAAATAGCTCTTTGAGCGAGTGTTTTTTTCCCCCTCTAACTTTCACTCGAAATATATAGTAAGCTATAAAAATAAATATAAATAGTAAACGACAAAAATGTGCACAAGAAAATTTAGTATTTACGTCTATATTTATTATTAAAAATGCTCTTATAGTTTTCGAGTCACCGTCTTGTCAAGTTGAAGAATATTGAAAACTTTCCGTTTTTCAAGTTTGTAATGCTTGTATCTAAAAATCTGAAAAGTAGCTTTTAAAAATAAGCAAGAATGAGTAGCTCTTTGAAAGCCCAATAAGTGTCAGATATTGGATAATAATATAATATATATAATCAGATTTTGGATCGAGTTCCATTTTATTCGATATTACGAAAGTTAAATTTTATTTTACAAAATGTTATTCAATCAAAGCCATTTCAACTCCATCTAACTGGAGCCACCGCCAATTTTCATGCATGGGGACGTCAAAATGACCAGTTACCATCCCTAATATTGTTTTCTTATGAAAGACAACGTGATCAAAATTTTAAATATTTAACTTCTAATTTTAATGTGCAAGTTATAAGAAATGGTATTAGCTTTCTGCTAATTCACAGTTTGACTAACTATTGAAAACAAAGAACGAATAGCAATAAAGAAACAAAAATGAAGTCGTTTGCATTCAAACACAATAACTGTCTTGTAGTTTTTAACACTTTAAAGTATAGTTCAAAAGTGTTTACGACTTTGTTCATTTTGTCTGTTTGCACAATAATTGCAGTAAAAATGACTTTATCATAATGAAATTTTAGTATGTTGTTGAGACGATCTGTGGGACATATGGGATTGTAAATGAATAAATATCACCCAATTAGTTTTGGATTGAACTCAGGTTGAATAAATGAAATACATTGAACCGTACGGGACCTAATTTTTCAAACAGTTTTTAAGTTAAAATTCACACATTGCTTCGAAAATTTTAGGAAATATTCAAATTATCCTATAAAATACATAAAAAAATTTCAACAAAATATATTCGGTAGTTTCTTAAATAAAAATTAAAATAATAATGGCACTCATATAATATGAAGAGATCACATGACCCACTACAAAATAAAATAGGGCATCCATCTTTTTTTCCCCCAGAGTCAAAATCGTGATTTTTAAAATTCTTTTAAATTTATATTTAGTGTTGCATCCATCCTAAAACCGCTTTATTTTTGCGTATTTTCTGGGCATCTATATTCTGCGTCAACGCAATTACATTATTGAGTTTAAATGATCATCCAACTTTGATTATTTCTACAATAAAGCCTAATTTTAATGGAAACAGAATGTAAACAAGTGATTGTAAGATGAGTTGTATAAGAATGGCTGACTGGCTTCCTTCTTTATCTTATAATTCATTTTTTAAACAATGAAATGAATGCAAAATTGCTTTATTGATAGATTAGTTTGAGCTGATTTATGAAGTTAGAGAGAGTTAATCCCTTTTACTTCTATGGTATAAGCAGTCTTTGAAAACTTGAAATCAAAAGTTTGAGGCATTAAACCAGATAAATTCGTTGTTAGGGGGGGAGGGGGTCTAAAGAAACGTAGATAATATCGAAATGTCATCATCATTTAACAATAAAGATCAATTATGCATAACGCATTGATTATGAAACACTTTCCAACTCAAATGCAATTTTATTTAAACATCTCTAAAATGCGATACATTCAGCTGTGATATTTTTTTAATGATCACAGAACTACAATCATTTATTTTACTTGAAAACGTAAAACTTTATCGAAAAAAATGAATTTTATTCAAATGACGTCATCGATATAATCGTCTGACTCTCTACGTAAAAGCAGTGAATATTTCATTCATACATTTTTATTCCAGACTCCAGAGTAAATAATTTTGCGTGAAAAAAATTCAACAATTCTTATACAACTCATCTTACAATCACTTGTTTACATTCTGCATCCATTAAAATGAGGCTTCGTTGTCGAAATAATCAAAGTTAGATGATCGTTTAAACTCAAAAATAGTGCCATTGCTTTGCCGCAGAATAGAGATGCACAATAAAAATACGCAAAAATAAAGCGGTTTTAAGACGGATGCAACACTCAATATAAATTTAAAAGAATAAAAATCACGATTTTTTACTTTGGGGAAAAAAGATGGATGCCCTATTTTATTTTGATGTGGGTCACGTGATCTCATCCTATTAGGTCCCATAGGGTTCAATGTATTTCATTTATTCATCCCGTGTTCAATCCAAAACTAATTGGGTGATATCATTCATTTACATTCCCATATGTCCCACAGACCGTCTCATCAACATACTAAAATTTATTTTTGGTAAAGTGTTACGGCAGTTATCGTGCGAACAGACAGACAGAATGAATGAACAAAGTCGTAAACACTTTTCAACTACGTTGTAAAGTGTTAAAAACTAGAATTCACTCACGATGTCATACGGAAGAGGGTTATATCTAAAAGAACGCTTTTCAGCTGTATTAATGGTTTCCAAATACGGGCTATAAGAATGCATCCTCTCAGAAAATAAGCTTAGCAATTATGGAATTCATTCTATATAATTGTTGTTTTGCAAATGGGATTGCCCAGACAACATATAAAAATTATGAAACTATACTTATAGAAATAATTACAAATTAATACATTATAAATGAAAAAGCTCTCTTCATAACGTTCTGTAAATGAAAGAATTATTAAATTTGTTACAATTAAGCTTTTTAACACTGGCACGTTTTCAAATAAATATGTGACAAAATGTACCAGAAATTAGTTTAATTATTTCATTTATTCAAAAAAAAAAAAAGTATGCGGAAACGAATGTTTTAAATATAATATAAATTCAAAATGCATTTTACGACATAGCAGTTTTAAAAATTTTTGCACAGATGATATTTTAAAAGCAAAATGAAATCTAATACTCTACATATTTTAATAATATGTAGCTACGAACTGTTGCAATACTTTTGTTGCAGCATTAACCACTAGACAAAACGCAGGCTTCCTAAAATTTGTAATAATACTTCCAGTGAATCATACTTCTAGTGAAACTGGCTTCCATTTTTTCTCGCATTAGCACATTAGTGTTGAGTAGCTGTTAACCGCAATGGTGGCAAGAAAGCAGTAGGAAACCAACCCTAAGTCACAAGAGGTAGAAAAACGACTCCATTTTATGTACACAAACCTACCCCGTGTTCCTTGTGTTCTACCTGCACCTAGCCGCCTGCCTTTTGTACCTTCCTTCTTGGTTTTTACCTCTTTTTTATCCGCTCGCCACTGACAACCTTTTCTACCTGCTTCAGTCACGTTTGCTATTGATTCGCCGATCTAGCTCTCACGGACGAAGGTTGCTGACGAAGAAGACTATTTCTTTCTTTCGGTCTACTCTATAAATTTTGTGTTGTATGCCACTTTTAGCAAAGTTATTTTAGTCTTACTATAAACTAGCAGTACAGCCTTTCTATATGTGGAATATATAACCCAAAGAAATTTAAAATTAATAATTTGCGGTAAATTTTTAATATTTGGAGTCTTTCTTTTTGAAATCGTAACATCGTTAATCATTACAATTCAAAGAAGGACTTCTCCCGTGCTTAGGTAATAAAGAGACACAGCGTACAATGTTATTTATATAGATAATAGCAGATGTACACGACTTTGCTAGTGATTTAAGATATTTACAAATTTCTATATTGTAAGTGGCATTGTTATTCATCACATTGTATTAAAATATTTAATTTAATTCTCCTAAAAAAGAAGTATACAACTTTATTTTCTCGCTATACAAAATTATCTTCACAGGCGAATCTGAAGAAAAAAACCCATCCTGTTCCCGTTTGTAAACAAATTTGCAAAAAATATGAAATTGGATCAATATAATTGAATGCTCTAAAATGGTATTAAAAGATATATCCGTACCATTTTTATTTTGTTTCAATAATTGGCTAAACACACTATATGAATTTGAAAAATAATTGCCAAAATAAAAACCGATGCTGTATAAAATTGAAAATATCAATCATTCCCGTAATTTTTAAACCCAAAGGCCGTAATTGATACAAAACAGTCAAAAATGCAATTCCGATAAAAATTTAGTTTTATATACATTTCTGTATTATTTAAATCGAAGAAGAGTTAATACATCGTCTTCTGTACAAACACATAGGATTTAATTTCGTTTCTAAGCAACATGATATATTTTTCCTTAAATAAATTTACGGAAAAAATATCGTCTTTATAATGTTATCCCTATGGCAGGTTAATTATCTAATAATATCTCGACAACCCCTGGTCCAAGAAACTCGAAATATGGACTCAATTTTAAGTGGAACTATTCCAAGGTTACCCACAAAATTTCATAAAAATTCGGTTCAACAGTTCTCCCGTGATGATGAGACAAACAAACAATTTAGCCAATGAATGCGGGTAATGATCCTCTTTGCAAAGCCAAAACCATGGAGGTAAAAGTAAGAAGTCAAAACTTCATATTAAAAAAACGCCCATATCGTTTGAAACAATCATTCATGTGGCGCTGGCATAAGATAAGTAGCCCTGCATTGTATACTTTTCTATAGCGAAAGACCTAAAATATTTATTTAAACTGCCCATTTTGTAAAAATAAATTGAGTGCAATGCAAAGTAGAAATGAAACAATAAAGAATATTCCTACATATTCAAAGTTATTTTATCTTTCAATTTATTTTTATCTCTCTGTCTTCTGTATTCTATCCTACAACTGTGAAAAAATACTGCTTAATTATACTCATAATAAGGAAACCCTTAATTTAAAAATAATCAAAATTACATATACACAATACATTTTTACAGTGAAGTAAATTTCTAGTATTCACCAAAAATTTACCTATCTACTTTCGTTCATGTACGTCCCTTAACACTCAAAAGTTTTATATCGATCGATTCTTACATTGAACTATTTAAAAGTAGTATTCACAATGAGCCAGCCTGGCCACACTGCAAAATGTTAGCTAAGTGTTTTTATCATCATAACTGTAGAAGTTGATGACGTCTCTAATGAATATTGACATTTGGACAACCCCGAAAAGTTGAAGATCGCCGGTGACAGTGGGCGGTGCTTGGAATGCGCTCCGTGTTGTTGTCAATGTTTAGTTTTCTCCGAGCCTATGAAGAGTCATTTGGGGAATGGAAGAAGGTTAAAATATTCATAATTGAAAGTAAATGTTTGCTTGAGCGTATTTAATATCTCGATTGGGGTGATTTGATTTTCAGACAGTGGGGTGAAGCCCGTGAAAGATTATGATATAAGTTTTTTCTTTTCTCTCTACAGTGAAATGCGGATGAACGAGAAATGAACACATGTTTCTGTCTATCTATCATGATCGCTTATAACTTAAGAACGACTCAACTGATTTACATACTCTTTTGCTGATGTGTTAAACGAAATAAAGAAACAGGTTTATGACTAAAAATGTCTTCAATATTTTTAGTCATAAACCTGTTGAAAAAAATATTTTCAATATTTTTGAAATTTATCTCCCCCCACGAAAAAAATATTTTCAATATTTTATACCGCTTTATATAAAAGTCAAAATTCCAACAGATGTAAGATCTATTGAAATACGCGATCATATTGAATAAAACTTTTTTCAAACAATAATACTGGATCCAGGGAATATTTTAAAATAAATTTTATTCTCCTACACCTCCCCACAAAACAACGAGAATTTTAATGACTATATTGGCTGCCTGCAATGACCGATAACGGCGCAACGAATTCACATGTGTTTTCGGCTGGTGGTTTGTTAAGCTTAAAAGGACTTATGACTAAAATATCGGATTTATGACTAAAATATCTCAGATTTTGAACCGCGCTAATTTTATTCCAGTATAATCCAAGCAACGTACGGCATTTCTGCTGGTGTTACATACATGTGAAAATAACGTCATCCTGTATGTTAAAACATTTTCACTTTCGAAACTTTTTAACTGACTGAAAACACATTTTCTACAAAAATAGATTGTTACATTATAAATATGAAAGCACTCTACATAATTAAAAAGAAAATAACTTCTGTACATTGAAAAATAGAAGCAGTTTTAAATACTTTAGCAATTTTATATATAAAATAGCAATGATATGAGATTCTCAATTTTGAGTCAATGCGTTCTGATTCTACGTTTGCGTATCAAATGAGGCTATCTTTTTAAGCAATTTGACACATTTTTAGATGTCTAAATGCCCAGCATTTCTAAGCTATGAAGCAATTAGCCTGTCAACGCCAAACGAGGAACTTGAAAGAAAAATACCGGTAGAACGCCATCCAAGTTTCTAATTCATCTGCGCACCGGATCTGCGCATCATTTTGACGCACGGGATACACTGGTTTTCTTCAGTAGCTGATTGAATTCCATCCTCATATTGTTAGTAAACACACTTTTGATATATGTATTTCAGTTTAGCGCCATTCTCCTTTTCTTGATTTTTAAGGAGACAATAAATACATATTTAATATGCCGGAAACGTTTGAAATGTGATATAGTTTTATATTTATATATATATATATATATATATATGAATCAACTATGCATAACATTATCATTTTTTACAAAAACTTTTACATTTGATTGTAGGAAAGTTTTTTAAAGGTAAAAATATCAACGGAGATTAGAGAGGCGTATTATGAGAAGCTGTGTTGGTTGTGACCTGAGCTCCAATGACGCGTGCTGATTGGGTGAAAAAAGGTCACATGATTTATTCGATTTTTAACAAAACCATCTCTGTACGAAGGCTCCTGAATATGCAGGCTGGAGCAATCGCGGCTATCTTGACTCCCAGTTGAAGCGATAGCTGTACATGGCAAAGATAGTGTTACTTTCTCGTCGTTTTTCCGGGAAAATCAAAACATTCTAGGCTACTTTCTCAATGATGGGTACAATTTATTAAAACAAGAAGCACCTTTTTTACAGCGATAGCACAGGCTGACGGAATCAAAATGGCGGTTGAGTCAGCTTATATATTTAAGAGTCTTAGTGTGACGTCATATTGCTATTATAGTTATACTGTTTACAGAAATTAGTGCCATTATATAATTTGGTCTAATTGAGCTGACATTGTTGGAAATGCGATTTAAATTGTGTGTGGCTTAATGTAGATGTTACAACGTGTTACGGAGAATCTTAGCTTGATGGGTTTCCATTTAAATTGTATCCGTTGGGGAAGGAGTTAATTTCTTATTTTGGGGGAGGGAGTCTTAGGGGTTATCCACACATTTTTTCATCTGCTTTTTGTTCTATCTTAGTCGTTGTTGGTACGATCGAGATACATTTTTATTGTTATTTAAGGCATATCACGTCTGCTGCGCGGGTATACACAGATTGCATAAGTGAACTGAGTGACCATGCGCCCGAATAAAGGCAGCTATTGACAATTTATTTCTCATTTTGGGGGAAGGAGTTGTGGAAATTTACTCGTGACGGTGAGTGAGCGGCAGCGAACAGGAGACTCCGAGCTCGCGAGAGCTCCAGACGAACCCCCAACGAGTGTATTACACCTACGTAGAAGGCGGTACAAAAGAGCTTGCGAAAGCACCCTAGTTATCATTAAAAAACATTAAAGTAAACCACGGGACACATTAAAAGTAAATCATGGAAAATTTAATTTTGATTTTATTTAAAATTAAAGAATGATTTACCATTCTTTAGTATAGGTCAAAGAAAAGTAAATAAAAAATAAATAAATAAACAGACGATAAAGAATGACATTTTGTTAAAGAAAATAGAGCATTACTAGTTGCGAGACGCAGCTGTTGAGTTTTGACTTTTGTAGATTTTCAGACTTAACCTTATATTCATGCACAGTGGCAAGCATCGTAGATCAATGGAAGAGGCAAAACCTCTCCGATAACGGAAATGAAGATGATGCACTTTGGGAAAATCTAAGAGGCTGAAGTGTGTCAAGAGTTGCCGCAGATAGCGAAGCAGTAGGACGCATTATGAGACAGAACAATGCACAAACAGAATGTCTGCTCTAAAGATTTTTCGTACATTAAAATGTATTCAAAATAATTTGGGTAATATAATTTTTTTATTTATACTGTTTACTGAATGCTCAATTCATAGTACAGTTATACATTTATTAACGAATAAAGTAATCGAATTAAGTTTTATCAAGGTCTTAAGAAAATACAAAGAAAAAGATGAGAAGTTTGAATATCTCGAAAGTTGATATGATACTTAATAGTAAATAAAAATTATCTGGGGATTTTTATTTTAACAAATTTTTGATGTTTAAAATATATTACACTTTTCAATTAATTACGCTTTTAAATTCATCAAATAAATACTTTTCACATTTTTTGTTATATCCTTTTTCCATTTTCATCTTTTTACTCTCTTTATATACATATAATGTATAAGGAAAGTATTGTGACGGGATCGAAAATTCGAATTCGAGTTTTCGACGAGAGAGCACATTTCAAGCATTCCTGAACACGAATGAGACTTTTTTTGCGATGATGTTTGTGTGTATGTGTGTGTGTGTGTGTGAAAGTGAGTCTGTGGAGGACGATAACTGACGAACGAATAGACCGATTCGAACGAAATTTGATACAAAAATTACAATCCATGAATACTGGAAGGCTATTGTTTTTATATGCAATCGAATGCTCAGACCCCCCCCCCCCCTAAATTTTCGAGTGAAATTTTTAAAAAATCATCAAAAAATTAAAACCTTTAATAAAGTTATGCAAATAGTTATTTCTCATGTAATTTTTGAATAGAAAACGTTTAAAACAAATTTTAGAGAGCTAGAACCGTTCTCAAGATATTGCACATTTAAAAAAAAAAAAAAAAAAAAAAAAAAAAAAAAAAAAAAAAAAAAAAAAAAATATCAACAAATCATATAAAATAAAAAAATATATCACCTATTGTGAAATATGTTCACTTTTCATAAGCAATATCATGCAATAAATTTGATGATATCATTCTCGTGGATCTAGCTAGTTCCATTCATGAAGAAAAATACGTTAGGTAATACTTTTGTATTTGGACTCCAATAGTCATTTATCTGCTACAAAAATAACTAATTTCTCTGTCCATACCGCTTGGTGAGATTTTGGCAGAATGTAGCCAACTTGGCGATTTTCTAAATGTTGCTAAATTAACGAAAATGTCGCCAAATTGATAAAAATGACGACTAGATGATGAAAGTTCAATATCTTGGAAAGAACATAAGCGTAGTCTATACGAATAACGCATTTCTCCGTCCGTCCATCCGTAACGCTTGGCGAGAAATTTAGCAGGACGTCACCAACTTAGCGACAATTTTAAATGTTACTAAAATGACAAAAATGTCGCCATATTGATAAAAATGACGCCAAATGAGAAGTAATGTCTCGCAAATTCTGATTTCCGTCATATGACTGGCATGCCTTCTAGTATATAAGAAATACTCTTCTCTCCGTTTGTCTGTAACACTTGGTGATGCATTTGACGAACTTAGCGAATAATTTAGCAAAGTATTGCCAACTTAGCGATATTTCATCCCAGATTGACAAAAATATCGTCAAAACTGCAAAAATGACACTAAATTAATGAAAATGACGTTAAATTAATGAAAATTGCACCTAATTAAATGTAAGTAATTATAGTATTTGCAAGTAATTAAAGTATTTTAATATATGGACTATATCGCTTATTGAGGATGCTATCAATACTGATGATTGTTTATTTAGAGTTGCGCAGAATATAAATTAATTAGTTTTACATGTTGTCATCCGGAAAATCGCCAAATGTACAATTCAACGATAAAAACACACCGCCGTGGATCTTATACATTATTTTTTTACTGTAAAACTGGTAAATCCATTGCATTATATAAGAAAAGTCTTGTGCTGCCCACATCAGATTTTTTTAAAGAAATATTAAATTAAATTTTGCCAACATTGACTAGTATGCATATCATATGGATAATAACAAGAAATTCTGTAATTAATTGTACGTAAAAATTTATTTTGGACTACTTCGATTTGTTGAAAATGCCGATGGTAAATAAGATCCCAAATCATTCTAAAACAGGTTCAATAAAAGTATTATATAGACAAATAATAGTATCAGACTTGACAAAAACATGAGATCGACAAGTCAAACTTCGAGTGACTTCTTCTCCAATCTACATCTCCATAATGGGTGCTCACTTTATCATTAACCTTTTACTTACGGGCAGACATTGGCTGCCTTTTACTTTGCAGACATTGGCGTCCTTGGATGCCAATGTTTGCAAAGGGGGGACGTTATCAAAATGAAATTTTAGTATTACATTCCCATTTGTATTCCCATACGTCCCACAGACCGCCTCAACACCATACCAAAATTTCATTTTGATAAAGTTCCCCGTTTGCAAACATTGGCGTTCAAGGACGCTAATGTCTGCAAGGGGGAATCGAACTGTTTGGGATAGGGTATGTCAAATACCTGTCTTTTTGGGAGGTTCTTCGTTTGGGATGGACGCTGTCCTACCCATAAGCAAAAGGTTAACAAGAAAATGGAGACTCTCGAATTTCATATTAGCATTAGTACTGACTATTGTTGCGAACTCACAATGTTCCGTTTGGCGCCTCCTCTTTCGTCTGTCTCGAAGGCCAGGCGAGGAAAATGCAGTGCATGACGTAAGGATTACGTGAACCCAGAGTTACCAGGATTTCCCAATTAGAGAAGAGTTTTGGCTATTTATCGCCCATTTGACGACTTTCGGAATATTCCAGAAACTTCTCGATTTGAAAGATTATTCTTTGAGATATACATATTTCTAAAAGTTTTTATGAAGAGACTATAAAAAGAACTCACTCCTCCGTTGCAAGGGAGTTGACGAATGGACGTGACACGGGCTGCATTGAACTGCCATTGTCAGTGTTTTGAGAATAGTAGCCGCTGTTTTGTGAAAGTAATTTCGTCAGTATTTTGAGAATGATATCGCTTATTCTGTGAAATGAGTGAAGCATTTAAGTGCGGTTCGATTGTAGAGTGTTCCTGTTTACTTTGTGCTTGTGAATAAACGTAAGTTATCCAGAAACTTGGATTCGTTCTTGTATCCTGTGTACACACCCACGATTCTAGAGTATACGATTCGTAACAACATACTTCCTTGCCCAGTAACATGTTTGAAGACACACTCTAACTTAGATACAACATCAGACACACCCTAACGTAATCCCTACCAACAAGGGCGCAGACCTTTTGGGTGATAAATTTTCCCCATATAGACTGACTAAACCCGCTGAGTATTTTTCAAATAGATTTTTATCATTTACACTTGAATACTTAGCAGTACAGACTTTTTTAACATTATCATTTTTCCAGATAGTATCATTATCCAGACACTTCTTGAACGTTCTATTTGCAAGAACTGTTCATGATAGGTATTTCACCTCCGACCAACATTTTGTATATTCAAGAGAAACTTTAAAAATATCACCCTATATAATAGAGAGGGGCATAAATGGTTAACAGCAATCTTAAAAACAATTTACAAGAAAAATAGGGATAAACGAAACTAAAAACACTTAGAAACTTTTAAAAATGCTTCACAACTGCAGAAGCCACAAAAGGGCACAACCTGATCCCAGGCCCTCTAGCGGCGATTAGAAACTAAAGTTTGATAACAAAAGAAAACTTTAAAACAACAAATTATTATAGCTTAAGAATTAGAGTTTACATAAAATCGGTAACATATGTGAAGGAGGGCATCCCCCCCCCCCATTGATTAAACAATTGCATTATATTTCCATAGGGTCTACATTGTAAAACGAAATAAAGCATTGTAAACCCACCATTTGATTCTATCGTTGATTCCTCTTCCTGCAAAGATTCTTGTTACACATATGAAAAAAAATTTCTGGCTCAGAATCCTTTCCAAGTGTACCTTTTAAAAGCTGCATAACTAGTATATTTACAGTATTAAGTTTGGAATGGGATAGAGTCAAATTATATTTTGGGCGATTAGTTTTTATTTGTTTTATCTCATTTTAAGCGATTATATAAAAAAAAAGGATTGATCCTAACTATTAGAAGACACACACACACACATAAAAATGAAATAAAAATAAAAAACACTTTTAACAATTTAAATAGGAATATATTATTAATATTTATTAATAATATATAATTATATATAATTATAATTATATATATATATTATATTATTATTATATTATATATTATATATTATATTATATATATATAATTATATATATAATATATAATTATAATAATATATAATTATATTATATATTATATATTATATTATATCTTATTAATTATATTATATATTATATTATATTATATATATATATAATTATATATATAATATATAATTATAATAATATATAATAATTAATAATAAATAATAATATATAATTAATAGGAATATTTATTAATTAGTATAAATTTATCATTTTTATTAATGTTTTATAGCTTTGTTTGATGTTTTAATATTGTTGTACATTGTGACCGTTTCGGCAAGATATAACGGTGAATTTTAGAATTCATTAACATATGGTAGCGAATTTTCCAATTTTAAGAGGAAAATTAAAACTCGTCCGATACGGCAGACATAAAACCTGACAACGCCCAAAGAAATGGTCTCGTCCCCCCCCCCCCCCCTTTCCCAATAGAAATATCTTTCCATGTTCCTACTAATATCTGTCGAACGGCTCTACAAAGTCCACGTATTTCCCCCTGAAAGCTGGATTTAATAAGATCTGAGTAAAATTTGGTTCTAGATTTAGACAATGGGGATCAATGAGAAGCCAATAGATTCATCAGTTTAATCCCATTGGCTAAACTAGAGCTGATAATTCCACAGGTAGATAAAGTAGATACAACTGGGAGCAGTTTAGCAAAACGGTTCTGGTTTTAAAAGTAAATTAAGCAATATTACTATACAGAGCAAGAGAATGTATGCAAAATTAATTTTTTCACATGCCATAAATTGACCTTTTACGACACTCATGATTGCCTATTTCATTGACATAATTTCCAACAATACTCTGAACGGATTCAAAGAGTTCCTCTTAACTATTACCCGAGTAGTAAATACCTTACAAAGAATTGGCCAAGACTTTGACTGCAGTCAAAGCAAATCCTGAGTGTAAGAGAAACAGGAGTGTGGGAAAGGTCTTTATCGTCGTTATCGAGCTGCATCTTTGCCTGGAAGAGATAGTTATGTCTGTTCTACATTTCTCAACGCCGAACTCTTCGACCGCAGATCTCGTAAAAGGCGGAGATAAACGGAAAGTTGATGCAACGAGAATTCCAGCGGAATCGATTTGAAAATCGCCTATTGTTGCAAGATACTTGACATCATCCATCATCATTATTGGAAATATATTTACGATCTCTGTCTTGTATCAGGGAGTCTTCACATTATACACATGTGTGGGACACATCTCATTAGAGGTGTATACAAGGAGATTTTTGAAGGAGAATAATTGTTTTGGGGAACATAATCCGAATGGGATCAAAATTTGTCTTGATCCAACAATCATACTCGGCTCTTCGAGAAATATTCTATGTTTTAAGGATTTAAAGCTCTCGGAGCTCCACCTTTTTACACGACTCAAATTACAATATATATATATATATATATAATTAACTGTAAGAGATAAGTGAACTTGAAGAGACATAGCATAACACCTAAAACTAATCATAAGAATCTATTTATACTAATTGTCAAGTGTCCGTCTGTTCGTCTGTCTGTCATGCTTTTTTAGATACTTCCCGAGACTTGTAATCTAGTACATGGGTCGATCGTTCGATAAAAACCCCTGGAAAAATCGTATTTTCCGAAAATGTTCTGTAGAGAGTGTGCTCCACAGCAAAACGTTCGAAAAGTGAAATGATAGAAAAGCATGCTTTGCGATAAGATAGAGACTTCAAATTTGGTGTATGGGTACACTGTTCGAAAGGAAGAAAGAGGGCAATTTTAGATTTCCAATATTTGCTACGTTAAGTGGTGCCGCACACCAAAACGTTCAATTTGCCGAACAAATATGAAACACCTGCTTTAAAATTTGATAGAGGCTTGAAATGGGCTAATCTATATATACTAATTGCCAAGTGTCCGTCTGTCCGTCCGTCACGCGTTTTTAGGCACTTCCTGAATAGATAGAGACTTGCAAATTGGTACACGGCTTGATCGTTCGATAAAAACCCCTGGAAAAATCGAATTTTTCGAAAACGTTTTATAGAAGGGATGTCCCACACCAAAACGTTCGAAAAGTGAAATGATAGGAAAGCATACTTTGCGATGAGATAAAAACTTCGAATTTGGTGTATGGGTAAATCGTTTGAAAGGAAGAAAGTGCACAATTTCAGATTTCCAATATTTTCTACTCAAGAGGGTGCCGCACACCAAAATGTTCGATCTACGGAATAAATGAGAAAATGCTTCTTTAAAATTCGATACAAGCTTGAAATTTGGTATATGGGCAAATTATTTGACGAAAACACCCAAAACGAATATAGTTTTTCAAAAATGTTTGTTTAAGGGGGTGTTTCAGAGTAAAACGTTCGAAAAGTGAATTGATAAAAGAACCATGCTTCGAAATGAAATAGAGATATCAAATTTGGTGTAAAGGTAGATAGTTTGGAAGGAAGAAAATGTACAATTTCAGTTTACCAATATTTTCTACTTTAGAGGGTAACGCACTCTAAAATGTTCGATTTTCGGAATAAAGAAGAAACGCCCCTTTTAAAACGTAATAGAGGCTTGATATTTGGTATATGGGCGAATCATCTGATAGAAATCACAAAAAGAGTAGAATTTTCAAAAATGTATATGTAAGGGGGTGGGTACTCCACACAAAAGCATTCGAAAGATGAAATGCTAGAAAAGCATACTTCACGATGAGATACAGACTTCAAATTTGGTGTACGGATAAAAAGTTGGAAAGGAAGAAAGTGTGCAATTTCAGTTTTCCAACATTTGCTATTGTAGGGGGTGCCGCTCACTAAAATGTTCGATTTGCAGAACAAATGAAAAACGCCTCTTTTACAATGTGATAGAGGCTTGAAATTTAGTATATGGGCTAACCATTTGACAAAATATCCAAAGATGAATACAGTTTGACAAAAATGTTTATTCACGGGATGCTACACAGAAAAATGTTAGAAAGGTGACGTGATAGAAAAAACGTGCTTCTCGATAGGATAGAGACTTCAAATTTGGTGTACGGGTAGACAGTTTGAAAGGAAGAAAGTGTGAAATTTTAGATTTCCAATATTTGCTACTTTAAGGGGTGCCGCACACTAATATGTTCAATTTTCGGAATAAATGAGGCACGCTTCTTTTAAATGTGATAGAGGCTTGATATTTGGTATATGGGCCAATCATCTGATAAAAAACCCTAGACAAACGACAAACAGAGTTTTTCAAAAATGTTCATTTATGGGTGTGTTTCACAGAAAACAGTTCCAAAGGAGAAGTAATAAAATAGGGGTACTTCGGGATGAGATAGACTTTAATGTGGTGTACGGATAGATAATTCGAAAGGAAGAATTGCGTAAATTTAGTTTCCCAATATTTTCTTCTTTAGGGGGTTCTGCACACCAAAATATTCGATTTGTCGAATAAATGTGAAACGCGAATTATTAAGAAATTTACATTATCCAGGGTTTGCTTATTTCGAGACCTTTGGTTTTCAACGGGTATTCGGCTAGTAATTGGATGAAAACACCCATGACAAAAGAGTTTTTTAAAAATGCTCGTTTAAGGGGGTGCTCGAAAAACGTTCGAAAGGTGAAATGACAAAAAAGCATGTTTCGAGATGCGATAGAGACTGCAAATTTGGTCTGCGGGTAAATAGTTCGAAAAGAAGAGCATGTACAATTTCAGTTTTCCGATATTTTCTACTTTAGGGGCTTCCGCACACCAAAATGTTCGATTTTTGGAAAAAAGGAAGAAACGCCCCTTTTAAAATGTGATAGAAGCTTGATATTTGGTATATGGGCGAATCATCTGATAGAAAAACCCAAGAAGAATGGAGTTTTTCAAAAATGTTCATTTAAGGAAGTGGGTACTCCACACAAAAACATTCGAAAGGTGAAATGGTAAAAAAAGCATGCTTTGCGACGAGATAGAGACTTTAAATTTAGTGTACGGGTAAATAGTTGGAAATAGAAAAAAGTGTACAATTTCAGTTTTCCAACATTTGTTACTGTAGTCGGTGTCGCACACTAAAATATTCGGTTTGACGAACAAATGAAAAACGCCTCATTTACAATGTGATACGAGCTTGAAATCTGGTATATGGGCTAATCACAATATGATGAATACGGTTTTACATATAATCATATGATAAAAAAAACAAAGATAAATATGGTTTTTCAAAAATGTTCATTTAAAGGGGTTGCTACGCAGAGAAACGTTCCAAAGGTGAAGTGATAGAAAAAGTACGCTTCGCGATAGGATAGAAACTTCAAATTTGGAGTATGGATAAATTGTTCGAAAAGAAGAAAGTGTGTAATTTCAGATTTCCACTATTTGCTACTTTAGCGGGTGCCGCACACCAATATGTTCGATTTCCTGAATAAATGAGACATGCTTCCTTTTAAATGTTATAGAGGCTTGATATTCGGTATATAGGCCAATCATCTGATAAAAACCGTAGACGAATAGCGTTTTTCAGAAATGTGCATTTATAGGTGTGCTCCACAGAAAAGCGTCCGTAAGGGGAAATGATAAAATAACATGTTTCTGGATGAAATCGAGACTTTAATTTGGTGTACGGGTAGATAGTTCAAAAGGAAAAAGTGTGCAATTTAAGTTTTCCGATATTTTCTTCTTTAGGGGGTTCTGCACAAAGTATTCGATTTGCCGAATAAATGTGAAACACGAATTATTTAAAAAATTTACATTATTCTGGGGCTGCTTATTGTGAGATCGTTGATTAACGGGTATTCGGCTAGTCTTAATGATTACTGCATTAAGAATTCAATGGAATGCAAGTCAGTAAAATAAAAATTAGTCGGGATAAACAGAAAACAATCCGTATGGATTAATTAATAAAAGAATGAATAACAATGGATAGAAGGCAATGAAATTATAAAATCATCAGAAGGTGTATACAAAGCATGCCTTCTCGAAATAGTTCTTTTCATTAAATAACCTTGTTACTTTGAACAAAAAGGTTATTTCACACCTCTAAGAACTATGAAAAAACAAAGAATAACGGAGAGAAAGAATGAGATTTTTCTAAAATTGAAAAATTACCTAAGCCTACTATTTACATGTGCATAGATGGGATGTAAGATCTTCAGTGCTGTTGCCACGCGTGATGTGAAAAGATAGTGCTGCCAAACAAAAAAAAGAATATAAAACAGGTGTTGCCAATCAAGAAAACATTTTAAACAGAATAGCTAATCAAAATAAAAGCAGGAAAAACACAAGATGTGCAACATTTGAAATGCAACAAATGCCTATTAGATACATATAGATAATAATTATTAATCAGACGAATAACTTATAAGACTTAACATTTACAAATACTGATGAGAGAGAATTACAAATACTAATGAGACAAACTAATCACAAATACAACGCAACATCTCCTGGCTGAATGTACAGTTAGAATAGGCATGTAATGCGAAAAGCAGATAACGTTGGAAATAAAAAGCAGTAGTAGCAGATAGGAAAAATTAGCACTACTGTGATAACGCTAAATTAAAAGAGGCATTTAACAATGCTGAGTTACCCTAAACTTATTTACTAAATTGTTCACCAAATATAATGGGTAAAATTATTACCATGAACATAGATCTAGGGTAATTATTACCCATCATATTTGGTGGACATAGGTCTATACCCTTTATATTCGGTGAACACTATAGTTAGATTCAGTATCAACTTCCAGACGATTTTCTTATTCTGCTTCATTTCCTTCTGGCTGAGTCTCGCCTACTTGGAGAAACAAAATACCACTTCAAACTAAAAGAATAATAAATCCGAGGTACTCGGCATTTCCACATTGTGTTGTGGACATTTAAAAGAAAATATTAAAGGTTTCGACTCCACCGAACTTTAAACAACATCTAAAAATAAAAAGTTGTACTAGTCATATGTGGATATTCAAACAGAAAAATAAATGATCCAGACTACATCTGAATCCAAAACAAATGGGCTTGATCACTAGTCCAAGAGTGACAATTTAAAGACATTTATACTGTTCGTCAGTACTGTGGATCGTTTAAACAGTATTTTCTTTTTACTTTCCTTACAATACATGGGAATGAATAGGGAAAGTAATGGTATAGGGTCAAAAATTGAAAGACGGTTTATAGACGGATCTACACTTTCTGACACGTTAGAGAACCTGCGAAGGCGTCGGAATGAACACGCAAGCATCTTTTTATAAAAACAACAAGTTTATTCTTAAACTTTAGAAATCATACAATAAACTCCATTAGCGTAAATTACGCATAATAAATCAGCATGTGCGTGGTCCACCTTTGCCTGCATCCACATACCACGTTCTATGTCCTAAAAACTAGTATCATCTCGAACCTCTGTATCTCGTGCTTCGCACTTCATCTTCTTATAACCTGGTTGCCAGCACCCTCTACCTTCCGCAATCTGCGCGGCTGTTATATATATATATATTCACATATATATCACACTCTCTTTCCCCCCCCCCCCCCCACCTTCTCTGTCTCTTTCTCTCTCTCTCTCTCTCTCTCTCTCTGTGTGTGTGTGTGTCCACTAGCTCAAAAACTATTTTACGAAATTTTACACAATTTGGTAGGTTAACTTGTCTCCTGTTTATTTATTTTGTCAGATTTGTTTCTGAGACGACGTGCATGCACGGGCGTAAGTTGAACTAGAAAATTTTCCCCTCACCCGCTATTTTTACATCTGGGATGTTTTTTGTTTTTTTTTAAAGAAGTTTATTCAATACCTGTTCTACCCAACAGTTTATATACAATGTTTTGTGTTCAAAAGATACTTTTAAAGTCGAAATTCTATTCTTCAGAAGAATGCGCATGCGTTCGCACTTTATCAGCCCAACTGCCACATTATTAAGGAAGATAAATTTCGCCTAAATATCGGATGGAATGTAAGAAATGAGCAGAGGACGATAAGACACGATGATGGGCGAGATGTTTATGAGCGGGGAAGGTCGATGCCCATAATGTCCGGAATCAGATAATTTGCGCAGCTCCGGATCAGGGATGCGCGCCAATGGCTGCGCACTTTTGATCTGAGATACTGCTGTGTAACTCGATATTTTAACTCCGTATGCAGAAGCTAATAATAAAGTTCATTTTATTATGAAAGAATAAAAGCTATTTTAATTAAACTACTTAGCTGTTAATCCTTCAAACTATTCAAGCATTTTCTAAATCAATTTTTCTTGTAGAGTAAAAAATGATATCCCAGATGTTGTATAAAAGAAACTCATTTGTGTGAATAAATATGGACTATCGCTTGTTAATTTTTTTTTAGAACTAAGAGGCCCCGACCCCTGCTCACTAACGCTATCTAACTCCTGGAGTTCGCTTCAGAGTGAGTGCATCCCCCATTTTTCCACATCGACCGAGTAGTAAGCAGGCACCCACCCCCGTTTGCCATTTCATGGACGAATAAAGCCCAGTCACCCCCGTCTAACGATTTTCATCCCTAGTGCAATAAGATCGTTTTCCCTACTAATGCAAGGAATCGAATTTGAGCTGTATTAATAGCCAAATAATATTTAGTTCGAAATTTAAGTGATTGTACAACGCAAGTGGCTTATATTGTAAACAAATTAAATTATTTCAATGAAACAGACAATTAGTATGCTAAAAGTTCTAACACTTGTGATCATGAAAGTTTATTTTCTTAATAAATTACTGAATAATAACTTGAATAGTAATTACGTAATAAATTAATAAATAAATAAAAAATATTTAAATCCGTATTATATCCGTATTTAAAACATAATAAAATAGAGTAAAGTACCCTGGTTGGTATGGAAATCTCTTTTGAACTAGAGATTTCCATACCAACGCAAACAACTCACCACAGATGCGCTGTAGTGCAGGTGAAAGATATATCATTTTCGACCCTAAGAATGCATTTAAGTTACGATAGAAGCCAGTGAAATATTAATTAAAATTCAACAAATAGCTTTACTTAAATAATTATTTTATTCAAATGGAAAGATATTCAAATATTAGAATCATGTGAATCTTTAATTTATCGATGCACGGATTTAAAAATAATTTGTTTAGATATGTTGAAAACATTTTGCGTGTGTTTTAAAGAATTTATTATTGATCGGAAATAGTTGTCTTGCAGATTCCGTTCAAAGCTCGTTAGAACAAACGTTCTACGGTTTTTCCGATGATGTTAAGATAGAAACTTTGTGATAATATTTTCAATCGCGAAGGAGATTTATAATTGCGCAAAAATCCGCTTAAATATTAATAACTCAAAATCGTATTCGAATTTATTCATAAAATCTCGCGTATTATCACCCGAGATCAGTTGAGTAGCATTACGATCGAGCCAAAATTCTCCAATCTCCAGATTGGATGGATTTATACTTAATATGCATTCATGAATACGAATCAATCATTCATATTTGAATTATGTATGCATGTGTCTGTTTGACGGGGAATTTGGAGACAATCTATCTTTCTAACACATTGTGAGATCGAAATTAAATTTAATAAGAGTATTTTATTCAGAAAACGTAAGAGGCCTATTGATTTTCAGAAAAAATAAAATCTGTGGAAACCATTTAATTTTCGAAAAAAAAAATCGAAAACCGGTTGTAGCGTTATTACATGTAAAGGTTTCACCCGACTGGCCCGAGGGCTTGCAGCAACTGTTTGAGTGGCCGGGAGAAAGCCATCTTAAGTTGAAGACCCAGACCGTCCGACTCGTCCAGAGGACTAAGAGCAGCTATTTGGACGGCCAAGCCATCTTAAGTGTAATTTTTGTAGTTAAAAGTGACTGACATCATTTATAGGACGCAAAACTGTGCCATTGTACATATTGTACACTTTCTATCTGAAACGAAAAAGCAATAAACATATAGGATCACTGCCAGCAAAAGAAGTGTTTTATGAGTTTCTACAGGAAATTAACTTCATTACTTAGGACTTACCGCGATTCGTTCGTGAGATATTAGAAACTTAGCGGTATCTCATAAAAGTTGGTATGATTATTTTATTCCGTAATTGAACCGAAAGCTTTCTGAGTACTTTTACTTAAAAATGAATGAATTGTATTGCTAAGTAGTTATACTAAGCCATTCTCGAGATATTAGAATTTTTTGTTTTCTACATTGAATCTCTCAAAATAGTTAAGCGGATCACATGAAATTTGGTATGTGTATTTTAATCGAGAAGGACATCCATCCCAATGATTTTTGGTAGAATATGGATGAAATGAAAGTTCTAATGCTTGTTCCCACACATTTGAAATCTGTAATCTGTAGTGAAAGTAATGTGTTGAACACATCAGATTTTTCATTAAAACGTCTTACTTCTGAACTCAGAGCCGTATCTAGACCTTCACACCCAGGGGCGCCCAAGGGCCAAGCAACCCCAAGCGACCGCTTAAAGCCTCATTTTTGCAGTAGGCCCCAAATTTTGCACTTTTTTTTTTTTTTAATCAGGCCTTTCTTGAATATCATTTCTCTTATTGGGTCATCCCAATCCAACATTTCCATAAATAAATCATCGTATCCATTTTTCAAATTACCAATTTTTGGATGGATGACATCTTACTGCATTTATTGTTCGGATGGAGGCTCAGAAAACCTCGGGACACTACTTTCACACTCTAAAGAACCTTGCTGCTCCAACCGGCAATCGAACCCTGGATCTCCTAACTGGCCAGCCGACGCTCTACTATTGGGGCGAAATTGTAGGCTGTTATTGTGGAAGTGGACTCTGCAACACCTTTCCCTTACTCGATAAGTTTGGGTCCAAGTTTAGTGTGTCAAAGTATTTGATTCCCAGTTGTGTTTCTTCGATAGAAATTGGAACTCTCGGCAGACAAGAAATCTATCGGCCGCATACATATGCCTTCTTTAAGCAAGTCTCTCGATTGAAAACTGATCAGCTGCCCCGCCTTGTAATGAGGATGTAGCATATGGAAGAAAAGGGAAGCAGCCGAAACAATGAACGCATCCTGTTTCGGGACAACGGGAAATCCCTCCCCGCACACCTTCGACCCTGCAGACCTCGACGAGGAGGCAAATCGATCCACGCAGAAATTCGAGAGTCTTGGTTTACACGAGAGACAGCGTCAACACCGGCTTGGAGAGAAAGTACATATATCGGAGGAACATCTCAAGGAATAAAGTATGAACACGTGACGTCACATGAACGAACCATTTTGCCCCTAAGTTTCCGAAACAAAAATACTCGTTCTTTTAGCAGTATGGACATTTTCATTATTTCTGAATAAAAACGGTTACTTTAGAAACTTACAAGCGTTCAACCTCTTCAGTTTAATAGGATATATCTAAATTTATCTTCATGGATGGATATTTTTAATGAACTGGAAAATAAAATAGTCACTTTCATTAAAATATATACACGAGTGTTTAACAAAAATAAAAAAAAAATCGTTATGTGCATTTCCCTTCTCTCTCGCTTATACATTGCAGAATTGGCTAGTCAACGTATACATCTTTAGAACGCTAGTGAGTGATTACGGTAAAACTGAGTAGTCGTGTAAATACGCTTAAAATCACTTCACGTGCACTTTAGCAAATGAAATCTTTAAATATATTCAAGTATTCTAAATAACTTACTTTTATCACAAAAATAAATTTCGATGTTTAATGGGTTTAGTTTCAATTTTTATTGGCCATCATCGACCGTTTACATGACACACTACGGTAAAAATAATACCCTATTGCCCTTACGTTTTGCGCATTCTGCTACGCAGGTTGTGTATGGACTCTCCTGCACATGCTCTATTATGAATTAGCAACCAACCAATCGCGAAGCTCTAGGCTCTCCAAACCATTCACAATTTTCACAGTCTGAATGCTTCGGTTTCTAATCGTCTAAATGGTTGGAGGAATCGGTGCTTTATATAAAGTTAGAAATAGAATAAATGATGAGAAAAAATAAGGTTTTTCAATATTCTCCTCCACACAACAGCGGCGCTTGGAAAAGTAGAAAATAAATTTTAATCACACACGAAATTGAAAAACATTGAAGGTATTGACAGATTCAATTCAAAACAATACTATAAACATCTTATCTATCTATCTATCTATATATACTAATTGCCAAGTGTCCGTCTGTCTGCCTGTCACGCTTTTTTTAGGCCCTTCCCGAATAAATAGAGACTTGCAATTTGGAACACGGCTCGATCGTTCTATAAAACCCCCTGAAAAAATCGAATTTTTCGAAAACGTTCTCTAGAAGGGGTGCTCCACACCAAAACGTTCGAAAAGTGAAATGATAGGAAAGCATGCTTTGCCATAAGATAGAGACTTCAAGTTTGGTGTATGGGTAAATCGTTCGAAAGGAAGAAAATGTGCAATTTTAGATTTCCAATATTAATCTACTTAAGGGGGTGCCGCAAACCAAAATGTTCGATTTACCGAATAAATGAGAACCGGCTCCTTTAAAATTCGACAGAGGCTTGACATTTGGTATACGGAATAATTATTTGGTAAAAACACCGATTACCGACCGCAAAGACGATTATAGTTTTTCAAAAACGTTCGTTTAAGGGGGTGCTCCAGAGGAAAATGTTCGTTTAAGGGGGTGCTCCAGAGGAAAACGTTCGAAAGGTGAATTGATAAGAAAACATACTTCGGGATGAGATAGAGATTTGAAATTTGGTGTACGGGTAGATAGTTTGGAAGGAAGAAAGTGTACAATTTCAGTTTTCCAATATTTTCTACTTTAGGGGGTGTCGCACACAAAAATGTTCGATCAAGGTGAAATGTTAGAAAAGCATGCTTTGCGATCAGATAGAGACTTCAAATTTGGTATAAGTATAGATAGTTAGAAAGGAAGAAAGTGTGCAAATTCACTTTTCCAACGTTTGCTATTACAGGGGGTGCCGCACACTAAAATTTTCGATTTGACGGACAAATGAGAAACGCCTCCCTTACAATGTCATAGAGGCTTGAAATTTAGTATATGGGGTAATCATTTGATAAAAAAAGCCCTTCGATTATTACGGTTTTTCAAAAATGATCATTTAAGGGGGTGCAACAACACAGAAAAACGTTCGAAAAACGTTCGTGATAGAAAAACATGCTTCACGATAGGATAGAGACATCAAATTTGGTGTACTGGTAGATAGTTTGAAAGGAAGAAAGTGCGCAATTTCAGATTTCCAATATTTGAAACTTTAGGGGGTGCCGAACACCAATATGTTCGATTTTCGGAATAAATGAGACACGCTTCCTTTTAAATGTGATAGAGGCTTGATATTTAACCCGTATATCAAATATCAAGCCCGTATATCGTATATCAATATCAATTTGATATACGGGCCAATCATCTGATAAGAAACCCAAGGCCAACAGAGTTTTTCAAAAATGTTCATTTATGGGTGTGCTCCATAGAAAAACGTTCGAAAGGGGAGATGATAAAATAGTATTCTTCGGGATGAGATAGAGACTTTAATTTGGTGTACTGGTAGATAGTTTGAAAGGAAAAAGTGCGCAATTTAAGTTTTTCAAAATTTTCTTTTTTAGGGGGTTTTTCACACCAAAATATTCGATTTGCCGAATAAATGTGAAACGCAAATTATTCAAAAATTTACATTATTCAGGGTTTGCTTATTGCAAGACCGTTGATTTTCAACGGGTATTCGGCTAGTATATACTTATTACCAAGTGTCCGTCTGTCCGTCTGTCTGTCTATCACGCTTTTTTTAGGCACTTCCCGAATAGGTAGGGATTTGCAATTTGGTACACGGCTCGGTCGTTCGATAAAACCCCTTGGAAAAATCGAATTTTTCGAAAACGTTCTGTAGAGGGGGGGGGGGGGTTGCTCCACACCAAAACGTTCGAAAAGTGAAATGATAGGAAAGCATACTTTACCATAAGATAGAGACTTCAAATTTGGTGTATGGGTAAATCGTACGAAAGGAAGAAAGTGTGCAATTTCAGATTTCCAATATTTTCTAATTAAGGGTGTGCCGCACACCAAAATGTTCGATGTACTGAATAAATGAGAAACGGCTCCTTTAAAATTTGATAGAGGCTTGAAATTAGGTATATGGACTAATCATTTGATGAAAACACCCAAGACGAATATAGTTTTTCAAAAACGTTCGTTTAAGGGGGTGCTCCAGAGGAAAACGTTCGAAAGGTGAATTAATAAGGAAACATACTTCGGGATGAGATAGAGATTTGACATTTGGTGTACGGGTAGATAGTTTGGAAGGAAGAATGTGTACAATTTCAGTTTTCAATTTTTTCTACTTTAGGGGGTGTCGCATACAAAAATGTTCGATTTCGGAATGAAGTAGAAACACTGCTTTTAGAACGTGATAAAGGCTTGATATTTGGTATATGGGCGAATCATTTAATAGAAAACCCAAGAAGAATGGAGTTTTTCAAAAATGCATATTTAAGGGGGACGGGTACGCCACAGAAAAACATTCGAAAGGTGAAATTATAGAAAAAGCATGCTTCGCGATGAGATGGAGACTTCAAATTTGGTGTACGGGTAAATCGTTCGAAAGGAAGAAAGTGTGCAGTTTCAGTTTTCCAACATTTGCTATTGTAGGGAGTGCCGCACACTAAAATGTTCGATTTGACGAACAAATGAAAAACGCCTCCTTTGCATTATGATAGAGGCTTGAAATTTAGTATATGAGGTAATCATTTGATAAAAAAAACCCTACGATTATTACGGTTTTTCAAAAATGATCATTTAAGGGGTTGCAACACAGAAAAACGTTCGAAATATGAAGTGATAGAAAAACATGCTTAACGATAGGATAGAGACATTAAATTTGGTGTACTGGTAGGTAGTTTGAAAGGATGAAAGTGTATAATTTCAGATTTCCAATATTTGCAACTTTAGGGGGTGCCGAACACCAATATGTTCGATTTTCGGAATAAATGAGACACGCTTCCTTTAAATGTGATAGGGGCTTGACATTTGGTACACGGGCCAATCATCTGATAAGAAACCCAAGGGGTGCAGAGTTTTTCAAAAGTGTTCATTTTTGGTTGTGCTTCACAGAAAAACGTTCGAAAGGGGGCATGATAAAATAGTATGCTTCGGGATGAGATAGAGACTTTAATTTGGTGTACTGGTAGATAGTTCGAAAGAAAGACGTGCGCAATTTAAAATTTATAATATTTTCTTCTTTAGGGGGTTCCGTGCACTGAAATATTCGATTTGCTCAATAAATGTGAAACGCGCATTATTAAAAAAATGACAATATTCAGTGGTTGCTTATTGCGAGACCGTTGATTTTCAACGGGTATTCGGTTAGTCATTATCTAAAATAGCTATTATTTCAAATTGTTGAAGACAAATTTATCCTCCATGAGGTTCAAATTCACGTGTGATTAAAATTTACTTTAATAAATTAAGCCGCTGTTGTGTTAGCGAACATATTAAAAAACTTATTTTCGTTATAATTTACATTTCATTTTTTACTTTTCTTATTTTTTACGTACAAACCTATGTAATATTCCATGGTCAATCCTAATCTAGAAAGCAGGTCATGCAGATGGGCCTCTTACACCCCCCCCCCCCTCCCGCGTTATCCATCGCACCATCCTACTCAAGGGATTTATAGCGATAACAGTTTACCCTGTATTGCGTGTTGAAAGTGTTACAATAGTGGCGATGTGTTATATATTGTAACTGAGGTAGAGTTTCGGGGAATTTGATCCATACTAGCCACACTACGGCATTCGCCGTGGGTAGTATTATTCATGGATCGACGTATTGAAACCTTGGGGAAAATTCATTTAAAGACACTGCAGAATCCACTTCAAGGATAAGAGCTTGCGATATCGTCCCAATTTGCTCGACGTAGAGCTTCAGCCTGCCCGTTGGGAGATCCAGGGTTCGATTCCCGGTTGGGCAGCAAGGTTCTTTACAACACTGACTGAACCGTAGTCACGACGTTCACAAATTATGTAGCGACATAATGACATGAAAATGGGATGGGTGAAAATACTACATGAGATGAAACTGTGTGCCTAGTTTCAGCTCTCCACATACAGTGGGAGCCGAGAATGAGTCCTTCAAAGATATCGGTTGAACTAAAATATAGACAAAAAGAAGTAGCGTGAAGTTAATAAGAATTAATGCAGCGGGAAAATGGATAGAGTATATTATCTCTTTCAATAAAGTCAGTCAATTCAAAAAATAGGAACAGCTACGCATGATTTTACAGAACTAACTACAATTATTATTAGAAAACCGCCACTTTTCCAGTTATACAAGGACCCGAAAATTCTGCGATCGTTTTCCGAAATTGACGAGAGTTATATCCACAAGAAAGCTGTCTTTTCCATTTGGGGAGGCAGAGATCCCAGATGATTAAAATGGTTTGTTCAAATTCAAAGCTCTAGAGGACCTCTTTTGTGAAACATAACTCTGTCTACAATATCAGTGGAAAAAAGCAAGTTCAGTGAATTTTTGAACTGTAAAAGACCAACTTTATTCCTAAATACCTTCTTGACTACTCCCTGTACATGAGTGAAGAAACAGATTTTTTGAAGAGGCTATATAATAAGGAAGGAGGACCTATTACGACCCACCTAAGGTTTGTCTGTTTTATAACACTTTCCAACATAGTTGAAAAGTGTTTATGACTTTGTACCTACTGTCCGTATGTCTGTTCGTTCGCACGATAACTGCCGTAAAAATGACTTTCTCAGAATGACATTTTAGTATGGTGTTGAGACGGGCTGTGAGACAAATGGGAGTGGAAATGTATAATATCACCTAATTTGTTTTGGATGGAACCCGAGTTGAAAAAGTGAAATACAGTGAGCCCTATAGGATCTCATTTTTTAAACATTTTTTAAGCAAAGTTAAAATTCACAGATTGCTTTGAAAATGTTCAAAGTATATTCAAATTATCCCATAAAAGATATAACAAAAAATTTGAGTAATGTATGTTCGGTAGTTTGTTAAATAAAAATTAAAATAATAATGGCACCCATGGTATGTGAAGAAATCGCGTGATCTACTTCAAAATATGTAAAATAGGGCATCCATCTGTATTTCCCAATGTAAAAATCGTGATTTTTAAAGTTCTTTTAAATTTACATTGAGTGTTGCATCCGTCCTAAAACCGCTTCATTTTTGTGTATTTTCTGTGCATCTATATTCTGCGCCAATGTAATTACAATATTTTTGAGTTTAAATGATCATCCAACTTTGATTATTTCTACAATGGAGCCGTATTTTAACGTATGCAGAATGTAAACACATCAAACTATAAGATGGGTTATATAAGAATTGTTGAATTTTTTAATGCAAAATTATTTAGCTCTGGAGTCTGGAATATGAGTGATATGAATATAATATTCATTGATTTTACAAAGCAGACGATTTTAAACATTGCCTTTTCGATGAAGTGTTAAGCATGGAGTTAGAAAGTACTTTTACCTCCATGGTTTTAAGTTTCCAAGTAAAATAAATTATTGTAATACTGTGATAATTTTTAAAATATCGCCGCTGTAGATATCGTATTTTAGAGATGTTTAAATAAAATTGCATTGCAGTTAGAAAGTGTTAAATAATCAATACTTTATGCATGAATGATCTTTCTTGTTTTTTGTTGTTGTTATACAGACTGCAAAATATTTTTCTCAGAAATAGCTAAGCTGTTCGTTCGAGGGGTTAAATGGGCAACTAAAAACACCCGATTTTTATGACTGTCACTTAAAATCTGCAATAATCTGAAATATGAAAAATGACACGTGGGGCCTATTGATGCCCCCGATATGGCCCACTTTATAAATTACGGATAAAAATACAAAAATTCTCCTGGAAGTTAGAGAAAGCCTAAAAAAAAAATGTCTATTGCTCTAAGGCGCACTTTAGTTGAAAAATAAGATATAAGAAATATAAGTTTCCGAAAATTTTCTAATTCAACTTACTAGGTTTTATTACTTTCTAATTCAACTTACAGGGTTTATTTAGGACCCAATAGTAATCTAATTACAATGGAATTATTATTTTGAGAAATTATTGAGACCACGAAAGTATTCATTCAATGTTTTTTTAGATGTGCCTTTTTCGAAATTGAGAGAATAATTCGAGGTATTTTTTATTAAAAAATAGAACAGATAAAATTACTTTCATTAGCACAAAAACGAAAAGGCGTTAATAAAAATCAATACAGCTATTGATTTCACAAAATATATGAACCACTTCAGATATCGAAAATGGGATCAATAACTCATCGTAAAAAACCCTCTTCTGGAGGCTTAAAGTACGTAGTTGACACTGAAGAATTTCGTCGAAGAAATATCTAAATTCTATTACCTCACACCATGGTCGTAGCCAGAGGCGAAATTCAAGAGGAGCTGGAGTGAAATTCAAGGGGGGTTCAACAGTCTTCAAGGAGGGACTCACCCAAAACACATCAAATCATTAGAGTTTATTAACCATAATAGTTACCATTACATATTCCAATTCATATAAATCATGAACAAATAATTGCATATTTATATTTGGAGGCTAAAAATTGATTAGGAAAACCCATATAGATACTACACATCAATATCAATATATATGTATATATATATATATATATTTCCCAATAGGCATTGACCCTTTCATCTTCGCTTGTACATCGGCTAGAACCGTGAACCTCTTAGCCGTCATATGACGTTGCCCCAGTGCACCAGTGGGGGTGGGAACATATTACGTCCAACAACACAAACATCCATGTCTGAAGTGGGACTCGAACCCGCAACTCGGCGGTCGAACGAGTACGAGGAAACGCTTGTCTTTGACCGTTCGACCACCGTGTCGGCTCAATATTAATATATAAAAATTATAATTGATTTTAATATTAGCATTAACTAGTAACAAAGCCGTTAATGAATCGAAGAAAATTTCTTAAAGTTAATACAAATTAACGCTTAATATTAACTCTTAACGACTTATTAGTTGATTTTGACTCTATAATGTATAACAGTAAACCCCGCAATAACACAATAGTATCCAAATACTATTGTATTAATTTTTAAAATTTTTAAATATTTTTGAATTAAATACGCAAATAAATGGATCACCAGTATAACTACATATTCAGCTAAATCTGTAAAACACAGCGATTTATAAAAAAAAATATATCAGAAATTTTTCATGTAAAATGTGTTAACATGCTGGATGAAATTTCATATCACTACTAAAAATTGAATGTTTTATCAGAGGGGGCTGAGTATACCTGTTAGGGGGCTTAGCCCCTGTGGCCCCTGCCTGACTACGGCTCTGACGCATACTGCTTGCTTTACCTTCTCTCAATGCTCAATCTTCAGATTGTTAATTGGTAATTGACCAAGATAAGCAGAGAAATGTGCTATCTCTGGTAATTCAGCACATGTTCCTCTCACTTTCGGAAGAGATTACACTTCTTCTGAAATTGTATCCAGCATACAATATATTGACGATCTACCTCATCATTGCGTTCTGAGGGGTCAAATTAAAATTCATAAAAAGACGAAATTTGAAATGACAACTCTGTCCTTTGGGGACTTGCTTCCTATAACTTCTCAGTGAAAATGGGTTCAAGGATTTAATATTTAAGTTCAATAAGGGCATCCACTGGCTTCGAATGCAAACAAATAATTATTCGTTGTCATAATAATTAAGATAAAGCGGTCACTACAGGAAATACAGAGAAATTTCTATCAAGAAGGAAGAACTCCGGTTCCAGTTAACTGGTTTTTTTTTTTTTTTTTTGAAAACCATACTAAGACTTTACTCATGTATAATGAAAATATTTTCCTTAAGAATTTTTAGAGTGATCTAACTCGGGTCAAACAAAACCAACGATCTGCGTAGCTTAAAAGAATTTAAAGACTTCGGAAAAGAATTTAATGGAACTATCTCGGAGAAATTCTTCTATTTCTTCCTCGGAGCATCCCAAGCTATCCGAGTAACTTGCAACTTGAAAGCGTTTCGCTCCATCGAGTCAATTTTCTACGAGGATATCGAATTGTAAGTATGAAGGTCAATTCTGGGCAACTGAACTGATGGGCGATTTTCATTACGAATCCTCCTCTGCTGCGTTGGCAAGACGCGTGCAATCGACTTTTAGCAACATTCGGTAGGTAGCAAACGTGTGAAAGTTTCAGTCACGAACCAACCTTTACCATCTGACATAACCAGTGTCATAATAAATATCAAGAGCAACAATAGTATGTTACATTCTATTAATGTACGGAAGTATCAGTCAATAATCCACTTTTAACCGTTTGGCATAAATATCATCGAGGAGCAACAATAGTGCGTTGTATTCTATAAAAGGGCATTGGCACATCATTAAATCCCTGGTATTTATGGACAGATTTTCAAATCGAATAAAAACTATTAAAAAATTATAGACTCCCACAGTTAATGAAAACTTGCGAGCTGCGAATGATATTTTCTATTTTCCATTCTTATATATATATATATGTATATGTATATATATGTATATGTATGTATATGTATATATATGTATATATATATATATGTATATATATGTATATGTATATATATATATATATATATGTATATATATATATATGTATGCATATATATATATATATATATATGTATATATATATGTATATATATATATATATGTATATATATATGTATATATATATATATATATGTATATATATATGTATATATATATATATATGTATATATATGTATATATGTATATATATGTATATATATATATCTATATGGGCCATTTACATTATTTCTGTAATACATTTTACAGTAGTGTTAACAGAAACGTAGAATCAGCATTAATGAAACATGTATGGCCCTTGATAACGTACATGGTTTCAGAAATGCTTTTCATATTCATTTTATTCCTTTTATTTTCACTAGATTCCATTTATTCAATTTCCAAATTTCTTGCATAGCTCATCGTGCTACACTAGGCTTCTGTTTTGCAATTTATTTACCTTTACCTTCAGTTTACAAGCAATTTTCTTTGGTATTTCTCGGGTATATATATATTACAAGTAATCATAAAAATCTTCTATTATATATATATATATATATATATATATATATGTATATATATATATATATATATATATATATATATATATGTATATATATATATATATATAGAGAGAGAGAGAGATTTCTATCCGGATAATTTGGAATTAATTCCTAATAAAGCCACTATTAGTAATAATATTAATTTTTTAGATTTAAATCTATTTATTGAACCTACTAATGGGATAGTTACTAATTTATATAATAGAAAAGACTATTTTAATTTTAACATTAATAAAATACTACCATTTAATTCCTGTAACTCGATTCAATTGTTTAGAAATATTATACTTAATCAACCTTTTAGCATTTATAGATTATCAAATAAACAATTTCATGCTATGCATATTAATATTCTAAAAATTACCAGCAAATTATATAAATATCCAGCATATTTAGTAAATGGTATAGTTAAATGGTATAGGATTAGCTGAATATTCTTAAATTCTCTCCTTTGTATCTTATATTAGCCAGACATCAACTTTTTCTTGAATAAGCATTACAATGCATTTACATCCCCTAATACTTTAGCCTCAATGTTTTCTATTATATTATACTCCCATTATTTTGTAGCTCTTACTGTAGAATATCGCCTTTTATTGCCGTTTCGCATTACTGTTATTTATTTCTCATGATTGGCAATAGTAGTTCTCTACTTTTATCTTTTGCGATTGACAACATTGATCTCTTTTTTCAAGGCTCCAATGGATAGAACATATGCAGTGTTTTTTTTTTTTTTCAGGTATTCTTGTTTCCTATATAATTTTTCAAACTTTATGCATGTAGTCCAAGTAGAATGAGTTCATAGATATTATCTATCTCATTCTTCAGAATCATGTATATTTTGTGTTCATTTTGAATAAATACTTAGACTTGACAAAGAGTTTTTTCGAAATGAACAATTTATTTAGGCCAAGTGCTTATCCACGTGTATAACTTTAATGCTTGGATTTTATTTGATTTTCTATTATCGAATCCACTTAATTGATATTTGTTGATTATCTTCAGTTTGATGACTAGAAATTTGCATTTTATTATCCACATGATTGATGATTCTCTATTTAATACTTCTTTTTATTATGTAGGCATATTTTAAAGTTAGGGTTTTTTTAGTTACAACTTCTCTCTATTCTATCATTGGATTTTAAAATTATTTCTACTATATATATATATATATATATATATATATATATATATATATATATATATATATATATATATATATATATATATATTGAAATTTTTTAATCGAAAACTATGCATAAACTACAGTAAGTACAAAAAACAGATCTCTAGCATATCTGTTACAAATAAGTAACTATAGACCAAAACTATGGATAAAAGTAGAAGGTAACTTATCACTATGATGGAAAGGGGATGAGTGGTATATCAATATACAAAAATCGCAATTAAAAAGGTATATATAAAATAAAAAAGCAAGCACGAAAAAAATGAGAAAAGGCAATAATAATTAGCTCAAGATTAAAGATAAAGACATGGAGAACACTCAATTGAAACTACATAAAAAAAATGCAATTAGTTAGAAATTGCATTCTCGCCAGGACATTCTCGCCATAGCATTCTCGCCATATATATATATATATATATATATATATATATATATATATATATATTTGTGTATATATATATATATTTTTTTTTTTTTTTTTTTGAAAATATATATAAATTTCTTTCACGTTTTTTCTCTTCTGAAGATATATTTTCTTTGACATCGCAACGGGGCACGGTAATCCATTTGTTATTTTATACCTGCACGCTATCTATACTTCAACAACAACGCATTACAAAATATAACATTATATAATATTAAAATAATAAATAAAGATAAAAAATATATATATTTTAAAATGTTTAAAGTAGGGGATTTACGTAAAGCCTTCGAGAGATATTCACAAAAGCACTCATAAATTGCGTCATAAAATGTAATCCATTTTCCAAGAAATTTAAAAGCATTTATACTTAAATATATTTTATGTCTTTAAGAAAATTTCGAAATTGGATGGAAATAAGTAATAATATATTTAAACCACATAAACACAAAGGGGAATCATTCAAAACTAATTGCAGAAATGATCTTTGTCAATATACGTATAGTCACATTGCCAAAGCAAATATCCTCTTTACGAAGTTGTTTTAAAGGGAATTTCACTTTAAAATATTTGAGAAAATTCATATCAAATAAATGTAGCATTATTTAAAAGAAAAATAGTAATACTACTAATAAGGATTCGAATAATTAAATGTTTTGATTTAGGAAAAAATAAATATGACATTTATTTATGTACTTAATTACGAAATTCAAGAATTATGTAAATTCAATTCTCATGGCATCATGCAGGTTAGCTTATACGCTAAACATACGTGTCTGTGTCTAGTAACTAAAATATTATATAGTTAAATCTCTGTATATGGATTAAAAATCCATATAATTTATGTTTCAAAAATCGATAAAATCTGAAATCGCACCACAATGAAAGAAATACTTCAAAAAACTTTTAAACTATCCGATTATTGAAATGGAAGAAAGAAAAAATTCATAACTTTCTATAAAAAATGAAATGGCTAACACACACATATATATATATATATATATGTATATATATATATATATATATATATATATATAAATGAGAGATGCATCTAAATATAGAGAATATTAAAATTCGAAATGAATGGGTAAAATTTTAATGATAAAATTCGATACTTGACAAAACATGTTCTGAGTCGATCAAAATCATGAAACTTACCTGGTCATCCAAACTTCCGATCACAGTAATCCATTCAGTTTATCCAGTACCTGGCCATTGGAGAACAAAATGAATCCATTTATCCAATTAAAATACAATTCCGATTTCTCTACAGCTCCTTCCATGATTCTTCCTTTTCCACTCAATATGTAATCCGAGTTATCATCAGCAAAAGAGCGTCAGAAATCAATTTCTTGTAATCGGCATACTTCAAACATTTAAAAGAGGAAATCATGCATTACACATCCACACTGAATCTGAAAAAAACGCTCTGTCGAAAAGCATTGTTTAAAGTTAAAACGGAGATTCCATTGACGACAAAACTCAATTTTGAATTCGGCATCAAGCAGAAAAGGTATTTTCTTCTATGGTGGCCCTTCCTGCTTCCATTTCATAATAAAATGCGTAAATCCTGTTCAAAGAATTCAATAAAATATATTTCAAAATGGTTGCTCCACTTTTCCGAATGACAGATAAATTTTGGTGCAAAAGTCCACAGAACCATTATTTAAAGAGTGTGCAGACCCGTGAAACACGTCCTCTTTAAGTCGCGTCCACTCCGACTGATTCAGATAACTCAGAAGCTCACAAGTAAAATTCTGTGATACGTCACTGAACATGTTTTGACAAGCCTGGGAGCTTTCTAAGCCTACGCATTTTCAAGATATAGAATCATTGTCAAAGTAAAGAACATTATCAGTTCTCCTTACGGCTCAAGTTATTTAGGAAATATGCATAATAGTTCAAAATCTATTTCAAAAATTTTAACATTTCATTTATTTATGCAGTCACAGATTTAAGGTAGCTTATTTTACCAATACGACTTCTGCACAATCGAAGAACATTAGATTTCATTTTACTTTCCCTACAATACTTGGTAATGTATAGGGAAAGGATTGGAATCCTACTAAAAATTGCAACTCGAGTTTTCGACGGATCTACACGCTTGGGGACCTCTAGAATACGAAAAAACTATTTTTAGCTTGACGTCTGTGTCTGTGTGTCTGTATGTCTGACTGTCTGCCTGTGCAATGTATGTATCCACTCTAACTTAAAAATTAATAGATCAATTTTCATAAAATTGAATAGGTAAGTCACTTGTGTGTGACCCTGGTGCTGATTAGTTTTGGGTACGATTCGGAAAAAAAAACGCCTTTTTTTTGCGAAATGGCCAGCAAAAATCTCATGTATCCACTCTAGTTAAAATACTAATTGACCAAATTCTACAAAATTTTGTATATAAGTCACTTGTGGGTTACTTTGATGCTGATTAGATTTTGATACGATTCAGAAAAGAACAACCTGCCTTTTTTTACGAAATGGCCCACAAAAATCGCCAAAATCTAAAATAAAAGACTTCATATGCTCAAATGTATTCATTAAATGCTTGTTTTATACGTAATTTTTTTATGAAAAAAAGAATAAGACCAAATCCATTACTCTAGGACTAACCTTTCTCGAGTTTTTTCGCAGATTTGTTACGCCGCCTTTGGAGAAATGTCCAATTAATTTAATGCAAATTTAGTGTTAAATAGTGCAAATTTAGTGTTTTGTGCAATTGAACTCAATTTAATGAATTATTAAAGAAATTAAAAAAAAATAAATTTATGTCTGCAGGGAAAGTCATGTGCTGGCCACATCAGATTTTTTGATAATTAAACTAAATCTATCGAAACGGGCAGATTTTCAGGGTTTTCTTCTTTGGTCTCAATTATGCCAACCGCTACAACACTCTGGATATATATAGAAATAACTTTGAATTCCCCTACATTCTCCTCCTTTGAAGAAAGGGCGGTTTCAGCACTCTATTCGATACTGCATTCTATATTAGCTTGAGCGACAATTATAGATAAGATTGTATTTCAGATAAAATCAGGTCGAATTAATATTTCCCGGCTGGTACTCAGTTATGCTAATCACTACACTACTGTGGCCATATAAGAAAGTACCTTAAACACTCTCAATATATGTATTGAAGATTTTAGACAAAATAATACAAACATCCTTTGTGATTAAACTGAAAAGATTTTTGTCTCTATTTTTAATGACTTATGATCGTGAAATTATAAACTTATGAAAAAATTTATAGAAAATCAATCATCATTCAAACTTTGACTATGTGGTATATCTAAATATTGACATAATCAAATCTATTTCTTTTTCTATGCATAGTCGCCACTACTCTATATATGCGCAGCATTTGGAGAAATCAATTTATTATCGGATTTCAAACATTTAACATTCTAAAGGAATTTGATGTGAAGAACTCAAAAATAATGTTAACTTTAATGTCGGGAAACTACATCTTTCTTAAATCATACACAAACATTTTGCAAAATGTAAAATTTTGGTTCTATTTACATCTAATATGATATTCTAACTAGAGTGTTATATAATAGCAAGTTCGAAAACAACGTCAATAAACATGTCAAATCACAAATAGCATAGAGTTATGTAAATTTCTTAAATCTTGTTCATTGCCAGGTTATTATGAAATTTATGACACAGAGAAATTTTAAAACGTGGAGTTTAAATAGAATGTTAAATGCTGTAAAACAGAATGATATTATGCATTTACTGCGAATACTCAATACGAAAAATTGAATTTTCGGACGCAAGAAAGGCAAATCTATTTTTTTAAATATTCTTTTTTTATAATCTTGTCTTGTTTCCTATACCAGAAAACAACATTTTATTAAATTCTTTCAAGCTCTAAAGTAAAATTAGTACGATATAGGTTAAGCACGATGTAGTTACTATGTTGACTTATTGAACTTCTACAAACGTGTCACTGATATCAGTTAGCGTGTTTGATGTTTATGCTAACCATTTCAAAAGAAAATTAAAAAAAGTTTTTAATTGAATAGATGTTTTTTTTTCCTAAGCGACATTAAAAAATCGAAACGTTAAATTGAATGCTTGTAAACGCGTCTTTAAAGCTCATTGGAAGAAGAGAACTAAACTATGAATTATCTTCCTCGTGTGAACTCGTGGGTCTGACCCAACGAGTTAGAATCACCCCCAAGAGCTTGATTACTCCTGACCCAAGAGCTTAATTGCTCCTCGAAGGTCTGACCCAAAGTTGTGCAGTACAAACCTCTAGGGTGCAAAGAACTCCCCTGCACGAGTTCGGGTCTGGCCTTTGAATCTAAGCACATTCCGAGCCAAAATTCGGGTAATATTTCTCTTAAAAATTTTCTGACCTGGACAGGTTTATGTTGCGTTTGTAAAATTTTGAGACGTCTGATCGGATAGGACGAGGTTTATTTTTCGAAAATTTATAATGGATAAATGTATGAAAGTATTTTGTTAAATTCAGTAATGTGAAGAGAAGAACTTTTAAAAGCTTCTATATTATTATTTATATCTATAGAAGACTGGAGTATAAAGATTTTAGATATATATGTAAAAGGAAACACTTTGGAGTTCGGACTGGACTGAAATAAATATTTTCGGTCCGTATCGTGTTTCAATTTGGGTTTGCAGATCGGTCGGGTTGGGTTTCCCGTTCTAAAGATTTTGGCCTGTGCATTTTAAGTCAAATGCTTCATTTTCTAAAGGATATTTGTTTGGGTTATCGTGTTTCAATTTGGGTTCCAGCTCGGTCGGGTTGGGTTTCCCGTTCTAAAGATTTTGGCCTGTGCATTTTAAGTCAAATGCTTCATTTTCTAAAGGATATTTGTGAAAGCAGCAAAGGGTGATCGCTGACCAAATTTGTATGATCGTGATTCTTAAAACAAAATAGTGAGCTTCGTCAGAAAGTAGATAAGCTTGTTTTATCGAATGTCCCATCCAGCATACATACAACACGGTTGTTTTCTAAAGCCAGAAAACTTTTCAAGGTCTACCTCTTTTGCGATTGCCCTGACATTTCGCAACGAGGAGGATGAAAGAAAGAATAGCCTTGTGGTATTTCCTATGCAATTTTACGCATTTTTTACTTTCCTTATATACATAATGTATAAGGAAAGTATTGTGACGGGGTCGAAAATTCGAATTCGAGTTTGCGACGGTAGAACACGTTTCAAGCATCCCTGATCACGAATCAAACATTTTTGAAGTGATGTGTGTGTGTGTGTGTGTGTGTGTGTGTGTGTGTGTGTGTGTGTGTGTGTGTGTGTGTGTGTGTGTGTGTGTCAGTGAGTCTGTGGAGACGATAACTGACGAACGAATGGGCCGATTCGAATAAAATTTGGTACAAAAATCACAATCCGTAAACACTGGAAGCTTATTGCTTTTAAACGTAATCGAATGTTCAGAACCCCCCTAAATTTTCGAGTGAAATATTGAAAAAATCGTCAAAAAATCAAAAACCGCTAATAAATTTACGTAAATAGACATTTATTATGTAATTTTTTATTAGAAAACGATTAACATAAATTTTAAAACGCTAACATGAACCGCTCTCGAGATATTGCACATTTTTTAAAGAAATTATGAAAAAGTCATATAAAATAAAAAAAATATATTTCCTATTGAGGAACATGCTCACTTTTCATATGTAATATCATGCGATAAATTGGGTGACATCATTCTCGTGGATCTAGCTCGTTCCATTCATAAGAAAAGATACTTCGAGTATTCTTTTGTATTTGAACGCCAATAGTCATTTATCTGCTATAAGAATAACTTATTTCTCCGTCAGTAAAGCTTGGCGAGATTTTGGCGACGAATTTGGCGGAATGTTGCCAACTTGGCGACTTTTTGAAATGTTGTCAAATTAACGAAAATTTAGCTAAATGGATTATAATGACGCTAAATCAATGAAAATGACCACTAATTGTCGAAAATTCAATATCTTGGAAAGAATATAAGTATCTACTATAAGAGAAACCTATTTTTTTTTACTGTAAAAGAAGTAAATTCATTGCATTATATAAGGAAAGTCATGTGTTGGCCACATCAGATTATTTACTATAGAATTTGGATGGTTTGGGCGAAATAAGCTTTAAATAAACAAGAAAGATCAATCATGCATAAAGAATTAATTATGAAACACTTTCCAACTCAAATGCAATTTTTTTAAACATCTCTAAACTGCGATACATTCAGCGATGATATTTATTGAATGATCACAGAACTACAATCATTTATTTTACATGAAAACTTGAAACTTCATCGAAAAAAATGAACTTCATTCAAATGACGTCATTGAAATATAAATCGTCTGACTCTCTACGTAAAAGCCTTGAATATTGCATTCATGCACTTTTATTCCAGACTCAGAGTTAAATAATTTTGCGTGAAAAAGAAATCAGCAATTCTTATACAACTCATCCTACAATCACTTGTTTGCATTCTGCATCCATTAAAATGAGACTTCGTTGTAGGAATAATCAAAGTTGGATGTTCATTTAAACTCAAAAACAGTGTCATTGCGTTGGCGCAGAATATAGATGCACAGAAAATATACAAAAATAAAGCGGTTTTAGGACGGATGCAACACTCAATATAAATTTAAAAGAACGTTAACACTCATGATTCCGGCCCGAGATTTTAGTTGCTCGGCCTCTTTTTGGTGGCCCCTCGGGTCTGGGCCGCGGTAACACTCATGATTTTACCGCGTGCTGTTGGCACATTTCGGGCGCGGTAGCCCGGTAGTTTGTGCGCTGGATTTGCACGCTGCCACATCTGCCGCCGTGTTCATGCGGAGTACGATCACGTTAACCATGTGGGTCCATAAGTCCTTCCGATAGGTTGGTGGTAAAGAAGGAGGGTACGGTCCCTATGGATGCCTCCCCCACTGGGTTCCGGTCTAAATTGGGGGGCACTTCCCGGCCTTCCAAACGGTTACCTTATACCTTTCTGGTAGGTCGGACGGTCTGGGTCTCAACAACAACACTCATGATTTTGACTATGGAAAAAAAGATAGATGCCCTAGTTTATTTTGAAGTGGATCACGCGAGCTCTTCATATTATATGGGTTGAAGACCCAGACCGTTCGACTCATCCGAAGGACTCGAGTAACCGCTTGGACGGCCGGGAAAGTCATATTATATGGGTGTCATTATTATTTTAATTTTTATTTTAAAAACCGACCGAACCTATTTTGCTGAAATGTTTTATATAATTCATGGGATAATTTAAATATTGACAGACTGTGATAGTCGTAATCCATTTCTTCCGAGGTATTTTTTTAAGATAGTGTGTCCAGTCCACAGATTCTATCTTCCTGACATTTGCACATACTCAAACTAAACAAATAAAAGAAAATAACCAGGACAGTCAATGATGTCAAATAAATAATAATTTCATGCGTAATCCATTATAATGAAACGAATGGTACGTATTTTAGAATTTTGGGCGTATTTTCAAAGGCGGCGTATTAAAAATGCGAAAAAGCTAAAATATCTCAAGAACGGCTTGTCCTAGAGTAATGGGGTTGGTCTTATTCTTTCATCGCCAAAAGTTTCGTATGAAACAAGCATTTGATTATCACATTTGAGCATATATAGTTTTTAATTTTAAATTCTGACGATTTCTGTGGGCCATTTCGCAAAAAACAGCAGGTTCTTTTATCCCGAATCGTACTACAATCCAATCAGCTCCAGGGTCACCCGCAAGTGACTTACCTGTTAAATTTTATGATATTGGGTCCCTTAGTTTCTGAACTAGAGTGGATACATACATTGTACAGACAGACACACACGCAGTCGTCACACTAAAAATACATTTTTCGTGTTTCAGGTGCCCCAAAACGTGTAGACCCTTCGAAAACTCGAGTTGTGATTTTCGACACGATTCCAATATTTTCCCTACACATTACCATGTATTGTAGAAAAAGTAAAAATAGTTCATTTCGGCAACCAGTGCGAGAAGATAGAAACGTGAAATTTAGTACAAATTAGATAGTTTGGTAAAGCTGAGAAAATATTCCACAATTCTATCCATTTAACCACGAAATAGGAAGCCTTTTAAGTAGTCACAGCTCTATAAATATGTAGATTAGTGTTCAGGTTTTTTTTATTGTGGCATCGTTGATTTCCGATAGGTATTGGGCTATTATGAACTGTTAAACATTTGCATCACAGAGTGTGGATAAAGTTTTGCCAACACCCTTGTGATGTAAATTCACATAGGTTTTTGTACTTGTACGTGCTGTAATTTTACTAGACCTTCAATTGATTGACTTTTCCTTCAAAGTGATGTATTTTTTATTAAGAACATATGGCTAATACAACAAACCTGATGTAAATGCAATTAAGCGACCATGGAAATTATCCATGCACAATTAACAGAGTTTCACTGAAGCGATCACAGTACGTGTGTTATAAATATCGGTTGCATCACAGATGATGTAAAATTTACAGCGCTTCGTGCTGTAAAAATGCTGTAATTATACAGCAACTTCTTACAGTGCAATACTAATTTTCAAAATTTTCATTTCAAGTAAAAGATTTAACAAAAACTCATACTTTCATTTTACATTTTTACTTTTCCTGCAATTTATGGCAATGTATAGGGAAAGTATTGGAATCGTGGCGAAATTAGCAACTCGAGTTTTCGACGGATCTATACGTTTTGGGACCTCTAACGTGTTGATCCGACGAAAACTCCAGTTGAGAAAAACTAGAGTCACGTAAAAAACCATTTTTAGCATGACGTCTGTGTCTGTGTCTGTCTGTCTGTGCAATGTATGTATCCACGCTAACTCAAAAACTATTGAACCAAATTTCATAAAATTTAGTAGTTAAGTCACTTGTGGGCTATTCTCATGCTGATTAGATTTTGGTACGATTCGAAAAATGATAACCTGCATTTTTTTACTTTCCTTATATATATATTGTATAAGGAAAGTATTGTGACGGGGTCGAAAATTCGAATTCGAGTTGTCGACGGGAGAGCACGTTTCAAGCATCCTTGATCACGAATAAAACATTTTTGAAATGATGTCTGTGTGTGTGTGTGAAAGTATGTGTGTTTGTGTGTGTGTCTCAGTGAGTCTGTGGAGACGATAACTGACGAACGAATGGACCGATTCGAACGAAATTTGATACAAAAATCACAATCCGTAAACACTGGAAGCCTATTGTTTTTATACGCAATCGAATGATCAAACCCCCCTAAATTTTCGAGTGAAATTTTGAAAAAATCGTCAAAAATCAAAACCTATAATAAAGTTACGCAAATAGACATTTTTTATGTACTTTTTCATTAGAAAACGATTGACATAAATTTTAGAACGCTAACATGAACCGTTCTCGAGATATTGCACATTTTTCAAAAAAATTATCTAAAAGTCATATAAAATAAAAAAAAGTACTATTGAGAAACATGTTCACTCTTCATATGTAATACCATGCGATAAATTGGGTGACATCATTTTCGTGGATCTAGCTCGTTCCATTCATGTAAAAAGATACTTTGAGTAATACTTTTGTATTTGAACGCCAATAGTCAGTTATCTGCTGTAAGAATAATTTATTTCTTCGTCCATAACGCTTGGCGAGATTTTGGCGACGAATTAGGTGGAATGTCGCCAACTTGGCGACTTTTTTAAATGTTGCTAAATTAACAAAAATCTCGCCAAATGGATAAAAATGACGCTAAATCGATGATGACGACATGGAGAATGACGACTCATTGACGAAAATTCACTATCTTGGAAAGAATATAAATAACTACTATAAAAATAATCCATTTTTTTTTTACTGTAAAATTAGTAAATTCACTGCATTATATAAGGAAAGCCATGTGCTGCCCACATCAGATTTTTTTTTTTTTCTTTTTTTTGCGTAATGGTCCTCAAAAATTGTTGTAATCTAAAATAAAAGACTACGTATGCTCAAATATATCAATTAAATGCTTGTTTCATACATAATTTTTGACGATGAAAAGAATAAAACCAACCTCATTACACTAGGACAAGCCGTTCTCGAGATATTTTAGTTTTTTTGCATTTTCGCTTCGTCACCTTTGAAAATGAGTTCATTTACCAAATGAGAACGAAAATTGTATTAAAAGTGCAAATTCAGTGTCATTTGAAATAATTATGGCTGTTATAATTATGGCTGTGCCATTAAACTCAATTTAGTGAATTATTAAAGAAGTAAAGAGAACATGAATATGGATCCGCAGGAAATGTCATATGCTGCCCCATCAGATTTTTTTAATTCAAAAACCTAATTTAAACTATTGTACAGAAGAATAAGTTCCATTGCATATTTAATTGCTGTCACTCTCCATACTGAACTGATTGAAGTCAAGTACAGATATACCAGTATTGAGATCAAAAATAATTTCAGAACTAAAAATATATGAGGTGATTAATGCTTAGATGTTAAGGAACTAATTATGGAATAGTTAACAATATTTAAATAGTTAACTCATCCATTTAGAGTCATTTTCGTTAAGTTAGCACCATTTTTGCAATTTTGACGATATTTCTGCCAATATGACACCATTATATAAAAAAAAAAAGTTGACAAGTTGGCGATACTTCGCAAATTAGTAGCCAAGTTATTTATATTTATCGCCAAGCGTTACAGACATACAGTGAGAAGGATCCTTCTTATACATAAATAAATAACTATTGGCAAATTGTTGGACATGAAAATACAAAACCATTACACAAAGTATCTTCACTCTTGAATGAAACGCATTAGATTCACGAAAATGACGTTTACAAATGTTTCGCATAATATTGGTTATGAAAAGTGAACCCATTTTCACGTTAGTTAATACTTTTTAATTTTATGTATTATTTTTGATAACTTTTTTAATGTACAATTTCTCGAGAATGGTTCATGCTAGCGTTTTAAAGTTTATGCCATTTGTTTTTTAATGAAATATGACATGAACACTATTGAAAGTTCCGATCTTTTATTAATCTTTTCAAAATTGCATTTGAAAATTTGGGTGTCTTCCGAACATTTGATCACGTTTAAAATCAATTGAGTTCCAGTATTCGCCGATTGCAATATGTGCGCCAGATTTCGTTCGAAACGCTCCATTCGTTCATGAGATATCGCATCACAGACACTCCCACGCATATACACGCACATGCACGCAGACATGACTTCAGAAGCTTTCGATTGGAATTCGGGGACTCTTGAAAGGGCTCTTTCGTGGAAAACTCGAATTCAAATTCCCGCCCCCGTCACAGTTTTCCTATAAATAATTCGATATATATAAAGAAAACCAAAAAAAGTGAGAGGACATCCATCGTTAAGGAAAGGCTAAACAGATCTCCGTCAAAGAAAGAGTCCTTTAAACACTTACGGAATTATCTCAATAATGAGAGTTGGTTGCCTTCTTTGCTCTAGTAACAGTGTTTTATCAATTAATCCGAGGAAGGAGGGAAGTTTTCCTTCCAAAAGCACTATTATAATTTTGTTTAACTTTATACAGCTTCCATTTCGACGATAAGAGCCTGCCATTTCGTCCCAGTAGCTCAACGGTGGAGCGTCGGCTGGCGAGTGCGGAGATCCAGGGTTGGGACAGCAAGCTTCTTTACAACTTCTTATTAACACATATTTTTCAGGAATAGAGTTTTTATAGGGTTGTTCTAAAGCCATGCTCTAGTGCAGCGCCAATGAACCAACCCATTTCGACCTTTTTAGAGCTAGTGCATCGGCGCCGATTTCTATTAAGAGTGAAACAGATCCTCTAATGCTGGTCACTGCATCCGCAGTGTGATTTCGACCATTTTCATTCATTGCAAATTTTAGCAATTCGCGGATGTAGGACTTATTGCGGAAAATGGAATATATTTCTGTAAGGATAATTATTTCTTTATTTAACAATGAAAGGTCCTATACAGGAAAAATTGTTCGAAAGACTGCGGGATAGATACAAAGATATAGGGTGTTTTTAACATCCTATATAATAAAAGACAACACCTAATCCATGGCTGTGTAGCCCATCGAGGTGAAATAAAGGATTTATATCTTAGATCGAAAGCATTGCCACAACCATGGGTGTTCATAGGGGAGGACAAGAGAGGGGGGCACAAAAGCGACATCAAACTAAAAATGTTCACAGTAATAGAATTAAAATATCTTGATAAAAACTTATCTAAAAGTTTGCCTGCTCTTCGGAAAAATTAAAAATTCTATGGACACCCACAGCCACAAAAATTCTATGGACACCCACAGCCAATGGTCATGAGATTTTAATGCCTGAAGAAACTAAACAGAAGACTGTATTGAACTCATGGAAACCATTCTTTTACCTCCGCAAATCAGCTGAATAGGAAAGTTAATAGTGAGAGGTATTCCCCATTTAAAACGTGAGAATTTTGAATATTTAAATCCGATGTTAGAGAGACCGGTTTTCTCCTCTATCTTATAATTCATGTTTTAAACGATGAAATGTATGCAGAATTGATTTATAGATAGATTAGTTTGAGCTAATTTATGAAGTTAGAGAGAGTTAATCCCTTTTACATCTATGGTACGAGCAGTCATTGAAAACTTGAAATCCAAAGTTTGAGGCATTAAACCGGATAAATTCGTTTTTAGGGGGGTCTAAAGAAGCGTATATAAAATCAAAATGTCATCATCATTTAACAAGAAAGATCAATCATGAATAAAGGATTGATTATGAAACACTGCCCAACTGAAATGCAATTTTATTTAAATATCTCTGAAATGCAATACATTCAGCGGTGATATTTTTAAAATTATCACAGTACTACAATAATTTATTATATTTGAAAATTTCATCGAAAACAAATGAACTTTATTCAAATAACGTCATCGAAATATAAATCACCTGGATCTCTATATAAAAGCAATGAATATTTCATTCATGCACTTTTATTCCAGACACCAGAGTTCAATAATTTTGCGTGAAAAAATTTCAGCCATTCTTATACAACTCATCTTACAATCACTTGTTTACATTCTGCATCCATTAAAATGAGGCTTCGTTGTAGAAGTAATCAAAGTTGGATGATCATTTAAATGCAAAAATAGTGTCATTCGTTGGAGCAGAATAGAGTTGCACGGAAAATGCGCAAAAATAAAGCTGTTTTAAGACGCATGCAACACTAATTATAAATTTGAAAGAACTTTAAAAATCACGATTTTTACTGTAGGACAAAAGGATGGACGACCTATTACTTTCCTTATATACATAATGTATAAGGAAAGTATTGTGACGGGGTCGAAAATTCGAATTCGAGTTTTCGACGGGAGAGCACGTTTCAAGCATCTCTGATCACGAATCAAACATTTTTGAAATGATGTCTGTCTGTGTGTGTGAAAGTGTGTGTGTGTGTGTGTGTGTCAGTGAGCCTGTGGAGACGATAACTGACGAACGAATGGGCCGATTTGAACGAAATTTGGTACAAAAATCACAATCTGTAAACACTGGAAGCCTATTGTTTTTATATGCAATCGAATATTCAGAACCCCTCAAAATTTTCAAGTGAAATTTTGAAAAAATCGTCAAAAAATCAAAACCGCTGATAAAGTTACGAAAATAGACATTTCTTATGTAATTTTTCATTAGAAAACGATTGACATAAATTTTAGAACGCTAACATGAACCGTTCTCGAGATATTGTACATTTTTCAAAAAAATTATCAAAAAGTCATATAAAATAAAAAAAAATATATTTCCTATTGAGAAACATGTTCACTTTTCATATGTAATACCATGCGATAAATTGGGTGACATCATTCCCGTGGATCTAGCTCGTTCCATTCATGAAAAAATGTACTTTTAGTAATACTTTTGTATTTGAACGCCAATAGTCATTCATCTGCTATAAGAATAACTTATATCTCCGTCCATAACGCTTGGCGAGATTTTGGCGACGAATTGGGCGGAATGTCGCCAACTTGGCGACATTTTTAATTGTTGCCAAATTAATAAAAATCTCGCTAAATTGATAAAAATGACGCTAAATCAATGAAAATGAGACTAATTAAAGAAAATTCAATATCTTAGAAAGAATATAAGTATCTACTATAAGAATAACATTTTTTAACTGTAAAAGTAGTAAATTCATTGCATTATATAATGAAAGTCATGTGTTGCCCACATCTGATTTTTTTATTTTGTAGTGGGTCACGTGATCTCTTCATATTATATGGATGTCGTTATTATTTTAATTTTATTAAAAAAACTACAGAACCTATTTTGCTAAATTTTTTTCTTTTATATATTTCATGGGATCGTTTGAATATTTCCTAAAATTTTCGAAGCAATTTGTGAATTTTAATTTCAAAAAAATGTTTGAAGAATGAGGTCCCATATGCTTCAATATATTTCACTTTTTCACTTCAGGTTCAATCCAAAACGAATTGGGTGATATTCATTTACATTCCCATAAGTCACACAGACCGTCTTAGCAACATGCTAAAATTTCATTTATGAAGTCATTTTTATGGCAGTTTTCGTGCGAACGGACAGACAGAATGAACAAAGTCATAAACACTTTTCAACCATGCTGTAACGTGTTAAAAATTTAGACAGATATTTTTAAATTTGTTTTTTTAACACTTTACAACATAGTTGAAAAGTGTTTATGACTTTGTTCATTCTGTCTGTCAGTCAGTTTGTCTGTCTGTCAGTCAGTCAGTCTGTCTGTCTGTTTGTCGGTCCGTTAACACGATAACTACCGTAAAAACAACTTTATCAAAATGAAATTTTAGTATGTTGTTCAGACGGTCTGTGGGACCTATAGAAATATAAATGAATAATATCACTCAATTAATTTTGAATTGAACCCGGGTTGAAAAAATTTAATACATTGAACTCTATGGGATCTAATTTTTCAAACATTTTTTAAGCGAATTTAAAATTCACAAATTGCTTCGAAAGTTTTTGGAAATATTTAAATTATCCCATAAAATATATAAAAAAAATTTCAGCAAAATATATTCAGTGGTTTTTTAAATAAAAATTAAAATAATAATTACGCCCTTTATATGAAGAGATCACGTGACCCACTTCAAAATAGAATAGGGCATCCATCTTGTGTCAAAATCGTGATTTTTAAAGTTCTTTTTAAATCATCTTTAGTGTTGCATCCGTCCTAAAACCGCTTTATTTTTGCTTAAATTCTGTGCATCTACATACTGAAACAACGCAATTACAATATATTTGAGTTTAAATGATCATCCAACTTTGATTATTTCTACAACGAAGACTATTTTTACTTATGGAGAATGTAAATACCAAAAGATGTAGAATTAGTTGTATAAGAATTGCTGCATTTCTTTAATGGAAAATTATTTAGCTCATGGAGTCTGCAATATAGCTGATATGAATGAAACATTAATTGATTTTACAGAGAGAAAAGAAGGACGATTTTTTTCGATGAAGCTTTAAGCATAGAGTTTAATTACTTGTAGCTCCATGGTTTTAAGTTTTTAAATAAAATAAATTATTATAATATTGTGATGAATGAAAGGAATGGAAAAATGTTTATGTATAAAATGCTGCTTTTATAGAGAGAGCCAGGCGATTTATATTTCGATGACCTCATTTGAATAAAGTTCATTTGTTTTCAATGAAGTTTTCAAATATAATAAATTATTGTAGTATTATGATAATTTTGAAGATATTACCGAGGAATGTATCGCATTTTAGAGATGTTTAAACCAGACAATTTATATTTCAATGCCATTTGAATGAAGCTCATTTTTTTCGATGAAGTTTTAAGTTTTCAAATAGAATAAATTAATGTAGTATTGCGATAATTTAAAAAATATTACCGAAGAATGTATCGCATTTTAGAGATGTTTAAATAAAATGACATTGAAGTTTGAAAGTGTTTCCTAATCAATGCTTTATGCATGATTGATCTTTCTTGTTAAACAATGCAATGAATGCAAACTTTGTTCATAGACAGTTGGAGCTGAATCGTATGACCCATAAAGTTAGAAAGAGTTGCATCCTTGTTATCCCACGGTATGACCAGAAATTGAAAACTTGAGATAAAATGTTTGAGGTATTAAACTTGATAAATGGGTTTGTTGGAGCGTCCGGAGCATAAATAAATTGCATTATGTCAGGGGTTGGTATAGTATGTATATTTTGATAGGGAGTCATTTAAGAAATAGTAATGTTGAATGGGAGAGGTGCGTTATGTTCGCGGATGGTATAATATATGCGGTTTGATAGGCAGTCGTATAATAAGTACTAATGTTGAATGGGATGAGAGCTTGCGTAAGCGCGAGGTGGATGGGAGAAAGTAGTTTGCACCTTTATGAATAGCGGATCCGAAATAATCTTTTGTAACCTTATAACGGGTTTATCTAGTATAGTTATAAATTATTCTTCTGGTATAGTTACAAATGACTATACGTAATGCTACATAATCGAAAGTGTTACTTGAGGAGATGCATAAGCCACGGATTTCTCGATGATAATATTCTGGTGAGAGCAGATTCGTGAATCTACAAAGCTTGGGAATCACTCTTCTGAACTGAGACAGGCCCATGTCGCTTCCTCAACCAGGGTTACTCACATAATCTTGCGTATACTGGCCATGAGAATATTCTCATCTACAGCGCTGTCCGATATACCGCGATTAAGCGACAACGCGAGAAGAAGATCGGGCTTCTGCTGTAATTGAGCTTGTAATGTTACTTGAAGGTTTCCAGATATCATCCCAACCGATTACGGATTCATGAATAACAAATGCATGAATAACAAATGTTCTCTTGTTGGAAGCTTTTGATGGATGTACAAAGACCATTCGGAGATCGGATGAATAGAAAGACCTCTTCCACCACCACTTGTCGCTGTTCTCGGCTGTTTTCATCTCGCAATTTTCTTCGAAACAAGTCTCTATCCGCCTGACGCTGAATCCTTCTATTTAGAAGGATATTTTATGTAGCTATACAGATATAGGAGTAGAAAATAAATATGTATCCACTAGTACAGAAAGATATGGGTGTCCTATGCGTGCATACGCTGTCAGACGCAGTAGCTTTAAGCAGATATTCGGCTGCGACGAAACAGAAATTATACTCTGCGGGAGTTTGGGGAGAGAATCGAACAAATATCTCAAATCAAATTTTAAAAAGAAAATGTTTGAAACATCCCACTGCACTGAGAGTGAAAGTATGGAAAAAGTCAGAGTATGGAGATATTCAGCATGATCCTGTGTGCGATGATTTCTAATAGAAAACTTCTTATCGGATTTTTTACTTTCTCTACATCCGTCATATATATATATATATATATATATATATATATATATATATATTATTTATATATATATATATATATTTATATATATATATATATATTTATATATATATATATATATTTATATATATATATATATATTTATATATATATATATATATATACATATATATATATATATATATATAAATATAAATTAGTAAATCCAAAGTTGGAATGTATGTAGTAACTCATAATACACTATTCCAAAATTTTCTACAAAATACAAAGAAATATAAGAAATTAAGACATAAAGAGGAAATAATAAAGCGTAATGCAGGTCATAAAGACAAAGACAATCAACAAATTTCAAAAATGAGGAATGCAAATAAGGAAACAAAAAAATCAAGCAAAAAAGCTTGCACATGGAAGAGATTTAGGCTTACGATACATTCATTTCGAAAAAATTCTCTTCGGGTCCATATATCCCTTCGAAATGAACACAAAAATGCTTGTTTCTGAAACACAAGATAGATTTTATCTATAAACTTGTGTTATATGGACGACAAGCATATAAAATGGAACAATAAAGGAAACATAAATACCTCAAAACACACCTCATCAGCGCAACCATGACGAGCAAAATATGACTAGAGCAATGATATATATATATATATATATATATATATATTTATATATATTTGAAATGTAATAATAAGAATTATGTAAAAATGAAAAAATACAATTCAAGTAATATCAACATCACCATAGAAGCAAATTCACGGCCATAATGCCGATAAGAGAAAAGAACAGCACCATCCCAAATTCGATGATTAATTAGAATTAAATTCATCGTCAGGTCTGAGTATTTAATTCTAATTAACCCAAACAAATGCCTGTTTCAGATTAAGCAATAGTACATTACTATAAATACTTAAACTCAGACTACAGACAACAAAAAATGAAAGAAGGATACATTAAGAAAATTGTATTACCATGCGGCATGAACCATTCTTCTACCACGTGTATACACGATCAACCTCAACAGCTTAATCTAGAAGCACCGGAATGAACAAGTCGAAATTCTACCAGGGAGGCAGTACGAACGTTCACGGAGTTACTCCCAAACCCGTCCAGTGAGTCTAAGCTGGAGACTGGACAAGCAATTCAGAATACAACTTCCCAAATATGCAAACATGAATATGAATATGAATCAAAGATGAAAATTCCTACTAAACAAGTAATTCATAGGAAAACTGGATAATCGAGAATGCCACTATACACCATTATAAGGGCGCTTAAAACGTAGTTTCAATACTGACAAAAGTTACATTTTTTTGCGAAAATAAAATTCAAAACATTAATGTTAATGCATCTTATTTTCCGATTTTTTGATTTTTCTAATGTTTTTGACTTAGTTTATTATTTTTCATTTTTATTTATATAATTAATAATTATATATAATATATATATATATATATATATATATATTTTTTTTTTTTTTTTTTTTTTTTTCCCCTACTGTATGTTAGTCACTATAATTGGGAATGTTTTCTAGGATGTTATCGAGTGAAATTTGATACACTGAGTTGATAATTTTAATAACAAACTTGGGGGGATATGCATTATTAGTCGCTGTACTCAATAATTCCAAAAAGTGCGCTAATTTATAATATTCATCACAAATTTTATTGATTCTGAGAGCCTGGTTTATTATAATATTTCTAAATACAGATATATGCAAACAAGAGTCAAAATGTTGAATTTTTGATGTATTAAATTTAAAATCCTGTCTTTTATTATACAAGTTTATAACCATATTACAATTTTGTAAATTTAAATTTAAATCTAAAAAGTTTGCAACATTTGTGTCATTATTACTTGCATTTAATTGTAAATTTTTTGGATAAAAGTTTAATACTATAGGGATATTATTATTTGGGGATACACATAAAATGTCATCTAAATATCTAAACATGTGCATATTATGCAAGCTTGGATTAATGTTTTTTTCATAGAAGAATAAATACAGATTAGCTAACAATGATGAGGCACACCCCCCTTGTGGGATACCAACCTGTTGTTTAAAAAAAGTACCACCATGTTGAATATAATTCTCATAAAGAGTGAAGTTAAGTAATTTTTTAAATAGAAAATTTGAATATTTTAGGTTGATATTATATTTTTCAAAAATTCCTAAAATAACTTTATACAGATCATCTATATTAATATTATTAAACAAATCTTTGAAATCAAAGGTATAAATACTACGAATATTAGTAAGAGTTTTCAATTTCTTAACTAATTCAAAACTGTTTTTTACAATATGACAATTATTTGAGATTTCATTTGACAAGGATACTTCATGTAATATCTTTAATAATAATTTTCCAGCATTAGTAATGTAAGAATTATGCCCACTGGTAATGGTTCGAAAAGCAACAGGGGATTTATGAAACTTGGGTACTAAAACAATATATGGAATGTTATTACAACTATTTTTTAGATGGATTTGCTTATATTTGGCTGATATTCTATTGTATAAGATTTTAAGGTTAGTTTTATGTAAATTATAGATTTGATTATTAAGTAAGTGTGACTGAAGGGTATTTTTATAATAATATTTACATATAATTGGGTAGTTTCCACTTGCCTTATCGACATATGTAATGACAAAATCATTTTGTATTTCTTTAATATCATTTTTAATTGAATTAAGTTTATATGAATTATTAATTTTCTGATTATATATATAATGATTTAAGTATTGCTCTATTACGACTCTCCAAGGTTTAAAGGCTTCTACAGGGATTTGATATTTATAACTGATTTTATAGATAAATTTATTTAAGTCAAGAAATAAACCTTTACATATTAATTTATGTTTAAATTTAGTAGGTATACGGTACTTAGTACCCAGTAACATCAGTGATCTTAGTGCATCATAATTAATAATATTTAGATTTCCCGTTATAACATGCCCATGGTGTTTATCTACGAAGTCTTTGTATTTTTCTAAATGACAGTGGCAATATGACTCTTTATCCAATTCATAGTTTTGATTAATATCTACTGATTTGGCAATTTGATTATAGTTGAAAATATAACGTCCTAGCGGTTTATCATATTTATAAGCAATTTTAGGATTTACATGTTTGACTGGAAAGTAATTGCAAACCGATTTTAAAAAATTATTTATCTTCAGATTATTTAATACAGAATTAGTAAAATTCAAGGAACAATATTCCTTTATTTTAGTATTATGTTTTGATTCGTCATTAAAGTTTAAGTCTGTGACATATAAATAACTATTAAGATTTTTACTTCTGGTAATGAGCAAATCATAGAATAAATGTTTAAAATGAACGTTATCAAATGCAGTACATTGTTTCCAATCAAAAGTAATTTTAAAATTTGCATGTTGCTGAAGGATGGCATTTTTTAGTTCAGATAATGATGGCAATTTTTTATTATATTTACTTGCTCTTTTAGTTCTTTTTGATTTACTTTTATGATTGTTGAAGGAATTATAAATATTATGGTCTTCATTAGGAGAATTAAAGGACTTTTTAACTATATTATGATGATTAAATATTTGATTGAGTCCATATAAACAATCTGTCATAGTAATTTTTTTGAATACACAGAATACTAATTTCAATGTTGTCGAACCCATGTTTAGAAAAATGTTCGTATTCAAATTTTGATTCACTAAAGGAAGTTGCATTATTTGAAAAAAATTTTATGTGATTCCTGTGTACGTTAATTCGGAGATGCAGAGGGTTGCTGGTTTGACCTATATATGACATATTACATTTTTTACATACAATTTGGTAGATACAATTATATGTTTTACAGAAGACAAGATTATTGTTACAATTGATCTGATTACTATTAGCAAACGGACAAGTTTTACATCTATTAGATTTACAAGATTTAAATTTAAGTGTGTTATTTAGTGATGCATGGCTGTACGATTGAAAGTTATATGAAGTGAACAAAGAATACTGGCTGGAAGTACCGAATGAAGATGGAATAGTCATAGAGGATAAAGGATATTGTTGGTAGCTGGATAACGATCTAGGTGAACCCCAACAAGTTCTCGAATACCGAGCTTGGATGTTAGAGAGCATCCAGTTGCCAGTCGCTAATTTTTTATAATAAGACATCATGTAATAGGGAAAGATTGTAACCTTTATTTCCCCAAAATAAAGGCACTTGCATTAAAAAAAGTGACTCTTTATCCAAGAATGCACCTTAATTCAATTACAAAGGTGGAGACACAATTACAACATATGAAAGGTACCATTATTTTTCAAACTAATGGATCATCTAAATCACTTTGAAAATATATAAACTAATGT